>CM043697.1:23080000-23680000 GCA_023935145.1 Bretschneidera sinensis | reverse complement strand
GTTGAGCTTGGTTCCCCGAAACTCCTAATAAGGATCAATAATTATGAATAAACTCACCTATGCAGAGACGTTACTATAAAGACGAAAAGTTGAATCATGAACAGAAAAAATAGGTATCGCTTGATTATAAATATTTACTCTTTTTTTTTTTTTGAAAGATCACTAGCTTGAGGATAAAAAAAATTGGTTTAATTGTTGATGTCATTATTATTGATTACTGATTTACCCGAAGAGTCTTCTCTTCTCGTGATTGACATTCGGTATGCAATTAGAAACTTATTTTTGGCATTACTGATAAGTACTACTATACTCTTTTATTCATTGATCTGTCAATGATAATAAGATACTTGTATTGATGATTAGTTTCTTAAGATTAAAATTTACTGTTGCGTTTTGTACCACAAAATAGTATTGAGTGAAATTGGGACTTTCTTTTTCAACAGTAAAAGTAATAAAACTTAAAGTTTTTGGAGTAAAAATTTTAAATTTTGGTGATTTTTGTTGTATATATAATAACTCTAAACAAGGTATGAGATGGTTTTGATCATGATTGGAAATTGATGATACTATTATGGAGTGATTGATGGTAATATTTTTTGGCAAAGTGATTGGCAATTTTTAATTGCATGATTATTTATTATTTTTATAATTAATAATTATAATTATTGTAAATGAAATAATAATTATTAAATTATATTAGTAATTATTAATATAAAAAGTATTATTACAATTCTTATCATTATTATGATTTAATTACAATAATTATAATAACTATTATGATAATAAAAAAATTTATTATAATATTATTCTTAAAATAATTGCTATCATTATAATTTAATTATATTAATATTAATTATTATTATAGTTATAATAAAGATAATAGTAATAATAAGTATTATTATTATAAATATTATAATAATATTTATTGTTATTATTATCATTATTATCATCATTATAATAATTAGAATATAATAATAATATTATAATAAAAATATAGTAATGAAAATAGTAATAATAAGAATTCTAATTCTAATTCTAATTCTAATAATAATAATAATCATAATCATAATGAAGAAAATGGTAAAATTTTAAAGTTGTGAAGAATTTGGGGATTGTTGAAGATGATGAATGGTAGAGGGCAATATGATCTTTTGATTTATTATCATACTTTAATACCAATTAACTAATTCAATGAATCAAACATAAGATTAAAATAGTACCATTTTAATCATTTGTAAGCTCATCGCACGATAATCTCAATTTTATCCCATTATAATCTTGTTTGTGAATTAAACAGACCCCATGTTCTTGTAACTATCCACCACAATAGTACTCTGTTAGAGGCTTACGGCCTCGTTAAGGCATTAGCAATTTTTGTTTTAAAATGACTTTACAATTCCTTTTATACAAATTTATTTTAGAAAAACACACATAAAAAGAGAATAAAGATAGTTATATATAATAATTACTATATTAGTCAACAAAAAAAGAGATCTAATTTTTAGACTCGTAGAATGATACTTACATGCATCTCTTTTAAACTTTTTGATGTGAAAAGATATGGGATGGATGGTCATGGGAAGCAAAAATACTTAGCTAGACCAGGTCTAAACCATAAGTATGTCTAGCCAGCACTACAAAAAATTGACATATACTGACATTCAGAATCCGTCGGTAAAGACGCAAAAACCGTTGGTAAGACCTTTTTGGGTTATACCGGCGGTTTTGAAAAGCGTTGCAAAAAGTAGCGTAACTATAAGGATATACCGACGTTTTTTTACCATCACTATAGACATAAGAGATTTTCCCCAAGCGTCAGAGGAAAGGCTCGGCATAGTACAGTATTCACGTGACGGTGCAACATCTTGGTGGTTTAATAAAGCTTAAGATGGTCCATGGGATTCGTGGTGCCATCGTAGGCCTTTATGATTGGGATGTGAAAATGCCGAGGGAGAGGAGCTTCGAGGATCTCTTTGGTGAAGGGCAAATTCTGAGAGTTGAATCCACCTAAAATGTTGGTGTTTCTCCTTTTGAAAGCCTTATTTATCCTTTTGTCCATATATTCTAGCATTTTGTCTAAGTCAGCGTGGTTCCTCGACGTGGAGAAGTCTTAAGACCTTATCATGGAATGAGAAGATGACCTAGTGGTGGAACAGCTATGAGCTGATCCATTTGGATCGGAATGCCTTGTTTGCTGAGGGTTTTGCTAAGGCGGAGGTGGAGATGTAGGAAGGTGAGCTTTCCTTCTAAGTCCGACGGCCAAACTTGTAACAAGTTGTAGAAGTTCCAAGAATTGTTCTTGGGTCACTGGTGTAGTTGGGTTGAGTGTATGAGGCATCTCTAGGTTTTCTTGGTCATCAAGGTCCTCAGGGTCAAATTGTGGAAGATCTACTAGGTCAATCCTGGTTCGTCCATCGGATGGTTCATTATGATTTTGGTTGGAGGTACCATATTCAAAGATAGCATGGAGCTATTTTCCATATTGTTGGCTGCGAGTGTATACTTGTGTGGCGATTAAGTTGGTTTCGGTGGTGTTATTGGTAGGGTTCTTAGGCAGCATTGTAACAGATGAGGTTTGTGCAATTTTACAAAGTTTAGAGTGTGTTCCCACGGACGACGCCAATCTGTTGATGCCGAAAATTTGCCAAGAATTAGAGTATTCGGGGAGCGGAATCTACACACACGAAACAAGGGGAAAACCCAAAAATCGCTGAAGGACTGGAGGGGGTGTACCTCTTGGGGGACTCTCCGATGCATAAATTAGAATAGGGCTTTAGTGAATAAGGAGAGTTATTTAAGACTGAGAGTTGAGTAATAATTGAATATACATTTTGATTGTGAAAGCCTCGTTTTATAGTGTGTCAGAGCATGGTCTGATTAGGAAAATGATTTTAGTGTTATGATATGAATAACATTCCTCTTAAATAAGATTGGAATTATCTACTGGTTGGATTTGAATAACATTTTATCTATAAATTTGAGTGTTGTAGTAGTACTGGGACATTAGTGTGAGATTACCGTGACACCCTCCGATGTAAAATTACTATAATGCCTCTTGCCAAGTGTGGAGATTTGATTGGTTGATCTATCTAGATTTTGAAATTGTTTTTTTGCCTTTGAAGGTTGTCACGTGTCATAATATCATTGGAGAGAGAATTTTCCCCTATATTAGAATATAATTGTATTTATGGCCAAACCTAAGGGATATAATTATAATTTACTTTAACTATTATTTTATTACATTTATTTGACTATTTTTTAATCCATATATATGTAATACTATCTTTTATTTTTTCATCTGTATGTATATTTATAAATATATTTTTACATTTTTTTTATGTTTTTCTCTGATATGAAAGGAAATAGGAAAGAGTATAAAATAATTTTCTAGTAATGGAATATGGCATGAAGAAAATAAGGATGTTGTTCGAGGAGAGGATCAATTATCCGAACATATCCAAAAGAAATTCATAACAGTCCATTTGGTACGTGGAATTGAGAGTGCTTCACTAATTATTTTTTTTAAAACATAAATAAAATTAGAATTATATTAATTTTATATTTAGCTGATTCAATTACCTCAAAAACTGGATTATAAATGACACTAAGAAGATATGGATATTTTGGTCATTACTATTATAATTCTAGCACTCTATTCCATCAATTCAAACATCGAAATAAAATCAGCTATTTTGAATATAGATACAAACCACGTATTACAATGGAATCATTATTCTATTCCAATCCAACCAAATGTAATTAATAAGTGCCAAATTGACCCAACCTCTGGGGCAGTTTTTGTTGCCATAAAGCAGGAATTAAGCCACGCAATGGAAGAGATCTTTTTGTCGCTTATCACACGGTTAACAAGCTAGGAAAACCAAAGTCCATTATATCACACTTTTTTTGTCCTGTATTAAGAAAGATTCCAAAGGTCCACATCAACAAACAAGCCAGTACTCCACGAAGTCAGCTGGTTTTCTTCAATTAGAGTGTCCCTTAACTTTGCTTGGCCTGGTGCAGCTTCTTCACACATAGCTATTCTTTGCTCAATTTCATTGTCAGCTAATAACAAGCTTTCCCACCACATAGTCTCACAGTCTGGGAGGGGAGGCATCATTAAAGTTGGCTTGCATGGGCTGTCTTCTAATGGCTTTTTATCCTTTACAATTTTAGATTTGCCTTTAAGCAACTCTAAATTTTTGGTGAAGGTTCGAGGTTGAGGCTTTATTACATTGGCTTTTGCTGCTTTCTTGGAGGAACCCTCCTTTTTGCGAAGATGGGTATTCCAAAAATTTTTCACATCATTTGCTGTTCTTCCAGGAATTCTACCGGCTATTAGCGCCCATCTAAACAAATAGTGAAAAATGATATACAAAAAATAGTTTCAATTGCACCTTTATCAAGCATTAAGTTTCAATATAAAAAGCGAAGGACAAAACTCTTAGTAATGTTTGGTAGGAGATAAAAAAAATGAGAGAATGAACGAGAAAATAAAAAATGAATAAGTTATAATATTTTTCTTTTGTTTAATATGAGAGAAAAAAGAGAGAATGCAAAATAAAAAAGGCCATGGATTTTTATCATATTTGATTAAGTACATAGAACGATCTTACGGAGGCTTGCAGGCTGTTGAGAAACGAATAAGTGAGAGGATGAAAAATTTAGAATGATAACAAAGCGAGAGGAAAAGAAGGGTTTGATCTTTAATATAGTTTCATGCCCCTGAATCCTTTTGAAGATGTTCTCGAGTCTGCAAACTCCTAGTCCAAAGGGACTCATCTTTTTGTAACAATTCTTTTTCTTGAATAAAGTTTTTAAAATATTCCTATAAAAAAAAAACCAGGTGGTAAAATTTCATTAGTGGAAGTTATTATATTTCCACGGCCCCTAATATATTAGAGCACTAATGTATCGACACCTGTTTTGGACACTCAGGTAGTACATAAGTAACATTACGACACGTATAAAAGTTTTATTAGTAACTTATTTCTTACCATCTAAAGTCACTCTAACTAGTCGTTTCTTGCACTTTGACTCGTTCATTTTAAAATGTCAAAATAAATGTTAAAGGGATGTTAAAAAATCTTTGCCAAATATATTAATTTTCAACTTCACTCATTTGAAACTCTTAGTATTGCTTAAAAGTTGTATTTGAAGTTTATTGATCTTTCAGTGTCCATTTGTAAGAATTTATGTTATGCCCTTGTAATTACAGTGTTCAATGAATGCTATATTGATGTTGATGCTCTGAAATTTATATCTCATTCATTTATTCTAACTTTTTTTACCGTATGTTTTTGGTTCTCCTTTACTTGCTAGTTTATTCACTGTTTTATTTTGCAAAATTTTTTTGCTTTCTCGGATCTGAACTTGATAATTTACATCAATTAAAAACTTTATTGATAATATTGAGAAGCTTCATTGATAACGTCAATATAAATGTGGAACTCAAAAATTAATATTATCAATAAAATTTTTAAGATTATTAGTGAAGTTTTTAACTGGTTTAAACCTAATAATACTAGAAATGACTGTTTCATACTTGATGTTTGTTGTTAACATTATAGAAATATAC
The DNA here is from genome assembly GCA_023935145.1 of Bretschneidera sinensis. Lineage (NCBI taxonomy): Eukaryota > Viridiplantae > Streptophyta > Magnoliopsida > Brassicales > Akaniaceae > Bretschneidera > Bretschneidera sinensis. Next base: position 23,674,422 of record CM043697.1, on the reverse strand, counting down.
CTTTGTTACTAACTTTGTTAATCAAACATGAAAATTTTAATCAAATATCAGGCCACGGTCAAAAAACATTTTGAAAACTTGTAAATGCCCCTCAATTTTTCTTCTCTTTTTGTTTTCTTTATTCATTAAATAACATGGCCAATCATTTTCTCAAACTCTTCCCTGCAATTATCCTCTCCCTCTAAGCCCGTCTCCCCCCAGCTCACTGACCTTTTCTTCCTCGGATTCAAAGATGTAGATCCCACGATATAACCTTAAACGGTGTTGTGTAGATTGAGAAAAATGGTGTCTTATGCTTAATAAACGCATAAATTTTCAGGGAAGCAGTCTCATGGGAAACTTTCTCTTACTCTTCAATTTCAGGTGTATTTGGTTGCCCAACACTAAGGGTCCCAAGCAAAATAGCAGTGCAAACCAAAACAGGTGACACAGATACCAAAAGGGAAAACGCAAAGGGAAATGATTTGCACAAAAATATGAAGAAACACACCATACCCACAATAAATGGATGACTGCAAACTGATTTATAGCATGTTCTAATTGAAATGACGAAAAATCTCCTAATTTTAACCCCAAATTCTAATCAATCATGACCCATTTCTCTTCAGTGTCTCGTGTTTTTTTCTCTCAAAAGCTGTTCTTTTTCAATACCAATCTATTGCAATGGAAAGGATGATAGCAATACAAAAGCAATCCATACGCAGTAGATCCATCCAAATTCATGGGTTTTCCGGTCTAGGATTTAAAGATCCTCCCAAAAAAGTTAAAAAAAACAAAAGAAAAAGGAAAAAACGAACTTGAGTAAATAGACAGTTGGATAGAGAGAGTGATACAAAGGGCATGACGATGGATCATGATGTACAAAAGAAAGAATCAACAACTATTTTTACAGGTTTGACTTTTATTTTAAATTTCAATTTCTTTTCGCTCTTCGTCATCGATGTTCACAGCTGATGCTTAAGCTCCCTCTCTATTATGACTTTCTCTTTCTTTATCTGCTCATCTATGGCGGTTTCTCCCCCCAATTTGACGGCCTCTAGCCTTTTGTGTTATGTCTCACCTTCCTCCTCTCTTTCGTCTCAATATAAAAGCTACTACTCTTTGCCTCATGGCTGCCAACGCAAATTCTTATAATTCTCTCAATCTTAAGTTGTTGATGGATATCAGAACTAGATTCTTAGATTCAAACGAGATCAGCAACAGCAGTTGCACAACAATAACAACAACAGCAACCAACACACAAACTCCTCTCTCCAACAACCTCCAAAACATCTTTGAGGCTCCAGAGTTTGAATTCTACAGCGACACGAGATTGGTGCTCAGCTAGGACCGGGAGAGTTGGTGTAGGAGAAGAGATGATTCTTCTTATGATTTCGTATTTGGATGAAGTTACGTTTTAAAACGGGTAAGAAATTTGAGGATTTAAAGTTTACAAATTGAGGATTTAGGTTAAGTTCAAACGAATGAAAGAGAGAGGGAGATTCAAATTTGGATATATATATATATATATATATATATATATATATATATATGTCTTTTTCTTTGGTTTGGGACAATGAGACAATTTTGGTTTTTCGAAATATCAATATCATTAATTAACGAGCTATCTACTATTGACTAGTTTTCTAATTATAATTAAAGAATAATGTGTTTGGACTAACCTGTTTCCTAGCAACTTATGGAGCCTTAAAATCAAATCAACTTCGTCTTCACCAAACTCTCCCCTCTTGATATTTGGCTTAAGATAATTCAACCACCTCAATCTACAACTTTTCCTGCATCTATTCAACCCTGCAAATGCAACAAATTAGGTCTTCAGTGAAACCTCGTTAGCACCTACTTAATAAGGTCTTCAGTTGCTGAACCACTCATGAGGAACCGTTTGAGAGCTTAGATTATATGAAATAAATATTTGCATGATTATATTACCTGCTCTGAGGGATACTTGATGCCATTTCCCTTCTCCATATTTTTCAATGCATTTCTTTAGAAGATTGTCTTCCTCTGCGACCCATGCACCTTTTCTCACCCCTAAAAAACCCTCCATATAGAGAGCCTAGCTAGCAACTTAATTAGTCCGTTCTCAGTGAACCCAAAGCAACATATAAATAATGGCTTTGCTATCTTTTGCTAAACCAATAAATAGAGTGACGTGCATATCTTGTATACACAGACCTTCAATAACGACACATACCTGCACTCTATCTATTTTTCAATTCATTTCTTCAGAAGATTGTCTTCCTCTGCGATCCATGCACCTTTTCTCACACCTAAAATATGGAGAGCCTAGCTAGCTACTTAATTAGTCCATTCTCAGTGAACCCAAAGCAACATATAAAAATAATGGATTTGCCATCTTTTGCTACATCAGGAAATAGAGTAACGTGTATCTCTTGGATCCACAGACCTTCAATAATGGCACATACATGCACTATATACGTCGTATTCGTTCCAATTATTCCAAGGCGTTAAAAATTGAATCTCTCTCTCTCTCTCTCTTTAATGTACTTTTTAGACAAAAATTGCTTATGTCAAATTTAAACAAGTTGATTTGAAAAACAAAAATTTCCACATCAGCATCATGCCAAACTTAATTCTCTCATGTCCTTAAAAATAAATTTGATCAAGTGTTAAGGTCAATAACTAAAGAAACGAATCACCTACAAGTATAACTTTCCTTTCTCTCCCCTCTCCCATGCAGTCAACGTCAACATTCTTTGTTACGAGATTTTAGTATTAAGGATTGCATATCTAGAATGCCTTCAAAAAACTAAGAAGATTTTTTACGTGAACATGCCCAATCATTCTACTCAATGAAGGCCAAAATTGAAGAGGGAGGCGTACTCATTTCATGTTCCTAAGTTGTGATGTCGGCCACCCATGATTTTATACCCTTAGAGAGTCCATTAGTTGATGAAGAACTGCCAATATGAGAAATATATAACGACCTGTCATGAACTCAAATTGATACTTGTAAAAATGCCATTAATAACTATTGGCCTCTTGGAGAGATTGAGAGATTGTGCCTTCATAAGTCTATCCCTAACTGCTGTTGCATGGCAACAATACACAGTAGTATTAATTAGCTCTTATGTCAAATACATGGCTTTAGTGCTTTCTAATTTTGAGTTTTGAAAGAAAAATTGTTAGAATTATTTCATTATGTGAGCTTATATTAATTGAGGTTTATTAAGTTGTGCCATAAAACGAGATAAGTATTAGTCTATTAAAAGAGATATAAAATGAGCCTAATAAAATAATCTATTTACAGTATACTTAATATTCTAATTTATCTAATATAAATTAGTTATTGTAGATCATAGTGAACATTTGATGGGTGGGCCATTGGATTATTATATGTATAAAGTAGGTCTCCCTCCTATTATCAATCCCAATAAATATATTGGGAAAAACTTGTCCTATTGAGAGCTATAGTATGTTAAAGGAGAACAAAGTACGAGAAATACATATTGCTTACCTAAAAATTAATTTATAAATTTGATAAAAAAATTCCGTTGTATCATCAACCATATATCCTGAGTAAGATACATGTTTTTTCTATTTATTTGATATTAGGTGTGTCTACTCTTTTACGGTAATTCAATTAGACCAAGGAAGTTTGATTTGAAATCCTACCAAAAAAAAAAAAAAAACAAAAAGCCAACTGTAGCGTAGAGTTTAAGTACCTAATAAATATAACGAACCTTAAAATAGATGTGGAGTTGGTTGTAAGAGAAAAAGGGAGAAAAAAAAGGAAAATAATATTTTGCAATAATTAAGAATCTTTAAATACTTCCTCTTCATATATTCTTCAAAAAAATTAAAAACTTGAAAGAATTAAGTTTATTACAATCAATGGCGCTAAAATCTTTTTTTTTTTCCATTTTTTTCCTTTTTCTCATCTAAACAGCAAGTGAGCATTTGTTTTGACTTTTCTATTCCAATGAGATTTGCACTTCTGCCTACTTCTTCGAAATTTTTTTCATTGACATCAAACATATATAGCCATCAATAAATGGGTGTTAGTTATGGTTTTAATATTTTTTTTGGAGTAAATATAAAAATAAAAAAAAGAAAAAAAAGCCTTTCATTACACGTCACCAACACCAAATTTTATTTTAATTGAAAAACCTAATGCAAGTTATTGTACTAGTCCTACTCAAATTAAAATAAAAGAAAAAACAAATAGCAGCAACAACTCTTTTTTTTTTTAATTGGAGAAAGTCATGCAAAACCATAAAGCCAACAAAGCAATGGTAAGTAGTTTTAATTGGAATTGGGCTCATAAACAAAAGTTTATCATAAGAGAAACTCTTTTCTTGTTGTTGATGCCAAAAATGAGTGTTGCTGAGCTGGATGGTTAGCCTGTAGAAGTACCTGCACAGAGAAAGGGAGATTAGCTATTGGGGTCGACGGAGGGGATGCCTCCGAGGATGCTCCGATGCTTAAGTTAGCAAAAGCTCAAGGTTGTATGTGTTTAAAACTGGAAAGCCTCTTTTTCTTGGACCGCTTACCAAGTCCTTTTATAGAGTTTCGGAGGCGGTAATATTCGGAGGCGGTAGTGGATCGGGGCGGCTGTGACAGGATACCCCAACTGGGTTGGGTAATGATGCCTATGAGGCCCAGCTAGGAAGCTGAGAACCGTTCAGTAGGGCTTTTGCCTTGTTGGCTTACTCCAGAGCCGTCTATGCGTAAGACGGTGTTTAGATCTGACGTCCCAACTTGGTTGGGTAATGATGGTTCGGAGGGCGGTGGTGACGTGGAGGCCCAGCTGGAGCCAAGATATCCCTGAGGGCGGTCATGACCTGGAGGCCCAGCTGGAGGCAATGATGCCCTGAAGGGCGGTCATGACCTGGAGGTCTAACTGTCTGGGCCTGAATTGTCCGCGTGTCTCTTTGAATTCTGGGATCACGATGATCCACGTGTCCTCCTCCTATTGGAGTGTCATATTTTGGTACTATACAGCCAACAAGATTCCTAGCCAACTGAGGGAGGAAGATTTGGAGGTAATTAGGAAGACTTACCGCATTCCGGGCGAGTACGGTCTTCGGCTGGCCAGGGTGGGGGAGAAGGCCTGTGATGTCCTCCCTGACCGAGCCCCATTCGAGCTCTGCGTGTACGAACATCACATGCAGGCCGGGCTCCGGTTTCCCCTTCACCCCTACTTCTGTGCAATTCTGAAATATTTTGATATAGCGCTATGTCAGTTGGTACCAAACTCGGTACGACTGATCATGGCCTTTATCTGCGTTTGCTTAGAAGTGGGCCGTCCAATGACGATGGACATTTTTAAGGCCCACTTCTTGATCAGCCGGCATGGTCAGACAGGGTGGGTGGTCTTCAGTACTCGGCCGAAGAAGAGGTTGCTGAAGAAGACCCCATCATCTATCAAGAGATGGAAGAAGAATTTCTTTTTCATCCGATCTGCCGAGGACTTCGGCTTGCCTCGTGAGTGGAGTATGGACCGCACTGGGAAATGCAAAAAGGCGGGCCTTCTTCAGTATGAGCAAGAGACGGTGAATGCCATGCTGGCCTCGCCTTTGGACGTTGGAGTCCTATATGACAATGAGGAACTGGCCCGGCGAGGTCTTTGTTCTTCGTGCCCCGAGCCTTCGCTAGAGAGCGGTAAAGGCTTTAGTTTAGCTTTTCTTTTTATTCTCATTTTGCATTGTTATCCTGCAATTTATACTTAACGCCATTTCCTTCATTTGTTTGTTTGTGCGCTTTGATCAGAGATGGAAGCGGCTGCCCGTGCTCGTGAACATGCCAAGAAATTGGCATTGGAGCAGAGAAGATCGGATCGGTCTGAGAAGCAATCGGCTTCGACTTCGCAGTCGAAGAAGAGGCCATGAGCCCCATCTCCGGCTCCGATTGACTTAGGGACTCCTCCGAGGCCACCGACCCAGTCAGAGGCGCCTCCGGCTAGCAGTGCCCCGGCTCCGATCCCAGCGACTGCAGGGACTCCCATTATCCCGGGTCCTAGCCAAGGGGTGGCTTCGGAAGTCTCGATCTTTATGCCCAATTGGGCCATCCGGACAGATGATTCCGTCTTCGCACATCCTCGGGTGGCAAAAGAACATCTGTTTAAGGGAACCCCCACTCGTGATCTCGCTGAGTTGGGTCGAAAGACCACAGACTCTCTATGTGCGGCGACCGAGGCCCTCGCTTCCCAGGTCAGATTTCGCTTTCGTTTTACTTTACGTTGTTTTCACCGACTTTTGTTTCATACTTGGCTTCTGGTATCAGATGGGTGTTCTGGTGGGCGCGGCCACACGTCGGTGCATGGAGACAGTGGAGCTCCTTGGGTGTACCCAACGCCAGCTGGAGGAGAGGACCGAGGCTGTTTGCCGGCTGCAGGCTTCTTTAGAATCTGCTGTCCGGGCCAAAGCCGACGCTGAAGCCACTGCTCGGGCAGCCGTCGAGGAGGTCGAGGCTCGCCTTGGAGCCGCAGCGGAGGAGACCGAGGCTCGTCTTCGAGCCGTTACAGAGGAGGCTGAGGTCCGTACTAGGGTTGCCGTGGAGGATGCCTTGGCATCCTTCCAAAGCTCGGAGGCCTATCGCCTGGCTGTGGTGTCTGAGGGCGGCCAGCAGTACCTTACGGGGTTCATGGAGGCCAAGGGGAAGGCCGAGGCCATGTATCCAGAGCTTGATTTCTCCGCGTTGGACCTGCTTGGGCCGGAGGATGAGGAGCTGCCGGCTTCGGATGACGAGCCTGCTGACGGACAGGATCGTGACGGGCGCTCGGGCACGGGATCTCCTGCCTTTGGAGATCAGTAGGGTTTTGGTCGAGGGCGATCCAGCGTAGCCCTTTTTTGTTGCTTTGGCCCGGTCAATGCGTTAGGGTTGTATTTTGAGGCCGCTAGTGCTCTACTTAGTTTTGGTTTTAAGGTTTTTGTTTCGTAGTGGACAAAATGATGTAAGTAAATCTTTTCATATATATAAAACAAGAGCACTTACATATGCGTAACACTTTTTTATTGATAAAAACGTCGAAGATGTGCCGCATTCCAAGTACGAGGAAGGGCTTTTTCGTTCAATTCTTCGAGTTCAAAAGAACCGGGACGGCATACCTTTTTGATTCGATAGGGCCCTTCCCAATTAGGGACTAATTTGCCTGATTCTCGGGGCCTAGATACTGCATTCTTTCGCAAGACGAGGTCGTGAAGACAGAAACGTCTTTCTTTTACTCTTGAGTTGAAGTACCTGGTGGCTCGCTGCTGGTAAACGGCAAGTCGAATTTGGGCTTTATCCCGGGCTTCGTCGAAAAGATCAGCGTTCGTGCGAAGGGCTTCCTTATTGCTTCGTTCCTCGAAATTCTGAACTCGTAAGGAAGGTATTCCTATTTCCAAGGGGATGACTGCCTCGGACCCATAAGTCATGAAGAAAGGGGTTTCCCCGGTAGGTGCTCGAGTCGTGGTTCGATATGCCCAAAGTATGTTGGGTAAATGGTCTGCCCACTGCTTCTCTGCTTGATCTATTCGCCTTTTAATGCCTTGCAAGATCGTTCGGTTGGTAACTTCGGCTTGTCCATTTGCTTGCGGGTACCCAACCGAAGAGAAACGATGGTCAATGTGTAATTCATCGCAAAATGTTTTGAACCAAACGCTATCAAACTGTTTGCCGTTATCTGTTACTAACACTTGTGGTACTCCAAACCGACACACGATTGATTTCCATACGAAGGCCCGGGCTTGAAAGTCTGTGATGCTGGCTAAGGGTTCGGCTTCTACCCATTTTGCAAAATAATCTATGGCAACTATGAGGTGTCTTCGCTGGCCGGTCGCTCCGGGAAAGGGTCCGAGAAGGTCCATTCCCCACATAGCGAAAGGAAGTGGACTGACTATTGGTGTTAAAAGGTTCGCTGGTTGTCGTCGCACAATGGCATACCGTTGACAGCTTTGACATTTGGTCACCAACTCCATGGCTGCTTCCCTCATCTTCGGCCAATAGTATCCTTGACGAAGGATTTTGAACGCCAAGGCACGTCCTCCGAGGTGATTTCCACATATACCTTTGTGGACTTCTCGAAGGGCGTAGTTAGCTTCGGTCGGGTCAAGACACTTTAAGAAGGGCGTTGTCAACCCCCGCTTATACAGGTGATCATCCAGAATTGCGTATCGAGCGGCTCGAGACACAATCTTTCGAGCTTCGCCCTTATCATTGGGAAGAATACCGTCACGTAGATATTCCAGGATAGGACTCATCCATGTTCTCTCACCGACCACGGGTAAGATCATTATTTCGTCGATACTAGGCACGGCTAGGGTTTCGAGGTAAATTGCTCGCCTGGACTCGAGCTGGCAAGACGAAGCAAGCCGGGCCAATGAGTCGGCCTTCGTATTTTCTGCCCGTGGAATCTGGTTTAGAGAAAAGACTTCAAACTGCCCGGCTAATGCCTTTGCTGCTGCTAGGTAGCGAGCGATTTTTTCTCCTCGGGCCTCGAATTCGCCGTTCACTTGGTTCACCACCAGTTGGGAATCGCTATATACATGTAAGTTTTGTACAGATATTACCTTGGCTAATTTCATGCCGGCGAGTAGAGCCTCATACTCGGCTTCGTTGTTGGACGCTGGAAACTTAAATCTCAAGGCGTATTCAATGGCGAAGTTATCGGGACCGCTTAGAATGAGCCCGGCTCCACTTCCAGAGTCAGTAGAGGACCCATCCACATGAAGAGTCCAATGTAAAAAGGAACTCGATTGACTAGCATCCTGTGGAGATTCTTCCTCCGGCAAAGTAGCTTCCATGACAAAATCAGCTAGCGTCTGTGCTTTGATAGCTGTCCGAGGCCGATAACGGATGTCGAATTCTCCCAACTCTATCGACCATTTAACCATTCTACCAGAAACGTCTGGCTTGTGAAGTATTTGTCGAAGAGGCTGGTTGGTGAGGATAGTGATGGTATGGGCTTGAAAATAAGGTCGAAGCTTCCGGGCCGAAGTTAACAGAGCATACGCCATTTTTTCTGCCGGGGGATATCTTGTCTCAGCATCGTGGAGTACTTTGCTGACATAATACACCGGCTTCTGTGTGCCCTCTTCTTCTCGTATTAAAACGGAGGCCACCACTTCGGGCCCAGTCGAAAGATACAAGAAAAGTTCTTCGCCGACTACTGGTTTGGTAAGCACGGGTGGTATCCCCAAATATATTTTCAATGCTCTGAATGCTTCTTGGCAAGCTTCGTTCCACACGAAGTTCTGAGTCCGACGAATGGCTTTAAAAAAGGGAAGGCACTTCTCGGCTGATTTTGACATAAATCGGCTGAGGGCCGCGATTTTTCCAGTAAGTCGCTGGACTTCCCTCACGGTCCGAGGTTGACTCATACGAAGAATGGCGTCAATCTTTTCTGGATTGGCTTCGATACCCCTATGGGTGACCAAGAAGCCGAGGAACTTCCCCCCAGTAACTCCAAAGGCACACTTTGTAGGATTCAATTTCATGTGATAATGACGAAGGATAGTGAAAGCTTCTTGGAGATCAGCCTCGTGGGTTTTTGCCTTGATGCTTTTAACTAGCATGTCGTCCACATATACTTCCATATTACGACCAATCTGCTCTTTGAATATTTTGTTTACTAACCTCTGGTAAGTGGCCCCGGCATTTTTTAAACCGAATGGCATGACCCTATAACAATAGAGGCCTTGTTCTGTGATAAAAGCTGTCTTCTCTTGGTCGGGCGGGTGCATGAGGATTTGATTATACCCGGAGTAAGCATCCATGAATGTTAACAGTTCATGGCCGGACGTTGCGTCAACGAGTTGATCAATCCGAGGCAAAGGAAAACTGTCTTTCGGACAGGCTTTATTTAGATCAGAAAAGTCTATACAGATTCGCCATTTGCCATTTGCCTTTTTTACCATTACAACATTAGATACCCAGTCCGGATAGCTCACCTCTCGGATGAAGTCAGCCGAACGTAATTTCTCAACTTCTGCCCGAACAACTGCCTGTCGCTCAGGAGCAAACGACCTTTTCTTCTGAATAACCGGTTTGTGGGTCGGGTCAACACTCAAGCGATGTACGATGACGTCAGGGCTGATTCCCGGCATATCTGCAGCGGTCCAGGCGAATAGATCTTGGTTTGCCCGTAGAAGGGCTAATAGAGATTCTTGAAAAGTGCTGGACAGGTTGGAACCAATTTGAACAGTTCTGGCGCTATCTTCTCCAAGGGGGATTGTGAGTACATCTTCTCCCGGCCTACCTCGTAGGTTGCTTGCTTCATCCCTAAGGTCATCCAGTTCGAGTGGTAGGGCCTCCGTCTTTTTACCTTTTATTGCACTGAGATAACAGGATCTGGCGGTTCGTTGATCTCCTTTGATCTCGCCTACTCCGTCCGTCGTGGGGAATTTGATTTTGAGATGATGGGTAGAGACAACCGCTCGGAGTTTATTCAGCGTGGATCGTCCGAGTATCATATTGTAGGAGGAGGGTTGTCGGACAATTAACAAAGTGGACTGTACGGTTGATGTTTGAGGTGCCGTTCCCGCAGTTACCGGGAGAGTTATGCTGCCTTCTGTAAAGACCGGTCCCCCTGAGAAGCCATAGAGTGGGGTGGAGACCAGCTTCAGATGTGCATCGCCCAGCTGCATTTGGTGAAAGGCATCATAAAAGAGGATGTCGGCCGAGCTCCCGTTATCGACTAGGACTCGTCTTATCTCATGGTTAGCCACAAGGAGTGAAATTACGACAGCATCGTCGTGTGGGATCTGCACTCCTTCCAAGTCTTCGTCCGAAAAAGAAATAGTCTCTCCGGTCCTAGGTCTTTTCTGGGATCCAGCAACAGAGGCTATTGACCTAGCATAAGACCTACTGCGAGCATGGGACCCTCCGCCAGCAACGAGCCCTCCGTAAATGGTTTTGATAATCTTCGCCACGGGGACCTCCGGTTTTTTCTGGCTGGGCTCCCTATAACTTGGCCCCGGGCTCTTCCGGGCTACCCTTGTAGGTCTGTTTCGTTCATAAGGACGTTCAGGGCTTCTACGCGATCGTTCATCATATTTCTCCTGTCGTGGCCCGATGTATTCTTTTAGATGCCCTCGATTGATGAGGGCCTCGATCTGATTTTTTTAAGGCCTTACATTCTTCCGTATCATGGCCGAAGTTTCTGTGGAACCTACACCAAGTATTGCGATCCGGGTTGAGGTTTGGCGGCCTTGGAGGCCATTGCAAGAGGTCCCTGTCATGAATCTGCATCAGAATGTTGGTCCTGGAGGCATTCAGTGGTGCATAGCTGTGGATTTGCCCCGGAGTTCTGGCTCTGGTTCCGTAGGTTGCAAGAGTTCGGGATCTATCCTCGAAAGGCCTGAGGGTTCTGGGTTTCTCCTCGCGAAACGGCCGCTTAGAGGGTTCAAGGCTGGGACTAGTGGGGCCTCTCTTCCTCTTTTCCGTATCTCCTTCGCGTTCTCTTCGGAATGCTTGATCATCTTCTGCTAGCATGTATTTTTCGGCCCACGCCAAGACTTCATTCATGTCCATAGGCGGACGTCTGATGAGTTTTGAGCTGAAGAATCCGGATCTTAATCCATTTTTGAATGCCAGGAGCTGAACATTGGGATCAAGGTTTGGGATCTCCCAAGCTGCAGTGTTGAATCTGGAAATATAGGGGCGAAGCTTCTCTCCTTTTGACTGGACAATATTAAACAGAGACTCCGAAGTTTTCTTGGGTCCTTTGCTGCTGATGAAATGTGAGGCGAAGGCATAGCTTAGGTCTTTGAAGGTGCGAATACCCCCTGGTTTCAAGCGGGAATACCACGTCCCAGCCGCTTTCTCTAGGGTTAATGGAAACGCTCGGCACATTACAGGGTCTGAATGTCTATGGAGGGTCATTGTGGTTCGGTAGTGCTGGAGGTGATCTAAGGGATTTGTGGATCCATCGTAAAGTTTGATTTGTGGCATCCGAAAATTGTGTGGGAGGGGGGCGTCAAGGACTTCTTGTATGAAAGGTGGGTCCTGTACGTCGAGATCATCGCTAATACTGTGGCCGCGTTCTTTAAACGCCTCATTGATGCGTCCCTCTATGTCCTCGATCCGTTTGCCAAACCCTTCGCTGTTCTTGGGCACGGGACTCTCTCTGAACTTGGCTGAGGGAGGTGAGTGGGTCGCCGAGCAGACATCCGCTGGTAGGCGGCGGTCAGTAGAAACATCGTGACCTGGTTCCAGCAATGGGAGTGACAGCGTCTGCTGAGGTCTCCTGCGAACTTCGGCAGCCAGATCGGCCACCAGGTGTGCAAGCTCTGCGAATTGCGCCTGGAGCGTGCCTTCATTCGGGTGAGCTTCGGGTTCGGCTGAAGAACTGTCTCCCGACCGTAGCACGCGAGCGCCTAGATCCCTGGCGGGTGTTTTTGGAGGCATGCTAACAGATGAGTTCTTTCGACTTCTTCGCTGTTACTATCAGCGAGAGATGTGGTTTCCCACAGACGGCGCCAATCTGTTGATGCCAAAAATGAGTGTTGCTGAGCTGGATGGTTAGCCTGTAGAAGTACCTGCACAGAGAAAGGGAGATTAGCTATTGGGGTCGACGGAGGGGATGCCTCCGAGGATGCTCCGATGCTTAAGTTAGCAAAAGCTCAAGGTTGTATGTGTTTAAAACTGGAAAGCCTCTTTTTCTTGGACCGCTTACCAAGTCCTTTTATAGAGTTTCGGAGGCGGTAATATTCGGAGGCGGTAGTGGATCGGGGCGGCTGTGACAGGATACCCCAACTGGGTTGGGTAATGATGCCTATGAGGCCCAGCTAGGAAGCTGAGAACCGTTCAGTAGGGCTTTTGCCTTGTTGGCTTACTCCAGAGCCGTCTATGCGTAAGACGGTGTTTAGATCTGACGTCCCAACTTGGTTGGGTAATGATGGTTCGGAGGGCGGTGGTGACGTGGAGGCCCAGCTGGAGCCAAGATATCCCTGAGGGCGGTCATGACCTGGAGGCCCAGCTGGAGGCAATGATGCCCTGAAGGGCGGTCATGACCTGGAGGCCCAGCTGGAGGCAATGATGCCCTGAAGGGCGGTCATGACCTGGAGGTCCAACTGTCTGGGCCTGAATTGTCCGCGTGTCTCTTTGAATTCTGGGATCACGATGATCCACGTGTCCTCCTCCTATTGGAGTGTCATATTTTGGTAGTATCACTTGTATAAAAAGAGCACCCTGTGTGATAGAAAATAATTAGAGAGAAACAACCAACTGGTTGTGCGCAAAATAAAACGATAACAGTGTTCGAGCATACCCATTTATAATTTTTGTTTTTTTTTTAAAGTTATTATATTTTTTAATTAAATTTAAGATAACCTAGATTTACGTGTATTTCAAATTTAGGTTTAAAGAGTTTTATCTCGTACTATAATTTTAATTATCCTGAAAAAATTATAATGGAATGAAGTGTTTGAAATTTAAACTCTAAAATTTAATATAAAACGTTACTAGTGAGAATAACATTGTAAATCAGTTGTCTAATACCATTTAAGACTAAATTTTGGAACTAAGAATCATAACATTGCGTATTGTATTAAAAAAATAAATATACTATTTAAAATTTTAAGTATTGATTTATTATTAATTAATTTTCACGTATTTGACGATATAACTTGTTTAGTTTTATTATATGCAAATAAAATATTTTTTTAATTAAGCATGAATATTTATTTTGTTGACCCAACCCGACTGGACCGAACCCAACATGACTTGAGACCCGATACGACCCGAGCTCAAAATGACTCGAACTCGACTCGACATGACCCGAGACCCAATACAACCCGAGATTGAAATAACTCTAACCTGACCCAAAGTAACCCGCGATCCGAACGTCCCGAGACTCAACATGATTCAAACCTGACCCGACTCGACCCTGATTAACCCGACCCAATTTTTTTCTATTATCTAAATAGGAAGTACCTCTATGCATCAAGATATTTTTGCATAGGCCAGGTTTAACTAGACCTTTCTTCAAAAAACTAAAGGTTTAACTAGGCCCGATCATTTATAACGTGCTACATTAGCTTTTACCCCACGTACTTATTGACATGGGACGTTGTAATTAGTTGAGCCCAGCCTAATCCAACCTTGCAGCATCTAATGAAGTAAAACCAGCAGACATTCCTTTGCTACCAAACCTCCTCATCTCCACCCATCAGAATATTGTGTCACCAGTTCCAACATCTTAAAAAATGTGTGTCAAAGCAAAATAATCTACTATGAGTTCAAAATTATGCACGACATTAACATGATGCAACATAACCAAATGAAACTTACATAAGACATGAGCAGCCAAATCCAACTACCAAAGGGACTGTAATTGCTCAGGACGCCTGGATTTGAAAGGATGAGTTCACACCATTTCAATCCTAAAATCGACAACCATTTCAAAAGACACAGTAGCTTAATTAAAGAATTTGAACTAATCTTAAATAAAACTTGCCATTAACCATTTAACTAATCAATATACAAAAGCGCATAAAAGTTCAAACAAAACAAAAACAAGATACCCAATAAAAAAAACCAAGAAAACAATACACCCTATGTATTGGCTACCCATATTACTACTAGGAATATACAAGTTAATAGTAATGCTATTACTCTGTTTTCACATCTACAAACAAAGGAACGAGTTCAAGGCAACGAACACCCGAAACATCTCGAGTGTGCATGATGCAGGGCACAAGAGATATCAGAAGATGGAATCTACAAGCCCCTTGAACCGGGAATATCAATCCACTCCAACTGGAGTTCCACTTCACCACACTCCACGTTTCTAAGTCTGAGAAACAAATTCTGAACAACCTTACCATCGCTCCAGATCATGCAGCTCTCTTCAGCTAGGCAGTTTTCCCTGCTGGGCTGAATTTTTGTTATTATGGTGCCACTAGGGAGGCCTTCCAAGCGCATTTTTACAGCTTCCAAAAATGGGGCAATATCAAACTCTGCATCGCCCATTTTGTCATCTAGAGAGAATATGTCTCTGTCATACACTGACTGCATTCACACCAAAGTGATTTCCCATCACACAAGTTGTTCATAAAGAAGGGTAAAAAATAAACTGAATGGGATTTTTTCCTTCTATCAATTTTCTGCTTTTTATCATCACTTGACAAAATTCCACAACCTCTGTTTCATATTTAAAATTTAATTTTATCAATAAATCAACTTTGATTTGTTGAGCTGCAAAATTTAAAATATTTGAGTGTGCTTTTGTTTATTCCTAAGTCTTGACAAAATAATTTAGTTGTCTTCTCACACTAATAAACTTTTATTTATTTTAGGTCGTTCAGTGTAAGTCAACTCCATGGTGTTCACATCATGGTAAGCACAAAATTTTATCAATTGCTATTAACAGTTAATTATTTGAAATAATTTTAGCTTAATTGTAATTTAAACCCCAGGGTATTTGGATAGCTGCATTCTAAGCCACAATCCTTTATTTTGGCAACATCAACAGCAATATTCCAGAATTTTAGCTAACATAATTTTTTTTGTAAAATTGATTTAAAAGGGTCAACAGAAAATAGTCACATGCAGTAACTTTGAAACTTTTTGACATCAAATTTAACGCCCAACTCACATCGACCATTCAAATCTTTCCCTATTTGCCAAGTGTCCAATGAAATGAACACCATGACTCCTAGACTGTGCGCAAATAAAATTCAATAGAGCTGAGGGCAGCCAGTGAGAAGTATAATACTTACAAGCTTAATGGGAAGATTTGGGTCTGCAACAGAAAGAGTTAAGTCATCATTCCACTCAGGATTAGTGCTCTTCTTCACTACATGAGTCTTCAGTTTCTGCACCAGGAAGTGAAATTTAAATTATCCAGCTAAAACGAAATCACTTTTTTTGCCTTTTCGTAACGTTCACAAACAAACGCAAAAAATTCTATGCAATCAAAATGAAAAATATACTTCAGTTAACAAATTAATTTTGTTTGTGTAGCACAGAACCGGCTCAGGTTTAATTTATCAACAAAGCATGTGATTGTTTGAAAATAGAACAGAAACATTCATCAGTCTTACAAATCCATAGAAAATTCTCTTTTCTTTGTTTGTGAAACATTTGATGATAATCAAGATTAGGTTTTAATCATCGTCTCACCCATATCTAATGAAGTAAGCAAGTTGTCAATTCACACAACGACGCATAGTTGTCCCCAACTTCAAGAAATTTTCTCTTCAAAAATTCTAAAAGAAAGAATCAATCTTTTTTCCTGATTTTTTTTTAATGGTCTGTTTGGAATAATGAGTTCACCGTGGAATTGAACAGATTCTAACAAATACTATCAAAGTTAACAGAATTCCCAAATGAAATGAATTGTGTACTTCATTTGATTCCAATCAGAGTGCAATGGAGTAAATTTTTTTTTGTTAATCATCGACAAAAGGAACAAATATTATCGAAAATCTTAATGTTCATTTTATTTTCTGGAGATAATTATAAATATTTGAGAAGATCAGTTAAAAAGATAAGATCCGATATGCACATGGAGAAACAAATGAATATGAAGAACCGCGCGAATATTTCATCTTTTAAAAAGAAAGGAAAGGAAAAAAAGAAAGAAAAAGAAACACAGTTGACTAATCCTGATCACTACAGAACTTGCGGAGAAGATTAAGATTAAAACCTCCGGATTTTGGCATTAAAAGTGTAAGAACAAAGAGTTTAGTTACAATGAATCGATCATGAAAATCAAACAAAACTGAAACGTAGAAAACAAAATTGGAAGGAAAAAATAACAAATTATGGAACCCAAGAACATGATAGGCGTTTTTATTTTCATTTTGTTCAAAAGTCTGTATATATAATTCATTTAAAATAGCTAACCAACACATGTACACCACAAATTGACAGAGTAATCAACCTCCTTGAAATGATCAAAATACAAACTTACACCAGTCAATCACTCATAACCCAAATGACCAAATCCAATTTTATTATCAACAAGCTCAAAATCCATCAAAAGGAAGCGAACCCGGAACCCAAAATAATCAAAAAGTGAAAAAAATCACCAAAAAGAAAACAATTAAAATTACCTGTTTTCCCATCTTGATAACCACATAAGGGTCACTGCTCATCACATCTCTAACAGCAAGGTTCACCCCTCTCTTCACATGAATTCTAAGCAGACCCAGCAAATTTTCCATTGCTGAAACAAGATGCAGAATTTTCGAGTACAAAAACAACGGATTTCTTGTTTAGTGGAGCAGTATTTCAAAAGTAGGGTTTAGGTATTTAATTTCGATACCAAAGTCTAACGTCTTGTGCCTACTTATATATAAAAACCAAAAAGCCGGATCTTCTATTGATCTATTTTTTTAGTAGGAGTGAGAGTTTATTACTCCGTCAAAGTCTTTATTTACAGATAAAAAAAAAAAATTCTACAATGTTATTTTTTTAAGCTGAATCAAAGTCTGTATTTTTGGTAACCGAAAAGAAATTACAATTACATCGATTTTTAATTAGTCTGGCAAAATCACGCGCTTAATCGCGCTCTGATTTGGTGTTGCATTCTCTATTCAAAAATTTATTTATGCATAAATCACGCCCTTTCTTGTTAATCCGCGCGCCAACAGAGCAGAGAAAGTGAGAGAGGTTTGACTTTGGAGATTTAGCAACAAAAAAAAAGTTTGGAAAGACCTTTGAAAGTAAAAAAAAAAATTATATTCGAGTCCAGATCGGGTGGCTGCTCATGGATTTGAGACGACGTTGACCGGAAAGAAAAGGACCAAGAGGATGCTAGGCGGCGCGTGTAATTTGTAACGTGTTTCCGCTGACCGCAGGATTTGGTTGACTTACTTTTACTAAAGTTTGTACTAGGGGAGGCTAATAAAAAGATTTTTCGCTTAATTGCATTAAAAAGCATTGAAATGATGTCAATTGCATATAACATCCTTGCTTTTCAATTGTGGCAATTTAGCCCCCAAAATTCCAAAATAGTTACATATAATTGGTGTATTCCAGAATCATAGTTACATATAATTGGTGTATTCCAGAATCTAGCCAAATCCATTAACGAAGATTACTAAAATCCTCGCATGAATTGATCAATTTTATGGACACGTAATCCAGGTACAATCAAATTTTAATGCATAAGTTTGACAGACCCAAGATCGCCTTTATTATCAGGGCCTGTATTGCTATAAGGTAATGACGTTAAGGCTCAAGAATGCAAGGGTCACTTATCAGAGGCTAGTCAACAAGAACTTCAAGGAGTAGATCAGGAGAAATCTGGAGGTCTATATAGATGGCATGATTGTTAAAAGCATCAGCGTCAAGGGTCATGAGTCTGATTTGGATGAAGCTTTTGGGATACTCTACCATTGCCAAATGAGGTTAAACACAACCAATGCACCTTTGGAGTCACCATTGGGCAGTTTGTAGGCTTCATGGTAACGCAACGGGGGATAGAAGCTAACCCTGAAAAAATAAAGGCGATCATAGAGATGACCCATTCTCACAACGTTAAACAAATGTAAAGATTGACTGGACGAGTAGCTGCATTCAACCGCTTTATGTCTAAGTTTGCCGAAAGATGCTCGCCTTTCTTCAAATCAATTAGGAAAGCTAAGGATTTTACCTGGGATAGAGAATGTCAGAGAGCATTTGAAGAACTAAAAGAGTACTTGAGCACACCACCTCTCCTAACTAAACCCGTCACAGGAAAAGAACTTTTTCTCTACATATCACCGGGCCAAGATGTGGTAGCCTTGGTCTTTATCCAAGAAGATGTTGGGATACAAAAACCCCTCTATTATGTCAGTCGAATTTTGCACGATGCTGAAACAAAGTATCTTCCGATCGAAAAATTAGCCTATACTCTCTCGATTATGGCCAAGAAGCTCAGGCCGTATTTCCAAGCTCATACCATAGTGCTCCTCACTAATCAACCTTTACGGCAAGTCATCCATAAGTTGGACATCTCCAAAAGGATGGTCAGATGGTCCATCAATGTAGCAACCCATCCCGGGTTGGCTACCCCCGAGACATTGTCACATTTTAAAAATCTCAATACGACACATATATGCAACAATAAAAAGATAATACCAACAGAAATTTTTACATCAATCTTCAACCCTCAATAGGAGAGATACATCATTCTAATCTTGACTTAAACATTATATACAACGTAATATGCATGAATATTTACAAATAAATTTTTATTTTATTTTCTCATTGGTCTGAGGATATGGACCACGTGGCTTACAGATAATAAATCCGTCTGAATCTCAACTCACCAACTATCTATCCTGTCTGTCACCTGAAATTATTTAACATTGAGAGATGAGGTTCACAAGCTCAATGAATTAAATTTACTAGAAGTATTCGATTTGTATAAATAGTCTTTTAATATTTAATCATTTATATCCCATATACTTTATAATAGCATTCTGTTATCAGTACACATATCATAAGTCTCATTCTCTATCAATCTCTTCCTCTTATATATATGTTCACCTTAAAACGATCAATTATCTCATAATTACCTCGTTATGAGGTTCATAACATATAGTCTACCATTTGATAGTTCTTATCATATCATACTTCTATGTTTCTTTCTCACCATAACTGTCTTTCAATGAGACTCATTCATCTATAAATTTAAAATAACAAACAACACTTCAGCATTTTAGTAATGCAATCAATACTTAAAATAGATGCAATGCATAAATTATTATTAGGGAACGTCTTCTCACATGTTGACATGTTTTTATCTTAGAACGACCCCCTCGCGATTCTTTTGTTTCATTTAGACCGGCCCCCTCCCAGTTCTTTTATTTTCAGCATATACCAGCTGTCATGGTTTTCATTTATTTCCAGCATATACTGGCTGTCACGGTTTTCATTTATTTTCAGCTTATACCGGCTGTCATGGTTTTCATTTAAACCAGCCCCCTCCCAGTTCTTTTATTTTATGCATATGCATATGAATAATGATATGAAATATGCATATGAATAGTAATATAACAACAAACATGCATTTAGACATTAAATTTAGCTATCCTGCATTTTCTCAAATTACTAGTTGATCAATTTCGCTAATTTCTTCTCCACATATATAACATCAATTTATCAACCATAACTCATCAAGAATTTCATTTATCCCCTTCATTATTTAATCAACTCATTATTCCAATAATATTACTTCTTATATAACAACTTTCCACATATCAATTATACTTATCATACCCATCAAACAACTTTCATCTATTATCAAATCATAGGTTAATAAGTTATTCAAATATTATCACTATATATTTCATATTTATCTTGATTACTTAAAGTAAATCTAACTCATCACATAGCACTTAAAGCTGCCCGTGGATCACCTCCTTGCCCTTCCTATTCCTCTCAGCAATTTCTCCTGATTGCTGATCGTCAACACCTAACATAATATTCATATTAAATTCTAATTTATTCTTAAATTCTTCATAATTCACACCCTTTGAAAATTCTCTCTTTGAATTCCGAGAAATTTAATGTAAACTAAATTTCAAAAATAAACTTCATGTTAACTTATGCTTTTCTTAGAGCTTCCCGTGAGTCTCTTTAAAATTCTCCCGTAAACTCCTTCAAAATTTCACTCTTTCAACCTTTCTTTCGGTCCCCAAGTGTTTAAAGAAATAGAGTAGTTTAGATTTGAGATTGAAGAAAACCAAACAGGATTGGGTAAAACTAATAAAACAATTCAATATAAATAATACGATTTCACGGCACCGTTCACCGCTCCACCGTTGTAATTTTTCACAGCTGCATAACATGCAGCACACTTTCACAAAGGTTGCAACACCTGGACTTCCAGGTGCTGAACGATTTTTTTTTTTAGAAAAAACTTTTCTTTTTCTTTTTCCTTTATCTAGACGTTTCTTTTTCTTTTTCTTTACACCACCACACGTCCATTTTTTAAAATTGTTTTATAAAAAATAAATCTTTCGCATATATATTATTTAAATCCATGTCATATTTATTAAATTACTTTTTTACGCTTTTTTTACGAATACAGGTATTACAAATCTACCCACCTTACAAAAATTTCATCTCCGAAATTTCCTTACCTAATTCATGAAAGAGTTAGGGGTATTCTTTCCTCCTTCTTGCTTCATACTCCCAAGCGACTTCTTCGACATCTTGGCTTCTCCATAATACTTGAATCAAGGGAATGACTTTATTGTGCAAGACTTGTTCCTTTTTGTCTAGAATTCTGACCGGTACTTGCATAAAAGTCAAATCTTCCTAAAGTTCTATCGCCTGATTTGAGATACTATAGGATTCATTGTGTAAGTACTTTCTCAAAAGTGAGACATGAAACACATTATGTAATTGCTTTAACTTTGGAGGAAAATCCAATCTATATGCTACTGGTCCAACTCTCTCAATCACCTCATATGGCCCTACAAATTTCGGGCTCAACTTTCCCTTCTTTTTAAACCTCAACACGCCCTTCCACGGAGATATCTTCAAAAATACCTAATCACCAACTTGAAACTCGAGAGGTCGTCTTCTATTATCAGCTATCCCTTCTGTCTGTTATGTGCTGCTTTAAAGTTCTCTCTAACTAGTTTGATCCTCTCAGTAGTCAAATTTATCATTTCTGGTCCAAATATCTTTCTTTCTCCAACTTATTCCCAACATATTGGAGTTCTACACCTCCTACCATATAGAGATTCAAATGGTGTCATCCCAATACTAGTTTGATATTGATTATTATACGCAAACTCGATCAAAGGTAAATAAGCATCTCAGCTCACTGAGAAACTCAATACACTTGCCCTCAGCATATCTTCTAGTATTCTGATGATTCTTGTTGTATGCCCATCAGTTTATGGATGAAAAGCTATATTAAACTATAATTGTGTACCTATAACTTCTTGAAAACCTCTCTAAAATCTAGAGGTAAATCTAGAATCTTTATCTAATACAATACTCAAGAGTACTCCATGTAATCTTACAATCGAGCTGGGAGAATTTGATATTCGATACAAGCCTCATACATCTATTAAAGCACAGGCCCTGGCAGTTTTATAACTGAGACAACTTTTCCCGGTAGCTTTGTTGAAGTCGAAGCTCCTAAGAAAACCGAGCTGATACCAAATTGGACACTATATGTGGATGGTTCGTCCAACAACAATGGCTTTAGGGTGGGCCTCATCCTTATTAGCCTTGAGGAGTTCACAATTAAGTATGTCTTAAAGCTTAGGTTCAAGGTCTCAAATAACGAGGCTGAATACAAGGCATTGCTTGCTGGAATGAAACTTGCCAAAACACTAGCCGCTGAAACTTTATAAGCTTATAGTGACTCACAACTAATGGTGAACCAAATGACCGACGAGTATGAAACCAAAGGAGTGAGAATCGCAAGATATATAGAAAAAGCCCCCGAACTCACAACGATCTTCAAAAGGTTCTAAATAGCTCAAGTTCCTCTACCAGAGAACACAAAGACAGATGTCTTGCCTTGGCTCGGCTCCTCCGGACATTCTAATTTTGCTTGGGCAATTTACCTTGAAACTCTCCCAACTCCAAGCATTGATGAAGTAATAGTTATGCCACTTACTAAAGAGAAAACCTGGATAGATCTGATCCTCAGTTACCTAATGGATGGCACACTCCCAAATCAGAAGAGCAAAGCAAAGAAGCTCATCTCCTGTGCCTCGAGATACTTCGTGATCAATGGACAACTCTATAAGAAAGACCTCACAATTCCTTATTTAAAATGTCTAGGCGCCACCGATGCTGATTACGCCCTCAGGGAAGTGCACCAAGGGATATGTGGTAATCACCTTGGAAGACGAGTTTTGGTATTTAAAATACTCTGCCATGGTTACTATTAGCCCCATATGAGCCGTGAGACGACCGAGATGGTAAAAAAGTGCAGAACTTGTCAAGAACATGGCTCTATCCCTCAACGACCAACTAATCCCTTGACATCGATTGTCATTCCTCTTCCCTTCTCCATGTAGGGAATGGATATCCTTGGCCCATTTCGAAAAGCATTAAGGAAAAAGAAGCGTTTGATAGTAGCGATCGATTATTTTACCAAGTGGGTGGAAGCCGAACCTCTCGCCACCATTTCTGACTACCAAACCCAACGATTCGTCTAGAAGTCGATTATCTACAGATTTAGTATACACAGGATATTGATCACCGACAATGGTACATAGTTTGATAGCACCCGATTCAAATCTTTCTGCCAAGACCTCCAGATTGAACAAAGGTTTTCCTCGGTAGGCTATTCCCAGGCCAACGGACAAGCCAAAGTAACGAACAGAACTCTCCTGCAAGGCATCAAGAAAAGGATTGACGACGTCGATCAATAGTAGGTCAATCAACTTCCAAGTGTCCTTTGGGCTTACCAGACCACCGTACAGATGCCTATTTGAGAGATCCCATTTTTCTTGGCTTACGGATCCGAGGCTCTCATACCCCTCGAGATAGGAACGCCATTGATGAGAATGCAAAATGTCATATTTTTCTCCCTTAATATTTAGTATTTTAAACTCATTTGGTGCCTAAATGTACTCATTATTCTTATATTTTGATTTAGGATGCAAATGGAGGCATTAAGTGCAAAAACGAAGCTAAATGGGGGATTTTGGACAATTTTGACATCACTTCATAATATGGGCATAACTCTCTCATCCAAGCTCTGATTGAGATGATTCAAGATGTTACGGAACTCTAAGAAAAATCTCTACAACTTTTATGTTTTGAGTTTTGAGAGATACTAACTGCATTAAGGTCAAAATCAGGCTTGGAGTTGCTACACCTGCACTGTTGACGTTCTGGAACGTCCCTTAGCCTGCAATTCTAATACGCTGATTTGACGCGGTTTATTTTCAAAAGTTTTCATATCTGGTGCATGAAAATTCATGCTGAAAAAATAAATTTCCTAGTTATATTAGGACTTTATTTTATTTTTAATATTTTCCTTAAATTAGTCAGATTTAGATATTGTTATTTTAGGATAATATTTAGAATATTTTTAGGAGACTTTGTAGGCTTATAATACTGAAAATAATGTGTATACGAGGGGAGAAATCATTAGACTTCAGGGATGCCTTTCTCTCCCCTTTTCTCTAATCTTCTCCTTCGAGTTTTCATCATGGCCTTGCGTGGCTAAACTTTTATAATTGGTCGAAGGAAATTGAAGCCTTGGAATCAATAAAACTGTGAGATCTAATAAGTTTTTATTGTTCAATTTATGCTTTGAGTATCAGATGTTCTTCTGTCCCTATTTTCATGATTGTCTCGTTTAATTACTAGGAGGCCTACTAGTTTATTATTCGTTGGAATCTACTACTAGGTTAGATATCAAATCCGTAATTGTTTGATCCCTCTAATTTGTGAATCAACTAAGACTTAATGATTTGTTATGTTAGAAATTATTAGATCTTAGGAAGAACGCTCGACTAAATTAAATGCAACCACTTGTGCTTGTGTTGTTTAGCTTCATCAATCTCTTTAATTCTTAAGGTTATTACTAGATTAAACCTTTAGTGCTTGTCTTGGGTTATTTAGTTGTTAGGGTTAATTAGATCACTTGTTTTCTAATTAACTGCGACTAAGGAGAGATAGGAAAATAGTTCCAATAGTGAATATTCAAAGTGTGAATTGATATATTCTTGCATCGATGATCAGTTGTAAAATTCCGATGGTAGATGTTGACTTAGACCAAGGTTTGTTCTTTTGATTGATTTCAATACTTCAATTTGAATTGTTCATTAGTTGTTTTTATTAAAATTGTTTTTGTTATACTCAAATCCCCCCATCCTTGTTCACGTAGCATAAAACTAGGCTAGATACTCTCCGTGGGAACGATCTTTACTCACACTACTACATGTATTTTTAGAAGTATATGTTTTATTTTTGGTTGCCTGTGACAGCACACCAAATTTTGGCGCCACTACCGGGGAGTGATTCTAGTTGGATTTTTTTTTTTGCTTCTTATGATCCTTATTTTGTTCTTGAAATTTTCGAAAAAAAATCAGAATTTAATAACCCCTTCACTTCTGCCATGCTGAAATCACACATAGCTTGACCTTTGTATACTAAAACTGCCATAACTTTCTCTAGAAAAATCATATTTACGAGCTGTAAAATTCTCCAGAAAATAGACATCCAGATCTTTCCAATCATATATGGATCATCTCCTGGTTCTTCCTGAATCAATATAGTTTAATCTGCAAAAATGACTAATCTGTACGAAAAATTATGGCAATTTAGTGAAACTCTTTTTCACCCTTTGCTAGTGACAACATTACTTTGCAAAATCACCGTGATTGTTTGTGTTTTAGCATAGAATTTTTATTTATTTTCATTACGCTAGATTTTTTCTGATTTGTTTTTCATGGTTTATTAGAGTTTCCTTGATTGTTTATGACTGTAACTCGATCTTCTAATCAAGATGATTTGCAATACGATTCAGAAATAGAGATAACTTTGTGCAGGTTAAGGAGGGAAGCTCGGAGAAATTCTAAAGAGAACAATCTAGCTCTTGATCTTCTATTTTCTAGCAATTTTTATTTAGAAGAGAAGGAAGTCATAGCTGGAAATCGAGCTTTGAAAGAGCTTGTTGCCCCTGATTTAAATCAAGAACCCCTATGCATAACGTTCCCTACTTTAGATGCTAACACTACTTTTGAATTAAAATCTGGACTAACACATCTTTTGCCCACTTTTCATGGCCTTGTAGGTGAAGATCCTTACAAGCATCTAAAGGAGATTCATGTGGTATGCACGAGTATAAAACCCATGGGGGTGACTGAAGAGCAAATTAAATTAAAAGTCTTTCTGTTTTCTTTGAAGGATTCAGCTAAGGATTAGTTCTATTATCTACCCTTCGGGAGTATTGCCACATAGAACAAGACAAAGAGGTTGTTTTTGGAGAAATATTTCCTAGCTTCAAAGGCATCCAACATTCAAAAAGAAATTTATGGTGTAAGGCAGCACAACGGAGAGTCCCTACACAAATATTGGGAGTGTTTCAAAAATTATGTGCAAGCTGCCCCTATCATCAAATTAGTGAGCAATTATTTATTCAGTATTTCTATGAGAGCCTTCTACCCACTAATATGAGCATAATTGATACTGCTAGTGGAGGAGGTTTAGTGGATAAAACTCCCGAGGCCGTGAGAAACTTGATTGCAAATATGGCGGCCAATTCTCAACAATTTGGCACTAGGCTTGACCCTCCATTAAAGCATGTTAATGAGGTAAATATTTCCTCCCTTGAACAACAACTTGTGAGTCTAACTTCTATTGTTCGTCAAATGGCTGTAGATAATATACGAACGACGAATGTTTGTGGGGTTTGTTCGGTAGTAAGGTATCCAACCGATATGTGCCAAACTCTTCAAGAGGGGCCCATTAAACAAGTGAATACGGCGGGTGGTTTTCCTGGACAACTGCAAATGAAGTATGATCCCTATTTTAGCATGTGTAACCCTAGATGGAGGGATCACCCCAATCTTAGCTGTGGGAATCCACAAGTAAATCAGCCCGAGACTCAAAACCGTCTAAGTTGCCCGCAATATAAGCAGTCATACCCCCCTAGACAACAACTAGGCCAAACTTCTAATTCTGGTATGTCTTTAGAAGATATTGTTAAGTCTTTTTCCACTAATACTTGGCAATTTCAACAAGAGACGAAACAATTTCAACAAGAAGTGAGGGTCAGTTTCAAAGTTTGGACAATCAAATGAGCCAGATGGCAACCGCAATTAATCAGCTAGAGGCACAAAGTTTGAGGAAATTACCCTCTCAAACGGTAGTAAATCCAGGAGAAAATGTAAGTGCGATCATTTTGAGAAGTGGTAAAGAGGTTGAGATTCCAGTAAAGGTAACCCCTGCATCATCAAAGCAATAGAAGGAGAAAAACGTCGTTACAGACAGGAGCATTCCCAATGACGATGACGTACCTAAGTGTAAGTTTTCGCCTCTTTCTGATTATAAACCAGTACCTCTTTTTCCTCAGGCTTTAGCAGAATCTAGAAAAGATGAGCAAAATAAAGATTTACATGAAACTTTTTGTAGATGCGAGATAAATATTCCACTTCTAGATGCTATTAAACAAGTACCTCGTTATGCTAAATTCCTGAAAGAACTGTGTACAATTAAGAGGAAACAAAAACTTAAAGGATGTGAGAAGGTGAAAGTAGGGGAAAATGTTTCAGCAGTTATTCAAAGAAAACTCCCTACGAAGTGCAAAGATCCAGGTATGTTTACTATCCCTTGTACGATAGGTAACACTAGATTTGAGAAGGCCATGCTAGATTTAAGAGCTTCTATCAATTCCATGTCATATTCTATATATGCTTATTTGAAACTTGGACCTTTAAAAAAATTGGTGTTTTGATTCAATTGGCTGATAGATCTAATGCTTATCCTAAGGGTGTAGTTGAGGATGTTCTTGTGCAAGTTAATGATTTAGTTTTCCCTGCTGATTTTTATGTGCTTAATATGGAGGATGGTGATTAAACTACTCCTATTTTGTTAGGAAGACCATTCTTAAAGACATCCAAGACTAAGATAGATGTTCATAGTGGCACGCTTATCATGAAATTTGATTGTGAAATTATTAAGTTTAATATTTATAAAGCCATGAAATATCCTGGTGATGATAATCCTGTTTATTCTATTGATGTGATTGATTCTTTAGCACAAGAAATTTTTGAACTTGATGAAAATGATGGATTGGAAGTTGCCATTAGTAAGCATCTTGAGATAGAGAATGAGGAGTTAGCCTTGAGTACTGATTTGTATGAAACTGTTTCACTGTTAAATGATTTTTCGAAGTTACAACAGTCAGGTAACGTCCCTTGTATTACGTTACCAGTTTCTAACGAGAGACTTTTACCCTCTGTTTTACATGCCCCTATTCCAGATTTGAAGCCTCTCCCTGGTCACCTCAAGTACGAGTTCCTTGGAGACGGAGGAACGTTACCAGTGATCATCTCCAGTAAACTTAGTGCATCGCAAGAAGAAAAGCTTGTGCAGGTCCTTAAGGAGCATAAGACAGCTATTAGTTGGACAATTACGGATATTAAAGGAATTAGCCTGTCTACATGCATGCATCATATTTTACTTAAAGAGGAAACTAAACCTTCCCTTTAACCATAAAGAAGATTGAACCCACCCATGATGGATATAGTGAAGAAGGAGATCCTTAAACTTCTTAAAGTTGGAGTGATTTATCCTATTTCGGATAGCAATTGGGTTAGCCCGGTTCAAGTGGTTCCTAAAAAGAGTGAAATAACTATTGTGAAAAATCAAAATGATGAGTTAGTTCCCACTCATGTTCAGAATGGGTGGCGGCTTTGTATAGATTATAGAAAATTAAATGTTGTAACCCGCAAGGACCACTTCCCTTTACCTTTTATTGATCAAATGCTTGGAAGTTAGCTGGTCATTCTTACTATTATTTCCTTAATGGTTATTCAGGTTATTTTTAGATTGCAATTGCTTTGAAAGATCAAGAAAATATGACTTTTACATGCCCATTCGAGACTTTTGCATATCGTCACATGCCCTTTGGCCTTTGCAACACCCTAGCCACTTTCCAAAGGTATATGGTTAGCATATTTTCATATTATATTGAGCATATCATAGAAGTCTTTATGGATAATTTCACAGTTTATGGAGATTCCTTTGATAATTGTTTGCATAACCTTACACTTGTTCTTCAAAGATGCATAGAAACTAACTTTGTGTTAAATTTTGAAAAATGTCATTTTATGGTTGAACAAGGTATAGTTTTGGGTCATGTTGTTTCATCTAGGGGAATTAAGGTAGATAAAGCTAAAGTTGATATTATTCAATTTTTACCTTATCCCACTAGTGTGCAGGAAGTTCGTTCTTTTCTTGGACATGCAGGTTTTTACCAAAGATTCATCAAGGACTTCTCCAAGATAGCATTACCTCTATGCAAGTTACTACAAAATAATGTGGCTTTTGAGTTCAATGAGGGGTGTAAAAAGGTGTTTGATAAGCTGAAGGAACTGTTGACTTCTACCCCAGTTATCCAGCCTCTTGACTGGAACGTTCATTTCGAGATAATGTGCGACGCAAGTGATTATGCAATAGGTGTTGTTTTGGGTCAAAGAATTGGAAAAATGTCTCATGCCATTTATTATGCTTCAAGGAATTTAAATAATGCCCATAGAAATTACTCTACTACTGAAAAAGAACTTTTAGCTCTTGTTTTTGCTTTAGACAAGTTTCAGTCTTATCTGTTTGGTACTAAAATCATTATTTACTCTGATCATGCAGCTCTTCGTTATTTGATGACGAAGAAAGAGGAAAAACCAAGATTAGTAAGATGGATACTTCTCTTGAGTGAATTTGATTTGGAGATCAAAGATAAAAGAGGGATAAAAAATCGTGTCGCAAATCATTTGAGTCATTTAGTTCATGTGGAGGATGAACTTCATCTGCAGGAAACGTTCCCTGACGAGCAATTGTTCTCCACGAGTGTGACATTACCTTGGTATGCGAATATTGTAAATTATTTGGTTACTAATATGTTACCTCTTGGTTTGTCTAAAGCTCAAAGAGATAAGATCAAGAGTGATGCCAAATACTATATGTGGGATGACCCATACTTATGGAAGCATTGTGCAGATCAAGTGATAAGAAGGTGCGTTCTTGAAAATAAAATTATTTCTATTCTCACCTTTTGTCATTCTTATACTTGTGGAGGTCACTATGAGATCTAATATGTTTTTATTGTTCAATTTACGCTTTGAGTATTGGATGTTCTTCTGTCCTTATTTTCACGATTGTCTCATTTAATTACTAGGAGGCCTACTAGTCTATTATTCATTGCAATCTACTGCTAGGTTAGATATCAAATCCATAATTGTTTGATCCCTCTAATTTGTGAAGCAACTAAGATTTAATGATTTGTTGCGTCAGAAATTATTAGATTTTAGGAAGAACACTTGATTAAATTAAATACAACCGCTTGTGCTTGTGTTGTTTAGCTTCATTGATATCTCTAATTCTTAAGGCTATTACTAGATTAAATCTTTAGTGTTTGTCTTGGGTTGTTCAGTAGTTAGGGTTAATTAGATCACCTGCTTTCTAATTAACTGCGACTAAGGAGAGATAGAAAAATAGTTCCAACGGTGAATATTTAAAGTGTGAATTGATATATACTTGCATCGATGATCAGTTGTAAAATTCCGATGGTGGATGTTGACCTAGACCAAGGTTTGTTCTTTTGATTGATTTTGATACTTCAATTTGAATTGTTCATTAGTTGTTTTTCTTAAAATTGTTTTCATTATACTCAAATCCCCCCATCCTTGTTCACGTAGCATAAAACTAGGCTAGATACTCTCTATGGGAATGATCTTTACTCACACTACTATATGTATTTTTAGGAGTATTGGTTTTATTTTTGGTTGCCTGTGATAGCACACCAGCCATCTTTGCAGGTATAGAACTACAATGAAACAGATAATGAAATGGCACTCAAGATGAATGCTGACTTGTTCGACGAGGTTAGAGACAAAGCCCAGATCAGGCTTATTGCCTACCACCAAATGGTATCAAAATACTACAACTCCCGAGTCAATGAGATAAATTTTAGATTGCATGACCCAATCATGATAAAGAACAAGGTATTTAACCCTCGAAAGACGAGGAAGCTCCTCCCAAATTGGGAAGGTCCCTACCGCATCAAGAGAGTTTGCCGAGCTGGCACGTTCGAACTTGAAAACTTTGATGATAAACTAGTACCGCACACTTGGAATACAAAGAACCTGCAAAAATTCTACCAGTAGAACCCTTTAAGGATTCCCTTGCTATCACCAAATTTGTTTCACTAATTTAGTTTCACCAATTTTTGCTTCACCGACTTTGTTTCACCCGTCCTGTTTCGCCAAATATTGATGTAATACTCATTCTTAATGAAAGAAACAATCCATTTTTTTGCCAAGTTTTTAGTTTCTCTCGAGCCAAGGAAAGATTCCAAGGAATTTTCCCTTTCAGGTTCCTATTTTGATTATAGTAAGTATGGACACTTAGACAAACAGAAAACAAAAAGAGGCGATCTTCATTAACTAGAAGTTTTTTATTTTACAAAAGGCGTTAATGGCTAAAAGAATAAAAAGCATAGGAAAAACCTAGTCTATGTCTACATCCTCATCCTCATCCTCAGCAGCTAGGGACTAATGCTCACCCTCATCTCTAGCACCCTTGTCATCAAAAGAGATCTCCACTATCGAGAAATCTTGGTCAGGATATGTAGCTGAAGTCTACTACTTGGCCTTTTCAAAGCCACTAAGATAAAAGTCACTAGCCACAACCTCCACAACTGACTTAAACTTTTGAGATTCTTTGAAGTCTGTCAAGGCCTTCTCCGCAGCCTTCTTATAGGCTTGGAGCTTTGCCATTTCTACCTCAGCTATATCCCACTCTGACCAAGCCTCCTCTAGGTCTTCGGTCAGCAGGGCCTTCCCCCTCTCTAAACGACCGGTCTCCACCACATGTTTTGCAAAAGACTCCCACAAAGTCCAGATAAAGTTGTGGCAATCCCTCAACTTCCTATCCAAGTCAAAACACCAATGGGAGAAGACACCCGAGGCTCTGCTCGACTAAAAAATAAATCAAGTTAGAACTCTTCAGAGATAGGTAGAAGCCAAACCCTCGACCATCGCTGCAAAGCTCTCCACAGGTTCCTAGGTTAGTCTGGCCATGTCCTTTGGAAGAATACCCTGGATCAAGTGCTCCCGAAAAACATTGGCACTTCTAAAGCATAAGTCGCCAAGCTTCACATACCAGTCTGACTTGAAGACATCAGGAATGTGAGCCTAAACATGTGCCATAACCCTTACGGGAGAATAGGAATGAGTGGTAGCCGCATCATCCTCCACCACGATAGGAGTAGGAGGGGTAAGGGAACTTCCTGAGTTAGAATTCTTCGTAGAAGACTAAGCCTCTAGTGCTCGAGCCTCCTCATCCAGCTTCTTTTTCTGGGATAGCTTTGTTGCTCTCTTAGCGACCTTCAAAGCATCTATAGCTGCAAAAGAATAGCAGGAAAAAAACACAAAAGAAAGAAAGGAAAAATAAATGCAAGGGAAAGAGCTTAGACCTATCTCCTCTTCTGAACCCTCGAGACAGAGTTCAAGCCTAGCTAACTTAGAATTTTGGTATAAGAGTTGAATGGCTATCTTCCCACCAATCATATCCTGCAAGCTATCCATCTCCATCCTCATAAGATTGGGTTTCTTATTTGACCTAACCAAATCTAAATCCCACTTGGTGGGTAGGCTAAAGCCCCTATCACTCTGAACAAATAAGAAACTTCTATTCCCTTACTTAACACACGGGGCTGTCTTCTCTAATAACCTTATCTTCAGCTTGGAACTCAATACCACCCATTTGTTCTCTTTATGCTTACTAATCAGGAAGAGGTTTTTGAAAATGTTAATATTTATCACCTCCTTCACTTTGATGCTCACATAAATGAATGCCATGAGAAGACATATGGAATTTGGTACGAACTGGCACAGAGCAATTCTAATCCGAACAAAGGTGAATAGGGAACCTAAACCCAACATTCAAGTGATGGTGATAGACACATAACTCCCCATCATTCAGATCATCACAAATACAATCCCTAATCCCAGCATTCCTAAGTTTGAACTCCTCTAGAATCCTATATGTAATTTTAATCTCCTCGAGCTCATCTTCCTTCAACTGGTTAGTGGAGAGGTTCACTGTAAAACCTATGTTTTGCCTTTCATCCTCTCCTATCTCCTCTCGAAGCACACACAGGGCATGGTTGCCCTCTGAAGATGAAGAAGATGACTCAACCCCTTTATAGAGAACAAGGGCACGAGAGTCTTTTAAGGAATCATTAACCTCAATTTCTAGATCATTGCTACTACCATGATTCTCACTACTACTCTTATCATCTCTAATACCTCTAATATCATCTCCACTACCCTTAGTATTATCCTTACTACTTGTGCTACTACTACCACTACTACTATCACTACCACTACCACTATCACTACCACTACCTTTATCGCGGTAAACATCGAAAGAAGACATGAGTAGAGAAATATAGACTCACCAATCGAAAACTCTGACAAGATAAGTACGTCGAGACTTCGAGCAGCTGGAGTCCATGTTCAAATCTTCAGATTTCTCCAAGACACTCCAAGCAGTTGGAGTTCAACTCTTTCTCCTCGCACTTTTCCAACAAACTCCAAGAAGTTGGAGTCCATGTTTAACTCCTCAGACTTCTCCAAGAAACTCCGAGTAGTTGGAGTTCATCTCTTTCTCCTCGGACTTCTCCAATAAACTCCGTGCAATTGGAGTCCATGTTCAACTCCTCAAACTTCTCCAACAAACTCTAAGAAGTTAGAGTTCATATCTTTCTCATCGTATTTCTCCAACAAACTCCAAGCAGTTGGAGTCCATGTTTAACTCCTTGGACTTCTCCAACAAACTCCAAGCAATTAGAGTCCATGTTTAACTCCTTGGACTTATCCAAGAAACTTTAAGTAGTTGGAGTTCATCTCATTCTTCTCGAACTTCTCTAAGAAACTTGGAGTAGTTAGAGTTCGTCTCTTTCTCCTCGGACTTCTCCAACAAACTCTAAGCAGTTGAAGTCTATGTTTAACTCTTTGGACTTCTCCAACAAACTCTGAGCAGTTTGAGTCAATGTTCAACTCCTAGGACTTCTCCAACAAACTTTGAGCAATTGGAGACTATGTTCAACTCCTCGGACTTCTCCTAGAAACTCCGAGCAGTTGAAGTTCATCTATTTCTCCTCACTTCTCCAATAATCTCCAAGCAGTTGGAGTCCATGTTCAACTCCTCGGACTTCTCCGAAAAAACTCCGAGCAGTTGGAGTCCATGTTCAACTCCTCGGACTCAATCGCTAAACTCTTAGCAGTTTTTGACTAAATGTCAACGCCTTGGATCAATCGCCAAACTCCGAGCAGTTTTGGCTGAATGTCAATTCCTCAGACTTAATTGCCAAACTCTGAGTATTTTTTGACTGAATGTCAACGCCTCAGATCAATCGCCAAACTCTGAGCATTTTTGACTAAGTGTCAACTCCTCGGACTTAATAGTCAAACTCCAAGTAGTTTTTGACTGAATGTCAACACCTCGAATCAATCTCCAAACTCCGAGCCATTTCCCAAACACCTCAGAAGTGCTTCGGCAAAACTCCGTGGGTGACTAGCCTACTCGCAATCAGGTTTGAACCACCGTCTTAACCCTATGCTATCTAACCACTCTCCAATGACATGATGACATATGTCTATCTCTAGGGAAAATTGGTAGTTTCTTAAACTACAACACGACATCTAACCTCCTCCCAACACGTGGCAAGAGACATAATGGTAATTCCACACCAGAAAACCTGATGCTATCCCGCCACTCCAACGTCTAGATAAACTCATACAGATTTAGATAATTCTGAAAGAGAATTCTACTTCTATCCCAACACTATAGTTGTTCTTCTAATCAAACTCTGCTCCAACAAACTATAAAAAGGGTTATCTTAAATCAAAAAGTACGGATAAATCTCGACTCACTGATCCTATTCTCTTTGGCTTCCTTTATTCTCCAAAAAAAAACCCATACTTAGGCATCGGAGAGTCCTCCAGAGGCACACCCCCTTCTGGCCCTTTGTGACTTAGGTTTCAGTCTCGTTTTGTGTGTGCAGGTCCCACTCTTCGACGGCTCAGAACCCGATATATTTTCGACATCAACAGAACTATTCAGACCATCTCTCAAGATCTAACCACGAGAGAAGAGTCCTCACAATAAAAAAATAAAAAAAAAAGCCATGCTTGACAGATCAGATCAGTAAGTATCCGAATAAAAAGGTGTTGAGTTGTTCTTTTACTTAGACAAAGACTTTGAAGAACAAAACCTACAGAGATAACTGAAGTGAATTGTGATCGATTTGAACTACTTAGACAAAATAAACCTAAGGTAGTAGGGGATGTTATTTAGTCAAAATAAGCTTAAGGCAATTATAAAAATTGGAAGTTTAAGGTATTTCTTCTCTCGAAAGAGGTAAACAATGAAAAATAGAATCTATTCAGTTATGTTAAATACTTTTGTTCTAACAATTTCATTTATTAAACTGATGCAAAGGAATTGATTTTTTTTATAACTCAACATATATATAAAAATCAATTGGGAAAAAAGGGAAAGTTAAGGAGGAAGAGAGAGAACCGTAACAAACAGAGAGAGAACATAGAAAAATCGAGGAGACTAACCCCAAACGGAATTTACCTAACCGTTTAGACATATGGGATTATTTGTCTTCAATATATATTTTCAAAGCTGAATATATCCAATAGGTGAGACATCGCAAGGAAAATGAATGCTATAATTAATTGGCTGGTTGAAGGTATTGCTATAATTAATTGGGTTGTTGAAGATTGGATTTGGAATACCTTTTTGTAAGAAAGTCAAGTCACTCGCATACAACCAAGCAAAAGTTAGATGCGAAAATGACTTCTTCCGAAAAACAAGAAAACGAAAAAAAAAGACGAAATCTGGACGAAATGCTGATTTTTTTAAGAAAGAAAATTATGCAATTGAAAATAACACACTGTTAAGAAATAAAATAAAAGGAAAAAAAAGTAAAAGTCTGTTTTGAATTGAAAGATATTTTTTATTTTTATTTTTTTAATATTTTTTTCAACAATTATGTATTTTTAACATAATTTGAAAAATAACATTTTTTTGTCAACGTAATATTGAAAAATTGAAAAAAAAAATTAAAAGAAAATGTGTAATCCTACAATACTCCGCATTTCAAAAAAAAAAAAACTTGTAAAAAAGTTAAATATTGAATCTTCTCCTGAAAACTATACTCAATTTTGCACCTTGTTTGAAAATCTGATTCATTTGGTTTTTAAGTTATTTTCAAATAATTAACACTTTAAATTGATTTAAGTATTTATTTACCCAAAAATCAAAAAAAAAAAAAAAGCCAAGCACTAAAAATCAGCAAAAAGCATTATCAATATAAACACATGTTTATAAGTTAAACTTAAATGGGGTGTTTTTTTGGTGAAAATAAATAAATTCAGTTGAAGCACTACCAATTTATATATGCACCTAAAATTTACAGAGGAAAAAAAAAAACTAAAAAAGTAACTTGTACCATTCTTTTGTTGATTTTCAAGACTATTCTGTATTCTGTATTCTGTATTCTGTATTCTGTGTTCTGTACATATTAATCACTGGTGTCACAAAACACCATAATACTAACAAACTATTATGCTAATATAAAGTCCTTTCTCGGCTTAGTGTATTACTATATATACAATAAATTTCAAACTGATTGTTCGGTTCGATTTTTTAATTAACTGATTCAGTTTTAGTTTGAAGAAATCTATAAAGCGTTGGTTCGGTTTGGATTAAAGTTATAAATTTCTTCGAATAGAACCACATCAATAAATTAATCTTTCGATATTTGATATTATTTTATTTGAGATGACAAGTAGGTTATTTCGGATATCCGATTAGTTTGGATTTGGATCATTTCGAGTCTTCGATCATTCAGAATGTAGATTGAGTTGAGTTTGGATCGTATTAATCTTGGGTTGAGGTCATTTCATTTTGAATTCGAGTCATTTTAAGTTTTTGATCACTCAAATTTGGTTCAAACCTGATTGAGTTCGAATTATATTATTTTAATTTTTTGTGCTCAGATTAATTTTGAGTCGAGTTAGACTGAGTTTTTGAGTCGGGCCAAAACAAATTTTTAAACTGGATCAAACAAAGTCACCTCTATCTTTTATACTTAAATACATATATTCTAGATACCTTAATTTTAGAACCTCTCACTGCAACCCTAATTTAATGTGTGCGCGTTGAAAGCATGTTATTTGTTTTTAGTACTTTTACGATTTGTACCGAGTTCAGCCTTCACACTAATCTCAATTTCGTCCTTAGAAATTCTAATAGTTGAAATTGAATCCCACTGTACGCTATGTTTAATGTGTGTGTGTTGAAGGCATGTTGTGTGTGTGTTGAAAGCATGTTATTTGATTTTACTTTTTAGTACTTCGTGTGTGTGCGCGTTTAAAGCGTGTTATTTGTTTTTAGTACTTTTACGGTTTGTACTGAATTCAACCTTCACCACTAATCTCAATTTCGTCCTTAGAAATTCTAATAGTTGAAATTGAATCCCACTGTACGATATGTTGTTGGAAAAGTGTTAATTTCTCACCAATAGAAACTATGTTAGTGCCACAAGTGCATAGATTAGATTAGATTAGATTACCATATTTATATGTGAAATCTAAAAATATTTTTTAAAATTTTAATATATCAATTAAAACAAACTGATTTAGAGCAAATTAGTTAAGATTGTGAGATTTGTAAATGATATTTTTGACATTTCACATATAAATAATGGTAATACGTATGTTTTGCCAAATGAAGTAAACTAACACAAATGAAAAAATTCATGCCAAGTTATTTTTTCCACAAATACACACCAAAAATCAACTAACTTAAAAAAAACAAAACTAAAATTGTATATTTCGTAAACTTACATTCACATAACGAGCATAGCAACATATCGATAAATCAATCAATCATATAATTATGTTTTAGAACTGTAGATTTAAATTTTAAATATTGGCATGTGGATCAAGTTCATTGGGAACAAGAATAGAAACAGGTATAACACGGATACAAAGGGTCAAACATAGAGAATTTTTCTTTAAGTAACCCATGTGAAAAGCACATGAGAAAAGTTGACATGGCACTTACACTCTAGCCTATGAGAATTCTGATCCTATCATAATACTCAACATTATTTATTTTACTAATCGAACTCTACCTCTAAACACTATATAAATATGGATCTCATTATCACAGGTACACACTCAATTCACTCTCAAATCCTCCAGCTCTTTTACTCCCTACTTTATTACGCCTTTAGTTTACTAACTTAGGCATTAGAAAGTTCCCCCGGAGACACAACCCTTTCGGTACTCTGGTGACTCCTTAGAGTTTCTTCTGTCTTTGTGTGTGCAGGTACCCCATCGTGTTTGTTCGCTTACCTAGCAGATTTTTGGAATCAACATATTAGCGTGATCTGTGGGAAAACAACAAATGAATAACTCATCTGTCACAATGCCGTCTAAGAACTCTTTCAAAAATGTCGATGCCGCTGCCACCGCTGCAAACACTAGTCGTGGCCAACGCACTGGTTTTGAACTTCTGGCCATCCAAGAACACATTGCGGTTGATTAAAACCCCAATGAACCATCTGGTGAACAATTACGATAAGATCAACAGTCTCCATCAAACCATCCAGTTCGTCAAAGCCTGGCCAACCCAAATGATCTAGTCACGTAGGGACAATTCTTAGAGCTAACTCAGTTAGTAGCCGACCTAGTAGATTAACTCGGGGGCTAAGCCCTTCGCTCATAGCTCCAAGCATCACAACTACGCCTTTTGCCAATGAGGCAATACAATCCCAGTCACCATATTCGTACTTCAAACCATAAGTCCATTATAGGGTATTATCTTGCTGATCATAGACCAAAATCCTGGGGCTATTCTGTCTTCAAGAACCTAACTGATCTGGATAAGAAGCTGGAAAAGATGGACAAAAAGATAGTTGAGGTTTTCAAGCATCAGAGAGCCAATGTTCTGGATGAGTTTGATTCCCAATACCCTCCATTTACCCAAGATATTTTGAATGTTTCACTCAATTGGCACTTTAGATGCTGGTCATCAAAGCCTATAACGGCACAACCAATCCGATGGATCACCTCCAGCTTTACAAGATGACTATGCTTCTGCACCACCAGCCAGACACAATCCTATGTCTGGCTTTCCCGTTGACACTTGAGAAGGCCACCAGTACACCAAATCCTATAACGGCACAACCAATCCGATGGATCAACTCTAGCTTTACAAGAGGACTATGCTTCTGCACCGCCACTCGAACACAGTCCTATGTCGAGCTTTCCCATTGACACTCGAGAAGGCCACCAGTATATAGTATTCCCATCTCAAGCTCGAAAGCATCAGCTCTTTTAATGAGCTCAACTGTGCCTTTGCCGCGCATTTCTTCAGCAGCACAAGGTCAAGGAAAATGTTAGAATGCCTCTTCAAATTATTCAGTGAAGAGGCAAGAAGATTAGCAAGTACATGTTCATCTATAGACTGTATTCTTTAGTTGACATAATAGTTTGGTCTTTGGACTCTATTCTCTTCTCAAATTAGTACAAAGGCAATGATTATGGGGCTTGCAGTGGCGTAGAGGAACATTTTTTTTCTTCTAATAAGCTCGGTTAGGAGATGTGGTGAAATGAGATAGTCTTTAATTTTTTTCAAAGACTCACATTCTTCGGTCCATGAAAAAACCTTTGGCTTTCTTTAGTGCCTTGAAAAAAGGCAAGCACTTCTCTACGGATTTGGACATGAAACGTTTAAGGGCAACAATGCGTCTTGTTAGTTGTTGGAATTCTTTAATACTTCGAGGGGGTTCATGTCCAAAATTGATTTGATCTTCTTGGGGTTAGTCTTTATCCCACATTGAGTGACCATAAATCTGAGGAATTTTTCTAAGGTAACTTCGAAGGCATATTTTCTTAGACTGAGTTTCATCGAGTAATGTTTAAGTACTCTGAAGGCCTCTTCAATGTCAGATATATGGTCCTTTGACTTAGTTCTCTTAACGAGCATGTCATCGACATAAACATCCATGTTTCTTCCGATTTGTTCTTTGAAGAGCTTATTGACCAATCGCTGATAGGTTGCCATTGCATTTTTGAGCCCGAAGTGTATAACCTTGTAACAATATAACCCTTTTTTCAATAACAAAGGTGGTTTTTTATTGGTCTGGTTCATGCATGAGGATCTGCTTGTAACTTGAATAGGCATCCATGAAGTTGAATAGTTCGTACCTTAAGGTAGCATAAACAAACTAGTATATTCTTGATATGAGGAAGCCATCTTTTGGGCACACCTTGTTGAGGTTAATGAAGTTAATGCAAATTCTCCATTTTTTATTCGTTTTCTTCACCATGATCACATTGTTGACTCAATACGGGTAATAAGTCCCCCCAGATAAAATCAGCTGTTAAGAGTTTGTTAACATCTTCTTCGATTGCTTTTTGTCGTTTAGTGGCAAATGACCTATTTTCCTACACCATAGGCTTGTGGCTTGGGTGTGAGTAGTGACTTATGGATCAATTCCGAGCATGTCTGAGACTGACTAGGTGAAGATGTCTTGATTTTCTTGGAGGAAGAAGAACAAAGAGGCTTTAAGCTCTTCAGATAGATTGGACTTTATTTGTATAGTCTTGTGGTCTTCTTTCTTGTTCAAAGGGGAAATAATAAACTTTTTTTTTACTGGTTGGCCCCTCGGAGTTTTGAGTTTATCCCTTAGGTATTCAATTTCAAGAGGTAAGGCCTCGATTTTTTTGTGTCCCTTGATGGAAATAAGGTTACAGGATCAGGATGTTGTCTGGTTTTCTCAAACTTCTTTGATTTTGTTCTCGGTAGGGAATTTCGTCTTCATGCGGTATATGGCAAGTGGAAACCATTGCCTTTATAG
Source organism: Bretschneidera sinensis (assembly GCA_023935145.1). NCBI lineage: Eukaryota > Viridiplantae > Streptophyta > Magnoliopsida > Brassicales > Akaniaceae > Bretschneidera > Bretschneidera sinensis. The sequence goes on along the minus strand of CM043697.1, from coordinate 23,633,885 downwards.
TGTTCTGACTAGGTATTCCAAGAAAGGAATTTTAAGAAGATGGGTGTTTAATGACTAAGAAGGTGGTCATGATTGTAGTATGTTTAGAAACTGAGCCTACTGTAACCGGTAAGGCAATATTGCCTTATTGGAGTATTGGCTCTCCAAAGAATCTATGGAATGATGATGTTATTGGTTTAAGCTTATCATCACTAAGTTTCGTCTTTTGAAATGCGCCATAATACAAAATGTCGGTCGAGCTCCCATTGTCGACTAAGATCATCTCTACGCTATAATTCCCGATCAGCAAGGTGATGACCATGGCGTGGTCATGCGATGTTTGTCATCCTTCTACATTGTCATCGATAAAAGAGATTACCTTATTAGTTTTTGATTTCTTGTTGGGCCTGTTAATGGAGGCGACTGATCTAGTATAGGTCTTTTTTGTTTAGAGTAATTGTCCTCCAGATGTAGGACCTCCAAAGATAGTCTTAATGGTGCCGATGATCGTGGTATGGCCTTCTATCACCTTACTAACGTCTTTTGTTATGTATATTTCTCCTTGGAATTCTCTAAGGCTTCATCTAATACTTCACCTAGGACCTCGCTCGAGGATGTGCCTAGGGCTTAGTCTGAGGGTGCGCTAAGGACTTCACCTCAGTCGTTCCCTCTCGTTTCCTCGGAATATAGGGGTCTAGGTGTACTCCTTTAAGTATCCTCGGTAGATAAGGATTTCTATTTGGTTTTTAAGGCCTTTACATTCCTTGCTATCATGCTCATGGTCTCTATGGAAGCGATACCACCTGGATCTGTCTTTATTTTCGCTAATGTTCATGGGTTTTGAGGGCCAGCGAACAAAGTTGTGGTCTCGAATGTTCATTAGTATGTTGGCCATAGGGGCATTTAGTGGTATGTAATTGTCGAACATCCGATGGGCTCTTCTACTCTCATCTTTACGAGGCTTTTTCCTCAAGCCATTATTCAATTTTTTTTCTCTTTTTGTTCCCTTCGGAACGCTTGGACTTCTTCAGCAAGTATGTATTCTTCGGCTTGGGTGAAGATCTTATTCATGTATTTGGTTGTGTACCTGGTAAGCGTGGAGCTTAAAGTCCCTGACCTGAGCTCGTTCTTGAATGCAACCATCTAGATCTTTGGGTCAAGGTAAGGAATTTCCCACGCTATTGTATTGAAGCGCGAGATGTATGCATGCATCTTTTCACCCTTTATTGAATAATGTTAAAGAGACTTTCAGATATCTCCCTCCGAACCCTTGTTGTTGAGGAAATGTATGGAAGATGCATTGCTCAGCTCTTTGAATGAGTTGATGTTTCTAGGCTTCAAGTTGGAGTAACAAGTGCTGGTAGTTTTCTCTAATGTTAACGGGAATACTCGATAGAGAATTGCATTTGGGTGACGATGCAAGAGCACCGTGGTTTGATAAAGCTAGAGGTGATCCATGAGGCTGGTGGTGCCGTCGTATGTTTTGATGACTGGCATCTTAAAATGTCGAGGGAGTGAGGCGTCTAGAATTTCTTGAGTGAAAGAGGGATCTTAAGAGTCGAGCTCATTCAAGACGTTGGTCCCTCGATGCTTGAAGGCTCTACCTATCTTTTTATTTATCTCCTCTAACTTATTGTCTAGGTTAATGTGGTTTTTGGAGGTGATTGAGTGGCCTCAGAAATTTGGTACGTGGTTCAGAAGAGAAGACCTAGTGGTGGACTTGTGATCTGAAGCATGATCATTATAGTTGGAGTTCTGGTGCCTCGTTGGCCAAGGACTTTGTTGTGATTCCAAAGGCTGAGGGGGGAGGAGCTTTCCCCCCAAGTCGGGTAGCTAATTTAGCCATTAACTGAGTGAGTTCCATGAACTGTCCTCGTATGACAAGGGCATTTGGGTTTGACGGGCTTTGGTGGTGAACGGAGTGGTTCAATTGAGATTGTTGGTTCTATTGTAGCCACTCACCAGATGGTCCACTGTGGTTTTGGTTGCTTGCGGTATGTTCAGGGATTGGTGGGAGTTTAGAACCAATGTGTAGGCCGTGACTGATTAAGGTTCGAGCGATGATATTTGCGGTAGTAGTGGTGGTAGTAGCGGCGATGACTGTGGTTGTGGCTACAATTCTTTTGGATGCGTTTTTAAGTGGCATTTGGAACATATGAGTTCTTGTCGTGATTTTCCATGGAAAATGCTAATCTATTGATACTGAAAATCTGCCAAGTGATCTAATGGGCACAATGGAGTACCTGTGCACACAAAGACAAAAGAAAATCTAAGGATTCGCTGGAGAACCAAAGGGATTGTGCCTCCGGGGGACTCTTTGAGGCCTAAGTCAATGATTTGAGAGCTAGAGAAAGCAGAAAGCAAAAAAGCTAGAGAATTGTGAATTGTGAATTGTGTACCTATGTGATATTGAAAGCCTTATTTATATAAAGTCTTAATGCAGAGTCTAATTAGGAAAGCAATTAATTCGAAGTGTTGCAATAGGACTAGGATTCCTATAAGTTGGAATGAGGATGAAATTACCTCAATTCCCTCGGACATGTGTAAGGAGCTCACTTGTTGATTTTCTAGTTTGTGGTCTTATCTTGAAATGCCACGTGTCATCGTCTGATTGGATGGGAAAAATTACCCCACATCAAATATAAAAAAAAAAGATCCAATTACAAATATATACTAATGGTATAGGTAATACCCAACTCATCTATTTTAAAATATTAAACTAAAATAATACATTTACATTTTAAATAGAGACAAAACTTAGATGAAGTTACCTACAAATGTTCGTAGAGTTTTCTTTACATAATAATACTTTCAAAAAAAATTTCAAAATTAAATTTTACTATTTCAATTAAACCCATGTAATAACTAATAAATCAAATGTACACAGTTTCAACTAAAAGCTATCACTCTAGTATATGATTTAATCCATATTACCAGCCATTTGAAGCTTATCAAATTTTGTACAAAAAACTAACACTTAGATTGTAGGTTAAACCTTATCAAAACATGTTGATTTTTTGTAACTTTAAAATTCTCATAAATATATGTTAGATGATAAGTCACGATCACTAATTTTATAATTGGAGAATTATAAATTTTAAATAGAACATCACGGACCTCATATAACTTTACCGTTTAACTAGAGATGGAAAAATTTGATCCGACTTGAGAGCTTGACCTAACCCATCTGAAACCTACCCCACTTGAATTCGAAAATACATCGAAATATTATGATTCGAAACCCGAACAACTCGTGATCTGACTAATCTGAGATCCAACAAACTCGAGACTCGACTAACTCAAGACCCAAGCGACCCAAAACCTGATTGACCCAAACCTGAGCGATTCGTGACTTGAGTGACCTTTGACACAAAATCAAAGCGATTGTCATATGGAATATAAATAAATAGTTTATAAATAAGTTAATAAGAAATGATTGATCTTTGTGGGTGTCAACTATTTTTATCGAAAGAGTTGTTTATCATTGCACAAAAGATCATAGATCAAGTCTCACTCATAGTAATTATAACCTAATTTTTCTTTTGAAAAAAAGTCATGATTAACCCAACACATACATGAGTTATGACCTACTTATTTATACCAATCCATTCGACACCCTTACTTAAAACCATTAGGAAGAAGCAGTTTGGAACCCTTGAACTTGGACCTCCACGTTTACCACCAGGTTTCGTTGTTTCAACTTTCCTGTTTAAGACATAGCTAACCAGCAAGGGAGCTAGACCTAATTATCCGGAAAAGCCGAAAAACCCAAAAAGGCCCAACAAGAGAGCGACGTGCAAACGCTCTCACTTGCACTTGCGCCTGTTTTATCCCACATATCCATCACGTGCTCTTATCCTTGTGCGAATCAATAAACCATTGTCCCGTCTTGATGTTCCACGTGTCCCTCATCATCCTAACACGTGTTGACGAATACACAATTTAGCGCACTCTTTTTTTTGCCACACATAAATAAGATCGTCGGCTCTCACGTGGCAAACATTTTAACAGACTGAGCAAGAAGAAGATATCCCCCTTTGAATGCTCTCCAGTCTCCACCATCCAAACACTACTTGGTAAGTGTTTAAAATACAATTCCTATACAAGTTTAATTCTAAGTACTTAATGGTTGCATTATTTTGTTGGGTATTTATACCCACGAATTTATATTTGTGCTCTGGATTCCTTACGTCATCATTTGGTTTGATGTGTTCTGGATAAAAATGCCAATTCCGAAAAGTAATGTGCATCATTAGCCATATTTTTATGCTCTTATGTTGAGGCAATCATTTAGTTCTATGCTTCCTTTGCCTGATTCAGTTTCCGGGTTTTTAGTTAACGGGTGCCTTGATTAAGATCAAAACTGAAGTCTTGCTTCCTAGAGAGGGAGAGATTGTAGCCTAATTGAATGAAAGGAAAAAAAAAGACTTTCTGAGCTAACCCCAATCTCAGGCACATTAAAGTTTGTAGGGGATTGATAGTTTCTCATATAATTATAGTTCATATATAGATGGTGCTCTATTAAGAATTTTAGAGAATATTTCAAAATATTCTAGAATATTAATGTGGTGTGATTTGGTTAGGATTCATAGGTGATTTAGTTTCCTTCTTTTGCTACTTAGTTTATTATATAAACCCAAGGATATCTCTATGTACTCAACTATTATCAATAAACCCTAATTAAGTTTCTTCATGGTATCAATGCCAATTGATTATATTTTGAGAGTGGCAAGCCGAGCGGCGTTGCTCTAAATTATTATACCTAGATTTCACAAATATTTATTTTAGTTTTTCTTTAATCCAATCACACCGATCCAAAACCCTATCACCGTAATTGCTACTAAAATTGTTCTCACTTTTGCTTGTTGTGGCTGCCCAATATCTTTTGCCACCACTAGCCACAAAAAATTGTTACTCCGCCTGGGAGAATTTTTTTACTTCTCTTCATTTCTTTATTCTTTCTTATTTTTGTTTCTCTATCTTCTTCCTCCTTCCCCTTTATCTTCTTGCTCTTTTCCCTATTCTTCTCTTTTCCCGATTCTTCTCTTGGTCACCAAATCAGCCTTGGTCATTCCTTTATTTTTCTTTTCTTTAATCTCTACCCGCTCACGAATTTACCTTGTCACTTATCAACCACTTTTCAGGTTTTTTTTTCTCTTTTAATTCTTCTTGGTTCTTGTTGAAATTTAAGTTAAGGACAGAGAGGGAGATAAGATTGAATAGAAATATTGTAAAAGAATTCTTATTATTGTTGTTAATAATTTGAATACAATTCAACAATCCTATATATATATATATATATATATATATATATATATATATATATATATACCCACACACACTTATGAGTATCAAACTTAATAGGATTAGGAGACATAAACTAAGACTAGAAACCTATTAGGACACATAATAGGAGACTTAATAGGACTCTCAAAAACACATAATATGAGACCTAATAGGGCTCTCAACACTTCCCTTCAAGTTGTAGCATACACATGCACCAATTTGTTACAAAGAAACCCATACCAATAACAAAACCATAAATTATAATAACTCATGTAAACACGTCAGGGCTCCACATCTACGAAAAACAGTTAGGTCACCACGTCAGTACTACCTTACAAGACAAGATTTGAGAATACCGGATCAACAAGACTCTGGATTTTTTTCATCTTGGTTTTTTACTAACTTTGACTTTGACTTGAATAGGTTACAATCCATGTTAAAATAAAGAAAGATTGGAGAAGAATTCTTTATATTATTGATATGTTGTGAAAGACAAATATATGCCTATATATAGAAAGGCTAGAATATAAAACCTAATAAAAATGTGAAACCTAGAGGTATAATAAATCAGGAAACTAAAATAATTAGGAAATTAATATTGCAATAGGAATAGGAAATATCACATACGTTAACACTCCCCTTCAAACTCAAGGTGCTAAAGTGGATGTCAACTTGAGTTTGTAAACCAAATCAAATAAGCACCGAGAAGCACAATCTTCAATGAAGAATTGTGCATGTTAATACCAAGCTTTGATGAAGAACTCTACGGAGCCCTTGTTGGAAACATGAAAAGAACCCAAACATGGGTCCAAACAAAGTGAAGGGTACGAACCTGGCTCTAACGCCCTTCACAAGACTAGATGAGGGATACAAAAATAAGGGGTTTACTAAGATTCAAGACCGGAACTTGAAAACTAACGTGGTGGAACATGTGACAGTTCACTATCAGTTGACGTGGCGGAACACATGGCCCTGGCAGTTCACTGGAACAGACTTGAAGCTGGGTTTAACCGAAGTAGAAAACGGTTTGAGAACCGACCCGGCTCGTGGAGTGTTGTATCGGCTTGAAATTTTGACGGCTTCTTTGATTACGGGCGATTGGATCGTAGATATATCATTGAAAAAAACATGTTGAAAAACTAAAATAAAAGAGAAAAATAAGAATTAATGATTGGACGAGTGACATTAGGCTGTCCGCCGAAATTGTGAAAGCTCAAAAGACGACTCTCAAAACAGGATCAATAACTTTGATACCATATTGAAATTTAGGTTAGGGACAAAGAGAGAGATGAGATTGAATAGAAATATTATAGAAAATTCTTATTATTGTTGTTAATAATCAGAAACCTATTAGGACACATAATAGGAGACTTAATAGGACTCTCAAAAACACATAATAGGAGACCTAATAGGATTCTCAACAGTTTTGTACGATTTTGACCATACAACCTTGATACTCTTTTCTAGATTTCTTTTTCTTTCTTTCTTTCTATCTTTAATCTTACTCTCTCTCCCCTCGTATTAGTCCTCACTATTCTCTTTTCAATTCTTGATCTTTTTTCTCTCTAAAACAAAGATTTCTTTCTTTCTCTCTTGCAAAAATCTTTTCTCTTGTGCTCTCTTTGACCGCACTTTGCGCCTTATGCTTGCACTCCATGTGCTTAGCCTTCTCACACTTTTATCTGCAACTTATTTTTTCTCTCTCCAATAATTTTCCATCTCTCCTCTTTAAGAAACTTCTCTCTCTTTGACAGCACTTTGTGTCTATTCTCACCTTTTGGTCACTCTCCCTTGTGCTTGAGTTTTATAATTGTGCCACACCTTTTGTGTCTTGCCCACACTTTCTTTTTTGCACTCACATATGCGTGTTTGTCTAGCAAACAAATTTGCTCGAATGCATTGTTATGTCTCTTTGTCTATCCCTAATGGTGGACTTGGCATGGATTGATGGATTTCACATTTTTACGATTTGGATGGAGTTAAAGCTGCGATCTATTGAAGATTTTGCAAAGTGGTTTTGTTTGGGTTATATTTCGCTTGGGTCAAATTTTGTAATCAAACTCATGGAAATTTTATTGAAATTACCATGTGTTTGAGGGGGATGTTAGAGAATATTTCAGAATATTCTAGAATATTAATGTGGTGTGATTTGGTTAAGATTCTTAGGTGATTTAGTTTTATTATGATACTTACCAAGGGTATCTCTATGTACTCAACTATTATCAATAAAACTCTAATTAAGTTTCTTCAAAGAAAAAATAGTTACATATTTTTTTGGTTGAAATTTAGTGCAAATTGAGGCACCTTAAGTTTTAACGCTACTTTGACTTATTGTGTAGTAGTTAAAAGGGAAAATATCATTTCATTTGTTTCTTTGTTTAGTTCCAATGCAATCTGTTCTAAGTTTGATTTCAAGTGTGTTGTTCATGAGAGGCACCATCTATATCGGATATAGGGTTTGTCTGATTGAATGGCTTCATGCCCTTTTACTTCTTTTAGCTAAAATTGTTTTGCTGTGATAATGAGGCTTCTTAAGATACATCTTCCTGTTCCCTTCTCTGCAGGGGGATTCTCAAACATGGAGATAGGTTCTGCAAGGTAAACATTCCTCATAATTATTTGATTTGTGTTGCTTCTAGAAAGTAACCTTCTTTTGTTGTTTTAATTTCTAGTAGTTTACCCTAAGCTATGCCTTTTGCTACAAATTACTTTTCAACACCAGGGTTTTATGTTTAGTTTAGATCTGATTATCATGAGAAGTGCTATAATTGATTGCATTTTGGATTTAATTAGGTCCATGGAGTTATCTTTCCTATATTTGTTTCGTTGTTGATAGGTGTTGTCTCAAAAACCAAGTGTCATCTTTTTCATGGAATTCAAGAGCATTAGATTGGGAGAATATTTGCAAACTTCCATGCAACACGGCTGGTTGGAATACGAAGATGAGATGGCAAAAGTTTTCTTATTCCCATCTATCTTCAACTAGGAAGCATTATGAAAGCTTTATGCCCTGGAGAACGTATTCTTTGCCTGTTTCTTTGGAGGAATCTTCATCTGTACAGTCAGAAGATTATTCAAGCGATGAGGAGCATACATATAAAGATTCATCAGAGGATCCTCTTGCTCAACCATTGAGCAGTGATGAGGTTAGCTTGCATGTCATAGTTTCTTATTGTGTTGACTTTATTGCCTTATTTTGAGATGCTAAACATTCGTAATTTAGTAACTTTGCATGGAACAAGGCACCACCTCAGCATCAAACAAGACATGCCAGATGAAATACAAGGTTTCCAATAAAGCTGTAAAAGAGGCGACCTAAACTGAACACAACAAGATGGACTTAAATAGCTTTGGTGCTTTTAAAAACTGTGTTTAAGTTAGTTTGCGAGCTGCACCAAAAAGTTTCAAACAGAATTAACTGGTTTTCCATTGTTAAAAAAGCTTGAGTTCAAGAAGCTAGTGAGTTCAAACTGGGATTTGGATCCTGTGATTGATGCTTTTCACTGTGAGATGATATGTCACCTCATCTAAACGTGGAATCAATTGCTATTGTTAAGCCACATTCCTATAAACACTTAACTAAAAGAAATGATGTGGCACAATCATGACCATAGTTTTAATTTTTAGATTAGGTGGCATATCATCACACCATGAAAAGCACCAACCACGGAGAATCTCAACAGAGGAACCAAATCCTTCAAACTGTAGCTTAACCTAGGATTTAGTTTGATTAATTGTTTAAGTAAAATTGACTTGGTTAATTTTAAACAAGAAAATGCCTAAGTCGAAGGGGGGGACTTAATTGTTTCAATATAGTTAGGAAAATATTCCAATGATGCATTTGAGAAATGCATTTTGGTTAAATCAATTGAGTTAGTAGCAATCTCAACTCAGAAGAGGTTACAAGCTTAACATGCCCTTACCTAACCAAGTTTAGCCATATCATACTCAGGTTGAGTCTATTGAAAGCTAATCTCAAACAACTTGAGCCTCTGATAGCCTAGGTCTATGTAGTCAAAAATGGATTATACAGGCTATTATACTTTAGAACTAGGCTTCTTATGGGATCTTCCCAGGAAGTTGGTAGTGGGGCTTGGAGAGATTTAGAAGGCATGGCTAAAGCTTTCCCCGTCATCTCCGCTCAGGGAGGTTGAGTAGGCCTCCTTTTCTATGTTTACTTGGGGAGACTAAGCCTCCTTTGCCTCTTTGGGCGTGTATTGCCCACTGTCAGTAGAATGGCTTGAGGGTCTCTGGCTCTAGTGTTAGGAAATTGCAAGAGTTGATGTGGCATCCCTAGGTTCTTTTCAGTCTGTAGTTTAAGGTGCCTATGGATAATTTTTGGGAGATTCTTCACTTGTCGGTTGAGGAGTCTCTACTCTCTAGCACCCTTGTTGCTGGCACTTTTTTCCTTACCTTTCATTAAGGAGGAGAGGCATCGATAATGGGCCTCTGTATGACACATTTAAGCTTTTTATTAGTTAAGCAATATCGTTGAACTTCCCAATGACTGAGAGGTTATTTCCAACTTCTAAACATAGTCCAATAAACCACTTGGTTTCTTAATTCTTTGATGTGACGGATGAATTTCTAAAATCTGCAAGTTGCATATATGCCATTCTTATACAATTCTGGCATGTGTCTGCATGCCTTACTCAAATCCTGAAACTGACAAATTTTGCTTCTTTGGTTCTGGACTTTGTGTTGTCTCATTGCTTGATATATATGGGGTTGTAATGAATTATTGACTTTGAGTCTCAAGGTGGAGTTCTCGGTTATGTTCATTGTTCCTGGTGTTTTTTCTTGATATTCACAAATATGTTGCCTTATCACTTTAAGGGTTGCGACGTGCAGTTCTTATTTCTCTTAATGTTTCTGTTCTTATTTATGTGCAGCGTTTCCAAATATATTATTGTCATCATCATGCAGCTTGCATATACTTTAATTCATGCTATACTTTGCCTAACTACATATGAGGAACCGGTGATCATGTCCCAGATGAGTTTATTTGATGTCATCATTTTTAAGTATTGGTTGTGCACAATGTCTCATGCATTTGCATAACCTCCACCTCATATTATGAAGTTCTGCTTCAATCTGTCATTATATTTTTCTTCATTTGTAGTTGTTCATTGGAGATAGGCTGTTTTCCAACCCAATGACCTTGTGACTTATGCCTTATAGTACTATGAGCTGGAATGAACTTGTATATAGCTGTTTAGCTGTATAAAGACCACTTAACCACAAAAATAGCCCTGAGTGATTAATGTTGGCTTTCATTCAAATGATGGATTTAATAGATGACTCCAGGATTAACATATTTACATTTACTTAAAAATCTTCAGAGCTAACATATTTATATTTCTTCAACAGTTGAAATCATTACTGGCTGATTCTGAAAGAGCAAAGCTCATAAAAAAACTCAGTGAAGCCAATCAACAAAATCGGTTCCTCAAGCGACAGGTTTCTATATATCCGTACTTCTGTAGTTCTTCCACAACTAGACTATAATGTAATACGGTTCAAATTTATAACTATTCTTGATTGTTCACATTTTGTATGGCTGCTGGCGGCCTTATATTCACAGTAATTTGGGTAGATCACATCATGCCTTGAAAACCATTGCCAATTATGGCTGTATAAACAAAACAATTAAATGATATTTTCTGTATTTTCTCCCACCAGAATCTATGAAGAAATAAGAGTATCTCAGACTAGCCAAAGTTTCACATATGCCCCAATGAAATATAGAAAATATTAATTAAAAAGTTATAGCAAGAAATTTTTTTTTTTTTATGTCAACATAGGTGCACTCACACAGGAAAACAGAAAATATTAATTGAAAAATCATAGCAAGAAAATTTTATAAGTCAACATAGGTGTGCACGCACAGACATGCATGTACAAACACGCAAATGGCACAGGATTATGAAGAAGAAAAATTGATACATGCAGGAACAGGTAATTATTTGTGGAAGATCTTGTTATCTTATCAGCTTGATAAGTGTTGTATTAATTGGAAGCTTAAAGTGAAGATAGGATCTATATGATCAGTTATACTGGAGGAGTCAATATATATAATGATTTATGCAATGATGTTGAAGTTTCTATTCAATTTCTAGTGCTATAATGATGTGCCTTATCACTTGAGCCAAGTCACCTTAACAGCTTCATGATGACTGAAAAGTACGTTTCCAAAATGCACAAGTCTAAATATTAAATATATTGGACACTCAAAAGGTTAAACATTTTTGCGTACTTGTATTACATTTTGAGTACTTTTTTTGTGACTACTGACTACATTCTGGTGTACTTTTATTCCAGTACTTCAATTGATATATTGTTTATGATACTTTCTACATATTAAGTAAAAGTTATGATACTTTGTCAAGTTTATGTTTTATAATGGAGATTGAGAGCAGAGTTGAAGAGGAAGAGGGGATGCTGGCCTTGAAGGGAGATTGTTTTGCCCCTGTTTTCGGGGGGCTAGAGAGACATCTTGAAGCAGGGGTCTCGGAAGACAGTTTGGCTCTTGTGGTGAGTACTTAGCAGTCTGACCAGTGGCTGGTTAATGTAGAAAATTTAAACTTGCTGCCGTCAAATTGGGTGCTGAACTGGGTCAAGAAACTGAATAAGTTGGTAGGGGTTTCTCTTGTTGGTGTAGAAGCGCAAGCTATCAAATTATTTGAGGAAATAGAAAAGATTAGATTGGAAGAAGGCAAGACTAGTTTTAAGAAACAAGGTGTGACTAGAAAGCAAAGAGGGAGGCTAATAGGGAACTCAAGAGATTGGAGTTTGATGTCAATTATGAGAAGGGCGGCTCTACTATGGATTCTGGGATAGCTCAGAGGAGGGGTGGTATTGTTGATCAATGAAGATGAAAATTATTTCGTGGAATGTGAGGGGATTGAATGACTTGGAGAAAAGGGTAGGGGTGAAGCATTTTATTAGAGAATGGAAGGGGGATGTGATTTGTCTTCAAGAAACTAAAATGGAGACGATCTCTGATGCGGTTATTCGTAGTGTTTGGGGTGTTAGGTCGTGTGGATGAAAAGCTTTGCCGTCGGTTGGTGCTTCAGGTGGTGTCATGGTTATGTGGAATAAGAAAGTGATGGACTTGATTGATTTTCTAGTGGGACGATTCTCGGTTTCTTGTGTGCTAAAAAACCTGTCGTCGAGCAGATTGTGGCTATTCTCGGGAGTTTACGGTCCGGTTCTTAACAGTGAGAGGGATCTCTTTTGGGACGAAATCGCTGAGGTCAAGAGCTGATGGAATCTCCCCTGGGTGGTGGGAAGGGACTTCATTGCTGTTCTCTATCCTCATAAGAGAGCAGGGTGCTTGGTGGAGGATAGCTCTATGAGGGAGTTTCTTGCTTTTGTTCAGGGTCAGAATCTTATTGACTTGCCTTTATCAGGTGGGTCATTCACCTGGTTGAGTTTTAGGGAAACCCCCTCTTTCTCTCGGATTGATCAATTTCTTATCTCTAGTTGTTGGGAATCTCTCTACCCTAATCTCATTCAGAAGCTTTTGCCTCGACCAATGTCGGACCATCGCCCTATTGTTCTTGAAGGAGTGGTTTGCACTGGGGTCCTACTCCTCTCCGCTTTAAAAATATGTGGTTGAAGATGGAAGGCTTTCAAGATCTTATCAAAGTTTGGTGGGAAGGTTGTACTCTGAGGAGGTCCGCAAGCTTCGTGGTGGCTTCAAAATTGAAAACTCTCAAGCTGGAATTGAAGAAATGGAACAAAGAATCTCTTGGTGATATCAATTCCTCAATCAATGCGTTGATGGGAGAGGTGACTGGTCTTGATGAGAAGGAGATTTCGTCAAGTCTTTCAAGGGAGGAAAGAGAGAGGCGAGAGTGGATTAAGAAGGAGCTGTCCAAACTTATCTCTATGGAAGAAACCTCTTGGAGACAGAAATCTAGGGAAATTTGGCTTAAGGTGACAGGAACACTAAATTCTTTCACCGGATGGCGAATAACCATAGGAGACACAATTTTATTGGATCCATCAAGGTTAATGGCTCGTTTTTTGTGGAGGAAGAGAATATCAAGGAGGCTATTTGCTCTTTCTACAAGTCTCTCTTCAAGGAGAGCTGTAGTGTTAGGCCGAATTTTGATGGTCGGAGTTTGTTGTTCTTGATACAAGTGAGGCTTTGTGGATCAAGCGCCCTTTTGATGAGGAGAAGATTCTTTGTGCCCTTAGGGAGTGTAATGGGGACAAGTCCCCCGGTCCTGACAGTTTTTCTATGGCCTTCCGTAAACACAATTGGGCTATCTGAAAAGGGATATCCTTTGGCTCTTTGAGGAATTCCATGTTTCGGGTGATTTTGTGGATAGCCTCAACTCAACCTTCATTGTCCTTATTCCGAAGAAAGTGGGTGCTTCCAATATCAAAGATTTTCGGCCTATTAGTCTTATTGGTTGCATTTACAAACTTCTTTCGAAGGTCCTCACTTGTAGACTAAAAAAAAGTGATCTCTAAAGTGGTGAGCCCTTTCCAAAATGCTTTTGTAGATAAAAGGAAAATTTTGGATGCCGCTTTAATTACTAATGAAGTGGTGGATTCCCATTTAAAAGATGGAGGGGGTGGAGTGATTTGTAAACTTGACATGGAAAAAGCTTTTGATCATATGAGTTGGAGCTTTTTGATCTATCTTCTGAAGAAGATGGGCTTCGGAGACAAGTGGTGCAATTGAGTCTTTAAATATATTTCGTCGGCATCCTTTTCGATCTTTATTAATGGTTGCCCTTCCGGGTATTTTAAAGCCTCACGAGGTTTGAAACAAGGGGATCCTCTATCCCTTTTTTGTTCACTTTGGTTATGGAGGCCCTGAGCAAAATGTTGTTGAAAGCGGTTGAGAGACGATTCTTAAGTGACTTTAAGGTGGGAAGAGAAGGAAGAAGTGTGAGTGTGTCTCATCTTCTCTTTGCCGATGACACTATTGTTTTTTGTGGGGTAGACGTTATCAAATCTTGCATCTTCGATGTGTCCTTCTCTGCTTTGAGGTGGCCTCGAGGTTTAAAGTCAATCTTGGTAAGAGTGATTTGATTCCTCTCGGTGAGAACATTAATGGTCGTTTTCTTGCTGGTTTGTTGGGGTGCAAGGAGGGGACTCTTCCCTTCACTTATCTTGGTCTCCCTCTCGGTGCCAAATTTAAAGACTCAAGTGTGTGGAATCCCATCGTGGAGAGATTTGAAAAGCAGTTAGCCGGTTGGAAAATCTTCTTCTCTCTAAAGGAGGAAGACTCACTCTCATAAAAAGCACTCTCTCTAGTCTCCCTATCTATTTTCTATCCCTTTTTCCTATTCCTAGTGGTGTGGCTAAAAGATTGGAGGATATCCAAAGAAGATTCCTTTGGGGCAATATTGAGGAGGAGCATAAATTTACTCCTTGATCCCACTTTCTATCATTTGGATGGTTTGGCTCGAGAGAAACCGTAGAGTGTTTGAAGGCTTCGAGAGACCTTTGGTTGTAATTAGGGAAAGATGGCTTAATAACCTATTTTTTTGGGTTAAAGGGAATTCTTTTGTAAATGACTTTGACTTTATAGATTTTGTAGAGTTTCTCTCCTATAGATAGCCATGTACATGGGTTGCACCCCCTTGCTTTTTTAATACATTTCACTTATAAAAAAAATGTTTTATAATGGCCATTCTTTCTACTGTGCTACATAGTATGATTATAGCAATTAGTGATTCCTTCTCAGTTGTAATTGTTACTTAATGCTTATGGTTTACCGTATCAGAACAACTAATGTGTCACTGTTCATATGCCTAAGTACATGTTGAGAATGGAACCTGATATTCATGTAGAATGAGAAGTTTTGTAATGCAGAGTGGCATCAGCTGTCTACAATATGTAGGGATGCACTTGGTATTTGTACATAAAACAAAAGTTTTTTGCACAGTAAAGATTTTTCAGGATTCTTTTGTTAGAGGAAGAGCCCCTAGACTGACATTCTTTTTTAATATCTGCTCTCTACAGCTGCTCATAAAGGAGGATGCGTTGGTTAACTTTAAAGTCGAACTTGCTGTTGTGGAACTTGAAATTCAGGTCTATTAACTTATTTTCTAATTGTTTAATCATCCAAATCTTTTTTATCGATATGATAGTTCTCTTGTTTCCCCTTCTATGTTCTTTGAGAGTTAAGAGTCATTATCTTTGTTCTTATTTGTTGCAAAAGATAATGCTATCATATGTTACTAATCCACTTATCCAAATATCTTGGATGATCAACATTCTTGTTTATGACTTGCATATCGAAGTCTGAAATTGGGTCAGTCAAATCTCCTCTCTAACAGCATGACGATCTTACACTAGTACAAAGCATCTAAAAACCTCCTCCTTGATATTAGCAACCAAAGAACTATAGATGATGCCAGTGGAGTCCTAGCACAGTGGTTAAAGACTAAAAACATCTGTAGGGACGGGATGGTTATTTGGTTCAATTCTTACCATTAATAATTGAAGGCAAAACCATGTTCGACTGGTTTAGTTATAGATACATTAGTTTTCTTGATGGAAAAATCGATACTTATTGAGCATGTAAGAACCGACTGTAAAATATAATCTAAGCCTTAAGTTTGGTTTTCGGTTCTATAATCATCATCTGAGGGTGAGCATGATTTGTTTATCTCACTTGTTTGGTAGCCTATTCAATGGCTTCTGCATATCTATTGGAGTTTTAATTAGCATGAAGTTAAAAGCTTTTGTCCTCTGCATTACATGGTGGAACTGGAATATCATTTATGGTTTTATACCTTTGATGTTAGATTGTTCTTTATAAATTTTTCTTTTTTGAATCGGCAGGCTTTGGTCACATTGGCAGAAGATATAGCTAAGTCTGGCATTCCAGAAGGTTCAAGAAAGATCAATGGGAAATACATCCAATCTCACCTTCTCTCCCGCTTAGAAGGTCTGTTTTGGCCCTGCTATGCTTAATTTGGATTGACAAATTTCTTCATCCTACTTCAGTCTTGTTACTTTCTTCCTTTGCTCCCATATATGATGGATTTAGTTTAATAATCTTTAGGGTTAATTACAGTTTCATATCCAAGTTTAGGGGGTAATTACAAAAACATACATGTGGTATTGAAAATGATTGTTTCATACCTCTCAGAAATTAACCTCACAGAATCCGTTAAATCTTAATAGAGTTTGGGAATTGTCCAGATTTCCCTTCCTTAATTTAAGCAGATGAACCCAATCTGTATTCTCTCTCTTCTCCTTGTCATTGCTACCTTGTTTCACTAAGAAGAGAAAATGGAGAAGTAGAAAGAAAAGCAAAACTAACACCACTATATGTTTAAGTTTTTCTTAAAAAAGTGGGGTTTTTTTTTTGTCCCCATTTAGCACTGTCGACTCAGTGAGTTTCACCAAACTCGACGCGGAGAACATGCTCTCCACCCACCTCCCAGCCTTCTATTCCTCGGCCAATCTCTTCTGCTTCCCCGACTTTTCGCCCAACCTTGATAAGAACAGTGAGTACGTCAATTTCAAGGAGTATCTACAGAAGAACTTTGCCAATTACGGCACCAGCGGACAAGGCAGTGCTAACTCGTTTCAGGCTTGAATCTAACCTAAATCCCCAATTTGTAAAGTATTTTTTTTATCTGTCTTTGAAATTCTAATATTCTTCTTTCTTTTAGTGGAGATGAGCCAAAGAGGAGGTGATTTTTCTTTTTTAATTTACTGTTTTCTTGGTCCTTGCAAGGATCTGTGTGAGAGCCAATCAGATCGAGTGGGGCAAAATTTCGTTTTTGCCTTGCTATTTACAGATTTTCATCCTTTCTCTGGCAAGATCATCTCGTTCTTCGGCGCAATTCCTCTCTTCTCCGGTTCAGTTCTCTTCTCCGGCACGGTCTGTTTCCTTTCGGCATATCTATTACCTTTTACGGTGCAACCTTTCGTCTTCTCTGCCATGATCTGTCACTTCCAGTGAGTCGCATGATTGTTCGGTCATCTTCTCTGGCATCCTCAGTCCCATCTGGCGAAGATTTCCTGTCCTCTTCGTGCAAGTTACAGCAGCAACAAAGATATCCAAGTTCAAATCATCTTGGATCTGTGACCCGAAAAGGGAAAGAGAGAAGAGACATAAAGAAAAGGCTTGGGAAATACAAAGAGAAAGAAGAAGAAATCAGGTTTAGTATAAGGATTTTTATTGTAATCTGATGGTTGTGAGGAATTTTGGAATTTCAATTAATTGGGTAGTTCTTATAGTGTGCTATGATGATCAGACTTTCTATGTTCTTGTTGAAGATTAAATGGGACTGTGAAGGCCTGGAATAAAAAAGCCTATGCTCTCTGTCTTCTTCCCATTTTTGGATTCATGCTTAATTTTCTCTCCTCTGTTTTGGTTAATTTAAGCTCCTGGATGGCAGTCAATGGGGGATGGGTGCCCATTGATGGTGACACCTTCCAGTGGGTCTCTTGCCATTTCGTGTTGATCTTTTGTTCCTTTCAGTTCAATGCTCCTGCTGCATTGCAAGGTTGCAGTAGGGAGCTTGTTTGGTCAATGAGAAAAATGAAGGGAAAATCATTTTCCTGGATTCAGTTTTCTCAGTTGAAATATGACTATGTTTCTTTTTTAATTTTCTATTATTTTCAGATTTTATTTGAGGGTTATTTAGGGTTTTTCAAAATATTTGATGACGTGGACCGACATTTGACCAAAATTTTCACGCTTGACTAATGGGTTTAATAATGGAGGTATGTTTCTATAATGTAACTTACAAACCTCATGTATGAAACAGTTATAATTTCCAATACCTATAAGTATGTTTCTGTAATTACCCTCTAAACTCAGGTATGAAACTGTAATTAACCCTAATCTTTAATATATTTGGAAAACGAAAAAAGATACAGCCAAACCGGAGAATCTTAAGAATTCGAACCTCTGTTGTCTTGATACAGCCAAACTGGAGAATCTTAAAAATTCGAACCTCTATTGTCTTTTTGAAGGATTTTTTGTTAATTTTCTAGAAGTATTATGTGACAACAATATCTCACACTGGTAATATAATGAGGAAGATCTTGGTATATATGCAAAGACCCAATGAACTCAAAAGAAATATCAGCTAGCAGTTTTGAAGGATGAGCTCATGGTGTTAGAAATCAGAGCCAATTCGGGCACTCTACCATGTGGATGTATGTTTATTTTGGGTTGATCTTAGTATTTGGATGTGTGGTTACTTTGGGTTGGTCACAGCCTCACAGGCTAATTGTGGTATTTCTACGGATATTTGTGGTCCAATGAACCTAAAAGTAACAATAGCATGCATTTTTAGGTATGAGCCCATGGTGTTACATATCATCAACTTGAAAGTTGAATTCATGACCTTGGGCTTATTATGCAATCATTTAGGGGTCGGTTTTAGTTTGTTGGCTTAGTCTATTTCCATTTAAGTTATTACTTTTACTAAAAAAAGATTTAATCTTTTTTTGATTTGGTTAATTTATTTTTAAAATGAACCTGAAACTTTCATTCTAGTGAATAGTATTTTGTGTTCTTTGATGAGATTCTAACAAAATTCTCCTGTTTTTATATTGTTTGGCTTAAAGCTGTACATGAAAAGTTAAAGGAACAGATTAAGGATGTGGAGGCTGCACAATCCAAGGAGGTTCCTGTATTCTGGTGTGGCATGGCAGAGGTAAGCATGCCAGCATATTCAAATGCCTCGCCATTTTCTATAATCATGAAAATAGTGTGGATTTGACGAATTTTTTATTGACATTTAACATTATGAGTGGCTTTTACTGCAAAGCAAAGGCTGTGCTATGTTTCTAACTTGGTTGAGCTGCTGATATGATCAAAGTATTACTTAAGAAGCGTAACTTGTCAAGGAACTCTGATTTGAACTGTAAGCTGCTGGTTTTTTCTTCATGCACTGGACTCTTCAATGACTTTCAAACTTGAAGTTCAAACCTAAACAAAGAACTGTCAGCTATGAATGACGTCTGAAAAATGAAACACTTGTGGTTTAAACATTCTGCAAGTATAGCAAAAAGCTATTGAAGAAAGGGATATCTGCCTCTCTTTATACATGATTTTGATCAACCTTCCTCCAATAATTCCTTCTGCACATTGCTTCTTTTGAGACATAAGTTAGAATATTTACATATTTCTGTAACAGATCCACATCCTCTAATGTTAAAAAATATCTCTATTCAACTCTTTTTCTTTTTCCATTGTGTCGAGATTTTTTACAATTGAAACAAATGAATTATGAAGCTTTGCGAGAGGGTGGGACATAGATTAAGGTGTGACAAAAAATTATCGGAAAATCAATTTGGTTTCGTGCTAGTAAGATCAACTAGACAGAAGAAAGAAGGCCTTCATATGGTCTTTATTGATCTTGGGAAAGTATATTAGAGAGTTCCTTGTTTTGTTTTTATGGGTGTTGGGAAAGAAGGGGTTATATTTTTTTTTATAAGTAAAGGAAGGAAGAAGGGATTATCTGTTAGGTATGTTATTGTTGTCAATGGATGGTAAAGTCCATATTCTTTTCTTTAATTAGGGTCACTAACTATTCCACTTCACCCACACTTGCCATATATTCATCCTTGTTTTAAGGCTTACTTTAGGCCATGTTTCCTTCCTTGTTTTAAGGCTTACTTTAGGCTATGTTTCCTTCCTTGTTTTAAGGCTTACTTTAGACCATGTTTCCTTCCTTGTTTTAAGGAATGCCTTTTTCCTTTAACAACCTATATATACTCTTAATTGTATTCTCAATAAGATGAACTCAAGTAAGCATTTGCACAATCTCTTTACTCTCTTCAAATCTTACATCTCTTTACTCTCTTAAATTCTAACATGGTATCAGAGCCAGTTGCTTAGGTTTTTCTCTCGTTTGTAATTTTTCTCGGTTTTGTGTTTCGGCGTGTTCTGTGTTGTTCTCGGTGAACCCGACGTGAAAGTTTTTTTTTGTTGTTTTTCGGTCTTCTCTTTCTGGGTTGGTGTTGTCGGCACCTCCTATTTTTTTGGTTTGAGCAGTTTCGGCATTCACAACATCCTCCATTTTCAGAGAGGTGTTTTGTGGCTTTGAGTCTCAGATTTCTCGGTGTTTTTTTTTGTTCTCAGATCTCTTTGGCAGTTTGTTTTTTTTCTGCTTTGGGTGGTTTCGGCATTTTTTTTTGGTCGGGCTATTTTTTTTGCACTTATTTGCAATGGACTCTGCACCTGTGTGTGTCAAATTTACGGGCAAAAATTACTCTACATGGGCTTTTCAGTTTAAAATTTTCCTCAAGGGAAAAGAACTTTGGGGCCATATCGATGGCACGGATGTCGCACAAACATCCAATACAGACCAATCGAAGGATGTTAAGTCTTCTCTTTCTTGGACTGTGCTTGATATTCGGATCATGTCTTGGCTTCTTGGTTCGGTGGAGCCACATATTGTCACCAACTTGCGTACTCATCGCTCTGCTCAATCCACGTGGACTTATCTGAAGAAGGTTTATTATCAAGATAATGATGCTTATCGCTTTCAGTTAGAGCATGCAATTGTCACCTTTCAACATGGCAGTCTTTCCATCCAAGACTATTACTCGGCCTTTTTGATTCTTTGGACTGACTATACTGATCTTGTTACAGCGGCTGTTCCTGTTGCCACTCTTTCGACTATTCAGCAACTCCACGAGACTAGATGGCGTGATCAATTTCTTATGAAACTACGCCCGGAATATGAATCTATTCGCTCATCTCTGCTGAATAGATCTCCTGTTCCTTCCCTTGATGTTTGTTTTGGTGAGTTACTTCGTGAAGAACGTCTTAGTACCCAAGCCACTCTGGAGCAATCTTATGGTAGTCCAGGAACTGTCGCTTATGCTGCCCAAGGACGCAGACCGCCTATGCATTCTAAAAACTTGCAGTGTTTTTGCTGTAAGGAATATGGGCATATTGCTGCCAATTGTCCCAAGAAATATTGCTCTTATTGTAAGAAGAAGGATCACATCATCAAAGAATGTCGTCTCCGCCCACAGAATCGTCAGGCTCAAGCATTTTAGACTTCTGTTATTGTACCCTCTGCAGCTCCTAGCTCTTCTTCCAGTGCCTCTCCAGTTCCGGGACCTCTTGCAGCGAATTAATGCACACCCGAAATGGTACAACAGATGCTAATTTCAGCATTATCTGCAATGGGGTTTCAAGGTAAAGATTCTACCAAACTCTGGTACATAGACTCGGGGGCCTCTAATCACATGACGAATACTCCCACCGCTCTGTGTCATGTTCGACCCTATGTTGGTTCATCTGCCATTCAGACTGCCAATGGCAGTTCTTTACCAATTGTTGCTGTCGGAGATACCTCTTCTAAATTCACTGATGTGTTTCTTGCTCCTCAACTTTCCACAAATCTTATTTCTGTTGGTCAATTAGTTGATAACAATTGTGTTGTTAACTTTTCTGGTGATGGTTGTGTTGTACAGGACCAGGTAACGGGAGAACTGATCGCGAAGGGACCTAAAGTGGGGCGCTTGCTTCCACTATTTTTATCTGTCCCAGTAATTTCTCCAATTTCGTCTATTAAGTCTCTTGCTTGCAATAATGTTCCAAATCTGAGTATGGTGTGGCATCGTCGTTTAGGCCATCCCAATACTCAGATCTTATCTCATGTATTGCACTCTGTTTTTCTTGATAATGAAGAACGTTCTTCTTTATCTCTTAAGTGTGATTCTTGCAAACTTGGTAAAAGCAAAATTCTTCCCTTTCCTTTACATGCTAGCAGAGCTTCTCACTGCTTTGATCTTATCCATAGTGATGTTTGGAGACCTTCTCCTATTAGTTCACATGAAAAATTTAAATATCATGTGACTTTCATTGATAATTATAGCAGATTCACTTGGGTTTATTTTCTTCGCTCTAAATCTGAGGTTTTTCGTACTTTCACTAAATTTTTAGCGTATGTTGACAATCAATTTTCTCTATTAAGACATTACATATAGATTCTGGTGGTGAATATTTGTCTACTGAGTTTCAGGAATTCTTGGCTTCTAAAGGTATTATTCATCAACGTTCATGTCCTGCTACTCCCCAACAGAATGGAGTAGCCGAATGCAAAAATCGTCATCTTCTTGATGTGGTACGTACTCTCTTGTTAGAATCATCTGTTCCATCAATGTTCTGGATCGAGGCTTTGAAAACTGCTACTCACTTGATTAATCGTTGACCTTCCCAAATCTTACACATGGAGTCTCCCTATTTCCGCTTGTTTGCTAAACAACCTAGTTATGATAATCTCCGTATCTTTGGTTGTGTATGTTTTGTCCATTTACCTCCCCATGAGCGACATAAATTATCTGCTCAATCTGTTAGATGTGTATTCTTGGGATATAATGTGTGTCAAAAGGGATTTGTTTGCTATGATCCTACCTTACATCGTACACGTATTTCTAGGAATGTTATTTTCTTTGAAAATCAACATTTCTTTCCTATGTCCTCTGAGCCCTCTTCTTCTATGGTGGTCCTCCCCTCCTTTGAGCAACAATTTTCAGATCTTCATCAAGTCAGCTCTCGCTTTAAACCAGGTATTGTATATACGAGACGCTCCCGCCCACAGTCTCTTCCGATGGCTCAACCAATATCTGATCCTACCATGCTCCAGTCAGTTGCAGCACCTTCAGAACACTTGGTACGTCGCTCTTCTCGAATATCTTTACTTCCGGATAGGTATGGGTGGTTTACTTCTGCTCTTACTGCTGCATTGTCCAATTTTGATATTCCCACATGCTTCTCACATGCTGTCAAGCACGATTGTTGGCGACAAGCTATGCAGGAAGAAATTGCTGCTTTAGAGGCCAATCACATCTGGGACATTGCATCTTGTCCTTCCACTATAGTCCCCCTGGGTTGCAAATGGGTTTACCCTGTCAAGGTTCGATCTGATGGAAGTTTGGATCGTTATAAAGCTCGGCTTGTTGCACTTGAAAATAAACATGAATATGGTGTTAATTATGAAGAAACCTTTGCTCCTGTGGCTAAGATGACCACTGTTCGTATGATTCTAGCTCTTGCTGCTTCCAATGATTGGTCACTACATCAGATGGATGTCAAGAATGCTTTTCTTCATGGGGATCTTAAAGAGTGTATTTATATGAAGCCACCCCCAGGATTGTTTCCTTCTCCAAACTCACATGTGTGTAAGCTTCGTCGCTCTCTTTATGGTCTCAAACAAGCTCCAAGGGCTTGGTTTGATAAATTTCGAACTAATTTATTACAATTCTCATTCAAGCAGAGCAAGTATGACACTTCCTTGTTTCTTCGAAAATCAGACATGGGTATTGTTGTTCTTTTAGTTTATGTTGATGATATTGTGATTACTGGTTCCGATTCTGTTTTATTTGGCCGGCTCAATACCCATCTCTCCGAGTCCTTTCATATGAAAGATCTTGGGTCTCTTACATATTTTCTCGATCTTGAGGTGCATTGTAGTCCGTTGTGTATTTCACTCAATCAACATAAGTATGCTAGTGACCTGGTGGCTACAGCAGGCCTACAGGAGGCCACTTCTGTTGATACTCCCATGGAATTGAATGTCAAGCTTCGCAAAGAGGAAGGTGATTTACTTGCTGATCCTAGTTTATACCGAAAGTTGGTGGGCAGTCTTGTCTACCTCACCATTACTAGACCGGACATTTCCTTTGCAGTACAACAAGTCAGCCAGTTTCTTCAGACCCCTCTTCACCTTCATTTGGTTGCTGTCCGTAGGATCATACGCTATGTTCAGGGAACTTCTGCCCGTGGCTTATTCTTTCCTATAGGCAATTCTCCTCGACTTACTGCTTATAGTGACGCTGATTGGGCTGGTTGTGCTGATACACGTCGCTCCATTACTGGTTGGTGTGTGTTCTTAGGTGATGCATTGATCTCATGGAAGAGTAAGAAGCAAGACAGAGTTTCTAAGTCATCTACAGAATCTGAGTATCGGGCGATGTCTCTTGCTTGTTCCGAAATTATTTGGCTTCGAGGTTTGCTTGCTGAGCTAGATTTTTCTGCAACTGATCCTACACCTCTACATGCTGATAATACAAGTGCTATTCAGATCACGGCCAATCCTGTCTATCATGAGCGCACGAAGCATATTGAAGTCGACTGTCACTCTATCCACGAAGCATTTGAAGCTTGTGTTATCACTCTTCCACATGTTTCCACTGACCTACAAATTGCTGATATCTTCACCAAAGCGCTCACTCGCCATCGACATTGCTTCTTAAGCAGCAAATTGATGCTTATTGATCAACCTGCATCAATTTGAGGGGGGCTGTCAATGGATGGCAAAGTCCATATTCTTTTCTTTAATTAGGGTCACTAACTATTCCACTTCACCCACACTTGCCATATATTCATCCTTGTTTTAAGGCTTACTAGGCCATGTTTCCTTCCTTGTTTTAAGGCTTACTTTAGACCATGTTTCCTTCCTTGTTTTAAGGAATATCTTTTTCCTTTAACAACCTATATATACTCTTAAATGTATTCTCAATAAGATGAACTCAAGTAAGCATTTGTACAATCTCTTTACTCTCTTCAATTCTCACATCTCTTTACTCTCTTAAATTCTAACAATTGTAATGAAGGATCTGTTTTGTGTGTGTATCTATTTACTTTTAGTTATGAATGTGCTTAGTAGACATTATTCAGGATGATATCATTGGTGTTCGCTATTCGCAAATTATATAGTTCTAATAGATGAGACTAGGGGTGAAGTTGATTAGAAGTCTGAACTATGGAGTACTTTAGTTTAAAAGGTTTTAATTTGAGTAAAACTAAGACAGAATATTGGAGTGCAAATTTAGTGAAATTAGGGATAGGAATGGAGGTAAGATGACAAATGATTGTCATGAAGTTCCTAAGAATCATCGTTTTAGATATCTAGGATCAATCATTTAATAGGAATGGGAGATTGGAGAGGATGTGATTCATAGAATTACAGTAGGTTAGATGAAATTGAAAAGTTCAACTGTAACACTAAAATACTGGTTAAGTTGAAGAGGAATTCTAAAAAACAGCTATAAGACCTGTTAGACTATAAAAGAATAGTTGGGCTCTTTCCCATAATCTTAAGCTTTTGGGATAATTGGTCACCCAACTATCTCTTTAACATGTTATCTGATCATCAGGTCCTATGTTCGAGTCTGAAAACCCTGTTTTGTTTGAAATGTTGTGCATCACGGTTATTGTTTCGTATGGGTTCGACTCTCTAACTCGTTGGGTTCAGCATTCCTTCTAACCCTTTGCATTTGAGTGCATGTGCAAAGCCTTCAAACGTAAATTTGGCTTGCACTTGAGAGGACGTGTTAGACTATAAAAGAATAGTTTGGCACTTTCCCATAAGCTTAAGCTTTTGGGATAATTCTTTAACAAGGCAACTATACTAAGTAGTGTATAAGGTTGGGCGGTCAAGAAACAATATACTAAAAATTGAGTGTAGGTAAAACATGGATGTTGGGGTGATATGTGGAAATATAAGAAAAGATAGAATAAGAAATGAATTCATCCCCCAAAAAGTAAAGAGTAATCAAGGATAAATTGAAAGATTGAGTCTAAAATGGTTTAAACATATGCCATGTAAGCTTAAGGACGCACCGTTTTGCAAGAGTGAGTCAATCAATGTAGATTTATAAAGAGGGTAAGGGTAGATCTAAAATCACATACGTTGAGGTAGTTAAAAAAAAAATTATTTTTTTATAATGAAAGTATAGATTGGGACCAGTTGTATGACCCTACTTGGGTGTGATCATAAGAGTTCTTACTTGCTGGAGACCAATGCCAAGAGAGTCTTAGGGTGTGTTTGGGACTGCTATAGTTGTGCTGTCTGGTGCCAAAATGATGTGAGGGGGATGTTGGCAAAAGAGCTGTGAGAGATGTTGCTAAAAGTCAGTGTAGTGTTTGGTAAAATATATTGTAAAAGTGCAATAAGAAATGTTGTCGTCAGTTGTTCTGTTTGGTAAATATACCCTCAAAAACGTTGTCACAAGAAATCCATGATTTCAAGAAGCTCTTTTCGGAAAGTCTTAGGGAACCATTTGGTGTGGCCATACTTGAGTGTGACTGTAGGAACCTGTACCGACTGGGAATCAATATCTGGACAGGGCTAGAGAGAAAGCTCACAGATCATTGGCCCTAACTTAATAGGGGCCTGCTGTAGGGGTTCTAGGCACTTTCTCATGGAGGTTGAGGCATAGGGTTACTCGGCACCTCACGTGTAATGGCACTTTGGGAATGTTAGAGCATAAGGGTAATATTGTAATCCTTTATATCATGTCTTATATATATATATATATATATATATATATATATATATATATATATAGAGGACTAGTAACCTTAGGGTTAGTAAGTCACTAAGTTATCAGCGACCCTCTCTTCTGTGTCTGGCTTCTTCTCTTCTTAACACAAACTAAACCAACATGTTATCATAGCAAGATTGGGACCCTAACTAATTCCGACAAGACCTTCCTCCATCTCTGGCGATCTCCCTGTCTCCGGTGATCTCTCTTTCTCCCCTTTCCTCCCTTTTTATTCCTTTTCTTTTTCTGGTGTTTCTCTAGCACCCCCTTCTCCCGGCGTCAGATCTTCACGGCAGGACCCTTCCCAGACTCGCGCTGCTCCGGCGAGCATAACCCAGTTGCTGGTGAGCTGATCTGGCATCTGCACGGCAG
Organism: Bretschneidera sinensis; assembly: GCA_023935145.1. Taxonomy (NCBI): domain Eukaryota; kingdom Viridiplantae; phylum Streptophyta; class Magnoliopsida; order Brassicales; family Akaniaceae; genus Bretschneidera; species Bretschneidera sinensis. The sequence continues at coordinate 23,606,963 of CM043697.1, read as the reverse complement.
TATATTAGCTTTGACCTCGTTTTTGACTCGTTTCTGCAACTCCGACCCGGTTTTGTTTCATGACAATCCATACCTGTTCTGACCCGTTTTCTGCCCCAGGTATTCAGATCTGTTGACCCGACCCGGATATATGAGGTAAAAAAAAATGTTCTTCTCATCTGCTTGATGCCATTTCTGGCCCTATATTTCTGTTTTGCCTCATTGATGAGCCTATAATCCATTCATTGTCTTCTTGTGTTATGGTATTTATGTTTGTTAGAGCCAACTGTTAACAAAGTCTATTGTGTTGCTGCTGTCAAGTATGGATTCTAAGTAGTTCTAGGTTGGCTCACCCCATTACTACCCTTTTAAGTTAGATGGTACTAATTATGCTCCATGGGCTACCGTTGCTCAACTGTATTTTATTGGTGAAGGCCAAGAAGCTCATCTTATTATCCGAATGTTAGTAAAGTTTAGAGGTGTAATGGTGCTAAGTTAATTGGTTTGTTGTGGAATTCTATAGAGCCCCCGATTGCTAATATTTGATCCCGCATTCGGACATGCAAGAAAGTATGGGATTACCTACGGTTGTTGTATTCCAGTAATCTTACTCGAATGTATGACTTGTCTTTTGAGTTCTTTGGAGCCAAAATGGGTAATAAGACTCTCCTTGAGTATTTCACTGATGTGCAACGGATTTCTAAAGAATTATATTCTGTGATGCCTTTTTCTACTAATCTTTAGGCCATGCAACGATAACGGGAACAAATGGTAGTTCTTAAGTTTTTGGTTAGTTTTCCACGAGTTTGATTTTATGAGATCTTAAATTTTGTCTAGTTCTAAACTTTCATCCGAAACCTACTCTGCTTGTCACGTAGTCTATCATCTTGTGACATAGACATTCCTGCTTTTAGGTCTGTTTTAGTCACTTAGACTTGGCAGGTTGGTTGTGGTGATTTTAGTGGTAGTCGTGGCTGTGGTGGTCGGGATTTTAATTTTCATGGTGGTAGGGGAGGCCATGGTGGTCGTAGTAGACTTAAGTATACTCACTGTCAGCGTGATGGTCATAGTCGTGAGACTTGTTATTAGTTGGTTGGCCGTCATTTCACTTAGTGTAATCGGGTTGGTCATACTCGTGATACTTGTTATAATTTGGTTCGAAAACCTCGTGTTGCAAATGTTGTAGCCGTTGATGTGACTAACTCTACTTCCCCCTTTACTTGAGATCTATTTCAGAAGATGACTATGCTTGGTTTTCTCAGTTTCTTCGCTTTGACACTGTTGAGGCATCTCAAAAAGGTACTCCTATTGTCTTTATGTCCTCTAGTTCCTCATCTAGCCCTTGGATTATCAATTCTACTGATCACGTGTCAAGTACTGCTAATGTCTTTTCTAGTTTTTCTCAGTCATCGTCCTTATTGCAGTCATTCTTGCTGATGGCTTTCAAACTATTGCTAGTGGAATAGGCATTCCTTAACCTAGTCCATTTTGTGTCTGTCATCTGTCCTTTATCTTCCTTATTCCAAATTTAACTTATTATCTGTGAGTTAACTTACTAAATGCCTTAACTGCTCTGTAACATTTCTCCCTTATTCTATTGTTATTTAAGATCTAAAGACAGAGAGGATGATTGGTGGAGGGCATCAATCCAATGGAATTTACCACTTTGATCTCATTCCTCAATCGGTTACCTGTCCCTTGTTGTGTCTCCTCTTCAACTCCATTGTCTCCTTGGGCATCCTTCCTTGGAGTATTTAAAGATCTTAGTCCCTACTTTAAGTCATGTTAAGTCTTTAGAATGCGAGTTTTGTCAATTGGGAAAACATCATCGTGTTTTCTTTGCTTTCCGTGTTCATGAAAGAGTCTTTGGTCCCTTATGTATGGCCCTAGTCGTGTGTCTCCCAATCTTGGTTTTAATTATTTTGTCACTTTTGTGGATGATTTTTATTAGACTCGGCTTTATTTAATGAAAGAATGTTCTGAATTATTCTCCATATTTTGTGCTTTCTGTATTGATATCAAAATACAATTTAATTTACCTGTTTGCATTCATTGTAGTGACAATGCCCGCGAGTATTTTTCTGAACCCTTTAACACCTTTATGACTTCTTCTAGGATTATTTATCAATCTCGTGCTCTCACACCTTTCAATAAAATGGGGTTGTTGAGAGAAATTGTCGTCATCTTTTGGATGTTGTGGGCACTCTTTTGTTTCATATGAATGTTAAGTTTTTTTGGGGTGATGTTATTCTTACAACGTGCCATTTAATTAATCATAAGCCTTACATATGTTCTTGGTGGCAAGTCCGCCCACTCAATGTTATTTCCACATGATTACTCATTTCCTTTGCCTCCACATGTCTTTGGTTCTGTCTACTTTGTTCATCAACTTGCTCTTGGCATTAACAAACTTGCTCCCCATTCCATTGTGTTTGTCAACCACTCTTGTACGCATAAAGGATATCGTTGTTACAATCTGTCCTTGAAGTGCTTCTTTATATGTGCTGATGTCACCTTCTTTGAGTCCACCTTTTTTTACTCTGAGTCTCAATCGATGTTAGATTTGATCGCCTCCCTTTCATTTTCCCCTAACATCCCTTCTCAATCATAACCGTTTGTGTCTACTCCTCACTTACCCACGCTATCCACACCCATGCCTCTTTCAACACCCCTACTTCCACCACCACCTCTCCCCCCTAAACCACCTTCTCATCAACCGAAACCTACTTGTCCTCTTGCTACTCCACCTGTGGTTCCTATGTTGACAGATCCACTCAATTCCGATACTTCTTTCGCCGAGGACAATCGTCTTGTTGCTCTTCGCAAAGGTAAGCGCTCATGCATTGCTCATCCTATTGCCTCTTTTAATTCGTTTGATCAATTGTCTCCTACATATGATTCCTTTGTTGCCTCTGTGTCCACTACCTTTCTTCCCAACTCTCTTACAGAAGTTTTGTCCATTATGGGTGGAAAGCAGCCATGGAAGCCGAAATGGATGCCTTAGTTGTACTTGGGAGTTGGTTTCTCTCCCTCTGGTAAACCTGTTGTGGGGTATCGTTGGGTGTACACTATCAAAGTTCATCCTGATGGTATTGTTGATCGGTTGAAGGCTCGCCTGGTGGCCAAAGGCTATACCCAGGCTTATGGCATTAATTACTCTGAGACCTTCTCTCCGGTGGAAAAACTTGCCTTTGTTCTTGTGTTTCTTTCTTTGGATGCCATGTTTGCTTGGCCTTTACATCAACCAGATTTTAAAAAGGTTTTTTTTATGGTGATTTGCGAGAGGAGGTTTACATGGAGAAACCTCCTAGATTTGTTGCTCAAGGGAGTCTGGGTTAGTATGTTAACTGAAGAAATCTCCATATGGCTTGAAACAGTCTCCTAAAGCCTGGTTTAGCAGGTTTAGTGAGGTGGTGATTGACTTTGATCTTGGTAGATGTGGAGTAGATCACGACATAGTGAGACAGGCAAGATCCTTTTGATTGTTTATGTTGATGAAATCATAATCATAGGAGATGACAAAGAAGGTATTCCAACTTTGAAACAATTTATTGGTAGCAAGTTTCAAACTAAGGATCTAGGACAGCTGAGATACTTTCTAGGTATTGAAGTTGCTTACTCTCGTCATAGTATTTCTTTGTCTCATCGAAAATATGTTTTGGATTTATTGAGCGATACAGGGATGCTGGGGTGCAAGGCCATAGATAATCTTATAGATCCCAACACAAAACTTTCAATTGATCAAGGTGAGTTGTTGAGTGCAGTATAGACGCTTGGTTGGCAAACTGAATTACATAACTGCCACTAAACCTGATATTGCCTTTGCAATGAGTGTGATTAGTCAGTTTCTTGATCCGAACTAGTCATTGGGATGCAATTATCCGCATTTTGATAGATCTTAAGAGTGCCCCTAGTCGTGGTTTATTGTATCAAAATCATGGTCATACTAAGATTGAGGGATATACTGATGCAGGTTCTCCATCAAATCGGAGATCCGCTACAGGATATTGTGTATTTGTTGGGGGGTAATATAGTGTCATGGAAAAGAAAGAAGCAAAAAGTGGTTGCGAGATCTATTGCGGAGTCTAAATACAGAGCCATGGCTCACACTACCTACAAGTTAGTTTGGTTAAGACATGTTCTAGCAGAATTTGGTTTTAAACAATCTTGTCCTACGAGTTTAGCATGTGATAATCAAGCCGCTATTCATATTGCAACTAATCCCGAGTTTCATGAGAGGACAAAGCACATTGAGGTGGATTGTCATGTTGTTCGGGAGAAACTATTACAAAATGTCATTAGCACAAGACAGGTAAAATTTGCAGTTAGCTGATATGTTCACTAAACCCTTAGATGAGACTTTGATTAGATCTATTTATAACAAGTTGGGTGCATATGACACAGATGCTCCAACTTGAGGGGGAGTATTGGAGCACAAGGGTAATATTGTAATCTCTTTATATATATATAAGACTACTAACCTTAGGGTTAGTAAGTCACTAAGTTCTCATCCACCTTCTCTTCTCTGTCTCTCTTCTCTTCTTAACACAAACTAAACCAACAGGGAACAATAGTTATTTTCACTAGACAATACTCCTTAATTACCTTCCTCAAACTATTAACTCCTACTCACAAAAGTGTCCTTACCATTGGGCCAACTCCATTCGGTGTAAAAGACTTGATATCTTAGTCGAGTCGAGGTGAGTTAAAAGAAATACATTTATGTATTCCCATTTAAGTGAAACAGTGGTTTCTTTGTCCCAGTAAATAGTTTGTTCCTTTATTGTATGATTAATGTTGTACTACCTTGAGTGATTTTCTGATTCTATGCAATATTACCTCAACTTATATTCTGCTTTCTTCATGCCGAGAATTTGAATTTGTTTGTGGCATTTAATGCTGAATGAAGCTTAGTAGTATCTGAAATATGATCTACTTTTCCTTAAGTGAGGCAACATTAGTTTTGAAATCTTATGTCTATTTCATTTTACAAATATATTTAAAGATATCGAAAAATCTTTTTTCCTTTCTTCCCGCTTAAATGGAACAAATATGAGGGATTGTTGTCTTGGTAAATAGTAAAAGTTTTGGTTTATCGACCATCTTGACTTCAGCTATTTTACGCAAAAGAGCTAAAGCCTCGGTCAATGTAGATTGGTCCTCTTAAATCCCTAATGGCAGAACCATCACTTGATAATGACTTATCTTCTGCACAAGATTGCTCCATATTCTCAAATAAACCCACATCTACATGTTTCATGTTTGCTACTTGCATGTGCTACCCAATCTGAAGACTTTGTATGTTGGGATTAAGGCTCTTTAGATATAAGGTTGGGCCAGGTTAAACCATCTTTACTAAACCCCAACTCAACTTGGTAGGTATTATGTACTTTTTATGGTTATTATAGCTTTGGAGGGTGCCAACTAACTCATCCGGTAAAGTCTCTTAAAACTTGTACTAGAGATCTATCATCCAATGATGCTTTCATGTGGGATTGAGGGGTTCTAAGAGGGAGGACTGCCTCCATTGTGTAGTCTAATGATTAGACCGAAGAAAAATTATATATGTTACAATTTTGAAAAGAGAATGAAATATACTTTTTCTAGTGGAACATAATAATATGATCAAGAAGTAGGCTTTATATATAAATACCTTATAGTCTCAATTCTTGTCTTGTTGCTCTAGCATGCTCTCTCTCTCTCTCTCTCTCTCTCTGTGAATGTCAGTGTTTGATTCTCTTGTAAAGACATTAAACTCAAGATCAGTATTCTTTATTTTCTTTTTAGGAGAGCGTAACTTGTTTAATATGTGAGACATTCTTTTCTATTTTTCTTTTGTGTAAAATGTTTGGAGGTTGGTGGGTATCAATAATAGAAGTTTGACTCTTAGGAGAGTTATCGTTGATCTGAACCTTTATGAAGAATACTTAGTTGGTCTGATTGATTCAGAATATTTAAAGAGGTGGGGCTACAGAGGGTACAGTCAGGTATCTCAGATTGAGTGTTGGTTGATTGCTGAAACGAACCCTACAATCGAACCCAACATGATTGTAATGAAATGAGTTCATCAAATGCTACTTAAAGTTAAGATTGAATTTGTTAAATTTCAGAGCTGACATCTACGCTGCGTAAGAAAAACATCAAGGATTTTAATTTGTGTTTTCACGACTTTCATGGCTTGTGATCGGAGGTCATTATTTCAGGTGCTGTGTGGGATCATACACAGAATTCAAGCACAGCCAAACCTAATTATTTTATTGTTATAAGTAGTCAAGATGTATTTGTAGGGTTTATTCTTTCCATGCAATCCAACCCATTGTGGATATAGATCTTTCCTTCAATATGCTAGGGGATACAAAGATGAATGATGATCTTCCATGTGATGTCTAGAAGCCTTTTATGAAAATATTTGAAGTTTTCTAATAGCATGCTCAGAAACATTTTGATGAGAACAATTAGTCACAATACAAACTTTGTTTCTTTGAAATGGCATCAGAGTGTACAAGTAATGGGCACATTTGATGGCTGGAGTCAAGGGGAGCACTTATCACCAGATTACACTGGTTCTTTTACTATGTTCTCCACTACATTGATGCTTAGACCTGGAAGGTACCATTCTGTTTTAGTCTTCTTCTTTTCATCTTATTATTAACACTTACCACCAGATTCCTCTTGCTGTTTTACCAAGTTGCTTAGACCTGGAAATTACCATTCTATCTGGTCTTCTAACCTATAGCTTTACTTTGTGAAGGTATGAAATCAAGTTCTTAGTGGATGGAGAGTGGCAGCTATCACCAGAATTTCCTACTGTTGGTGAGGGATTGTTGGAGAATAACTTGTTAGTTGTAGAGTAGCTCCAGGTCTGCTGTTCCAATCATGTTTAATATATAGAGCAATTGATAGTACTGCTTTCACTGTATGTGGTTACTTCTCTTTAACTTATTGGTTGTAGCTTTTGCATTGTTTATCCGATGTACAGCTGTGAACTAGCAGCTCAGCCGGAAGGTTATGCGAAACTGCAGTTTTTGAAAATATTTTATGCATATGAATAGAAGTAAAGCTATATGCCTATAACTCTATTAAGAGACTAACATCAGTACGAAGATTAAAAAGAATCTCTTATGTGAACTTCTAAAAAATTTGTTCTCTTCTAAACGTGTGGCTTTTATAGATACACTGACGGGTTACGACACTGTAAACCTCTTTTAAAATGAAAACTTTTCTTTTTTCACAATTTGAAGTCAATTTCTGTAGAGTGTTCTAACCAAAGGAATGTGATAGGACCTAAATCTAAGTCAGAAGTTCATTTAATCTTTTATTTGTTAAGATAAAGAAATATAAAAGTGATGTTATTTTACCAATTTATAGAAGTTGTTGGGGAAAAAAAGCAATTTTAACTTCATAGTTTTACCGAAATTTTTAAATGGTTTTCTCATCTTCAATTTATGTCAATACGTAGAATCTAAAGTCATAAAGAGGGTGGGAATGGGGACTAATCAACATCAACAAAGATGAGAAGAACCTTTTTATCTTATCATACCATTTTAATAAGTGAGAACATGACGTAAGTGTTGTCAATACGCCTTTTTGTTGGAAGAAAGGATGAATTCGACTTAAAGGTCCACATTGCATCGATTTGGAGCACATAATGTTAATTAAAAGTGACTGAATCATTTAAAAATTTTGGTAAAATTATGAGATTAAAATTGATATTTTTTCAAATTGTTTTATCCTATCATGTATCTTTCATATATCTGGATTAAAAAAAAAAATCAACAAGATCAGCCTATTTGCGCTTATTTAGCAATTTTTGCAGCTAGTCCCGTGTTCTTCTTTAAGAAATTATGGGCTGAGGCAAATTTCCAGAACTTAACAATCCTTTTGTTGGGCAAATCCGAAGGAGACCATAGAAGTAAAAGCACAAACATTCTGGATCGGTGAGTGAGCTCGAATCTTGTCCCGTGCGTTAAATATTCAATTTAAATAATTATAATAACATTTTATCATCTTCCAATAAAACTGCAGCTTAGACAAGAATCTAACCCAACATGGTTTACCAATAAACATAATTCAAACGGACGAATTAACCAAGCAAATCACACTGCCAGTGCCTTCTACCTTATGACACTAGTTCAAATTAAGATTATTGTCCAACCTGAATGACGGGAAATACTTACCTGTCTCGAGTGTAAAACTCTATTTTTGCACCAAGTAGAAAATTTTACTGATAATTTTAAAGAATTTCATTGATAACGTGGTATCAATGAAATTACCAAACAATTATCGGTGAAGTATCGAACCCAATGCAAAAAAAAAAAAGCTTTACACCCGATCCAAGAATATCACCTGACAGAGTGGACAAATTTTCCCCCCTTTTTCATTTACTTTCATCAGGAAGCCATTCTTAAGATGGCCGGTAAAAACATCCTGGAAATCCAGGCCCACTTATCTTAAAGAACATATTTCATCGTTTTGCAAACAAAACCTAGCAAAACAGATGCAGCAGAAAACATCAAAAGGAATAGACTTGAAGAGGGAAAGGATTGAGGAGAAAAGCTGCGGAATAAAAACATGTTCAATAGAGTTGCACAGTGCCTTTTGATTTCTTTATCCAGCATGCCACAATACAAAATCCAGTCTATAATTGAAAAATGTGTAAAACAAAAACATCCCAAATACGTTACAATGGCCAAATGCCATATAGGCACTGGAAAATAGAACAGACAGGAAGGAACATATGGAAAGCTTGCAGAAACTAGATCTACTGTTCAACCGAGATCAGGCAAAAAGGCAAATACAGCATTACCAACTGGAGATAGTCTAGAAAAATGGAATCTTTCAGACCATGGATTTTTTCTTCTCGTCCTCAAGTTTCTGCAACTCTGCCAGCCTTTCAGCCCATGCTCTTTCCCTTGCCACAGCAGCCATCTTACGCTCCACACTCTTAATTTTCTTCTTCCTTTTAGCCTCCTGCACCAGAACTTTCCGCTTCTTTGCTTCAGCCTAGGCATGTTCAAAACCAAATCCAATCAAAACAAAGGCGCTGCTCCAAGAGCAATAAAAATCTTAAGTTAATTTGCCAAATTAATCATGAAACATATGCCTATGGGAGAAAAAGAACATAACAAAAAGGGTTACTCGTTAGTGCATCTGAGAATCTAAGGATGTCACCAGCAAAATAAAGGCCTCAATGGTAGTGATTTCTCAAGTAGCCAATAAAATGCCAAACCTTGTAAAAAATCTAAGAAATCCCAAGGAAAATGTAAGCTCAGATAAGGTGGGGGTTTGTGTTTAATCTAGAATGTATCAGACTAATTTTGACTAATTTTTTACTTATGGTATGTGAGTTCTATTTCTTATGAATCATTGATTCTTAAGATTTAAACTCTTAAGAATTAGATTTCTTGAGAATAAACTTTTTTATTGTTTTGATGTTTTTAGAATTTGAGATATCTACTAGAAATTTTGAAACATTTTTAATGAAAACGAGTTTTATTTCAATAATATAATTCATATATTTACCATTTTGCATTGATGTAACATTAGCATTTTGCATAACTTAACATTCTAATATAAAACTTAGAATAAAAAATATTTCTTGAAATGACCAAAAACCTTTAAAGCTACAACAAACATTTTTTGAAAAATAAATATAAGTTTTAAATAATTATTTTTAAGAAAAGATTTTTAATATTAGAACAAAATTTTGATTTTATATGTGTAATTCTTGTTATGATGAGAAAGTGAGAATGGGCATTTTTCACCTATTTGGTGGGAGTTAGAATTCTCATATTTTATCGGAATTTTGATTTCTAGGGAAATTATAATTCTCATGAATTTTGTGAAAAGAGCAACCAAAGTTTTGAAAAATCCTAGGAATTAACTTCTGAGGTAGAACAGATAGTTTAGAGAGAAGAAATAAAGAGATCGAGGACAAGAATCATACTGAATAGGTAGAATAGAAGACAACGGCAAATGAGAAGAGAAAAGAACTATAAAAACATGGGAAGAAAAAATTGTACCAAAAGAAATAAGGGGCAAAGATGAATAGGAAATAGGGGAAAGGTGAAGAACTTGGGTGAGGAGAAACGATGAGACAAAGATCTAACTTTATTCAACAATCAATGTCTGAATAATTCCAACATAATAAGGTGCTTATATAGGCACCAAAATCCCAAACAAACTAATCCAAAATAAAATAGGAAATAACCCTAAAACCCTAATACATAGTTAATTGCCTAATTCTAATTTCCAGTAATACTAAACTCATACTATGCTCTTAATAAAATCATATTTAAAAATAATTCCACAAATAACCTAAAATCCTACAAATCTAAAAATAATATATATTTCTTTTCCCGTTTTGCATCAACTTCCACTTTGATTTATCGTGTAACGAGCAGATCCTTACGGAAAATATGACTCAATTTCTCAGCTTCATATGATTTTCAAAAATGAATACTACAAGAGACAACCAGTGATGAATCCAGAATTATGAACAAACATAGAAGATCTCATTTAAGTTCATGAGAGGAAATCAAGATGCCTCTGATTGAAAATAAAAAAAAAGATGATAACGCATACTAACAAAAAAGATTGAAGACAAAAGGTGGGGAAAACATCCATGGTAATGACGAGCAATATTTTTTTTTTATAAAAGTAATGACAAGCAATACAAATTCAAAAAAATTTAAAAAGAAAAAAACACATATCAGAAGGTGAGAACCAGTTTACCACATTTTAGAAAATAAGCCCATTGCTATTCCCAGAGCCTTCAATACTAAATCATTCCCTCTTGAATCTATGAATTGTGCCTTTAGTGTTCACAAGGGTGGACCTTTGTATTGAATGGGTTTCCTTACACTATCATGTTTCTCTGACATGAATATCAGAAAAGTTTCTATGTTTTTTATTATAGGCAGAAAAGTTTCTGTATTTTGAGAAAATGTTGCTAGCATCTTTTATAAAATGTTAGGCCAAACAACATTTGCTACACTATTCAACATGTATTGTCAATTGAAGACTAACATCTAGACTTCAAAGTAATTCCACTAAGTCACAATTGAATGGTAGTTTTCTCAAGGAATGAAGACAGAAACCAGAAGAAACCTGTTCTCTTTCATCACTCAGAAATGTGAAATGGATAAAGAGTCGTAGAACATCAACATCAAATGTATAGCATGCCCTTATGTGGTATAAAGAAAGGAGATTAAAGCAATTACCATAGCCCTTTGCCTTTGATGTAAGGAAAACTAAATTTCATGTGGAAACTTCATCTAAATTAATGAAAATCGAGGATGACAATCAATAAGGATGCTAATTTACTGAGATATCAAAATATATTAGCCATTTAATAAACAAAGAAACCTTGAAGCATGCAAGTTTCTCACAGAATGCCGTTCCGGGGAAGAGTGCAAGGACAAAAGAAAGGGTTGGAAACAATGTGAGGATAGACAAGAAAATCCTAAGACAGAAATATTTCCAAATGTTGCACAGGCTGTAATAAAAATCATCACATCTTGAAAAACCGTTATTAACTTCACAATAATCAGTCACCAATAGCTCTATCAGTGAAACCAAGACTCAAATAGAATCAGTCAGCACATTAGAAAGAAACTTTTAGGGCCAAAAAAAGGCAATACTTACTCACTAACTAAACAGAATTTTCAAAATTGACATTCTAATAACATTCTTCGCTTACACTTATCCAAAAAACACATTCTTTGCTTACTTTTAGAAGTCCTTAAGACCAATAACAAGCTAGCACAGTTGAAAAACTGGCATAGGCAAAAGATATTTTTCTAATGTTAACTCCCTGATCATTTCTTTCTTTTCTTAATGATGTAAACCTAAATTCTGCAAATCCAATCAAAGCATTATGGAATTGCATTTACATAATTACATGACCTCTTATTGTTTAGCGTAACGTTAAACTAGAATCAAACATAGTATAAATTTCATCAAAGAACAAACTTCCATTTTTCTTTATTTTCTGCCTTAACACCACCAATCAAGCAAAAATTCAATTAAATCACCATTGTTCAAAGAATACAGGCTAAAGCAGATTAGTATGTAAGTAAACAACATGAACGAAAAAAAAATTTACAAATGCTTTATAAAACACGAACCAGTATAAATGCGCGGCGTTGCCTCATGCGCTTCTTCTCATTCCTTCTTTTGACACTTCCTTCATTAGGATTGTTAGGAGAAATCGGCTGCCCTGGCACATATTGAACCCAAGCATATGGCCCTACAAGCTTAAATTATCAGAATTAGGATTTAAATTTTTATCCAATTTTTTTTATCCAAATTGGATCCATAATGCACAACCAACACAGTTCAGAGATTAATTTCCACACAAAAGAAGAAAAAAATTCCAAAAAATCCCATCAACCATACCCTATTTAGAGTTACTTTCCATTTCAACACAGAAAAAAGAAATCATTACAAACTATGAAACTCAAGTTAAAACAACTAAATAGTTAATAATAACACTGATAAATAATGATTAAGTGAACCACTGATATGAATTGTCACCTGGGGGTCTCAAGCTCGCCCTTTTTCGTCGGGGTTTATCAACCGGTCTTCTCTTTCGATATCGGGTGTCAGTTAAACTGTGGAAATAGTTAGTTGTCGGGATCCACGGAGACTGCCCATAAACCGAACCGGCGAGAACGAATCGGAACTCGAGTTTTGGAGCCGGAGTAGAGGCGAAAAAGAACGCCGTTGAGCAAACCGATGAGGTTTGCGATGTTAGGGTTCTCGATAGAGGCCGAATGATGGTTCTTAGGGCACCAAATCCCATTTCTAAAGCATAAACACACGGCTCCCAGTTCAAGCGACTGTAAAAAACTCCTTTTTGCTGCGATAGAAAGAACCAAGAAAACCTGAATCGACCGGTGCGTGAATAGTGGGTGACTTAGGGCTGTACACGGTTTGGTTAACCAAACCGAACACCAAATATCGTCCTCGAACCGAAAATTTGGGCTCATGACATTTGTGAACCGAATCAATCGGTATACGGAGCTCGGTTCAGCTACCCGGTCCTAAACAATATATTCCATATAAGCTAACCTTTTTAAGGGAAAAAATAAATAAAGAATATTGATCCCATGGACCCAAGTACTTGCTAGTTGCTTATAAAGGTTCCCCAGTATATAAGGGGATCCATTAATAATTACAAAAAAAAATAATATTATCAAAATTATCATCCTTATTGTAAGATCTAAATAATGCTTTAGGTTATAATCACATCATTAAAAATAAAATAAAATAAAAAGATTAAAAAAATAATATTTTTTTGGTTCATAAAATTACTGAATTAAGATTAAAGTTGGATAAAAATCTAAATACCAAAGTGTCTAATACTATTTATCATCATTAATGATTCTCAATTTATTACAAACCCTAAAATTTTATTATTTTTGTTATTACTTTTATTATTATTAATATCATCAACATCATCATCTTCATTATAATTTCTATTATTATTATAATTATTATAATTATAATTGTTATTATAATAATTATATAATTATAATTTTAAGCATGATAATTATATAATTTTAGATATGATGTTGTTGTTGTTCAATGGTAGAAAAAATAAAAATAAAAAATTATCTCCAAAAGGGTGGGATGGATCCATCCCATAGGTGAGATGAAACAAAAAATGTGAAATCGATTAAGATTAATTTTATCTTATATTAATCTTACATAAATAATAAATCATTCCAATCAAATATAAAATAAGATTAAAACTATTTAATCTCACGTTAATCCTCCAACCAAACAAGTTGTAACTACAAAAAAAAAAAAAAAAAAAAAAGAGAAGAAGAAGAGAGTTTCTTTCACACAAGGCAATTCATTATCCTTTCCTTGCTTTCAGAGTTAAACCACGTCAACTTTTAAGCTATATATATTCCTCCCATTTTTTCCTCTCGTTTTTTCTCCTCCTTCTTGTTGGGTGCTGTTATACATGCCAAGAAAGTTGACCATTAATTAGAATACCGACTCATAAACCTTACAATTTAATTGTTATAGTGATTTTATTAAAGGTAAAATTGATAAAACATACACATTATTGGTGATTGTTTTTTAAAATTACTAGTCTGCTTTCCTGTGATCGAAAATGATGGTTGAATGCAGTAGTATATATAGTAGCACCCATTTGTAATGCATGCTGACAATTAAATTCTTAGCAATGTTGTGTTACTGTAACGACTAATCTCAGGTTGATTATTCTTGAGACGGTGTCATCACATTTTAAAAACTTCAGCACGACACATATATGCAATAATAAATAAATAAATAATACCAATAGAAAATTTTACATAAATCATCAACCCTCAACAGAAGAGTTACATCAATCTGATATTTAAACATTTGGTACAAAGTAAAATGCATGAATGTTACAAATAAATTTTTATTTTATTTTCTTATTAATCTGAGGATGTTGACACGTATGTAGCTTACAGAAAAAAGATTTCATCTGAACCTCAACTCATCAAACTATTTATCATACCTGCTACCTGAAATCATTGTACAATGAAGGATGAGCTTCACAAGCTCAGTGAATTAAATTTACTAAAAGTATTCAGTTTTTATAAATAATCTTTCAATATTAAATCAATTATATCTCACGTAACTTGATAATAACATTCTACTATCACTACACATATCATAAGTCTCATTCTCTATGAATCTCTTCTTCTTATTTATTGGTACACCTCAAGACCATCAATTATCTCATAATTACTTCGCAATGAGGTTCACATCATAAAATCTACTATTTAGATGGTTCTTGTTATTATAACTGTCTCTCTATGAGACTCATTCATCTATAAATAAATTCACAGTAACACACCATACATCAACATTTCAATAATGCAAGTAATAATTAAAACAGATGCAATGTATAAATTATTATTATGGGAACGTCTTCCCACATGTCGACATGTTTTTATTATCTTAGACTGACTGCCTTCCCGGTTCTTTCATTCTCATTTAGACCGACTGCCTTCCCGGTTCATTTAGACTGACTACCTTCCCGGTTCTTTCATTTCATTAGACCGGTTGCCTTCTTGGTTTTTTCATTTTCATTAGATCGATTGCTTTCCCGGGTTTTTCATTTTCATTAGACCGGCTGCCTTCCCGATTTTTTTTTCTTTTTATTTAATGCATATGTATATGAACAATGATAAGAAATATGCATCTAAACAATAACATAAAAAAACAAACATGAATTCAAATATTTAATTTAGGTTATCCTGATTTTTCTCAAATTATATAAAAAAATTTCACTAAATTCCTCTCATCCCAAATCACATCAAATCATCCATTAAAGTTTGTCAAGATCCACTAAAGTTCATCCCAAATCACATCAAATCATCCATCAAAGTTTGTCAAGATCCACTAAATTTTATCTCCTCATAATTCATATCAAAACATCATTTATAGCTCAGCAAGAATTTATTTATCACCATCTTTATTAAATCAACTCATTATTCTAATAATATTTCTTCTCACATAATAATTTTTCTACGTATCCACTATTCATATCATATCTATCAATTTAATTTTTATCTACCACCAAAACATAAGCTAATAATTTAATTAATATTATCACTAAATAATTTCATTTTTTTTTATTTAGATTACTTAAAGTAAATCTAACTCACCACGTAGCTTTTAGAGCTATCCGTGAATCACTTTCTTACCTTTTCCGTTCCTCTCAGAAATTTCTCTCGATTGTTAATCGTCAACACCTGACATCATATTTATATTAAATTTCTAATTTATTATTCAATTCGTTATAAACAACACTCTTTGAAAATTATCACTTTGAACTCGAAGAAATTTTATAAATGCTAAAAATTCAAAAATAAACACTACATTATTACTTTTTATTTTTCTGATAACTTTTTGAGGTTATCTATAAAATTATATAATAAATTTCTTTAAAATTTTATTATTTTAATCTTTTTTTAAATATTCAAATGTTAAAAAAAACGAGTGATAGAAAGAAATTAAACAAAATTTGAAAATGAATATTTGGAAATGAATAACGACAGAAAAGAAAAAGTAAACTACTTATAAAAAAAACCAAGACATCTCAAGCTGACACGCACAGCTACGTGTACAACATGCAATTTCAATTGTTTCATTTGGCAGCAGGTGGCACCTGCTGCCACGCATGGTTTATAATTTTTTGAAAAACAAATATCTATATATTATTTTTTTCCGTCTTTGCCTACAAAACTAAGACATCATCCCCCACCCCAACCCCCAAACATCTCTAGCTGCCATGCACAGCTACGTGGGCAGCAGCATGCAATTTCAATTGTTTCATTTGGCAGCAGATGGCACCTGCTGCCACGCATGGTTTTTTTTAAAACAAATATTTATATATATATATTTTTTTTGTTTATTGGACACGTTTAAATTTTGATTTTTTTTTATAACTATATTCTCATGAGGTTTTTTTTCAAAAAAATATTTAAATTTTATATCATATTTATTAGATTATTTTTTTATTTTTACTTTACGATTATGAGATTATGGGTATTAGTATCGTTACAGTAAGGAACCAACCTATATATTAGGAAGAAAAAAAAAGGAAATTGAAGAATAAAAGAAGAACAGGAAAAAGAAGAGAAGGATAAATGAAACAAATAAACAAAGAGAGAGAAGCAAGGTAAAAAAAATAAACTAGAGATTTACTCACAAAATTTCGAAGAAGTACTGCCTAAGTAGTAAGTAGGACCGACGAACTACAAAGAAAATGGATGTGCGACTAGATGGTGTGTGGTGCGGATGGTGCTGGTGAGAGAAGTGAGACACAGAGAGAGCTAGGGATTAGCGTTTGTGAGAAATGAGAGCTTTTTAAAAAAATATATATCATGACTTATGGTTATTTTTTTTTTTTTGTTACATTTACACAAATATAATTATAATATTATTTTAACATTTATATATGGGGGTTTGGTTTCCATTTTTTACCTTTTAAAAACTGAGTCTCTTTGCATTTTGCTGCAACATGTGGCAATTCATTTTCCTTTCCTTGCTTTCAAAGTTAAACCACATCGTTTAAGGCTTTTAAGCTATCTTCTATATTCTTCTCTGCTCGTCTCTTTCCTATTTCTTCTCCTCCATTTTGGGTGCTGTTTTACATACAAGCAAAGTGGACAAAACACTTACTTCCTAAGATTTACTATTCTAATTTTTGGTGATAAAAAATAGTGGTTGAATGTAATGGTATGTATAACAGTACCTATTTATAGATAAGATCAATTCTAATGTAAATTTAAGCTAACCTTACTTAAAGTTAGGCCTCCAAACATGACCATAATGCACGCTGACAATTAGATTCTCAACACCTCCTAAATCCCGAGAGCCGATCGTTACTCTCTAGTATCATTACAATAACGAGCCAACCTATATATTAGGGAAAAAAAGAATAAGGACATGAAAGAATAAAAAGAAGAAGAGAATGATAAATGAAACAAAAAAAAAAAATAGAGAGAGAAGCGTAAACTGGAGATTTACTCACAAAATTTCGAAGAAGTACTACCTGAGTAGTGAGTAAATCCGACGAATGATGGAGAAAGTGGATGTACGGCGATGGTGTGTGGTAAGGGTTGGGTGGTGTGGTTAGTGCTTGATGAGAGAAGTGATACACGTACAGAGAGAGCTAGGGATTAGTGTTTGCGAGAAAATGAGAGCATTTAAAGAAAAAACCATACCGGTCATGTTTGGTTGAGAAATTAAAGCTGGGCAACTTAAATCATGACATCATTTGTCTTTTAATGAGGCAAATCAATTTACCATATTAACCCCGGTTTCTCCGATGCACACTAGTACACCAGGGGCAAGGGAAGACAACCCTGCTTTAAGACAACTTAGAGCTGTCATCCAAACCTGGCCATCATGCATGATTTATGGTTAGTTTTTTTGTTACATTTATACAAATATAATTACAATATAATTATAACATTAATATATAAGGGTCTGGTTTCAATTTTTCACCTTTTATTGAAGGATTTTTTTTTTCTTTTAATTAATGGAATTGTTTTTTGCTTAGTGATTCATGAATTCATTGCTTATGCTTCTATGGTAACACGAATTTGATACGAGTGAATGTCAATTCATGGTTTAAATTCAAATTTAAAGTTTGGGATTATTTCAAAAGAATGAATTTTAATTTGATAGAAATATATATTAGAATAGAAAGAGCAAAATACATATAATATATTTGTGGTTTGAGAGTATTAAGATCATAACATATGGTCTAAAGTGTACAACTTAATACCATGTAGTTCAACCATTGTTCAATTATGGCCTCATCGTTAAGTTAATGTTAATCAAATACATGATTTGTATGTAATTTGCTAAAAAATAGCCACATATCAATAATTCATTGGCTCTTATAAAAATAAATTATAAAAAAACTATAAATATTTTAAAAATCATGTGTTTTAATAATTTCAAAAATATTTAAAATAACCTTAAAAATATTTTTTTAAAAACTATTTTTTAGGTTTTTTATAATAAATTTTTATAAGAGTCAATAAATTACTAACATGTGACTAATTCTTAGAAAATCACGTGTTTGACTAATATTGACTTAACGGCATGGCTATTATTGACTAACGGCTGGACGACATGATAGTAAAGTTATATACTTTAAACCATGTGTTAAGATCTTAAAACCCCCTAAACCACATGTATGTTATATATATTTTGCCCTATTAGATAAGCTCAAATACAAGCCTTTCGAATTCTTATTAAAACAATGTATTTTCACAAATCTATACTACTCCACCTCACTTTGCAAATCTAGATCTCTCTACTAACCGTCATGCACTACCCTCTTTATCCTTCGTCGTTTCTCTCTCTTCTTCATCTTTCTCATGTTCTTTTTTTACTCCGATTCTTGATCTGTAGGGTTTTGCTGCTCCAATTTCTTTGCTCTAATGATGGGTTACTCTTTAGGTTAAAGAGATGATGGGGTTAAGAGAGAAAAACGTAGTGATAGGGAGAGAGTGCAAGACCTAGGGGTGTGAAAATGGTCAAAACAATCCGTTAAAGATTTTAACCGGTTTTTTTCGATCAATTTTTTTAATTGTTTCGAATGAATTAATCTAAATATTTTGATATTAACCGACCAAATTGATTTTGGACGGTACGGTCAGTTAATCAGTTAAGCGATACTGTTTATGTAATTAAGTTTTTTTAATTTATTATATATTATATATTTAATTTATATTTAATATATTTTTAGTTTATTATATTTTTTATATATTATATTTATACTTAACATATTGTTAATATTAAATATTAAATAATTTCTTAATCAGTTAAACGGTCAAAACGATTAAAAAAATTTAACCACTAACCAACCAATTAACCGATGAATATTATTCGGTTAACCAATTTAATATCAATTTAACCGAACCATTTTATTTAAACGGTTCGAAACAGTTTGATTAATCAGTTTTAACCGATTAATGCACACCCCTAGTCAGACCTGAGATAGGGTAAAGAAGAATGAAGATGAAGAGGAAGATCCAGAAAATAGAAGGAAAAAGAAAAAAAAAAGAAGGTGAAGATAGAAGACCCGAGAGAAAAGAGAAGAAAAAATGAAAAACCCAAGAAAGAGAAAGAAAAGAAAAAAGAAAGTAGTGTTTTCAAAGGCGTTATGAGGCTCTCCTCAAGGCGAGATAGTAACAATATGCCTGGAGATACATTAAAAATGTGAGTCCTAAAAAGCTTTTCGGTTGGGGCGTATGCTTCACACAAAAGCATACATCTTTCACACTTAATTGTGTGAGGTATACGTTCCATTAGTAATTTTGTATGTATAACTGGTTAAATTGACTTCGTTTTAAGCTTTTATATGATTATTTTCTTTAGATTATTAATTTTTGAAATATATTTAGACTCTTTAAAGCATTTTTAATAGTTGATGATTAATTTATTTGAGATAGTTTTAATCATTATCTACTATTTAAATTATTTTAAATTAATTAAATATTATTTTAAAAATAAAAAATAAATTCTTAAAGACATATGCCTCGTCTTATGAAGTTTAAAATTTCTCGCAAAAACATTTGACAAAATAGTTAATGGATGGGATAGTTGGGTTTTTTTGGTAAAAGAATTTTTGGATAAACTAAATTATAAAATAATCTTACTAAATTTATTATTTAAAAGAGCGTGTTACTATTGTTGTATATTTTAATAAAAAAAATGTGCAGGCCTGAGTTTGGATCATACTAACTGTTAGGGCTTAATGAGACCACTAATTAGCAATTATACCACAGTAATTTTACTACCCGTCAGGCCTTTATTCACCATTATAGCAAAGATAATGGGTAGTAAACACTGCAAGAAAATTGTTTTTAGCAATGATAATTCGCAACGAAATTTTCGTTGCGAATTATCAAATATATCAGAACTACTTGCAAAAGTCGTCGTGAAATCTCGTGAAAATCCATATGTCCGTTTTTTGTATTTTTAATTATAATTTTTTATGTCCGCAATGACAAGATGTTATTGCTATAGATTAAATATCTCATTGCAACAACAAAACCCGTTGTGATAGCCTAGAATAATTTTCCCCCGCCTTTTAGAATATTTGGGCGTGTAGTAATATTTTGAGCCAACATAAAACGGCGACGCTTCACTCTGTACAAGAAGGATCCAAAAGCTCTATCACAGCCCCTCAGACAACTCTCTCTCTCTCTCTCTCAGAGAATACCCTTTCCCTCTTACAATATATGGACCCATTATACTAGACTTTCTCTTTCGGTGGTCAATTCTTTCATGCATGGTGATCGATTTCTTCATCCTTCAGTCATCAATCAAAGTTTTTCTCCTTCCTTGCTTATAGTCCAATCCAGTGTATGTTCTTCCTCAATGTGAAATTTCATTGTTAGAAGTGTAAGAAAACCCTTCATCTTTCTTTTTTCATTTTTGTTGTGTACGATTTCTAAATTTTGTACTGTGTAGTTATGATAAAACTTAAAATGAATATATTTTCAAGCATAATATGAATATTGAGGTCAAAGATGTGGAGCCAAAAGGAACAACAATAATACCAATGTTGATAGTCTACCTCTTTTTGTGTTAGTCAATAGAATTTTTGGATTTGGCAAAGAGGTAAATGATTTTTTGCCATGACATGGGTTTTTGTTTCATCTTCTGGTGCATTTTTTATTCCACAAAATTAACCTTTTTTTCCTATTTTTCCCAGTTGTGATTTTGATATTGCTTCTCTTTTTTACAAAGATTATGAGGTTTATCGTATTTCGGGGGTGCAGATAAGAAAGATAAGAACCAACATATATGATAGGTATATTGCTTTATACTTGAAAGCATGAAATTTAGGTTCGTATTTGGTAGTTTTGGTTCTTTGTTATACTTAGGGGCACGTTCATATTGTAAAAAAGGGGTCTTGGGGATTCATAGCTCATGAATTGTTCTATTATTTGAAAGGAGTGCAAATAGATTACGGTGAAGCACACAACAAGGCTTATGGGCACTCACAGTTTGGACGAATTTATGGACAATGTTAATAAGATTTTCGTTGTTTATGTTTATATTGTTCTCTATTTCCATTTCTCTGTGTTTTTAGGGAAAAAAATTTGAATTTTTAGTTGACATATAGAATTTAAAGTGTATTTTAATTGTTTGTAATTTGGGATTCAGGGCATTACCCCGAATGACCACCCTATTCACTTTGTTGGGCATTCAACTAGAGCACAAGTTGTTCGTGTATTGCAATAAATGCTTGCTGATAAGGTTAAGTCATTTCTCCATATGTAATAAGTACAATAGTAACTAGTCTTTTTTAATGTTTTCTTCTTTGTTGGTATATATTCTTGTATTTATATGTTCATGATGATTTTTCAGGCATTCAAGGGATATGAGAACATGAATGAGAATTGGGTATTGAGAGTTACATCGTTATCTGGGGCGTTCAATGGGGCTACAAGAACCTACCTAGATGGAATGTAGTGAGTTTGGTTTCTTGAAACTTCGTTTTTTAGATTCAAACTGCTCTATCCATAAATCTCTTGAATTTCAATAGTTTCAATGGAATCCTACTACTCAATGTTGGATAGAATAAATTTTGATGTATATAAGAAATGTAATGTGCTAAAGAAATGGTGGAATAACAACTTACTCATGAATCCAGACAATGTAACTGCATTATGGAGTCAGTTTGATTATACAAGTCTTAAATTTTATTTCCCTTTTTTTGTTTTGAGATGATGCTTTAAACTATTAAAACATCAATTATTTCAACTTCCATGGACATTATTCCCTGCGAACTCCAAATTTTGTATCACTCACTAAACTAAATGATTTCCCGTTGATCAAATTTTATTTCAGGCTAGAAGATGAGAGAACTTTGAAACATATTTGTCTGCTACATCTGTGTCGTATAGGAGTAATATTGCATGATTGGTTGGATATTCCCTGGCTAAAGTCCTATTACAATTTTGGGTTCGATCATTTTAAAATTTCATAGAAGAAAATGGGTGTTTGAGGTCTTGTTGATTGCCTCTTAGGAAAAGCAGGTCCATTTGCTTTAGGTGATTGGATCCTCTCAGATCTTTCTCTTCAAGGATCCATGCAACTTAACTGCCATCTACAGAACTTTCCCAACACATTCTATTTCAGCTAAGCGACTAAGCGTACCAGAAAAATCATGGGTGTCATTATGCCTTTTTGCATACTGGGAATCCACCCGTTTCTTTTTATCAGAGTGTTAAAGATGAGTCAGTGGCGTCATCCTCAAGATGTATCTCCGCCATATAAGGGCTACGGGTTTGTTTCTAAACATTGTATAATGTCGAATTAATTTCTCCTTATTATACTACAAGAAAAACGTTTTTTAGTAATGATATTAGTATAGATCATATTGATTAGTCTTGTGCTCATACTGCAGAAATTGGATATTTGAAATTCGAGTTAGAAGCTTTGAAGTGTTTTTGAAACTTTGCTAGGTGTTTAACTTGGGAATAAGATTTGATTTCTGTAATGGTGGGATTTTTGTTGTTGTTGTAGTGAAAAAATGGTTAAAGATGTTAGGACTGCCTCTTGGGAATAAGATTCTAGTTAATATGATTTCTTTTGGAATATTTATTGGCAATTCTTGTGATGTGAACTTTCTCTGAAGTTTGAATCCAGCTCATATATATTGGAATCTTTGTCATATTCGGTAACTATGTCTACTTAGGGTCTTAGTGATCAGAATGATTGATCAAGTAGTCATTTATATTTTAAATATCTATAAGTTGCGTGTTGGTATTCTTTACCTTGAAATACACTTTAGCGTGACAGCAACATGCTTCATATCCAATAGCTGCTTGAGAGTTCCAAACCTTAGTTGAGGTGGCTTATTGTCTGTCACAACAATCACATATTTATGCTTTGCTATAATGGATTTGGTCACTTTTCTTGTGGGAGTTTTTGGCAACGTGCTACTTTTAGAATAAATTGGGAGGGACACTAAGACCCATAACTGCTTTAAGATGTTGTGGTTGTTGAAACTCCATTATCAGCTTAGCTAACTTTAGATTTATCGTGTTAGTTGGAAGGTACTATACAACTTGTAAATGTTGGATTTGGTTGATCTAGTGAGAGAGCACATATAAGCATGGCTATGCCAATGTTGAAAATCTGATAAGGATTAGTTAAGCTTTTTATGTTCTTAATATAAAACCCAGGACTTAATCTTCTTGGATCAAGTCAGATATCCATTTAAGTTTGTACCTTTCTAAGTTAAATGATTATTTAATTTGTTAAATGTAATTAACATGATTATTTAATTTCGTTTAGCTTGGTACCCTCCCAAAACTATAGACTTTGGACATTGCAAACAATTGATTTTCTTATGTAAACCCTTGGTCAGCTAAGTAGTCTTCAATATATTCAAGTATCTCACTATATCAATTATATTTGTCTACTATTTGGTTGTCTAAAAAGTAAAGGAAAAGAAACTGAAACATATTAAAGTCATATGTTTTTTATTTTGATAAAATGGTAAGATTTAAATCTCATATTAGCCAAATATGTGTTTATCATGATCCACTATGCACCATATGTTGTTGCTGCCAACAACGATAGTAGCAACTTGTCATGCTGGCTATCAACAGCAACAAGATCTGTTGCTATTCAGTCTATTGAGCCGTTTGATTCTATTTTTCCTTTAGTCTATGGATTTAGTTTTTTGGAAATAATATGGGCTAGGAGTTTTTGATAGATATAATGATCATAAATGATTACTCATAAGATAAAAATAGAGTTTGATGAGTAAAGATAGGCATTCCCAAGGATCCATAAATGCTCATTTTTTATCGTTTAATCTTTCCCTTACAAAACAAGGTGTAATAGTTTCAAGAGAGTAAGATATGAGGCTGTCATTTTATAAACTCCTTGTTTCATAATCACTCATGAAATTAGTCTTTATGCACGGTCATGATGTCATTTTAAATGGATAGCTATGAAGCCATCTTGGTGTTATGCTAATTTTCTGAAGTATATGCCAATAGATTATTTGGTGCAAAAGTACAAAGTAGTACAACTAAACAAAACTGATGCTCGGCTGGCTAACAATGGATTGCCTTTCAAGAATTAGAATTTGTGCTGTAGAGTAAATTTTAATGCTCTTATATTCACTTTCAAGATAAAAGAACGAGGTAGAATGGTGGTTAGGATTTTGAGGGAAAAAGGCTCTATCCGGGTCCTTAATCTTATATATGAAATGGATTTGTTGGTTTTTTTTTTTTTTTTTTTTTTTCTGGTTACACTCATGGTTGAAGAAACTGAAGAAGTGATAAGAAAAAGGTAATCTTTTTAATTAAGCTGATACTTTTAGTTTCAAATTAATTTGTCCACCATCCTAATATATTAATTGTGGCTAATTATATGTTCTAGATATGTTTATCCTTGGTGGAAGGAAAAATTTGAAATGAAAAGGGAAAAAAGATAGAGAATGAAAGAAGATCTCTGCTCTGACACCTGAAGAAACTGCTTTGGTATTAATTGCATTGGGCTTTGATCGCAATGTTCAAATTTATATTGTTGCTAGAGAAATAGATGGTGATGATAGAAGGATGAAAGCTTTGGCAACAACTTTTCGTGGTCAGTAGAAGGAAGTAAGTGAAACTTTTTTACAATTATTTGTATATGCATGTCACAATTTGCTTTGCTGTCATATATGAAACAGGTCAGAAGAGAAAGTATGCTTGAACCATCAGATTTGAAGTTTTTCCAGAGTGACTCATCCTAAATGGCATCATTGGATTATTTTTGTCTCCCTAAAGAGTGATATATTTGTTCCCACATTTGATGTAAACATGGCAAAAGTTGTTGATGGCCATCGCAGGTAGTATTTTGATTTTACACTAATTAATATTTTCCAGGTTCTTCTTTATAAATATTTTTGAACTTATTGTTCTTAATAGAATTACCAGTTTGGACGGTAAAATTCCTAGAAAGAGTTCTTTATTCTTCATTGGTGTTGAACAGGATTAATTGTAGAGCAGACTTTCTTCGCATTAAAACTTGCCTCTAATTATTATAGTTTACTTGGGTAGTTCCAGAATGTTATAAGGCATAAGCATAGGGTTCTAATATATCTAAATCAGAGAACTTAAATATTTTTAGGATTTTAGCTCAAATCCTCACAAAGAAGAATTCTAATTGATTTGGGAAAAGTAGTTTTCTATTTTATAATTGGTTGTTCTAATAGGAGTAGTACTAGTTTCCTATTAGATTGTTCTTTGTACAAGTAGTAGTAGTAGTCTACTATGATATTGTTATTTTTTTCCTAATAGTATTAGAAAAATATCCTCTATATAATGGTAGTCTTAGAAAAGGTTTGAGTCACACTCATAGTTCCAATATTATAATTAGAGTTAGGTAGAGAGCTTTAGGTGTATTGGGGATTCAGAGTTGTGAGATTGTCAAGGTAATAATTTTGTTTTTTCTAAAGTTGTTGTTAAGGATTAATAAAATTGTGAGTTTATTAGTGACACAGGCAAAGAGATTGTCGAACCATTAAATTGTTGTGCTTGATATTTATTTTTTTATTTGCCTATTTAATTATTATAAGTTTGAGTAGGTGGATTTTAGAGTTAAAATCCAAACAAGTGGTATCAGAGCCTGATTACCTATTTGAAGAAGTTATCTGTTGCTATTTGTTATGTCTACGTCACCATGCCGACAAGTATATCTAAATTTCATATTCTTTTATTTAATAGAAGAAATAATTTTACTTTGTGGCAGAGTATAGTTCAAGATCTTCTAGTGCAACAAGATCTTGATTAGGCTTTAGAGGAAAAAAATCTAGAAGAAGTGATTGATAGAAAGTGACAATCGATTCAGAGGAAGACTGTAAGTACAATCAAGTTAGCTCTTGCTGCCGAGATCAAGTATACGGTGTTGAAGAGAACTACACCTAAGGGCTTGTGGGATAAACTCGAGAGGATCTATGCGTCAAAGTCTTTGACTAATAGATTGTGTCTCAAGATGGACCTCTACTCTCTAAAAATGGAAGAATGTACAAGTCTTCATGGTCACTTGAATGAATTTAACAAATTAGTGTCTCAATTGTTGAATGCAGAAGAAATAATGAAGGATGAAGAGAAGACATTACTCTTGTTATCATATTTACCAAAAATCTTACAAACCATTGGTGCAAACATTGTTGGTGGGCAAGTCGACATTGAGCTTAGATGATATGACCGTGCTCCTGCGTGAGAATGAAATGATGATGGGAAACAAGAGTTTGTCTAGTGGTAGTCAAGCGCTTGCTATGGAGAGGTCTGATCGAGGGAGAAACCAATGGAGAGTAAATAGTGGCTCAAGGTGGAGATCCAAATCTAGGCTTAGAGATAACAATGACATGGAGTGCTTCTATTGTGAAGAGATAGGACACATACAATATTATTGTAAGGCCATAAAGGATGATTTAAAATAATTGAGAAGGATGAGTGGGAAAAAGAGTCATGATGGTAAGAATAGTGAAATTGCTAATATCACCGAGGGAAATGATGAAAAGGTGCCAGCTATTGAGCACATTAAAGAAAAAATTGATGAAAGTAATATGATGCTACTTGATTTGGCGTCTCCATTCACATATTCAATGAGAAAAAGTACTTTGATTGTGTGAAGGAACCTACCTATGTCAAAGTTGCTACTGTGTGGGAAGCACAAAGCAATTTATGGTGAAGGTAGCTTAAGGTTGAAGCTCCATGATGGAAGAGTAAAGACACTTGAGAATGTAAAGTTTGCTTTCTCTCTCACTACAAATATTATCTCTTTGGGGGAGCTTGATAAGATGGGATACACATGTACTGCAGGTAATAGAGAGTTGTAAGTTCTTAATGGATCAAATGTAGTGTTGAAGGTTACTATGAACAAGAAGGACTTGTATATGTTGGATGAGAATGTTTTGCTTAGAAATTTAGATGAAGGAGATATGGAAGGATCAAAAGGAATGATCGCAATAACCAAAAAGAAAGTTAGATTTGTTGATGACATGTGG
This sequence comes from Bretschneidera sinensis, assembly GCA_023935145.1. NCBI lineage: Eukaryota > Viridiplantae > Streptophyta > Magnoliopsida > Brassicales > Akaniaceae > Bretschneidera > Bretschneidera sinensis. Next base: position 23,579,425 of record CM043697.1, on the reverse strand, counting down.
AGAATTTGAGCCAATGTGGAGATTTTTTAGGATTTTAGCTCAAATCCTCACAAAGAAGAATTCTAATTGGTTTGGAAAAAGTAGTTTTCTATTTTATAATTGGTTGTTCTAGTAGAAGTAGTACTAGTTTCCTATTAGATTGTTCATTATACAACTAGTAGTAGTAGTCTATTATGATGTTATTCTTGCCTAATAGGATTAGGAAAATATCATCGATATAAAGGAGGTCCTAGATAAGGTTTGAGACACACTCATAATTCTAATATTATAACTAGAGCTTTGAGTGTATTGGGGATTTTGGGTTGTGAGGTTGTCAGGGTAATAATTTGTTTTTCCTAAAGTTGTAATTAAGGATTAATAAAATTGTAAGTTTGTTGATGGTGTAGGTCAGGAGGTTGTCGAACCATATTAAATTGTTATGCTTGATATTTGTTTGTTTATTTGCCTAATTATTGTAAGTTTGAGTAAGTAGATTTTAAAGGTAAAATCTTAACAAAGATTAATTTACAGCTTTAGATATCATGTGCCTAGATGTTCATGGTTCAACACATACACTGCCAAACTCTACCAGTAATTTTACAATGGCATTAAAGGAAAGAGAGTTAATAGTGACATAGTAGGAAGCTTATATATAACAATGATTATCTCTATATTTCAATATCTTTATTAAGGGATGTTTTGTTGGATTTACTAACCTGCATATGCAAGGGTTGATGTTTATGAGCTAGTTTGAGATAACAAAGCTATCAATAATTATTTTTATAAGATTTAATGTATGAATATCTATAAGAGAGCTTAACATGTTCTTGGGTGGCACTCCCTTAGTATCCTTTTTGATATATGTGTCTATATATATCTATATATATATATATAACTCTTTTCCTCATCAATTTTTTTACTATTATATTTTATTGAAACGCTGTCAAGAATTTGCTTTTCTTCTTTGGTGGAGGCATAGACACATCCAGAAAATATTCTTTGATATTAATGGTTAGTATAGCATGAACTGACTTAGCCAAATTAAGTACTTGTAGCATTTAATGTTGACAGAAACACTTTATTTTTCCCCAATAAACATTACTTTTGATATTTTTAGAACAATATAATGAAGAAGTTTGCCTTGGAAACTTGAAGAATTTCAGATTGCTATAAAAAAATTCAGCAACAAGTACCTGATTGGGAAAAGTGGTTTCAAGAACATCCAAAAGTCCATAAGAATTATGTGGGCTAGTTTTGAACCAATTGGAACACCATTTGCTAGATAAACATAAAAAAAATGCAATACATGTTCATAAAAGCTGGACATAAATGGGTAGTTTGTTTAGTTATATTCATTTTACTAAAACTAAGTCTCATTCCATTAAGATTTCATTGGAGGTAGCTTAATTCTATTTAATTCAATACTTCCTCTTATACTGATTTTAGCACTTTCTTTTTTTTCTTATGGTGCAGGAGTGATGTTGACAAGTGTTAGATATAAGGAACCTAAGAGGGTGGACATGTCTTTTGTTTTTGTTGGTGGGGCATGGAATTATGATAATCTCAAAGCAGGGATTGACATTTTAACTTTTGAGTAAGATAGGAGAAAGATTTGGTTTATAGCTACTCCATGTTTTATTTACTAGATATTTAAATGTTTTGTTTAGTGATATTTTGTAGTTAGTTAGTAAGTTGAAAAGGTGTAAGGTTTTAAAAATTCTTTGGTCTAGCAATAAGAAAGCTTATGCATGCCGTGATTAAATTGGCTAAGTCTCTTGACTTTTGTAAAAGCTTACTAATGCACTTGTATCTATGCTTTAATTAAATCAAAAGCATTTTTTAGTATAAAAGTATCTTGGATTTGTATATATACTTTAATAGATTCAAAATTTAGATGTTAGATCATTATATGTATAAGTAATAAAAATTGTTAAAATTTAATGAATCAATTATAGGTAATTAAAAAAATGTTAAATTCAAAGTTTTCGCAATGAATTTTCACTGTTGCGAATGTCTTTATAGGCTTTTAGTTATCAAGAGGAAGAAAAATATCGTTGTGAATTCCTTCTCTGCAACAAGAATAAATCATTGCATGCTAACTTTTCGCAACGAAGCAAAACACATCGTTGCGAAATCACTTATCTATCGCAACGACATTTCTCGTTGCCAATTCACATTGATTTTTTTTTTCCATTGTCAATATTGGCAACAACAACATCTTCACAACGACCAATTGTTGCTTCCAAAAAAGTCTTTCACGATGACTTTTTTCATTGTGAAATACTTTATGTAACAAGCCCAAGAGCAACGACATTTTGTTGTTGCTAAAACGCTTACATTTTGCTTTTTGCAATAATTTTTGTCGTTGCTAAAAGTTAGTTTTCTTGTTGTGAAATGGGTTTAAGGGTTCATCCACACTTTTTTTAGAAAGGAACAAGAAGCAACAACAAACAAAGGCACACAAAAGCATTAAGGACAAGAGGAGCCTTAACGACTCTGATGTATCCGAGATCTGTCACCATGATGAAAGAGCTATACCAACCTGCATAAGGATATAAGGTCTTTGGAGAGAGCAAGGGGAATAGCAGAGTTAGGAGCATCATTTTCAAAGAGGATATGATTTTGGTGGATCCAAATTTCCCAAAGAGTGCAATCGAAAATGACTTTGTGAGTGTGTGTGAATCTGAACTTGGTGAGAATTTCTTTGATCCAAGCAACATGTTTGGTGTTCGGGTTGGTGTCAATATGCCTGGAGAGATCTAACCCAAAACCAAACTATGTGGACCAAATCGTAGTGAGAAAAAAATATGCTCCAACGTCTCTGGCACTAAACTAAATGGGTATTGACCATTAAAATGATAATTGAGACCTCTACATCGGAGAATCTCTCCCACAAAAACCGCTTGATGGGTAAACTTCCAGAAAAAAGAACTACCTCTAACGGGGTCTTCAATCTCCACAGATTTCTCTAGAATTCTTTGGTTGGACCCACATTGATCTCCATATTGTTGTCATTGTTAATGTCAGTTACCACTATATAGCCTGACTTTATAATGTAGTCATTACTTGAAAAATGAGGCCGCCACCATTGTGAAGTGCCAAGAGCTAGTCCGTCAGAAGTTGCTGCAGGTGGAGAAGCTGTCAATGTAGGTGGAACAGGGGCTTGTTGGGACCCTTTAATCAAGAGGTTCTGCCCGTTAACAATCCCTCGCCAAATCTAAGAGGCACCCGATGGAATTTGGCATCGAAGGATGGAAGAATCTTTGAAGTATTTAGCCTTCAAAGCTTATGAAATTACCATGTTATTTTTCTTGTGCAGTCACCATGCTTGCCTGGCAAGGAGAACCTGATTCATATGCTGTGTTTTTTCAAAACTCAAGTACCTCCCTGATCCTTCAGAAGGAAGGGAAGGGACCAATTTGTGAGGTGCAGACATCTTTCCCCAAGCTTATGCCCTTGCCAAAAACGATTACAAATTTGGTCCAATTTTTTACAAATATGCTGCGGAAGTTGTAAGCAAGACATGTTGTCGATTGGAAGCACCACAAGAGTTGACTTAATGAGTTTCAGTCTGCCATCTGAGGATAAGAGTTTGGTCCTCCAACTTGCCAGTTTGGATTCTTCTTGTTGTGCGTGAAGTTTAGATCAGTACCTAGGTATTTTTCAGGTTGTGTAATCGACTTGAACCCAAAAAAATCACAGATTTGCTGCCAACGAGCATTTTCAACATTGGGGCTTTGATAAATTTTCGATTTCTGTTGATTCACAGCCTGATCAAACCACATACAAAATGGATCTATGATGGTTTTGAGATTTGATGATGCAGTGAATCCGTATGTATGAAAACGAAACAATCATCCTCAAACATAATGTGTGTTATTTGAGAGCCCTTCAAGCAATCTATATCCCTTTAATCAGGTGTTGATGCTCAGCCTTAATAAGCATGCAAGAAAGCATATTTTGGCAAAGAATGAATAAATATAGGGAGAGAAGATCTCCCTATCGGAGCCTTCGTCCTGGTTGAATGCGAGCTGATAGTTATCCATTAATTAAAACTTGGGAAGAAATAGTGGAGACACATTGCATAATTAATTGAATCCAGTTAGCTGGAAATCCCGTTCACAAAAGCACTACCTCAAGAAAGGACCAGGAAAGATGGTATGATGGAGCTTTGCTCATTAATATAGCGCAGGTATCATTGAGTCACAAGGGAAAACATTGGACTGCTGTCATAGGGTGACATGATTATAAGAACCGTTGCATCGATAGAGTTTAATTACCTCTACGATAATATGAAATTTTTTAAAGAGAGCGGTTGATATGTGCCTCAATCTGTCTTTTTATATGTCTCATTTGTTGTAACTTTTATAGTTAAAAAATACTTTTTAATGATTCAAAGTTTTTTATCATGTTTTTTATTAAAATTTAAGTGCTTCATTTTTAAGAAATTAAAAAATAAAATATTTTCAAGTGAAACAGTTTTGAGATTTTTTTTTTTGAGAAGGTAAAAATAATTTCACGAAAAAGTAAAACAAATGGGGATATAAGTGACAACTCTGATGACCAATTAATCCAAAGAAGAAACTGATTTTAGTCCTCATGGATTCTTAAAGGCGTTTCTAAGTTAATTTGGACGCAGAGTCGGGCATATCTTCGTAGGTGATAACATGCCGTACTCAGCACTGAAAGAATTTCTCTCGCACATAGCAAAATTCGATATAATAGCAAACGTCACCGCAACTGCCCTACAACAACCCGCTAAATAAGACACGCGTATCCCAACTGCTCCTGAAAAAACAAATAATTATACAAAAATAAATCTCTCTCTCTGCTATTCTCCGTCTTGCACCCTTTTTGGCTGGCGATCACTATTACAAATCCTTAGCCTAATTCTCATTCCTTCGAAATCCATTTCACTTTTATCATCAACAATAAGCCCATCAGCTGTTGAATGGTGGAGCTATCTGATTCTTCTTACATGCACTTCCTCTCTTCTTTATCTCACAGGGCAATTGCGCGTGCCTTTCACGCGCTGTTCTCCCTTAGCTCCTGCAAACAAGCCTGGTACTATCGCTGCCTTGGCCTTGACCCTTAAACCCCTGCAGCATCTCTCTGTCTCGTTCTCCTTTTAAACCTCACTTTCTATATTATCTTCGTTATATTTGATAAATCAGTGAAAAGGAAAAGGAAAATAAAAAGAAAAGATGAAGAGGAATGTGAATGAGAAAATGAATGTACAGATTCATAAGAAGAAGAATAACGACAATAAGGATGTGAAGAAGAATAGGTTCTTGATTACTATCAATGTTCTTGGAAGCGCAGGACCTATAAGGTTTGTGGTGAATGAAGATGATCTTGTTTCTGCTGTTATTGATACTGCTCTTAAATCCTATGCCCGCGAAGGCCGCCTTCCGGTTCTCGGCTTCAACGCCAATTACTTCCTTCTCTACTGCGCAAATGCAGGATCAGATGGTATTCTCGCATATCCTTTTGTGAATTAATTCTAGATGCTCTGTACTTCTTTGTGGATTTTATTTTGATTTTCTGGTTTAGTATTTTTTCATATACAACTTATTTCTTAGTTTCGGCTCATATTTGATGTCAATGATATCTATCCTCTGTCACTAAATACTGTTGAAATCTCACTGTTGTTTAGTAGTTGTTTTCGATGATTCTTTTGATTTCATGATAGAATGATGTTAAATCATTCTATTGAATATTGGTTCCTGATAACTAACTAAATGGTATTTTTTTAATTCTGATTTTGCATTCACTGCGCCAGTGGGGGATTTGAAATGTTAATGCCTATGCAGTAATCCAATTGTAAATTTTGGTTTATTATTTGATGGATATGCCAATGTCTTCATGTGTTTTTTTTCTTCTTAATTATGTTCTTGTTCATATCAGTATTTCCTTCCTTATGGAGCCAAGGCTGCTTGTGGTATTCAAGAATACTCATTTGTGAATTTTGAATTAAAGACTATTCTTATTATAATCTGATGCATTAATATGTTTATACCCTGTTGGGGTTGTTGCGTAATTTAGCTTTGAGTCCATGGGAAAAGATAGGATCTCACGGGGGAAGGAACTTTGTGCTCTGCAAGAAGCAACAGCAGCCACAGATGACAGAAGGGAGGAGGTCAGAGATTATAGCTCAAAAGGGGAGTGGATGGAAGGCATGGCTTAATAAGTCCTTTAATTTCAAGGTATCATCTCACTGAAGACATCTTATTTTGTCTCAGCAGAAATCTATTTAACTTTTAAGAAGGCAGTTGTGGTCTCAATTTCTTCACAGTCATCGTCTATCTACATGGGATGCGTTCACACGCTTCTTTGTGACTGATTAATTGTGATCATTTCGCGTAATGTTCTAGTGCTTTTGGTATTGGAGACAATCTAGCTCTGGCTGTTCAAAGGATATGTTCTCCAATAACAATTCAAATAATATGCCTTTGCACTTTATTTGGAATATAATGGCATATCTTCTTTAGCGTTAGCAAGCTTTTATTAAAATCCTACTGTTGTTGAGTTTTAATTTTCTGTATTTATTGGTTCTTTTTGACAAAAAGGATGGTTGATAAATGAGTATGGAGGAATTGGGAAGTTATATGAGAATAAGAAAATTGGGGAAGGTTGGCAATTATAGACACCTGAGTGCTATTTCAGGGCGGCTGGGGGAATAAGAACATATTTATGACATTGTCAAAACAGAGGCTCAGGTTTAAAGATGCACGCAGTAATTGATTAAATATTAAAAGTAGGGTGGGGCTATTGTCACAGGGCCACAACTTCTTAAATGAATAAATTGCTATTAAATTAAAATACCCTTTTGTTGTGTTTTTCCTTTTGCCCAATTTTTTTCCTTATTAGTTGAAATTTTGAAGAGTTTAATAATTAAATAACCAAGAGTTAAAGTTATTTATGTCAAAATTATCTATTTTGTTGTGATGATTTTTTCTTAGTAATTGATTTTATTGGTTTAAATAAATAAATTGCTATTAAAGTAAAATACCCTTTTGTTGTCTTTTTCCTTTTGCTCAATCTTTTCTTTATGCGTTGAAAATTTGAAAAGTTTAATAATCAAATCACTAAGAGTTAAAGTTATCTATGTCAAAATTATCTATTTTGTTGTGGTGATTTTTTCTTAGTAGTTGATTTTATTGGTTTAAATGAATAAATTGCTATTATAGTAAAATACCATTTTGTTGACTTTTTCTTTTTGCTCAATCTTTTTCTATGCGTTGACAATTTGAAGTGTTTAATAATTAAATCACCAAGAGCTAAAGTTATCTATGTCAAAATTATTTATTTTGTTGTGATGATTTTTTCTTACTAATTGATTTTATTGGAAAAGAAAACAGCAGTGAAGAGGAAAAAAGAGTCTAGCGAAACGTGTTAGCATTGGTTTGCTTTTAATAGGGGTATTTTTATCCTACACAAAAGTAGGCTGTGTGCTGTGGGCTGTGGCAATAGCCTCACCTTAAGAATGTGATTCACCTTCTATTTATTTAAGGTTTTAAGGTTTACTGGTAATGTAATAATTTGTTTAATTTATTAGAACAGTTATCAAATTACTAGAAGCATCTCAGTCAAATATGTGAGTTGAGGAGTTCACATTGGTGCATTAGAATATTACTAGAAGCATCTGAGTCAAATAATCTAGATTTCTGTATCATCAAATATTAAAAGAAGAAGTGGAAAAGAAATGGGCAACAGCTCCCAAGACATCTCGTGTATTTTATACGATAATGCTTTAGGAATCTCTCTTCTCATAAGCTCAAGTGAGCTAAGATTATTTATTTGTCATGCTTTGATCTAAGTTTTATATATATATATATATATCATCATATTTCTCTTATTTATAAAAATTTATTTCATTGTATTTCCTAATTAATGCAATCAATTTTATTTATTTAAACCAGCACTAAATTTTGGTTAGTTTTAATTTTTAAACAAAATTTGATCCAAAACAAAACTATACTACCTTAAATCAAAGGGTACTGTGATGTTAATGATAAATCCAAAACCTAAGTCTGCCTGATTGATTCACTACATTGAACACAAAATCAATCAAAAGTTTGAGCTCTTCATTCGGAACCAAAACTCGAAGACCAACAGCACACCAATCAAAACTCACGGTCCTTCCCCATTGAAGAGCCATGCATCTAGGGTTACCACATCATTATTGTTTTATTAAGGTGTGATCATAGTTACAATTGAGTCATTGTTAAGGCAAGTTAGTAATGCTCGAGTCAACTACATCTTCGCAATCGGAATAACAACTGCTTAAGCCCCTCTAGAAGAATAAAAACCCCGAGAGCGAACTTTGACCATGGGATTGTTTGAGATCTTTCTTAAAGTTGAATTATAGTAACTTTTTCTTACGAAAAAACTAATTTAATCCCACTTTAAGTGGGATCCAAACAGTGTCTGAATTTATCACCTAGATTATACCCTCATTAACCCCTTTTCTACCATTTCTATCTTTTGTTAATTCCCTCTGTTTGGTGATTTCAAAAGTTTTTGCTCTGACATTTTGATAAAAGAAAAGGTTTTGCTATAACATTAACATTTTTTATTTATTCTGGTGATTTCGCAGCCTTGTGATTTTTCACTATGCTACCACTTTATATGATAGGGCCCATTATATCACAATAATGGGCTTCTTATTAGGGCATTCTTAATTTTCGCCTTTATGTTTGGTAACTTTGGTTGCCCAACGTGAACGGCTTCGTAGAAGTGGCTTTCATTTTGTGTACCATTTTGTGTTTGGGCTTTATGTTTTGTGGACCCAAGAAAAGTTGTACTACGTACCATTTTATGATTGGGCTTTTATTAGGCCATTTAGGATTATGGAACTAAGTCGGACCCGAATTCAAACAATAAAAATGTCTTTGGTGATTAAATATATAAAATGTTTTCTTTTTCTTTCTTTGGTGATTAGCTTTCAAACAAGGAGAAGTATGTTAAGTACCCTTTTTCTTTCTTTTATCCTTTTATTTAAAGCATCGAAATAAAGGGAAAGTACCCTTCCCTTCTCCTCCCCTCGCATGCCCTCCTTTTCTTCCCCTCCAAAACTTTTAAACGTATTGCTAGCAATTAGCAACTCTCTTTTGTTCAATTATTTGCTTTATGATTCTCCAAATCCATTGTATGTAGTTTTAACTTTTAAGACACCTAGGTGAAGGTCGGCTACTTTCTTTTTTTGGACTGCGAAATAATGCAATTTCATTGATCGCATGACATTGACAACATTGGCAGCTGAAAAGAATACATGCAAACCATCTATTTTCCATTGAGAGTATGTTGATATCCCATCAATTTAAAATACTATCTTTTTATAATTAAAAAAAAGTCTTAAACATTGACTTAGGCAGCCGAAACGATAGATCCTAATAATTATTTCTTCTGTTTGTAAACTGTTCATATATGAAACTGAAGAATTTAAGCTATGTTTAGAAATAGTTTTCAAAAACTTTTTTATATGTTTGATAAATAGTTTGTAAAACTAATTTTTTAAAATAGTTTTTGAAAACCAGTTTTCAAAAACTATTTTTTGAAAACTCCAAATTGATGTTTTTTGACATAATTTTTAAAAAATAACCTTAAAATCAGTGTTCACTTCTCTGTTTCATTCTTTCTTCATGATATATAAAAAATATTAAAATTTTGAAAATAAAATAATATTAATTATTTTTAAATATTTAGTAAATAAAAAAAATAAAATTAATATAGATTTTAATTTAAACTCAAAATTAAAAATAATTACAAAGTGTATCAAAACAGTTTTCAAAATAAGATTATCCAAACAACATTTCATTGTTTTATGTTTTGGAAACAACTTTTGAGTTACAGTTATCCAAACATGTTTTCCTTATAAAATTATTTTTAGATTTCATTTTCGAAAACTAAAAACAAAAAAACTGTTACCCAAACATGCCTTTACTTTTTCTATATTCCATATTTGATCTTTATTATTCTTCTATTTGGTGAACTGTCATATTATCAGGTTATATATTTATTTAAAACTTTCAAATACTGCAGTAAAATTGCATCTTTTAGGAAATTACAATACCCTTTTAGTGTTTATTTGTTCATATATTAAGATACACCTATGGTTTTGATCCACTTTTGTAAAGTCCTTGTTCAGTTTGGTCAAGCAATAGAAATGGTTTATTATTTTGTTGATAGTTTATAAAATGGTTTAAGATAAAAACAAGTTTAGTATTTGATAAAACTAAAATTTAATTTGTTTTTTAATATAATGCTAAATATCTCCAATTGTCAGTGTAATCTGAATACGCAAGTCTTTAAAGCTATCACTTCACTTCCAAAAACAGGAGGAAAAATATGATGACAAGAGGGCGCTGGTTCATTCTTTTTATCCATGGAAGTTGACTATAAGAGACACTTTCACAGCGCTGTTAGAGAATAAAAAAGAATAATTAGGCAAGACTAAATATACTGATATCATGTAAAACAAATAGTTGTATCATCTTCTTATTTCAAAAGTTTATGTCCACAAAAAATGGTTTAATCATTATTTTATGTTTTTAATTATCTCTTTAACATTGTATCAAAAAATTAAGTTATGCATTCGATTCTTGAGATCTTCCTTTCTTTTAATTCTTTTCATTAATTTCTTCGTCTAGTGCTTTTCCCGTAGTTGAGCCTTTGTCGATAACTTATTAATCATTTTGTCGGTTTGCATCATCAACTTACATTCGAATTCAAGTGCGAAACTCAATAATCATTCATCTGAAGCATGTAAGGGGGGTCGCCGTGTTAGAGTATAAAAGATTAGATGATGACTTTTTCCCATGATCAATTTAAAATTTGAGATAATTGATAAACCCATTTAATCACAACTTTCAGTCTTGGTTACCATTTTATGTTACTAATATATGTAGTAGATAATTCTCTCTCCAATAGTCTGGTGACATGTGAACAGTCTTCCCTCCAATAACCTGATGACACGTAGACAACTCTCCCTTCAATGGCTTGATAACGCGTGGCTGTATTGGTGATGGGCACGTATCAAAGCAAATGATGACGTCGTCATCATTAACAAGCTTCTTACACGCAAAAATGAAAGTAAGATTTCAGGGATTGCATCGTCCTGAGCATGTAACAGACTTTTCACACGCCAAAAGAGCGACGAGATCTCAGGGATCGCGTCGTCCTGAGTATATGGCATATTTTTTTCCCAAACCACTATTAAAAGGTCCAAGATATGTAGATTACAACACATAATTCAATCTCATTATGAACACCATCACTACTGCTATCACAATACTCTCAATTTTCACTTAAAAACTTCGCACTAATAAAGATATCGAAGAGTATTTGGAGATATCAATCCCCTCTCTCTTCGGTGACTCTTTATTTTATCGCTTTTTTTCTATGCAAACCTCAAAATTTAAAACCTCTAATTCGAGAGCAAATTTTCGACATTAACACTGACTACAAAATTTCATCATACATGGTTCTTGGCATGCTCATCTAGATAGCAAAGGGTTAATTGTAAATTGATTGCAAGCCAAATCCATCAATCTTTGACAAAATAGTGGAGAAAAGAAAGTGTTCTACTTCTACTCGCACTTTTAGAGCAAAGGGAGACTTTAGTTTAGTAGTTGTTGAAAAGGCATAGCACTTGAATGTGTGGAGTGTAAAGAAAATGTCATGCAATGGGGGGCCCTACGTTTGTCTAAAGAAAAAAGATATAGTGCTTCTTGGTGGAGGTTGTCAATATCAACACCCCCACACCGTAAAATTGTTTGCTGAGATTTTTAGATTGATAACGACCATGAAGCCAATTAGCTCTGTAGAATTTCAGATTAGATAAAAGAACATCATGCCTTTGTTGGAAGGCAATGCTAATTGCCTCTGACTATTAATACTCATCAATCATTACATTTGGTGCAAAGCTTATCAGAACAACCATTCTTGTGTTGACTTGGCGACTCCTTAATGGTTAGAAAAATTAACCTTTTTCTACTAATGATAAAGATTTATATGAAAAAATACTTACTTACACATGATGTATTGTATCACGTGAGATAAAAGCCTTTAATGAGAGAGAATTCCTTGCATTCTTTCTCTTTATCAACGACTGGGGTAAATAGAATTTTTTACAATATATGAGTCTCTCTCCCGCACACACGCATGTATTACATAAGCACGTGAAACATGTGAAAAAAAATAATTTATAATATTTAATCTTATATATATATATATATATATATATATATATATAAAGTGTGAATAAAATATAAAATATTTACTGAATAAAAATACTTTCATTAAAAGGCGTAATTTTGATTTTATATTTTTTAGATAATATAAAACCCAATCAATTAAATTCATAAAAACTTAAAAGTCCAACGTGAAAAATCTAATCAAGTTAAGTAGTAGATGAACGTATTAGATTTTCAATAAATTTGAATAATAAGGTTACCTAAAATCTACATTATATATATATATATATATATATATATATATATATATATATATATATATTGCAGACATTTTATTTCTCTTATAGTAATTTTTTAAGATAAATTTCATTCATCTAAGCTAAAATTGTATAGAATTGAATTATGAGTTCATTATCATGTCCACAAAAATTTTCGGATTATAATGAATTATCTCTACATTAATATGTTTGGAAGTATTGATAAGCAGAATAACCTTACTATTAGACAATTTTCCAACATGAGAAGAAGCATTGTCAGTCATTGATGGAATATAAGGTAGTATTACTTGACAAAATGTTAAAAGACGCTCTATATAAAAATAAAAAATAAAAACATTTCCAAAAGTATTACTTCATATGCAATTAAATTAAATTAAAAAATAAAAATAAAAATGGATCATCTATATCTATACTTCATATAAAGTACACAAAGTGGTTTAACATATTCACTAAACCCCTTAAGAAATATTTATTAGATTTAATTTTTTTCTTTCTCCACATAAAATCATGATTTAATTTTAATCTATATAAACAATTACTTTACAGACTATATATTATTATTTTTTATATGAACAAGTCTCAACAAATAATAAATTATTATGTAATTAAAATTATTAAATTATAATTTTATTTTTCTCTTATATATAGGTCTTAGGTTTACTATAAAATCATGATTTAAGTTTAATCTATATAAACAATTATTTTGCAAACTATTAATTATTATTCCATATTAACAAGTTGATGTAGGGGAAAATTCCCCAACCAGTGACACAATGACACATGGTGCCCGCCAAGGGTAAAACGATAAATTCGTAGACAAAATTCTCTATCCAACAACGTGATGACACGTGACACCTGATAAAGGCAAAGTGGGAATCCCATGAATCAAACAAGCCAACCAATCAAAAAGCTACACCTGAACAAAGGTATAACGGTAAATTCACATCGAATTCCTAATATTGCTACAACACTCTAGTTCACGGATAAACTATTATTTAAATAATCTAGTTATGGATAACCCCAGTCTTATCGAACTACGAGAATTTCATTCCTATTATGATACTACTCTGCTCTGAAACATTATATAAGGGAGCTCTCACTATCAAAAGGTACATTCAATTCAACTTTTATTCACAGCTATCTACTTTTTACAACTCTCTATATTAACAAAAAGCCTTATTCTAACTTAGTCATTGGAAAGTCCCCCAAAGTCACACCCCTACGGTCCTCCAGCGACTTTTAGGGTTTTTCCATGTTTCATGTGTGTATGTATCGCATTTTGGCTCTTTGAATCCTTAGTATATTTTCGGCATCAAAATATTGGCGTCATTTGTGAGAATTTATTAATTTTGTGAAATACAAAGAACTCATCTATTACGATGCCACCAAGAACACCATCAGTACCAGTTCAGTAGCCACCCGAGCTTCCACCCATAGCCAGCAGCCCGACTCACACTTCTTGTCATTTTAGAACATGATATCTTTGATCAGGACCACAATGAACCATCCAATGGATGCACCAAGCACAAACAACCCTCTTAATGTAACCCGGTAGACCCCGATGTCCAAGAGAACCTAGAGGCACCCCTGCACCAAACCTAACTGCTCTATTGACTCAAGAGCAGTTTTTGGAACTCACTCAGCTTGTCATGAGTTTGGTTGCCCGACTCGGAGGGCAAGCTCACCCTTCTTCACCTCTAACTCAGCAAAGCCCTTGGCCAACGAGGAAACCTAATCTCAACAAACTAGCCCATAGTCGCTCCACCACCGGGTCATTACCCTCTCTCTCTCTTTCTCTCTCTGTTTTCTCAAAATCACTTTACTCTTTCATATGTTTTTCTTGACTAAATCTCCCACTCACTTCCCAGGATTTTATACTTAAATATATCATATTGCATCACTACTCATCTTTCCCACCTAACTCTAAGAATACTTCGGATAACTCTTTACTTCAAAATCATACGGTTACTTTCCTACATCATTTTTGTCGTTAGCACATTTTTCACTTAGATACTCACTAATTTAAACTTCTCATGTTACAGTTTTCTTGATTCTCAATATCATATTCCTTCATATATATATATATATATATATATATATATATATATATATATCATATTATTGTATTTAAGGTTTCATAAGAGTTTGAATTTTATTTTTCTCCCAATTAGCCCCTCGTTGCTCTTATCATTATTTCTTTAAATTCTCACCCATTCCATTTAAAGCTTCAAGTCATCTCAATCTTATTTATTTTTCCATCATTATGATTACTGACATGATTGTCATTACACTACTACTAGAGATTCCAAAATATGTCATTAATCACCACTCAAACATTTGTCATTCTTTGAACCCACTATTCTATACTATTCTCATCCACCCTTTTAATCCTACAAACAATACATCCATTGTATTCATAATAATTTTCATCATCCTTATCAAAACTCAATTACCTCCTTTTTATTCATCAAGACATAAAGATTTTTATATAAAATATATACTTTTTAACACATTTTTTAATTATTTAGTTCACTGAGTCATATTATCGCTAATTCTTTATCTATTTCTATTTCTTCACAAACATTAAAACATTTACTTTACCCTTTACAAGTTTTTGTTCACCACTCCTTCTTCCACTCATCACAACATTATCATTACTAGTAATTTTAGATAGCATTCTGAATTTAATTTACATAACTTTGCTTATTTAAGAGACCAAATCCTCTAGAAAGCCATCCAAAATATCACTTTTATGTCTCCCCTTACTAAACACTGTGTTTAACTACACGGTTTATTCAAAATCCAACAATCTCGATAGATTAACTTTCATTAATAGTATCACCGTAATTATTTGACACTAAAAGCCTACTCTCTCTCTCTCTCTCTCTATATATATATATATATATATATATATATATATATAGTTAATAACATTTTCCCACATCTCTTCAAAACTTCCCAAGTTCCTCTCAAATACTTAGCTAACTTCAAAATCACCACTACTCGGCCTCTTTAAATCAAATTTACTCACTTATCATATGCAGTCTTGTAAATTTAAAGTTTTCTTTACTCTATTTTAAACATCATCACATCCAATGCTCCTAGTCTGATTTAAGAACTCACCATATTTTATTGATTTTAATTTTCTCCATCTTTCTCCGTTACTAAACTATTCCCTCAATTTTATCTTTTCTTATCATTCTTCAAAATTTCAACAATTCCACAAGCTAATTACTTTATTCTTCATAATTGATTTTATTAACTTCACTAACTAATAATTGCCAAAACTTTTCCACTAGTCAATAGTAAAAATTGCACTTAGTTGTTTCGATCAAACTCTAACTCACCCCACGAATCTTTATCCAACACCTTCTAGGTCTTACATCCAACCTTACCTGTCTTCACAACAATAACTCACATTTTTATACCTCACTAGACTCTCAGTCTCTCATACCTGTTATCTTTGACAAATTTTTAGTCTTTATAATTAAGTGCACAACTCATAACTTTAGTAGCCACAATTCTTTCTCTTTTTCCCAACTACTCTAGGATCGAGCCACCCAACTAAGTTGAGGTTTCACACTTATTTTATATCAACTCATCATCCCCTATCTTTTACTAGCTCTAAATTAGTACTTCTTGTTAGATTTTAATCTTGATACTAATACATATAATCATCAACAATACAGCCAAGATCTCATGTTAAACTTATCAAGAATTCATATTTATATATATTGAGAAGATGAGTTAGAAACAAATCGGAATCTATTGCAAGCAAACCTTCTTGGGTTGATCTTCTAAGACTACAGGTAGAACCACCTTTGGTATGGGAACCAATCAACTGAATGATAGTGGGGAGGGAGAAGAACTGTCTGTTTCAACAAAGTTTAACACACACTAAACACCCTCCACTGATGTCTATTTATATCCCTGTGCCTTAGGGACCATAACCCTAATAGTTACCTCACACATGTGCATTGGGTCTTTGGCTCATTAACAAAGACCCATACCACATCGGGCTTCTACATATAAGGTGGCCCATACTAAAGAACCTTGATACTTTGGAGACCTATAAAAATTATATCACTTAATTGGGTCCTTTATTAGATAACGGGTCTATATGTACAATGTTATAACATATTTGAACCCAAAATTCCAACACTTCTTAGATTAC
Organism: Bretschneidera sinensis; assembly: GCA_023935145.1. Classification (NCBI taxonomy): domain Eukaryota; kingdom Viridiplantae; phylum Streptophyta; class Magnoliopsida; order Brassicales; family Akaniaceae; genus Bretschneidera; species Bretschneidera sinensis. The sequence continues at coordinate 23,562,797 of CM043697.1, read as the reverse complement.
TCTCTATGTTAAACAAAAATTTTGAGCTCACTTAACAAGTACCAATTATTTATTCAATCCCATTTTAAATTCTTGGATAAGATTTCTAGTTTCTAGAAGTGTTATTTCTTCTGACTCATCATTTCATCACACTTGAATTTTGTTAAGATACAATACACTATTCCTCATAAAAATTTCATATAACAATTTTCATCCTCAAACCATTTCAATTGAAATTTTATAATTCAACTCCCAACTATAATCACATACTTCCAATCAACTACATGAGTTACTCTCATTATACCTATGAATTTTTCTATTCAAGATAAATACATATTTCATTTAATTATCATTTTTCTTCAAATTCCAAACTATTTTAAAATTTTCCCTTGTCATTAATCTAACACCATCATTCATTTACTCGAATTGTTTCATCCTTTTTACCTTTATCGCTTTCAACATTATCTCTCTCACTACATCAACTATTTATTTTGATAATTTATCTTGTTATCCTTCTTCACGCTTGTTAATTCATCAAAATTTTAACAAAATATCACTTTCTCACCTTTGTTTCATATTTTAAAATCAATAATTCTTATCAATCCTACAAAATTTCGGCACTACCTTCCATTTTTCTTGGTCTTTCTACATTTTCCTAATGGCAAACACAATATGCAAATTCAAGAACACTCCAAACCTTATATTATCTCAATTGTCATTCCATCATACCCATCCACCATAAACTTAAATACCACTATGACCAAACACATACATAAATTAACTCACTTATTTATGAATTCATCCAATTCAATTTTTACAATCACTTTAATAATTAATTCTTAAGATCAAACATTATACCATTTATTTTTAAAAAATCATCCTTAACAACTTCTCTAACCCATTTAACTAGCATTTAACCACTAATTCACCAATAAGATATACCATCAATGTAATACCAAATCAATAAAAATCACCTAAATTTTTTTACTCATTTTTATCACCTTCCTACGCCCTCACTATGTAACTAACCACATAACAACACAATTCACATACTTATGTATGTGTAAGTTTGATAATCTACTATCAAGAAAGAAAATTCATATTCATGACTTCTATTAGGAGCAATACATGAAATTCACAAGCATAGTAAAGTCATTACACATAACAAAAAATCATTCAACACAACATGAAATCAACCAATTCCATCTTTAAGAAATCTTACTACAACCCATTCCCATATTAACTTTTACTCCTAAATGGCATCCTATCTAACCTTACACGATCGACTCTTTATAAACTCCACTTGAACCATGCTCATGCAACTAGAATCTATATAATCTTAAACTTATGCTCTGATACCAAAAAAATAACGACCCATTCTTAAGTGGGCCCCACTCGAGATGGAATCGTTAACTTTAAGCATCGAGCTCTAACCTGAATGTCATGCACACATGTTTCCATACTATACAATTTATAATCCATCAAAATCAAACAATTTACTTCATATACAAATGTATTCATGCAAAACAAATAATGTATCTCCTTTTAAAATCTTAAAGTTTACAAAGATATTCAAATTTCACTTTTTTTTTTTTATATACAACAACATTCTTAAAAGATTTTGGACTCAAGACGACTCTGAAGATGCCACTTCCAAATCACTCATACAATCTCTAACTATCAACTTTCGACTAGAGCTTGCTTCCAAAACCAATTGCCACTTATGGGGGATAAAATATTAAGGACAAGTGATCTTCAAGAAGCTCATTAAGAACCATATTACTCATAATAATCGATTTTTAATTTTGTTTACCAATCCTTATTATACATTCAATTATTTAGAATGTGATTCAAGTGATTACCATTTATTTTGAATATAAACTTCATATTTTCTCCTTATTTTCAAATTAAGGAAGAGCACTTATCACATAATGAACCTACATACCACATTATAATCACAAAACATATTTATAAGCACATTCATACATTATACACCCATCACACAACACTCACAAAATTCACATTCATAAAGCATATTAATGAAATACACCCATTACACCCACATAATCACAAACAGTACACCAGGATAACAAGTTTTCACTTCCACTCTCATCTCAGCACGTCTCTTCTTTTTACAACTTATCACAGTTCATTTCGACTCATCATAAAAATAGCAATAGGGACGTCTCTCCACGTACCAATATGTTAACATTTCATCATAAATCCTCGAATCTCCTTCACCCTTTCCGGATGAGATCCTATAATCCAATATTATCCCCAGTCCCCTTTCACCCCTTCTATGCGGGTCTTAAAATACAATATTATCCTTGGTTCACTTTCACCAATTCTAGGTAGGTCCTACAATTCAATATTTATCTTTGGATCCCTTTCACCTATTCTAGATGGGTTTTACAATCCAACATTTTCCTCAGATCTCTTTTATCCCTTCTGAGCAGGTCCTACAACTCACACGTACATTCAATCATTATATATGGCTATAACAAGAACACAATTTCACACATCAAACTCATAACAATCTCAAACAATCCATTCCCATTATATTGTAAAGCACTCATCACAACACAACAAGAAAGCACATTTTTATCACATCAATCCACAATATGCATTTCACATTCACAACCATCCATCATATTCCCATCACAATTTATTTAAATAATAACATCACATAATGCAAGGAAAAGATACTTCAACTTAAATGTATATTATTTTGTATACATACACAGAATCATGTAATACAGTTAATATACAATCGCATTTATATCCTTATCTAAAGAGTCAAATACACAAGAAAAGTAATGTAGTGCTTCATTGAACCGGTCTAAGAAAACCGGACTATTGTGATCCACTTCCTGACAATCTTGGGTCTCATAGCTCTCAACGATGAGAGAACCTTATCAATCGCACAGGTCGAACCAAGACTCGGTGAAGTTCGAACACAGAGTTCTCCACCATAGCTTCTACCTCTGTGGGGCGAATCTTTATTTAAAATTAGACAAATTGTAGAGCCTGGTATTTAGTTAATTTTATTTTAAATCACGGGGATGCATTTTTATATGGATTGGTACATTTGTGTGAAAATAAATTATATTTAATCTATATTAGAATGTCCGAGACATGGAAATAAATAAATAAGAACAATTAAAATAATAAAAATACATGTCAAATGAAAATTACAAAGTTACTGGAGGATGGAAAGAAAAACTAAGAAAAAACTGAAATTTCTAGAAAATGATGCGATGAAATATAGAAAAATAAGAAGAGATGGGGTACATTTGTAATAATGTTGAAAAAGAGGCTTGTAAAAAGCGAGAGGGCCTCAATTTTTTTTTTGTTAAGAAGTCTCTAGAGAGACCAAGAGAAAGAGAGAAGAAGAGAAAGAGAAATAAAATAAGGAGATGAGAAAAAGAATGAGGGAAAAAATAAGAGGATGAGAGAGAGAAGGGGGGGGGGGGATGAGAGGAAGATGATAAAGAGAAGTGGGAAAAGCTTGAATGAAAAAATGCTTAAAACCAAGGTATAATCTACTTTCTTTTCTATTCTAATCTTCAAGTATGTTTATAACTTAGGATTTGAGCGTGGGTTGATATATTAAAGCCTATTTAAGAAAATTTAAGTTATTTTGAAGGAAAATGGGTTTTTGACCAAATTTCATAATTAGAAATTTAAAGTTCAATTTTGTTGTGGGTAATGCTAAGTTTTTGACCTAAGACCATAAGAAAACTTGTATATTTGAAGATTTGAGAAGTCTCATGGAAATCAAGGAAAATTTTGGAGGAAAAAGTGATTTTTCGTGAAGATTTTTGCTTGAAACAGAGGTTATAATCGACTATACGGGTACGTAGTCAACTACAAGGTATTTCTGGAACTTTTTGCTGAAATTCAGGTGTGGTAGTCGACTATACGAGGTTGTAGTCGACTACGCAAAGTTTTTGGAGTTGTTTTAGTCGAATACATCATGCCTTTTTCCAAAAAGTTTGGTTATTTCCTAAATTTTTTAGTAAAACCTTTCCAAAGTGATTTTAGCCTTTATATACATTAGAAAAATGAGTAAACCACCCTTGAAATGTTTACTATTCTTGATATTAAATCTTTATTGAGACCTAAAGTTAACAGTTTGAAAGGGGTAAGGAAAAAAGAAAAAAATACTTTGATATTTCAATTAATGGTTGAGTGCGAAGTGCACACATGATATTTAAAGTATACAATTACCATTGGGGTTGCATAACATGCATTCTTGATTGAGAATGATGAGATTAAATATTATTTATTTTTAGTTACAAGTGATGAACAACAAAAAGACAAAGAATTAGTTTGGAGCTAGTTTGTGGATCGTGTAGCGAGGTCAGTTCACCTTACTTCTAGTAAGCGAGAAAGAAACTAAAAACCTAAATTTTAAACAAATTATAAAGGAAATGATGGGGATATAAATATGATTGTATATTGAATGTATTACATGATTGTTTGTATGTATACGAAATAATTTACATTTAAGCTAAAGTATCTTTTCTTTGCATTATGTGATGTTATTATTTAAATAAATTGTGATGGGAATATAGTGGATGGTTGTGAATGTGAAATGTGTATTGTGGATTGACGTGATAAAAATGCACTTTGTTGTTGTGTTGTGATGAGTGTTTTACAATATACAATTTTATGCTTATATTTTCGCTATTTTTTAGTTTATATATTTTTGCTATTAATACTATGAAAGGTTGGTTTTTTTTACACAAAATATTCAGTCTTTTTTATTTTGAAAATTTATTCAAGAAACGCATTCATTGATTCACAAGGGTATTACAAATTATATCAGAGACATTAAATCAATTTAATGAAGAGATGCTATATGCAAGTAGTACAATGGTTGATTTGATTACAATATAAGCTTGCATTATCGCATTACTCATACATAAACCCATAATACTACTACATGCATATTTGGTAGTGAATCTAAACCAACTTTTGTTGCCAAAAAGCAGAAGTTATACCAAACACTTAGTTTTTTTCACTTGCTTTTTTGATGTATTAAAAGCAGAAAACAATTTTTTCATTAAAAAAAAAACTAATTTAGGCCTAAAATCAGAAGTTGTGTTTTGTACCTTTTAATCCAAGAATCAATTTTTAAACTATTCACATTCTTAAATTACCCTTGTGTGGTGAAGCTATTTACACCCTTGCCACTGTATAAATCACCAGCAGTTCTTCCTAATCAAATTTTAGTTGTAACAATGATGCATCCATTATTATTAGAACATTGAGATTATTATTTAATAAAAAGTGTTATTAGTTTAATTTAATTATTAATAATAATATTATTATAATTGTTTATATTTTATTGTGAATAAAATTAATATGTTTATATTGTGTAAATAATAAAGTCAATTTGATAATAAAAAAATCTCTAAATAATCAAATAGTACTTATATAATATTTTCGGTAATTTTAACATCTAAAAACAATTTTACAATTTATTAATCAAACAGATCAATTAATTTGATAGAAATTATAACGCATTTTTCACTGAACACCAAATAACTTTTAACTCTACAATATTTTCACCTGAAGCTAATTTAAAATTACTGTATAATCCCTAAAACGGTAACTGAAGCTGAACAAAACGACTTTACAATACTCACCAAAAGTGCAAATAAATTAATTAAATATAAATTAAACTAGCTTACTCACAAATAAGTAAAAGTCAAACTTGGTTTTCAGAGTCTTAACTTTGATTCTTTACCATTAAACCAAAGTTATTGTAGTTCTTATAGTATCTTCAAGCCCAATAAAAGCACTTGCTTTTTGAGTACGCGTAAAACAATCCAAACTACAGCTTTTCCATAAAATGATTTCTTTTACGTTAACAATGCCATCACTTATAACCAAAGACCCTACTTTTGTAATTGGATAAACATGAACTCTAAACCTTATCTTCTCTGTTTTTCTTAAAAAGTTACTGACCTAATCTAAAGCTCACTAACCATTTTCCCTAACCCATTCTAATAATTGCATAACAGATAACCTTAACACCAACCATAGCTTTTCTCTCACTTATTATCTTCACAATTGGATTTAAGTTTTTTCTTAGATTAGCTAAAACAAACTTATTCAGTTATTCCCTTTAATTCTTTCTTTGTTTAAAAAACGAGTACTTATATTGTTAAATTGCAAATTTATCTAACTAACATCTCTTTTACTAGCAAAGAATGCTGGAAACTCTAGTATAATTCCCTAATACAAATCCTTCTGGTGTTAATGTGCATTCCATAAATAATAATAGATGATTGCAAAAATTGGTAAAATTGAATTTGAACATTAAGCACAAAAGTTGAATTAAAAATGTTTTCAACATTAAAGTTCTTACACCCCATTTGAAACAAAACGAAAATGAATTTTAAAAAAAAAATCATTTAAAAATAAATTGAAACAAAATTTTTATATTTATCTTATTTTAAGTTATAGAATTTACTTAAATTTTTATATTTAAAATATTTGAAATAAATAAATAATTCAAATAAAAAAATAAAAAAAAATAAGAAAAGTAAGTATTTTGGTCAACATAACTATTTATAGTTATTCATTTGTAAATTTTATCAATGTTGATAGAATTTGCAATAAACTAACTTCAAAGGGTTAACTCAATTAGCAAAGTGGTTTCAAAGTTCTCATTGAGGTCACCTATTTGAGCCTTTTGAGGTTAGGCCGTAAGGTTTTCTTGTGAATTTTCTAGGCCGGATGTGAATAGTCTGTGCCTTTGACCTACTCGGAAAGGTGAACTTAGCAAGGTCCACAAGGTGAATAGTTTTCTTGTGAATTCTCTAGGCCGAACGTGAATGATCTGCCTTTGAACTGATCGGAGATGTAGATTTAACACGATACGTGCAAGCTGACATGTAATACCACTTGACGTTTGAAACAAAAAAAAAATTATGATAAACTAATTCAATTTCATGATTAATTCATTTCGAAATAAATTTTATTGTTTGTTTTATAAAGTTATTTGTTTGTTTTAAATATACTCTAATCTAAATCATGCCAACAAATTTTTATTTTCTGTTAGGTCATACATCATCAACCATTTTCTTTCAAAGAGATGACACAGAAAGTTTTCTTATATCATGTCTTACGTTTTTATCCCAGTCCCAAAAGAAAATAAAGAAAATCCAAAATTTGCAGGCCAGAGGCATGGGGCAAACAAACAAATCAACAGCGCCCGAAAGAAGCCTTTCTAATTGAGAATCATGTTCTCATTTATTTAAAAGTTAAAAAACAGATACATATTCTCATTTGATCCATCCTTCGAAACACAAGGTCCAGAAAAAAAAAAAAAAAAAAAAAAATCTACATCGAAAAGGTCTTCAAACCAAGTTAAAAAAAAAAAGTAAAAAATAAAATAAAATTTACTAGGGGGTTAAAAAACTCGAATTACACAGTTGGACTGGTTTCACCTCTTCTCCCGTGACTGAACTCAGTTTTAAACATTCCAGTTTCCACCCTGCAGTTGACTGTATTAGGTAATCTTGAACTCATTGATCGAGTCGACTCACCAACGTCACTGAACGGCGGCTAGTTGCCAAGCCGAAGTGGCGATAAGCGGCCTAGTGTGCCACCCAAGCATGAGGCACCCGTTGTTTTCTTCTACCCTATAACCATCACCACCAGCAAACAGAGCCAACAACATACTAGCCTGCTTGAACGCGTTCGATCCGAGGTGAACCGGGTCGAACCTGGCCGATTCCATCCGAGTCCGCCACTGAGCCAGCGTCTCATGCCGCTCGACTCGGTCCGCCCCTTCACACGCCACTACATTACATATCTGTCTCCCTAAGTACAACTCGGACATGACCAGGTCCTGACTCGGCGGCGCTAATCCAAACCCCTCCAAAGAGTCAAACAAACTGGAATAGTAATGCAGTGCTTCGTTGAACCGGTCTAAGAAAACCGGACCGTTGTGATCCGCTTCCTGCTCGACTATCGTGACAATCTTGGGTCTCATGGCTCTGATCGAGGAGAGAACCTTATCAATCCCACCGGGTCGAGCCAAGAGTCGGTGAAGTTCGAACACGGAGTTCACCGCCACAGCTTCCACCTCCGTGGGGCGAATGTCGAGCATTTCAGGCTCGAGATCTGCCAAACTATTTGCGACGAATCCACGGAATTCGAACTCGACGCCAATAGTTTCAGCCAATTGCGCAAGCTTCCATCCGACTTGCTGCAACGCATCACTGTTGTCAGGCTGTGGTGGGCCGATACCGGTCAGCCTAAAAGCTGGCGGCCCACCCGGTCTTAATGCAAGCGCTTGCATTAAAGCCGGCCATTGCATCCCTTGTTTGAGACCAAAATCGATGACGTGAACACTGTTGGCCGTTGCAAAAGCCTCGAGAATCGCTTGATTGGCTGTAAAATGAGCGAATTTCAGGTAAGGACAAGATTCGTAGAAGTGCATCTGGAGGATATCTGAATAAGATGTATCGAGGCAATCCTGGGGGTAAATTCTGTAGATTCTACGGGCTAAAGCTTCAGCGAAGTACGTCGCGACTTTTCTCATGGCTCCAGCTTGCGATGCTGCTAGCAATCCAACGTGCTTCACAAGCGCATCTGCGAGCTTCAAGTTGTCTTGTTGGACTGCTTCTGCGCAAGCCATGAGCGTGTGCACAAGTCTCACCCCTGTATCTTGCGAGTCAACGAATACTACAGGCCGAGTTGACTCAGTAATTGAACTTGAGACCTCAATTGCTGATGGGGATGAAGATGAAGTTAACAAAGGCACAGACCCAGACCCAGACCCAATTGAGGTTCTCATTCGCTTTCTGGTATTTTCTGTCTCCGATTGATCTCGTGGGTAGGCAGCAACACCTGGAATCACTCTGAGATCATACTCCGAATCATCGTTGTAAATTCCAGATTGATTGTTTGAGTTGTAGGAATTGGAGTAATTAATAGATGTGACAGTGGAGGAATTAGATTGAGCAAGAGCAACAGAGTCCTGAATTGGCTTATCTTGGAGAAACCCAGTTGGATCAAGATTGGTGGAAGGAGGATTATTGAGCTCAGAGAGCATGCTCTGCACCCAGCCAGAGAGATCTGAAGGGTTGTAGTGGACAGTATCAGAGAGATGTGAAATCCCATCTTCTTGAGCTGAGCCCATCACCATCTCTAGCTGCTCCAGCTTCTGGGCCACATCAGCCATGTCCGATGACCGGACCTTGTAGCCCAAAACCTCCAGTAGCTCATCCATGCCCGCTGCATCTTGCTCTTCTTCCCATAACTTGCCTTTGCCCCAACTCTCCATTGAAGAACTTTCACCTTTTGCTCCACTACTAGTGGAGCCACTACCATAATCAGTTCCAAAACGAGTTTCTTGGTGATCTCTCTTCATTTTTTATTTTTTTTTGCTTTAGGTTGAGAGATAATTGAAGCAAGCAAGCAAGCATACCAAGTAGATTAGAACTTGTTCATGGTACGTAGCCAATTGTGTTTCTTTTTTAAAACTATTATTTAAGAAAATTTGAGGGAAATAATAAGAAGAAGAAGTTGGGGTGATGGCTTGATGGGTGAAGGGTGGGAGGTCCAGTGAAGGAACAGCAATGGCTGGGAAGGAAATGGATAAGGAACAACGGAGGCCATAATAATATTGAGATGTGATGTGTTTCGCTTTTTTTTATATTTTTTTGTGTTTTGAAAATTTTGAAATATTTTTTTAATTTAAAATTGTTTTTGGGTGTATGAAATTTAGATCCGGCAACTGAAAAGTATCACAAGAGAGAAGAGCCGTAGCAGCACCGCAATGCCAAAAAAGATGCTGCTGTTGTTGTTTTTGATAGAGTATAGCTCGTGCATACCAATGACCCCGTCCAATTGAATTGATAATCAGGTGGCCGTACGTTTTAATCAATAAATGTGGGGTTTATGTGTGGGGTCCAGCTGTGAATGGAGATCTGTTGTACAAAATACGATGCGGTTACTTCTATAACCGCACTTTGATTGGCGCGTGCTTACAAAACTATATAAAGTATTTCGATTCAATTTAAAATTAATTTTAAATTAAAGTTTAATTTTTAAAATTTATTAAAATATAAATAAAAATATTAATTAATTATTAAAATATTAATTAATAATTATTTTAATTTGATTTGTTTAAATTTTTAATAATTTTAAAAATAAATTTTAATTTAAAATTATCTTTAAACTAGACTAAAACATGTTTTTAAATATTATTTACGTCTTTTTTATTTTATTACCTGATGTTTACTGAATATTTTTTTCATTAAACAGAATAAAACATTATTTATTTTTTTATTTCATATTCTTTTCTCTTTAGCAATTTTTTTAATTTAAATAACTAAACGGACAATAAATTCATTTGAAAAATCATATTTTATCTAAAAATGTCTTAACAATTCACATTGAAATAAATTTTCTTCAAAATTTTAATATCAAACCTTTTTCTTAAAAAACAAATAAAGTAAAAAATCATAACTTAAAATAATTTCCACATTTTCTCAAAAAAGTTTAAACTTTTTGTATATACAATTTTAAGACTTGCAATATGTTCTATTGGAGAACAAAAAAATATTCAACGGTTTGCAAAAAAGGTGAAAAAGTTGTAAATGTACATATTATATATTTTTAATGTAAATAATATTAAAAATATCTAATTATAATATACATTTACAAAAATATTGTGTAAATAATTAAAAATGATATTATTGAGACTCCAAAAACATTTATTGATATTTTTTGATTTTATTTTGATACTTAAAGTTAAAATTGAATTTTGCTATAAAAAAACCTTAAAATTTAATTAAAAATATTATTATAAATTAAACAAAAAAAAATCAATAACAAATTTTAAAATGTTAATAACAACTCTGTTTAACTAATTTAAGTAATAAAAAACGAAAGAGTGCTTCCTCAAAAATAACGAAATAGTGTTATCCACGCTCTCTCTGATCAAGTGTGCATCATCATACTCATTTTTTACATGACCACATGAAGGAGATATGGTTAACTTTAGCTTGAACTTTCACAACAGTATATAACAGTCACGCACCAATGACAGGAAGCTTAGTGCCTGTAAAACGCCACGTGGTAGTAGAAACTTGCGCGTTACTTGTCACGCTCCTCTTAACACAGTCTAAGAAAACACAGAACCTTATAATTGTTTGCAGTGAGCCCCATAAAATGGCGAAGATGAGATCAAAGAGGAGGGATTCAGACGTCAACATCGATGTTCGGACCATCAATCTCCTTCTCCTGATGGGACCCACAATAAAAGTTACGGAAAGAGAGGCGTGGTGACGAAGTAATAGACCTCGTTAACTTTAACGTCGTGAAGAGTAACGGCCTCAGTTCTCTCTTTGGTGAAAAATCTTTTGCTGCACTAAGCGTAAATCAATATATTTGCAACGATAATAATTTTTTTAATAATGATAATTGTATATATTAAATATTATTATTAAAAATTTTAAAATTTATTAATCAAAAAATCTTTCTCGGTCGTTTGCCTTCTGTTCGTTTTGATAGGTGACGTTAAGGCTTTTTTTTTCTTTAATAAAAAAGGGAATAGAGGTATTGAAATTTGAAACCAAGGTAAAAAGGGCCGCACTGACCACTAAGCACCTACTCCTTCGTATCATAGTGCCACGTTGCATAGATTTCCTTTTAGTTACTTCATCTCTTTTGGCTTAATAATTTTTTATTTAGATCAAATATTAATTTTAAATTAGTTAAATTTTTTTTAATATTTTTAAATTTTTTATTAATAATATTATTTTTTAAATTTTTTTTTAAATTATCAATAAATTTTCAAATGAGTTTAAAATTATTAAACTTTTTTGTATAATCTATTTATATATTTTTTATGTATATATACACACACATATAAACGTATATTTATGCATTTAAGTTGTGATTAAATTTAATCAATATATTCTAAGACGTAATTATCAAAAGTAAGATAAATTCTAAAGCGTAAATTTGTTTGCGGTCAAAGGGTCTTATTTGTGGAGTACAGAGAATTTTGGTTGGACTAAAGGAACGGCGGAAGTGGAAAGAAATATATTTTCTGCGGCTTTTAATTAGTAGAGATCGCCTGTCACCACATGGATGGCTTTTTATTTATTTATTTATTATTATTTGCTTTAGAATGAAAGGGAGTTGGTAAATTTTTAAATGGTATGAGGTTTCTACATCTTTTTGATCAATTGGCTGAAGTATACACAAAAGAAAAGAGCAAAGGTTTGTAATAGGAAATTTTTTGAAGTTTTCGCTTTTAAGCTTTAGCTTATTATCTTTATCATTATTTAAGTTTTCAATAATTACTATTCCAACTGATAATCAAATAGAAAAGTATTAGATAAAATGATATTTAACTTATCACTACTCATTAGAAAATGTTACAGTGAGAATTGAAGAGCTTAATTTATTATCAACCAATTGGAAAAAAAAAGAGAGGATATGCTAAACCATTACGCCAAATTCCTAAATAAAATATTAAAGTTACTGTATATTTCACGGGATCAAATCTGTAGAATCTTGAAAGAACACAGAGTTTTGCTCTTCGATGCACGGGTGGAGGTTAGAAGGCAACGTCTCCTTTTTATGTACTGAGCATATATTGTAACGAGAGATTTGCGAGGTTGGTAATAAAAAACTTTTTACAGGATGTAATTCTAGTTTTAGGTGAATATAGAGAAATTTTATTTTTTTATTTATAATTTATGTGATTAACAGATCTCGAATCATTCATAAAATTTATTAGCATTGGTTCAAAATTCAAAAAAACAATTTTTATACTGTTGGTATGTGAGGAAATGAGGTTGAAATCATAATTTTTTTTCGAAGTTCACTGTGTGTGTGAGGAAATGAGGGACACATAATTGAAAGTGCTATGATCTCTTTTTGAGAATTTGTTTTATAAAATTGTACCCGTTGTGCCATTGAGTCTAAAGGAGATCATTAAAGGGGCCATGTCATAACACCCAAATTAACATATTTTCACAACAAAAAAAAATATAATAAATAAAAAATATCATATTAAATTGTGAAATATATGGACAACTAGCAAAATTAATAAATTAACTCCTTATAGCACGTGAAACCTCTTGTGTGGAGGAGGCCCTTGTTTAATAATTAAGACCGAAGTTCTTGATCCTTAAAAAGTTTCAAATTTAAGTGGTTTTACATGTTTTATCATTAAAAAAATGATATCTTTATGTTATTTTGATGAAATTGAGCTCAATTCAATTCATAAGTTGTGTGCATGGTGTGCAAACGTTTGGTTCCATCAATTAAAAATTATAATTAATTGTTTTTTGATTGAATTTTTTTAACTGTTTCAATCGAATTAAAATATTAATCAATTGATTTGATTTTAATCGATATAATCGATTAATCGATTATTCGATATTGTTTATATATTTAAAATTTTGAACTTATTATATATTATATTTATATTTAACATATTATTAATATTAATTAATTAATTTTTTAATCGATTAAATGATCAAAATAGTTAAAAAAAACTTTACCGATGACCGTTAATCTTTTTTTTTCTCTCTATATATATATATATTATTTAGTTAACCAATTTAATACTAATTTAAGCGTGAAATCGTTTTATTTAAACGGTTCAATTAATTAGTTTTAATTTATTAATAAACACCCCTAATTGTGTGCATGTAAAATTACTTATTATCGGAATTGAAATGAAATTATGATTTTTTTTAAAAAAAAAATTTAACATTGAAAAAATATAACTCATCTTCCGTTTAAATTTGAAACCTCAGTTTTATATTAACAAACTTAACTATATAAGTATTTAATTTTTTAAAGAAAAAATAACATTAATAGCCGAGTTACTATGTTGAAATTTGGGACATGAAACATTCATTGACTGGCCGTATTTCCTTGCACGCCTTTGCCAGTTAGTCGTAAGGTAGTCCCCCACATAGAAAACTTGCTCTAGTCCCCCACATAGAAAACTTGCTCTACTTGAATTTGCTAAATCAATCAATCATGCCCTTTTCCTTTTAGTACAATACCCAAATCCTCTACAATCCCCACCCTATCCCGTGGCCAAGACCACAGCACAAAAAGCCTAAATCATGTTCTGAATCTAGGCCTAGTGGGACTGGATACTAGTGGGTATGTTTCATGACATGATCAATCCATTAGAATTTCCCCAACAGAATTAAAGGCCATTTATCAATCATGCAAGACCTTTATGCTCAATTTATAACAGCACTGATAATATAAATCATGGCTAACTTCAATGCAAAAATATGTTTTATAAAACAATTTTTTAAGGAGAAATTATTGGACAAATTGAAAATTTTATTAGAAATTTATTGGTAACATTATATTTTAATTTTTATATTTATATTAACTTTATTAATTAAATTTTTAAAAATTATCAGTGAAATTTAATGTTTTAGACCCGAACCAATCAAAAATTTTCCCTTGTTAAGATTGAAGTAGAAGTTTAATTTTGTTGAATAATTTATATAATCTTATGTCCTCTTTACTTTTATCAATGCATTTAACTTATTTAACCCAATAGTTAAAACGATTTATGGTTTATAAATAATTTTTGAAATTATTTATGTTAAAACAATAATAGAATTATAAATTATTTATGTTAAAACAATAATAAAATTGTAAATTATTTAGTGTTTAAGAAAACAATAGTAAAAATAGTTTTCTAACACAATTGTCTTATCGGTAAAAGTTTATGATTTTTGATATAGTTTATGGCAAAATAACAATGGAACTAAAAACTGTTCGTGCTTGATAAAATAACAATAAAAATGATTTTTTTAAAAACAAATTCAATTTTTTAGAAACATAAGTCATTTTATATATTTTTTTTTGTGTTTTGTTAGTTTCTGTTTATAAGAAACAAAAATCATTTCATAAACTCGAGTAAATAGATACAAATTTATTTTTTTTTAAAAAGAAAGTATTTATAAATCCTTAAACGATGTTTGACTTAATTTCTATCGATAGAAAATATAAACCATTTCATAAACATGATTGAATTGTTTGAAAACACAGTGATTTTCGATTTATGGTGCTTAATTTATTATATAGTCTAATAAATAATTATTCTTTGTTTAATGAAACAAGAATATTAGGACTGTGTGATTCCTGCATCCAAGTTAAAAAACACTTGTGATTGAGTAAACCAAAGCCATGAATATGAGCATCAATGCCTTAATTAAGAATTGCTTTGTTTAACTGCGCCAGTCCCAATTTCTTTTTTTTTTTTACCAGAAAGCAAAAATAAAATATTAAAAAAGGAAAAAAAAATCAGGTGAAATCTGTTTATGTTCCAACCTTCAAAAGATTTTTTAAAATTTAATGTTAGAATAAGGATGTGAGCTAATAAGGACCACCGCTGTCTCCTTCCTAACCCAACAGAACTGAAAATAATTAACAAAGCAAACTAACTGCATGGTGGTTCTCTAAATTGAAGACCAGGCTAGCTTGTGCTGTAAAATTATTGGTCGGATTTACTATTAGATATTCCATGCGTTGATGATGTTGATGGTATAATTGCTAAATAAAAAAGTCTACTTCCTTCTTAGATCATATATAATCATCAAATCTTAATCATAAATTTTGCAGTTATTGTATATGTTAAATTTTCCGTTTTCTATTTTAGTGCGTTTAGTTTTAAAAAACAAATCTGATTTCTGTTTTTATTTTCATATGAATAGAAAATGGAAATGAAAAACGCATTTGACTACTAATAAAAATAAAAATAAAAATAAAATGTTTTCTAAAAATTAAAAAATGATAATGGAAAAAAATATATATGTTTTTGCCATTTTCAATAAATTTAAAATAAAATTGATCATTATGTTCAAGTCTTAATTACAATCCATTCCACTAATTTACAACTCGGACAATTTAACCCTCGACATTAAACGTCAATTAATTATAAGTGAAAATGTCTTAATTGTCCTTCATATATATTGGTGAACTTTATATCGAGAAAGTAGCCCTCCAAATAGGATTCAACTTCCATCTTTCATTTTTTTATCGTTTAAGATAATAACATAATCTCAATCATTAATATATATATAGATCTCACATAATCCATAAATTTGTAAATCACATATATTAAATTAATGCTTGAAATTGCATCATTTGATTGAAAATGAGTATAAAAGCTAAATCCCTCTCTCAGTCTCAATCTCCATCTTTCAATATTAGATGGGCTATTAATGTATTTGTCTTTATTAAATAGTAATTATTAGTGGATAGTGATATCAGAACAAGATAAATTGTGATTTTTTTCTTGTCAAATAATTAAGGCTCCGGTTAATGGGTGCCCATGGTTACTTGTTGACGAACAATAAATGATCAGAAAAATGTATTAAGATTCTAAAATTGTATTTATTTTAAAATTTAATTTCAAATTTATTTTTCATTTATTAGTGTATATATAAATTAAGCATAAGATTATACTTGTAAATTATTAGTGAATAGTGATGTCCAAGATAAATTGTGATTTTTTCCATGTCAAATAATTAAGGGTCTGGTTAACGGGTGCCCAAGGGTATTTGTTAACAAACAATAAATGATCAGACAAATTTATTAAGATTCTAAAATTGTATTTATTTCAAAATTCATTTTCAAATTTACTTTTCATTTATTATTTATAAGGTTATACTTGTAAATTCAAGTCAAATTTTAACTTAAATATGCTATAAATACCCTATTTAATGTACCAACGTGTAAAATGGAAAAAAGATAAATTAAATATCATTTGCATAGCATACGACCACTTAATAAAGAGTATTTTTGTAATTAAAGATGTCACTTCAACATTTTAAATGTGTTTTTTTATTTAAATTAATAATAAAGATTAATTTGTAAAGTATATACTAATCTTTTGGAGTGGGTTACCTGAATTATAAATTAGTGAACTGCGTTGTACGTAAGGTTAAAATATAAAAATAAATTTGTAATTTACTTAAATAAAAAAATCTTTTTATGGTATTAAAAGCTGAAAATGTAATGCATTTTTTTTTGTTTTTTTAAGTATATTAAAGAACAATTGGACATTTAATACCAAAAACGAGACGATTTCAAGCCAGATGGAATCAAAATGATCTAGTCCGGCCAGCTCCTCTTATACTTCGATCTAAAACCTGATATATTGATATGGTTGTCTAATATCACGTGCCCATCAGCCCATGTTCATTTATTTATTTAATTATTTTTTTTGGCCCCATTTGTCATTGTATCTTGGTACAAGTATTTCCTCGTTCAAATGGAAGTCAATAAGATTCCCTAATTGTAAATTTAGAATCCTATATGGATATCATGTTGTCTCCTTACGTAAACCTTACAATTATTTGAAAATGAAAAGTATATTCAATTGCCAATCTTGGTGCACATAACCATTTATTAGTTATTATAATATGCTAAATAGTAATATTAAAGATTAAAGCCTTTTGTTAATCAAAACCAAGTCTACTTCTTTTAGATTTTTGTTCCTAAGTATTCCCGTCGGCACTAAGCTATGCAAGCAAAGTACATACAATCAATTAATTAAGAATCAAATAAACAAATTTATTAATCTAAATCCTCATTTAATTAGTACCACTTGTTCTTTCTATAATTGAATTATGATTAATTATAATAATACAAATTGACATTGATGATACCGAAAATAAGTCGAATCCGCTTGAGTCAATCTAGATCATCCTTAGAGGTTAGGTTTGATTCGATTTAGTTCGAAGTACCTGAAAAGAAAGCTGATATGAGGTGTTTTTCTTCGGAGAGGGTTTTCTTATGCTTAAGTCAGTGTAGGACTAAAATGAGCGAAGTAAAAATGAAAAGAATGTGTAAAGAATGAGTTACCGAGAATAGTGCTCATATTTATATGACATGGGATGAGTAAGTTACCATTTTACCCTAGGTGCAAAATTACCCTTGTACAATAAGGGTTGCCACGTGTCAATTTTTTATTGAGCGGTATATTTGGCCCACATAGTATGCCTCCCACTCTTTTAGAGATGAAATTTAGTCTAAAGGAGTAAAGTTGAAGAATCAAAGGTCCCTGGGTCGACCCTTCGCTTAGGAGGAAGTCCAAGGAGAAACATTTTTTGGCGCTTTATTTCAGTGCTCAACCTTGAGGGAGATTCAACATGAATGTCCTTTTTAGTGCTTCATGTCGGTCCTCGGTTACGGAGGATGTCCGATGTGAAAGTCATTTGGCCCTTCAACTCGGTCATCGGTTGCGGAGGATGTCTGAGTTGAAGGTCATTTTGGCGTTTCAGCTCAGTCCTTGGTTACGGAGGATATTCGAGGTGAAGTTAATTTTGGCGCTTCAGCTCGGTCCTCAGTTGTGGAGGATGTTTGAGGTGAAGGACATTTTTGGCACTCTAGTTCAATCTTCAAATGTCAAAGGTGAAGGTAATTTTTGGCGCTTCAACTCAGTCCTCAACTATAGAGGATGTCCGAGGTGAAGGTCATTTTTTATGCTCTAGCTCGGTCCTTGACTATGGAGAATGTCTGATGTTGGTTGACACGCTGTGCCTCGCTACTTGATATTTTTTTCCAAATCGAATCAGGTATTTTTCCAAATATGGGCACATTAATCGTGTGAGGCGATCTTTACACTGCTCGATGAGACTTTTACTTTTTTCAAGGCGTGACACTTCAATGCCACAACTAACCTCCACTTTTGCACTTATATACACAAGAGGAAAGGGGACCATTTACAACTTTTTCTCAATTAAAATTTCTTGAGAGCTCTTGTTTACTCGACTTATTTCCCTATTCCTCAACTTTCAGGTCGTTCCCGTCCTCTTTTCATCTTTGGTAAGATTTGTTCTTTTCATCTTTCTTTTCCAGTTTCATTTCATTTTGTCTGGTAGTGAAAGTAGCTTAGTAGAGTTTGATAGTTGTTGAAGAGTTAGTAGTAACTCCAATCCGAAGGGATCTTCCTCGAAGGGCTCGGAGGGCACGTCGATGAGTGATTTTCCTAGGTTAGGGTCATCGGAAGACGCAGCTATCAATGGTCCTCGCTCAGGGGCAGTGGCGGTTGGATCTGTTGGTCCATCAGCGGAAGAAGTTTGTGCTATAATATCACAAGACCTCGACCACTTTCACTACGCAACGGAGGTAGAGGCAAAGGCTTGTGCTCTAACGGAGAGGACAGTAGAGTCCTTAAATGTGTGATAATCTAGTCAACCCAAAGATAGTCTAGTCTTGACATGATTCTTCAAATACCTTAAATGTGTGATTTCGCTTTTCAGCCACACCCTTATGTTCAGGACAACCTAACATAATGTACGATGTCACTAATTCCTTCAAAAATCTAACAAACTGACCTTTAAATTGTCATAAAATTTCATGTTTTCCAAAATACTCACTTTATTGATCAGACTTAATCATTCTTGATGACTTTCCTTGATTCTTTCTCAAAATTAATACTAAAATCTTAAACGTGTCAAGAAAATCATACATTCTTATAATTGAGAATATGTATCCACAATAGAATCGGTTGTCAATTAATGATACAAGTGTTTACACTCATATAATGTAGCTGAACAAGGTTTGTTGAAAATAAATGTGGATAACTTTCAAAAGATCATATTTACGAGATGCACTCTTTTCTTTATCTTAGTTAATTTGCCCCTAAACAAGTCAATACTTGTCTAGTTAAAAGTAGGTCGGATGTATTACTTTATCACATTTTTCATTCTCTCCCTAGAATTATGACCAAACAATTTATGTCACAACATGGAAGACTTTCCTTAATTAGGGATCTTTTGGCAATAATTTAACTTTATATGATATATTATGGACTTAATTTGGAGCTCAACACACAATTTATACAATTCATATAACGATATGCATTGACTAATAGCTTTTGAATCAAAAGATAATTTAACTTTATAATCTTTATCATCAAAAGTGTAGCCAATCTTATCTAAAACTTGAAGACAAAAAATGAATTTCACACTAGGATTATATATAAAGTGTTTCTCTAATAGCAGTTTAAATCTACAAGCTAAATTTAAATTATTTACTCTTATGATCTGTTGACCCTCATCTAAATTTTAATAATGACAAAACACAACTCTAATTGTACTAACAGTGTTATCTAAGTGTTTTAAATGATAAAAGCATACAACCAAGAATCAAGATATAAGAACTCAACCCCAATCAGACACCAAGTCAAGATAGAAGATCTAGTATAGGCATAAGATATTGAGACAAGTTGTAAATCTCACTTGTTCAGGTAACTAGCTTGTCTTATGGCTCCTTTTGAAAAAGCGTTTTAACAAAACTATTCATTCAAACGTTTTTAAGTCAAAAACATTTCGAAACATTAAAAATTGGGTTGAAAGGCAACCCAGTCGACTGGCTACTTATACCAGAAGACTGGGATATGGGACAGTATGTCCCCAGTCGACCGGGTGCTTCGTATCAGTCGACTAGTATATTTGACAGTAAGTCCCCAGTCGACTGGTACTAAGGCCTAGTCGATTGGTAATTCGAAAAATATGACAGATGAGGCGCCAGACTTGGGCCTTTAATGTACCCAAACGTACCAAGTCAATACAAAACGGTCATATTAATTCAAGGCTATATAAACTCACTCCAATAAGCATTTGAAAACAGAGTATTACACATTCAATCAAGTTTTTACTCATTAATACACAAAAGCTTTGAAACATTTATTGTTGAGCCATTCTTCAAGCTTTACTTAGAAAGAGAGATATTTTTCATTTGTAAAAACATTCATTGATATCTCTCTACCATTTATTTTACAACAACTCATATTTATTGTAAATGGATTAACTTCCGAAAGGAAGAGATTGTTTGTAAAGTTTGTTCAACACTCGTGAAGTTGTACGACTAAGAGTATTAATGGATTACTTCAAGGAGGTTCCTTGAAGAGAGTGGACGTAGGGTCGGAACGAATCTAATATTGCCGAACCACTATAAACTGAGTTTGCACTTTCTATTCTTTAAACTCTTTTATTTAAAGTATTTTACTTGTTCATACGCTTGTGCACTTAACTGTTTTTATAAACTTGCGAGTAATTAGTGAAAGTTTTTAAAAATCCAATTCACCCCTTCTTGGATTGGAATCTCAATCTATAAGATCTTTATGTCCACCTCATCATTGTTCCTCATTATTGTTGCCAACTATGAGTTTAAATTCTCTTTTATTTGGCTTTTATTGCTTATGAATCCCTATATGGTAAGAGCAATACAATTACCATTGTCTAGCCACCATATTATATGGGGTTTCAATTATATTGGATTTGCTTGGAACAAGGGACAAAGAGTTACCTTCACAATCACTATCCTTCGTCAAACTTTTTACTTTTATTTCAATCTCATTTCTCATTATATTTCTCTATATATAAGAAGTACTTAATTTCACTTTATAAGGACAACATCCTTAAGACCCATTACGTTGCCAATATGATCAAATTATTCATAATTATCTTGAACAAATTTAGAATCACTAGATTAACCCCTCATACCTTTCTTGATACAATTGTTTGGGAAATAAGTGAGGCAATATGAGATTTCTCTCTTAATTTGAAAAATGATTATCTTCATGTACTCCTAAACACATCATTCTCTATTATACCTTATGAACTTTACCTTATGCAAAATCTAACTTATTTAAGTATTCAATGACTCTCAGTATCTTTTTAGTAAAACAATCCACTCAATAGGGTGCTCTAGAATGGATCTTTTAATGGTTAGCAGGCACATATGGTCAAATTTAATTCATACTTCATTAACCTGTTTCTAAATCAAAACTATTATTCTTATGTTCTGCTCATTCATTTTCAAGCCTATGAATATCTTCTCAATGACAAACTCTACATTATCTTTTCAACTTTATGAAACTCTAGCCAATCGAAATTTCAAAGGCTACCTTATTTCTTTGTGGCAGTAAAGGTAACATTATATTAAAATGTGACCTATTTAGTTAAACAATGCAATTTTATTAGCAATTGTGGTGTAATAATGCACTCCAAAACCATAAATGAGTACATTCTCATGAGAACTTATACACATCATCATGTAAACACATTTGGGCAAAATTCATGACATGAAATTATGAAACATTCTACATAGTAGCGACCATGAAAATCTATTCCAACCTTTGCAAATCTTGCACCTTTGGGTGTATAGACAACTTAGATCAATCACTTCTCAACCATATACTTACTATGTGATGACCCTCTCAATCCTAATACACAATCACCACCTTTAAGTATATGACCATATACTAGAACCAGAGACATTCCATTACCGTATAGGATTAATATTCCACAAATCCATTTGAACATGCCACTTTGGTGGCTACATTCCAACTAAACTCATGAAGCTCTCCCATACCTGGATATACTTTATATTACCCACATCAAACCAATAGGACATGATTTTAGTCTTGAATATAAGAGGTTAAATTTGCCTTTAAAATCATATTTCATGTTAATTTCATTGTTAACAACTGTTAGGGTATGAACATGGCCACCTCCTACTGATTGACAACTCTCGAATATGGGGTTCAGGGCAGTGCCTCGATGAGGGGTACTAGGGGACAATGCCCCATGGTCGGTGGGGTCTAATGATTGTCGGTAAGCCTTAGCCATCATGGTAGACCCTACGTACAAGTGGCGAAACATTTGGACAAGTTAGTTTTCATTAGAAATGGTTTTGAGTTGATTTGGATGTGATTCAGAGCAATTTATGTGAAAATATGGCAAATCTGAGTGATAGTCAACTATAGGTAGACTATAGTCGACTTTGAAAACTTTTTATCCTTATGAAAGTTGACTATGATAAACCACTGTTGACTGTCGAAATTTTCTATCCTTATAACAGTCGACTATAGTAAACTACAATCGAGCGTTGAAAGTTTTCGTCTTGATGACAGTCGACTATAGCAAGCCACAGTTGACTGTCGAAAGTTTATATCCAAGCAACATTTAAGGGTTTTAATTGATACTTTATGCGTGTAGACACCTAATTTCGTCCAAATTTTTTGAATGGGCCACATGCGGGTCCCAATGATGAATATTTGATCATAATGCATTTGGACTTGGTATTAATGGAGGTTGAATTTAATTTTTGATTAAAACCAATTGCAAATTTTTTTTTTTGTTCAAAGCATTAAATCCACCTTGAGCTTAAATCAATTGGGACTTATTTGATTCTATCAATTTTAAGCCCAAATTCTTCAATTAAATTTTGGCCCAACCTAAAACCCACTAAAACTCATTGATTCTTGCTAAGCCCAAATACGTTTAGCACAAATTCCAACCCTAATAAGACTTCCAATTTTTGTGGGTGAATTTTCAATTTCAGCCACCACTTGGCACTTTTTGAATTTCTAATTTTTGAGACAAGTTCTCTCTCTTTTGCATAAAAATATTTTGTTTCTTCTCCTTTGCCTACCCATTTTGAAGAAGAAAAGATGAATTATTTTCCTCTCTTTTGCCTTGTTATTTTCCCATTTCCCCTTTCGGTTTCCATAACTTTTCATGCACCAAAGTCACATGTTTAACTAAAAAATCTGCACTTCTTCCTCCCTTGGTGACTACCCATTTTGAAGAAGAAAAGAAAAAAAAATTTCCTCTCTTTTTTGCCTTGTTATTTCCCCATTACCTCTTTTGGTTTCCACACTTTTTCATGCATCAAAGTCCTCATTTTTCACCTCAAAATCTGCACCATACATCCCCTATATAGTTGACTATGTGATGTGAAAAATAAGAAATCTTCTTCCTCTTTGTTTACCATATTATTGCACCTTCCTTTTTTTTAGCTTTCCCATTTTTTCATACATCAAGTCCAGTTTTTAAACCAAAAAAACTACACCTATTCTCTTTGTTATGGCCAGCCATATGAGGGAGTATTTCTCCCTTTCTTCTTTTTTATCCCACACACTTAACATTCTCAAAGTCCATTTGTCCACCTTAAAAATTGTTCCTTTAACCACCAAAAGAGGAAGCCTTCCTCCATTCTTTTTGCTTTGATAAAGCCACTTTTCACTTCAAGATCTCACCTCAGAAACCACCCTTCTCTTCTTCCAATTTTTGGGTACTTTGAGGAAGTCCTCCTTTCCCTTTTTTACTTTGTTTGCCACCCACAACACTTCAATATTTCACCAATCTATTCTCCCTATGTGCAGCCACTTAGAGGAAGTTCTCCTCCCCCATTTATTTCCTTGTTAACAATACCCTTCCTTTCTAAGCTCTTTCCCTCTTTACAATACATCAAAAGCCACCCCCACACCTCAAAAATCACCTCTTTCCTATTCCCTATGGTTGGCCACCTAAAGGAGGAAGTCTTCCTCTCTCATTTCTTAGTTTGTTAATCACACCCTCCATTCCTAGCTCTCCCCCATTTTCCATACATCAAAAGTCACCTCCATATTTCAAAATTCACACTCTTCTCTCCCCCCTCTCACATGGCCGACCA
Organism: Bretschneidera sinensis; assembly: GCA_023935145.1. NCBI lineage: Eukaryota > Viridiplantae > Streptophyta > Magnoliopsida > Brassicales > Akaniaceae > Bretschneidera > Bretschneidera sinensis. Next base: position 23,538,323 of record CM043697.1, on the reverse strand, counting down.
TACCCTTTCCCACTTGTTATTTTCTTTTTTTTATTCCCTTGGACGGCCCTCACTCCCCCTATAAATACCCCCCCCTTAACACAAAGAAAGCAAGATGAAAAAAGAGAAGAATAAGAGAAAATTTGTGAGAGAGACTTTAAACTTTTGAGAAGCATAAAAAAGAGAGAAGTGTAGTAACTAAAAGAGCATATAAACAAGAAAGAAGATAGCAAAGAAAGAAACAAAAGAGAGGAACAAAGAAAGAACAAAAGAGTGCATTCTTTTTAAAATTCATCCACCCCTAGCAAATTAGTCTTCTAACCTTAACCAAGTTCATCCTCTCAACTTTTCAAGTCCACAAGAATGCATGGGTTTTGGAGGATTATCCTCGCGTGTGAAAAGTTTCCTTAGCCAAATAAGGTTGGTTAAATCTCATCTAGTTGAAAAATAAATTGCTAGTGTGATTTACATGTTCAAAACACCTTGAAAATGGATAAAGTAATTTAGTTGACTTGATAAAATATACCTTAGTTTTAAGTATTCACTAGTTCCCTTCATAATCTTAGTATTTAATTTCTCCTCACCAGTTGTATGTCTTTTTTCCTCTTAACTTGCTAATAGTCATAATATAATCCCTTTTTAGTAAATGTAATGTTAAATCGATGGTAGTTTTAATGTCATTTTCCTTATTTTGGTTCTTTAAAAATGTTCATTTCATGTCTTCTAGGTTAAAGACTCATTTCTAAGTTATTATCAATCACATGCCCTTTTTTTTGTTCCTTAAAGAGAATTTGGATCCCTTTTGGTCCATAAAGAATTCTCCCCCCCCCCTTTGGGTCCTTTAAGAATGTTTCATATTCGCACGTTACTAGTTATCTCGAATCTTCCCTTTAATCACATGTTAGTTTAAGTTAGCCTTGTTTAAAGCAGCTTAGTTTTAATCCACATATTTAATCTATCTAGTTTAAAATAATTTAGTTTTAATTCACCTAATTTAGTCCACGTATTTAATCTATGTAGTTTAAATTAGCTTAATCTTAATCCATCTAGTGTAATTAGATTAGTTTTAATCCATCTAGTTTGAATACACACACTTTAATTCACTTCCTTTGTTTAATCTTCACATTACAAGTAGTTTTAATATTTTATTGTTTTGTAGTTAAAGTACTTTTTCTTTATGTATTTACTTTTACCGTACCACTTCTTTTATGCACTTACTTTCAAATGTTTACTTTACCATGTCATTTTAATTGCAATGTTTGAGTGTGATATTGTGTGAATAAAAATTACAAAATGTGTGTTTGGCTTTATTATTAGTGTACGGTAATAATAATTAAATTAAAGTTTTGAGTAATTTATTTGAAACACAAAGGGCTAAGCTCCGGTCTAGGTAAAAGAGAGAGCTTTAATTCCTCACTCTCTTGTATCTAAATCTCTCAAGCCTCGAAATCTCTCATGCAAACCAACGACAAGAGATTTGACCCTCTTCAAGGTTAAATGACGACTCTTTAACCGTCATCCTTACTTTTGTGCTTGAATGACAACAATCACTTGTCTAATAAATTAAAAGCACACCCATCACAAGAGCCTCCTTACTACTTATAATTGGTTTGTATTAGACTTGATAGGTTTCACTTATTTCTATATGCTTACTTATCGTAATCCGCACCCTTACCATATCCACATTCTTCAATGGGAGTGGTGTTGGGTAATGAGTCGGATACATAGGTAACAAGCGAAAAAGAACGATACCTACAATGTGTTTTAATCCTTATAAACACTATTGGTTCAACTAAATAACCATAATCTAGCAATTAACTACTAATATATCAATTGAATCAACACACTAAAAATCCTAAAACATGTTTCTACAAAAATTGAATCAATTCATATGAACATACAAATTAATCCGTATATTAGCATCAACTATCATATGAATCAATTAAAGCATAGTAGCTTTAGTGCTAGAATTTAAAATCCTAGCATGCTTTCTATCAAATTTTATTCAATCAATTGATTCTGCCTCAATTAAGGTTTATACTTTATTCAATCAATTGATTGAGCCTTAATTATGATTATAAGCCTAATCTATGGTGGCTTTGATACCACATGTAGAATTTCAAATTAATATCTCTAATTTTATTGAATCACCATAGACGAGTATAAACACATAATAAATAATAGATAGAAAGAACACGTAACTTGTTTATAGGATCCATGATTGATGACGAAGCAAAATCTTTGATCAAGCCTAGGAATCAATCTTTAGGCAAGCAATAGGTACTTCTCCTCATTTGTGCTACACTAGCTCTCAATGGAGCAATCTTTTCTCAATGTGTTTCTTAGGGTGAAGAATATGAAGAGGAACCTTATACTTTATATAATAATCTAATGTTCCGTCAATCAAATGTCCAAAGGTCTATTATGACTTACACTAACTATTCTATATTATATACATTAGAGGATTTAATTTAAACAAATAAAATCTAAATTTTCTAGGATGTGATTTAAGATTATACTCTCAAACATTAAAATTCAATGTGAACCAACGAAATAAACTAAAGTCCTATATGTTTCTCTATAGTACATGATTTTACCGTTCGAGCTTTCAAGTAAAACTTTCTAGCTCCCTCCCTCGAAGCAACCATGTGATGGCAACCCTGGTAATAAACAGATGCTTTTGTTTCCATTTCTTCTCTTCGAGTAGCACAACAAGAAATGAATTTCATCAGTGGGAGGACAGAGGATCATGACAAATGGGTGTCTAATCTAAGTGCCCCATCTTTCTTTCTCCAATCCTCCCTGAGAAGAGCGACACTGGCCTAAACAGTGGGATGCTTTAGCAATGGTTTTGGTTTGAATGGTGCTATATGGACACTCGAGAAAAACACTTGTTTTATACCTTTTGAGAACTTAAATAATAATTATTATTTAGATTTTTAGAATATTTTTAAAATGTTTGAAAAGAGTGTCTAACCATCATTATTGTTTTGGTTTATAATTTCTAAATTAAGTTTTTAAATTATTTCATGTAAAACAGTAACAAAATTAAAAATCATTTAATATTTAGTAAAACAATAATGAAAATACACAAATTTAAATTTTAAAAACTATTACTTCTCATAAACCATATTATAAAAAAATATTTAACTAACTTTATTTTATAGAAACAAAATCTATTTCACACTCCACCAACCAATAAAAATTGGTTGCGGAAATACTGTTTTCATAACCAAGGAGTTGAAAAATGGACGGCGACCCCTTCCACCCATCAAAATATGGTCCCCACCATTAAAATCACTGCCACCGTCCATCCGTACATCAGGACCCTCCATCATGGGCAGTAATGCATATGATGCGAGGTAGCTGTATTTTGTTGCTTAGGCCACTGTTAATTGCGTTAGGAGTTATTCTTAGCTTAAAGTCAACTCAAAAAAATCAATTTAAAGCGATTAAACGTAAAAGGAGTTTATTACATCATAAATCATTGAATTACGTATTCCCATTAGTAACGCTTAGTTTTTTGGATTATTAATTTGGTGTAAAAGAGTTATTGAAGTATGAATTAATAGTAATCAATTTTTTAAATCTATTTTTTAACAAAAAATTTAACTAAATGAAAAATTCAAAGAAAAATTTCATAAGTTCAATGATTTATCTAGATCTAATTTTTGGAACAAATATTTATCATGTAGTAATAATTAAATAGAAGAATTTCTAATTGTATTTTTATTAAGTTTTTTGTCGAAAAATAAATTTAAAAAATTAATTACTATTAATTTATAATTTAAAAATCTCATATAACTAATAATTTAAAAAATTAAATTTTATAAGTTTATAATTTAAAGATATGTGCCATAATAAACTCAAGCAAAAGTTATTTTAAATTAATTTTAAGCCATTACTAAGCAAGACTTTAGTGTGATTGCGCATCATGAATCTAATTTTAGTGAAGTTGGATTGTACATTTGGTAGTCTGCCATACTACCTAGAATCCTATGCGTCTATTTATTTTTATTTTTTTTCTAAACAATAACTTTTTTTGGTCTCATAATGTTTGTTTTATCGCACTATTTATTTAATAAAATTATTTTTTAAATTAATAATTTTTTAATTTTTTAAAATTTATTTTTATAGAGTATATTGGTTTCTAAAAAGTATTTTTTCACAATTTTAATTTAAAAAACATTTAAAAAAATGTTAAAATTATGTTATAAAAAACAAAATTAACAAACAAAGAGGGGTGGCAGGAGGATGGTTTATGCTCTGTAATTGAATTCATTTAAAGAAAAAAAGATTTGAGATTTGAGATGTGAGATGGGTTTCATTTCAAATATTTTTCTCAACCATACAACTATACAAGGCATAGAAATTCAATGTTTTGAGGTACATTGTCTAGTGTAACTTTCGTGAAGGCTAATCATAGATTTTGAGTAGTGTTGATGATGTTGCCTTCAAAGTTTTATTTGATCTCATTTGGTCGATTTCGTTCTAAGTTCCTACAAATAATCTTTCAAAATATTATAAAATCACTGTAAGAATTAGTGGAGAGCATATATAAAATTTCTCTTTTAAATTCTATTATGAAACAATAATGCAATGACTATAGGTTTTTTCAGAGAAAATAAAAACGAAGAAAAAAAAGAGATTGTCAAAAAATTAATTGTTATAAGTATTAAATACGTTTTCTTATCATCCGATTGATATAGAAGTGAAAATGTATAAATAAAAAAACACAACTCTTTAAAAAGATATGTTTTAACATTTGAATTTTGAAATTTAACGGCCATTCAGTGAACTATATCTATCCTCCAGGAATTACCTCTTTGTTGGATTTCTTGTGACTCTAATGGATTGGGGAAAGCTATTGTCTGAAATAGTATTAGCCGTAAATTAATCCAGTTGATTGAGGCTCAACTCTAATCGATTGGGCATTTTTTTTAAAACAAAACTCCAACACTCCATCGTCACTTTGTGCTCGTTTGACTTAACTTTTGGGGTAGCTTTTACGACCCAAAAATAATTTGTTAGACCAAACATTTTTTTAGTTGCTTTTTAGAGGAAGTAGAAGTTGAAAAAAAATTAATTTTATTATTGTCATCATTATTAATTTTATTTTTATTATTTTACTATAATTAAAATAAATACTTTTTAATTTTATAAATACTAAAGTTAATTTGATGAATAAAGTTATGTAGACATCCAAATAGTTAGCTGATATTGACATACTATTTGTCACGCCCCCAACCCGAGCACGAGCCTAAGGATGCAACAACGGCTACTTATAGAGCCCGGTACTTTAATTAGAATATTTTAAATCATGGGGTTGCACTTCGACGCGCAATTGGTGTGCTTGTTTATATTTGAGTTATAATTAATTCGTACTGGGATTTGTGAAACTTGGAAACAAGTAAATAAAATAAGATTCAAGTAATAAAAACATGTCTTAGGGGAATTTTTGAAATTTTAAAGTGTAATGGGGTAGTTTGTGGAAGAGATGTAACGTGGAAGGGCGATTGTGCAATTAAGGGGAAGTTTGGCTATAAATAAGGTGAGAGAGGTATAGAAAGACTAGCATGCAATAGATTTTTCTAGATGAGCCAAGAAAGAGGATAAAGATGGAGAAGAAAGAGAGGAAGAGGAGTGAAAAGAGGGGAAGATCTTGCAAAAATTAAAGGTAAAGCTTACTCTCTTTATTTCCAAATCATCAAACATGTTTATTAAACTAGGAATTTGAGTTTTTGGAATTATAAAATTGAAGAATTCCTTAAGAAAAGTTTGAAAAAAATGGGTTATTTCAAGAGAAAGTGAGTTTATAGCAATTTTCTTAAATTGGAGTTTAAAGTTCATATTTTTGTTGTTGGTAATGTGAGATTTTTGGTTTCAAACCATTGAGAAACTTGCGTTCTAAAATATTTGAGAGTTGCATGGAAAAATTTGGAGAATTTGAAGGAAAAGAGTGATTTTCGTCAAAAAAAAAAAATCCTAGAATCAGGTCAGACAGTCGACTGTCCTGAGTACACAGTCAACTGTGTAACCTTTTTGGTCAGATCATAGTCGACTGCCTAATTAGACAATCAATTGTCTAAGCTCCTGAACCTGTTTTTTAGCTTTTATTTTCCAAAATAAATCACTTGTTAAAGAATTTCAAATCCTAAACTTTTCCAAAATACTATAAGTCTAAATTCATAATATGAATATGAAAGTTAAGGTCTTGAAAGGATTTATTTAGTTTTAAAAAATGGTAGAACAAGTTATGTTAGAATTTTAAGTAAAGTGAAGAGAATATGTGACTTACATCATATTTTTACAAAGTATTATTGGGTGTTAATCACATGTATGCATCTTGGGTTAATATGCTAAGTGTGTGTGTGTGTGTGTTAGGTGTGATTGAAAAGAAAACACTATGGACTAGGAAGAAATGCAAGGTTGATTATTGACATGTCAAAGGTGAGTTTCACCTTACTTTTAGTAAGTGTAGTAAATTGTACAATAAAAATGAGAAGCTAAAAACATATGAATATAAATAATTATGGGGAAAATAAATATTGAGGTTATGAGAATTATATATGTATATGTAAAGATATAGAGGTACAAGAATCGAGCATAGAATGGCTTGATGTATTTTGTGTTTGAGAATTATGAAGTATGTTGTTGTAATGGAAAATTGATTGATGGATGCTTGATTTCAAAATTTGTTGCATTATGAATGCATTTCATATAAATTATTTAACAATATATGAATGAGGGGGAGTGAAAAGTGAGGCTGGTAAGTCCCTTCTCACAAGGGGTGAAAGGGTACTGAAGAATCTTGAAACGTAGGTCCCTTCCCATGAGGGGTGAAAGGGTACAAAAGAGCCCTGGAATGCAGGACCCCACCCGAGAAAAGGTGTAGGGGATCCGAAGTTATATGATGTGATGATTTGACATACCGGTACGTGAGGAGACGTCCCCGTTGTTATATGATTAGCCAGCAAGGGGCATTGTGATGAGATTAGCCTAATGAGGGGCAATGACATGTGATGAGATGAGCTGGGACATGATCATGCATTTCATTGATGATTGATGTATTGATGGGATTGGCCCATGAGAGGCACCTAATGTGATTATCCCATTGAGGGCATTTGTTGTGATTAGCCTATAACGGGCATATGATGTGATTCGCCTATTGAGGGGAATTGAATGTAATTGGCCCGGTGAAAGGTATGAAATGTCAATTGTTGTGGTTTAAAAAATGTTGAGATAGATTTACTCATAAATGATTGACCTTGTGATGTGTGTGGTGTGATAAGAACTGCATACTTTTTTATTTATTAAAAGTATAAGCGTTTTCTTGTAATAATTGTTTCTTTAGTGATAAGAAATGAGAAAAGTAATCGAAAGCGTATATAAAAGCCTTATTATTCACATACTTAGAAAAAAATGAATTATATGACAAGGTTTGGAAATAAAGAATTCAATTCTAAAACGATTACTTCTAGTAATGTGAAATCTCGTTAAGCTTTTAAGCTCACCTCCTCTCTTTTTACTAACATTTTAGGAAAGTATCAAAAAGCTTTGTATCAAGAAAGTGAGATGACTATGGAAGAAAGGAGTCCTTAACAAAGTCCTCGTCCCCGACATCTTCGTTCTTTTTAGTCTTTTGGGAGTCTAGATAATTGTTTGTGGAATAGTTTTCGTAAAAAGTGTACAAGTTAGATGTAATTAAGGAAGTTTTCTTTTTACCTATGTCCCTTGTAAATTCTTTAGATTGGATTGCATTGTATTGAGAAATTCCATTGAGTGTAAAAAAATATATATGTTTGTATAAATTTGTAATGTTTGAAAAGATTTTTTGTATGATTTGTAAGTTTTTTGTGTTTGCATTATAAGTTAAGGTGCTCAGTGCTGAAAGGTGACGGAGCCATTCCGAGTAAGGTCCATTGGGGATAGGTCGTTATACTACTCACCTATAGAGTTTTCTCTACAGGTGAGTAAAGCCTTAATCGATCAGTCAATATCACGTAACCTTGAAAGATACTCAGAGTACGTTAGAAATCATCAAATACATACATACATACATACATATATATATGGAAGCTTTACATAAAAATATTTTACAATAAAACACCACTTTAAACCTCAATAATTGATCAAGTCTATAATAAAATGTTCTTGCACACATACTAAAACAATCCACTCTCTCTCACACTAATTAAAAATTAATACAATACACTAAGCTATTTACCAATGTACAAGACAAAATCCTCTACGCGAGCCTCTTAAAAGATTATCTCTTCATGATCTAAAATGATAGTTCATTCAAAGAATGGGTCAGCAAAACAACTAGGCTCAATAGAGATCTATGTGGATATGAGCTAGTGTACTATTTATACATGCATGTATGAATGAGATATGAATGTAGTGATATTCATGTACGCATCATATCAAGAACATATAGTACACTATTAGGTTGAGTAGATGCGAATAATCCACCGTACCATACCAGTGGTTACAACCAACTACTCTATGCAATTATATACAATGCATTACTAACTAAACGTGAAAGCATACTCTTCATTCCAAGCAATTCCATGCTACTTCACTTTGGTCCAAACCGATCCTTAAAGGCCTAAGTTGATCAAACAAAGATCTTAATTGATCTAGTAGGGACTTCGTGAGCACTCCAGTAGTGTTCAATCAATCACTATAAAGATGGATTCAAGTATCATGCCTAAACAATGTTCAGTAACACTCAATAGGGAGGTTAACTTATTAGGATGTGTCCCAACATACATCCCTTAAACACTACTTCTTCATTCAATGTCGATAACTCCTCTTCATTCACCCACATACAAAAGGACATACATATGCACTTTCATCAATAAAAACAATAGCTAAATAAATATGTCATGCTTGAACACAATCCACTAAAATGCCATTATCTCACTCATTACATAACATTTCGAGTGATTCAAAATAAATTAGAAACTAGACTTCTAGATCTTCAATATAGACTCAAAAATTGTCTAACCTGGTCTTAAAATGACCGATATAAATTAGCTTAAAGTTGAACTATGGAATTTGTCTAGATTAAGATTTCCATAATGTAACCGTATTGAGACCATGTTTGGAACCATATTTAAGCCAACTTAAAGCAAATTGGCTTAAATGGGTTCAAGGAGACTTTTTATCTATTTAAATTCATCGCCAAATCTAAACTAATCACAGTTCGCTCTTTATCGATAATTATTTAAACAAGCCTTTAACACACTATTTTTGTAAGTAATTCTTGTATATATTTTTATTATATGCTCATGTGTGTATAAAAGTTCTCGCATCTCACACCATTTTCGTAATTTAAACATTTAAAAGCATTTTCAGAACTTAATCAATCAATTTTTGCATCGTAGTATATAAGAAAACACTTTTAACACAATTTTAACCAAACACTAAACAATTTTTAACTTCACTATATTTCTACCGACAACTGTTTTAATAGAACTTTTAAGTCCCAATAACAAAACAAAAGTTAGGCCAAATAAACACTTTATATTGAAGCAATGTTAATCGATTATTTTATTTGAATGTGTATCATACATGTAGATTTTATGCGTAATTTTTCACACAATATCATCGAGATCATTGAGGGAACTAACCTTCTCAAAGCTTAAATTGCTTAAAGTTTCAGGAAAATTCTACTTTTAATTTCTTTTCAAAACATAATAATAAGAGTTAATTAATATTACAATTGCTACCTAAGTTTTGACACTTGTAACAATTTGGTTCCTATATTTTAAATGATTAATTTCTCCCACCGTCCAAAAAAATCCTTTAATTTTGATGAAATCTATTTGAAAAGAAAAAAATTATCTAGAAAAATAAACATACAAAATATGGAAACAAAAAACAAAAAACTATTTCCTCTCACACAAACCGTCTCTTTCTTTATTTACCCTAATAAAAACTTAAATAAACAAAAAAATATATATAAAAAACAAAGATTTTATATGAAATTTTAAATGTAAGGTTCACCAATTTAAATTCTAAAAATAAAACATACCAATTAATGTTATAGAATTTATGTATGATGTACTATACAAATTATTCATTTAAAGTTTATTAATATTTTAAATAGTTCAAGAGATAACTTATGAAAAAGAAAAAGAACAAGTTAAGAAAACCTAGGGGTTGGACCGCATATGTTGTGGCCCTAAGGCCTCGATGGTCGTCGCAACGTTTACCAGCACTACTGCAAGCAATAGAGAGAGAAAAAGATTTGGTTTTATCGTTTTTGTATTTTGTAAAAATAATTTTTATTTAGGGCAATCCTATATTTTTATATAATTTATGTTAAAAGCAACGATTTATTTGATAGCCGAGGGTGATTAGAAACCCCTTTAAATGTAAAAAGGGACAAACATTGATCGATTTTAAAATTGAACAAGACACTGATCGAAACCATAAATTCATGATAGCATTCATGATATTAATCCTTAATAAAAGGTATTGATGTGACCAAAATAGTACAATCCAATGGAAACCAAATACATGGTTGGCTGATAACTTTCGAATGGCGAAATGACTCGAACTGACTGTGGCAATGTATGCGCAACAATGCCTTCTGACACAATGATGTGAAAACTCAAGAGGAAGTCATCCTTCACACACAAATGATCATCTTTTGTGAGGCTTAAGGCGTGAACATATCGTTTGTACAGTCTTGCACTTCGGAGAGTCAAGTAAGGAGCATACCAACACAAATATAAAACAGGTTCCCATCGTGGAACAAAGGAACGAAATAAGTAACCAAGCAAGCAAGAGTGAGAAGTTAAATAAGACCAAATTAGATAAAAGAAAAAGTTAGGAGTCAAACACTCTCATACTCTCCCTAAAAAGGGTAAAAACCATAGAGAACACTTCATAGACACCTTGTATTGGTAGCTTTGAGATGCCCAAAGATCGGGCCCTATAACAGGAGTAGTCCAACTGAGCTGTGGAGACCAGCAACTCTTCAAAAGCTCTCATGGACATTTTACAGGCAGATCTGTACCAACCTTTATTCTGTTCTCTAAAGAAAATGGTACAAATCTAGCCCCAAGATCCTCTTTAGGGCTGATTGACCTCTAGAAAGGTTTAGAACAGATGAGTCATAACTCATCCCCCTTAACAAGGGTGAAATAAGAGGAACAAAATTGGGGTATGTTTAACTCCACCCAAAAGCCAACAAACCACCTCAAGGGTACCTCACCAACTAAGGGAAGAAGCTTAGTCAGGACAATCCCAGACATTCCCTTTTCTGATTCTTAAGCTTCGGGTTTCAGTCACCACTTGCCTCGCAACCTCTCTAACAACTCTCTTCAACCGGGCAAACAAGGTACTAGCAGCCGAAGCAAACTGAACTTTATGAGTAGATGAACCAGAACACTCTTAAAGTTTAGCTCGGTCAATACCTTAACACATACTTAAGGAAGTAAAGCAACAACTAAGTTAAGCTTATCTGGGGTTCACACAGAACATTTAAAGCAAAGATTGAAGTCATATGTCAAAAAATGTCTGCGCAAAGAGCCCACCTCAGTCCACCTAAAAAATAAGGTCCTAAGAACCAAGAGTAAAAGACTAAGTGTTCATTCAAAGATAGACCTTCAATTAGAATACTACTTTAAGGAAGAATATAAAACAAGAAAAGAATACATAGTCTTAAACACATGTAAAATTCTTATAATTTTCTATTCAAAAGAAGTAATAGAAATTTAAAATGAAGAAGAAATCGTAAATAAAGATACTTTATTAAAAAACAAAATATTTGTACAAATGGAGGGCTTCAAGGCTAAAGCTATAGAGAAAGAAAGAAAAAAAGAGAAGAAGTTAAGTCATATTCTCAAGAGTTTGGCTTTTCTTTCCTCCTTAACAACTTTGACCACTTCGGCTTTTTCAACTTCCTCCACGACCTCTTCTCCTTCAGTAATCACCTCATTTGTCTGCTCATCGGGAGGATCTCGGGTCTCCAAACTAGCTTAGTTAAGGTCAAGCCACTTCCTCCTTGGCCACTTCAAAGTCCACTGAGTAGTAATCCGAAGACTCCACTAACAAAATATTTTTGAAGTCTTTAGAGCTGCGATATTTCTCCACAGTAGTAGCTTCGACATGAGCCAATTGGGACCTTAGCACTCTTTTCGATGTCATAAAGATGGGATACTTCAGCACCGAGATAGCTCTTCACCTTGTTAAGATGGCCAACCTCAACACTAAGTTGGTCCCTAACACTTTGAAGGTTTACCATCTCGATCTTTAGAGACACCACTTCCTCCGCAGCAGACAAGTGACTGGCATTAGCAGCAGACAAAGAAGCTTGCAGCTCATTCTTCTCAAGTTCCAAATATGAAATCTGGTTAAAATGGGCATCCTTTTATGCTTTGTCCTCATCTAGCTGTTTTGAAAGATCTGCATCACTCCGTCGAAGTCCATCAATGGTGGCATCCATGGATTGGGCGGGCTCAATAAGATGGCATACATTCCATCCTGTGATTAGAAACATAAAACTTGGAAAAAAATGATGAAAAACTTAATAAATGAGTCAAAAACTTTGAAGAAAATATTTTTACCTTATAGCAGTGGTTAAGAGCATTGACCATCAACTACTTGGAAGTCATGGACTTCATCAGGTCAGCATCAGTGAAAAGAATTCAACCCTCCAGAAGCTGGCGGATAGTGTTCATGCTGCTATAAGCTAAGTCCAAACACATCACCTCTACTTCGGGTCGTAAGTCCCCTAACTTAAGTCAGCAGCAATGGTAGAATCTGCATGCGTATAAAAATAAGATCCGAGTATAGAGAAAAATTCTCAAGAACAGTAGAAGAACCCCCATGAACAAGAGTGGAGTTTTCAGGGCCAGGAGGTGCTAAGCTAGATATTGAAAACCCATCATCATCAGCTTGCACCTTAACCCTTTAAAGAACCTCAAACCTCCAAACCTGTTCCTCGGACATGTTCTCCCTAGAGGAAAGAACTTCGACCTCTTGCACCTTGGTAGGCTGCATCTTGGTCTGCTGCTCCTCAGCCAACTAGACTGCAGTGTAACGACCCATCTCCAGGTGGGCCCTACTTGAGATTGAATCGTCACCTTTAAGCTCCGAGCTATAACCTAAATGTCATGCAAACATCTTGTCATACAATACAACTCACAATTTATCATACTCAATCAAATGATTCCATGTACAATCATATTCATTCAACATAACTAATGTATCACTTTTTAAATCCATATAGTTTACAAAATCATTTCAAATCATTTCCCTTTTTATATAAAAATCATTTTAAAATAAAACTTTGGACTTAACATGACTATGAGGATGCCACTTTCAAACAACTTGTAGAAACTTAAATATCAGCTTGCTTCCATAATCAGTTGACACCTAAGGGAAAAATAAAACATAAAAGAGGGGGTGAGCTTCAAAAAACTCAGTGAATAACACAATACTCAAAGTACTTGATTTTTCATTTCATTTATTAATCCATATTATATATTCAATTGATTAGCATGTGTCTCTAAGTGAATTCTATATCTTTTGAATTATAATCCTTATATTTCTTACATATCTTCAACTCAAGAACGAGTACCTATCATGTAATGGCAATACACACCACTCTATAATCACAAATATATCTATAGTACATTCATATTTTCATCACACAATCTCGTCTCACAAACAATCAACCATGTAATACAATATCATTACATCATATAACCAACATCATATGCCCTTCATTGGACCAATCACATCATGTGCCCCTCATTGGATAAATCACATCAATCATTGTTAAATCCCAACATTCAACATCATATGAAATGCAATGCATTGCATGATCATATCTTAATTCATTTCAAATTTAAAATCTCAGACCCAAGGTCCTACAATGCATTCAACTCGTCTCATATGCCCTTCGTTGGATCAATCACATCACAACGCCCCTTGCTAGGCCAATCATATTGTATTTCCCCTTACTGAGCTAATCATATTACAACGAAGACGTCTTCCCATGTATCGGTACGTCAATTATCACATCATAAATCCTCAGATTCCCCTTCACCCTTCCCTGGGCGTGGTCCTATCATTCCAATATCATCCTCGAATTCCCATTGACACTTCTCTGGTTAGGGTCCGACCATCTTATCATTATCCTCGAATCCCTTACACCCTTCCTGAGCGGGGTCCTTCTATCTCACATACATCAAATCACTAAACATGTTCAAAATGAATATACAATTTTCACACACAAATTTTCAAATACACACGTCACATTCACCACAATCCATCACATCGCAATCACATTCCTTTCAATAATAACCTTATATAGTGCAAGAAAAATATACACTTTTATATTTTTAACTAACATAAGTATCATTTCGTATATATGCAAAATCATATAATATATCAAATCTGAAACATATTTATATCATAAAATTTTCATGTTCAAATTTTAGTTAAGTCTTAAGGTTCTTAATTCCTTATCGCTTACTAGAAGTAAAACGAACTCACCTCGCTACTCAATCCACAAACTAGTCTCCAACTACTTTATTTGTCCTTCAAAATTGTTCATCACTTGTGCCTAGATGTAAATAACACTTAATCCCACCATTATCAATTATTATTGTATACTAAGAAATCCCAAAGGTATTTGTATACTTTAAATAACACGCGTGCATTTTGTATGCAACCAAAAATCGAAATACCAAAATGTTATGCCTTTTTTCTTTCCCTTGTCAAATCATTGACTTTGGGTTTCAAAAACAATTTAGTATCACGAATACAAGGCCTTTCAAAGGATGGTTGATCATGCTTCCAATGTATATAAATATTAAAATCACTTTAGAAAAGTTCTGCATTAAAAAATTAAAAGAAAAAGCCAAATTTTTTGAAAATCAAAATGTTGTAGTTGACTACAACAACCCTTAATGCCATGTGTAGTCGACTACAGCCTCTTGTAGTTGACTACAATAGCTGATTTGTAGCAAAATAGGTCCAGAAACCTCCTGTAGTCAACTACGCACTAGTGTAGTCACGCTCCAATTTCAGTAAAAACTCGTACGAAAGCTCACTTTTCCTCCAAATTTCTTCTTGATTTCCATGGGATTTCTCAAATCTTCAAACGTACAAGTTTCTTATAATTTTATCAACAAAAACCAATATTACCCATAATAAAATTTGAGCTTTAAGCTTCAAAATCATGAAATTCGATTCAAAACCCATTTTCCTTCAAAATAACTTAAATCTCCTCAAGTTTTTCTCAAATAAACTTCAAATCTATATTTCCAAACTCAAATACTAAATTTATAAATATGTTTGAAGATCAAAACTAGAAAAGAGTAGATTTTTACCTTGATTTTTGACCTTTCCCCCAAGCTTTTTCCCTTCTCTTTCTCCTATTCTTTCTCTTATCTTCTTCTCTCTCTCTCTTTTTCTCGGTCTCTCTAGAGTCTTCCAGCATAAAAATCTGATCTCTCTCTCTTTTATATTCTCTCTTTTTAATTATTATAAGATACCTCACCACTTCTCATTTTTCTAGGTTTCACTACATCTTTCTTTAAAATTTCAGTTTTTACTTAGTTTTTCTTACTATCTTTCAGAAATTTTGGAATCCTCCCTTGACATATGTTTTTATTATTTGATTCTTAGTTTATTTATTTATTTTCAAGTCTCACTATTTCCAATATGAATTAATTATAATTTATTTTCGAATAAACACCAATTCTTGTAAAAAAAAATACATCCTGTGATTTAAAATGATTAGACTAAATACCAAACTCTACAATTCTCGCCCACTAATAAACTTTCGTCCTTAAAATTCTTCTAGCCTAGATCTACAAAGTAATAAGATTCTTGTTTTCTTCATACCTATCTAATTATCTACAACAGTCATCATCTCTCCCATTCTTCCAAAGTATCCTTATCAAAAGGTAACTTTGTCTCGACCACACTTTTGATTCACTTCTAAACTATTTCCAACCCGTCATCATATTATCCCATTTATTAATACTGGAACAATCTAACAAATCAATTCAATCAATTTTACTTGACTTAGCTGAATATCCCAACTTACACATAAAGTAATATTTTATACCTCTTGCAATCACCCTCTTTTTATCTCTTATTAAATTTTTGTGATAAAATTTAAATTTTTTTCTCTTAGAGTAACATATCATCTGATAGAAATTTCAATTTCAAATTCTACATTATCCAAAACCGCCTCTATCTCTAACTCTTTCACATCCTTAACTTAATTTAGTTCCCGGTTCTCACTTACCACATCATTTTGCTATTGTTCTCTACTATTTGACACACTTCCATAAAATGAGCCCTTAACCAATTGCTTACTTGCTCTCAATATTCAAAATTTTGAACATTTCTTTTTCTTCAAATAAATACGATAATTAGGATTTATCAACAATGCTATCCAAAATTTTAAATTCAACTCAACTTTAGATCATCCGCTATTTTCTCAACCCATACATTTCACATCTTTCATTTACTTCAGTAGAAATCAATTAACAATGTCAAAACTCATATTCTTATTCACTCACACAATTAGTAACATTCTCCCATCACATTTGATCCATTCGGTGGTTCTTTTCTTTAAATTTTCAACCTTTATATTGATAACATAAAACTTTTCCCAAACTTTTGATCATACCTCAAAGTCATTACTCTCCCTCTTTTCTCGAAATTACTTTCCTTTTTATATGCTCTCTTGATTAAATCCCTCACTTAGTTCTCATAATTATATACTCCATATATTATAATAGTTCATTTCTCATCTTGTCCATTTAACTCTCATAAGAGTTATCAAATAACACTTTAATTAAAAGCAATTAAGTTATACTTCAGTCATTATCACCTTTTAGTTAAAGGTTCGTCAATTAAAACTTCTCATGTTATAATTTTTCCTGAACCTTAATATATACTTCATATATGCATCATCTTATCGTATTTCAAGTTCTCACTAATTCCAATTAAAACTTTAAGTCACTTCAATCTTATTGATTTTCTCATCATTATGATTATTGACATGATTGTCATTTCACTACTTCTAGAGATTTTCAAAATATGTCTTTAATCATCAGTTAAACATTTACCTCTCTTAAATCTCACTATTATACACTCCTCCCATCCACCCTCTTATTCTCACAAGCAACACCATCCACTTTATTCATAAAAAAATCCACTATCACTATAAAAACTCAATTACCCCCTTTTTTATCCATCAAGATAAAAAGAATTCCACATAATTTTTTTACTCTTTAACTCACCTCTTCATCATTTATTTCATTGAATAATTTTTTCACCATTTCTTTATCTTTCTCTACTTCTTTATAAGAATTAAAATGTTTACCTTACCTTTTTTCAAGTTATTGCTTATCACTCTTTCTTTTACTCATTACAGAATTATCATCACTAGTAATTCATATATCTTTCTGAATTTAGTTTTCATAACTTTGCTCATTTTAAAATTTAAATCTTCTAGAAAACCATCTAGTGTATCACTTTCCATGCCTCCCTTTATCAAATACTACTATTTCTTGCACTGTTTATTTGAAATCCAACAATCCTCAATAGCTTAAGTATCATTGATATTATCTCCACTATTGTTTAACATACAAAGTCTATAGTCTTTGCAAACCTTCAAAAAAATTAGCTTTTAGTTTTTGTTCATGCTTAAATACTTTTCTCCAAATGTACACGGTTAGTAACAATTTTATTGATATCTTTGAAACTTCCCAAGTTCCTCTCAAGTACTTAGATAACTTCAAAATCACTATTACTTAGCCTCTCTGAATGAGATTACTCACTCATCATATACATAGTCTTGTAAAATTTGAAAAAAAAAAAATTTACTCTAATTTAAAACCCACTACATTCAACCTTTCAAGTCATATTTTTGAGCTTACCTTGTTTTCACAATTTTTTTCCTCCAACTGTCTCATTTGCCAAACCAATCCCCCAAATTTTATCTTTTCTAACATTCTTCAAGGTTCTGCAAATCCATAAGCTAGTTACTTTGTTCTCCACGATTTTACTAATTTCACTAACTAATAATTGTTAAATCCTTGTCGCTGGGCAAATAGTGAAAGTCATATTTAGTGGTTCTCAATCAAAATTTTAACTCATCCAACGAATCCTTACCAAAATTTTCTTGATCTCACATCTAACCTTTACTTCTCTTCACAACAATAATTCCAACACTTTTGTAACTCACTAGACTCTTAATCTTCTATGCTATATCCCATTAATATCTTTATTAAACTTATAACCTCTAAGGTTAATCACACATCTCGTACCTTCACTAGTCACCATTCTTTCCTTTCATCCAAATTACACCAAGATCAAATCACTTAGCAATTTCTACACTTTGTATTATGTAAACTCATCACTTTTCATCTTTTACTAGCTTCAAATTAGTACTTTATAAATTTATTCTCCAAATAAAGTAGAACTTTAACCATACTCACCTATGCAAATCTTTTATCAAATCACCCTTTTTTAAAAATCTTTAATAACTGTCCAAGTTCCAGAGGAAATTTGCCAATGTCCCTTGATTAATACCTCAACACACTAATTCCTCTTACAATTTCATACAACAATTTCCATCTTCAATTGAAATTTCATAATTCGACTCTCTACTATAATCTCATACCTCCAATCAACTATAAGATTTACTCTAATTATACCCACGAAATCTCTACTTAAGATAAGTACCTATTTTCTTTATTATCTTTCTTTAAATTCCAACTATCGCAAAATTTTCCATTGTCATTAATCCAATGTCACCATTCTTTTACTCAATTTGTTTCTCCCCTTTCTTACCTTAATCACTTTCACATTTCCTCTCTCACTACATCAACTATATATTTTAATACTTTATCTTTTTATCCTTTTCCACGCTTGTTAATCCATCAAAATTCTAACAGCATGTCACTTTCCTATCTTTATTTCACATTTTAAAATCAAGAATTCTTCTCATTCTTACAAAATTTCGGCACAATCTCCCCAAATTCTTGGACTTTCTACATTTTCTAATGGCAAACATAACATATGATTTATATAAATAAAAAAAAGCATTTCGAACCCCATATTATTATTTCAATTATCACTCTATCATGCTAATCCATCATAAGCTCAAATACCACTATCACCAAACACATACGTATATTAACTCATTATTTGTGAATTCTTCCAATTCAAGTTTTTATGATCTCTTTAATAACTATTTCTCAAGCTCAAAAATTTTACCATTTATTTTAGGAGTTTATCCTTAGCAATCTCTCTAACTCATTTAACTAGCATTTAACCATTAATTTACCAATGGGACGTCTCATTAATATAAGATTTCCAAATAAATAAAATCATTCATTCTTATTACATTCTCACATCTTCACATACAATACAATTCACACAACAACAAAAATTTCCAAAAAAATAAAATGTCACTAACCACACAACACAATTCACATACACGTGTATATATAAGTTTGACAATCCATTATCGAGGTAAAACATTCGTATTCATAACTTTTATTAATAGTAAAACCTGCAATTTCACAAGTATGATAAAGTCATTACACACAATACAAAATCATTCAACACAACATGAAATCAACTCACTCCATCTTTAAGAACTCTTACATCAACCCATTCTAATATCAACTTTCATTCCTAAACAACATCCTCTCTAACTTTACACGACCGACTCTTTACAAACTCCCCACACACCTTGCTCATGCAACTAGGGTCTATAGAACCTTAAACCTATGCTTTGATACCAAAAATGTAATGACTTATCCCCCGGTGAGCCCTACCTGAGACCGAATCGTCACCTTTAAGCTCGAAGCTCTAACATGAATGTCGTGCAAACATCTTGTCATACAATACAACTCACAATTTATCATACTTAATCAAATGATTTCCTATACAATCATATTCATTCAACACAGCTAATGCATCACTTTTTAAATCCATATAGTTTACAAAAACATTTCAAATCATTTCCTCTTTTACATAAATATCGTTCTTCTTCACGTCATAGTAGCTTTAACCACGTTCTTCTCCCTAGCTATCCTAGCAACCTCAGATTAACTGAACATGGTGTCTTCTGTAAAAGAGAGAACAATACCTCATAAATCAACAGATAAAGATAAAAAATAAAAAAAATAATTTCTCTCCACTACCAGCAGGAGAGCTAAGAAGGGGCAAGCTAAGATGGTGGATCCTTAGCAGTGGCTCATTTAAAAGGTCCTTGAAAATCTTCTTGACCTTGGCTTCCAAGACCTTATCGACCTTTTGCCACTCTTCATCACCCAAAAAGGGTTCTTTCTAATCAGGTATCTCCTCGGAGCTCCACTCCAATAGGTCCTAATGAAATTTTGGCCCCTCCAAGTAGAATAACCATTCTTTCCAGCCCTTAATCGAGGAAGAAGTGTCAAGATTTTTTCTCCCATCTAAACATCCGCACTACTGACCTTCTGCCCCCCTTGTTATGTTCGATGTATTTTCTCAATGCCAGCACGAACCCAATGACACACCGCATCCCGTTGGGGGATATCATAGTAGGCCAGACACCATAAAAAATAATAATGTCCTTAAAATCAAGGTCCACTAGAAATCTCAACCTCGCCTTGAGATGGTTGAGGTAATAATAGAGAAAGTATGATGCCTCATCCTTCAAAGAGGCACATGCCCTCTTATCAGGATAAGGACACCTAACTCTTCACCCAAGAGGAAAGAATAACCTAAGGGGTATGGACTCTAGGTTACTCTTCGAAATCTCACTAGGGATCCCCCTAGCTTGAAAAGTCTGACTAGCAAGGCAATTGCCTCCCCACTCTCAACAGTAACCTTTCTCTTCTTAGTCCTCACTTTCCTAGACCTAATGGTTCTAGAAGCAGACATAACAAAAGAATTCAAGAAAGAAAAAGTTTAGTAAGGTGTGAAGGAAAGTTTGTGAACTTGAAGGACTCAGTGAAGGAAACTCGCAAGGATTGCAAAGAAAACATGAAGAACTTAGCACTGAGAAGGTATGAGACACCTAAATAAAGAAAGAAAGTGGAAATCATGGTCTAAGTGTCCTTTACATAGCTTTTGCTAAGCCAACCGTTGCTATGACGCGTAGATCAATATGTCATTTGTGTTGGCAAAGGTGCTTCGAGCAGATGAAGTGTACAATAATTAAACGTAACGATTCATAACAACGCCACAAATAGCGAAACGTCTTGTTATAGGCACGTGAGCTCGAAAGCGTCAAGTAATCCACTTTGATAGGCCCGACAAAATCAAACCCAAATAACAAGGAAGTGTACGAGTCCCGAATCTTAATAGGTCCAAACCTCCAAAGTCAAAGGGCTCAAACCTAATCCTATTTAAAAGTAGAGTTCCACCCCTTCAAAAATCAACTACAATAAGTGATTGTAAAGACCCGTCCCGGGTTGGCCACCCCCAAGACAGTATTGTCACATTTTGAAAATCCCAATACGACACATATATGCAACAATAAAAATAATACCAACATAAATTTTTACATCAATCCTCAACCCTCAACGGGGGGAAACATCATTACGATATTGACTTAAATATTTTATACAACGTAATATGCATGAATATTTACAAATAATTTTTTTTTTCATTAGTCTAAGGATGTGGACCACGTGGCTTACCGATAATGACTTCGTCTGAATCTCAACTCACCAAACTATCTGTCATGCCTACTACCTGAAATCATTGTACAATGAGGAGTGAGCTTCACAAACTCAGTGAATTAAACTTCTAGAAGTATTCAATTTGTGTAAGTAGTCTTCCAATATTTACTCATCTATATCTCATAAAATTTGATTATAACATTCTATTATCACTACTCATATCAAATCCCCATCATTTATAAATCTCTTATTTTTATATAATTAATCATCATCTTGAGATTATCAATTTTATCTCATAATTACCTCATTATGAGGTTCACAGCATATAATCAGTCATCTAGATAATTCTAATCATTTCATATTTTCATATTTCTTCTCAGTATAATTCCCTCTCTATGTGGCTCATCCATCTATCAATAAATTTGCAGTCATGAATAGCACTTTACATCTCAAGTAATAACAATCAATATTTAAGAAAATGCAATGCATGAATTTAAATGTTATTATTAGTGGGAATGTTTTCCTACATGTCGACATGTTTTTATCTTAGACTGGCAGCCTTCCTAGTTTTTTCATTCTTATTTAGACTGGCTGCCTTTCCCATTCTTTCATTCTCATTTAGATTGGCTACCTTCCCGGTTCTTTTATTCTCATTTAGACCGGTTGCCTTCTCGGTTCTTTTATTTTCATTTAGATTGACTGCCTTCTCGGTTATTTTATTTCATTTAGACCGGCTGCCTTCCCATTTCTTTTATTTCATGCGTATTCATATGAATAATGATATGAAATATGCATATGAACAATAATATATAAACAAGTATGAATTCAAACATTTAAATTAGCTACCCTGATTATTGATAGGAGCTTAAATATTCATATTTAAGCCCCTTAATTTACATTTGTTAAGCTCTTTATCTATATAATTTGGTCCATTTTACTTCATTTGTGTGTTTCACATGTGTTTATAGGTCTTGGAGAAAAAAAGAAGCAGTTTTGGCACTTAAGGGAAGAAGCCTGGAAATCCTGGAGCAGCTTCTGGTCAAAGTGCAATCGATCGCACTACTACATGCGATCGAGCGCACATGCGATCGTTCGCACACATGAAGGATCGAGCGCAGCACTGTGATCGAGCGCAAGATGCATGCGATCGAGCGCACATGTACGGGCGTGAACAGTAAACAACAGAACCCTATTTTGGAAATAAAGGAGTTTTGTGTTTTAGGAAAGTTTGGGAATTCATGAGCCTTCTAGGACTAGTCAAGTCCTATAAATACATCTGTAAAGCACACACAAATTGAATCACTTCTTTTATCCCCTCTTTTACCTTTCAATCTTTTTTTAGTTTTAGTTTAGTTTTAGGACGGGAGGCCGGAGGCCAGAAGAAAACTGTGGGGGAGAATTGACGACTCTTCTCTCGGGTTTCTTCTTTCTTTTATTTTTATTATGTGTACTTAACTTTTAGTAAGGGCCTGGTTGAAGCCCTAATTATGTTTATTCAATAATTCAGTATTGGCACCTTTGTGATATTTATGTTGTGTTGCTTAACTTGATTAATACCTATGTTTATTTAAATTCCTCATATGTGTTTATCTGATCAATATATGCATGTGGTATGGATTTGTTAGTTAGATCAATTTGGATGACCGAGTCCTGGGTCTGACAT
Organism: Bretschneidera sinensis; assembly: GCA_023935145.1. NCBI lineage: Eukaryota > Viridiplantae > Streptophyta > Magnoliopsida > Brassicales > Akaniaceae > Bretschneidera > Bretschneidera sinensis. The sequence goes on along the minus strand of CM043697.1, from coordinate 23,515,013 downwards.
TAGTAACAAAAGATATCCACATCGGATTCTTGGGTAATCAACATGGGAAATCGAGAGTGGACCAAGCCCTAGGCCCCATGTGGTTGTCGATCTCCACAACCCTAATGCTCTTTTAAGGAACAACTCAGTATACACCCATGCTGAATCTTTTAAGAGAGAAAAGAGTTAGAGTATATACCATGCCTAACTCGTTGCTTAGGGAGATCAATAGCCTAAGGTGTGGACCAAGCCCTTAGGTTGGCAAACATTAGGTATACATGGCATGAGTAGAGCATTGGCATACTGTTGTATTGTGGTAGTATAATTAGTGGTGGATATCAAGTCCCTACACCTTTATCTTTATTATTTTATCTTTATCAAGATCAACTCTTTTATTATTTCTATCTTTTTACATTGCGAATATAATTCTAAAACAAAATTCACCAATCCTTATGGAGATGATCTTGCTTTCGCACACTATACTACTAAGTTGATCTTGTGCACTTGCAATTAAAACGAGTGCGATTATTTGCTTATAAATTTAGGTAGATAATCGCGCAACAAGTTTTTGGCACCATTGCCGGGGATTGCACTAAATGTTTTTTTGGAATTATTTTTGTTAATTTTTATTTTATTTTATTTTATTCTGTTCTGTTTTATTTCTAGTTTTATCAAAAATCAAATTTATTCCTTCTTTTCGTTCAGGTATACAGCAGAGGAGTTTCTGTCCTCATTGCGATCGATCGCAGTGCCTTGTGCGATCGATCGCAGTGCCTTGTGTGATCGAGTGCACATCTGCGATCGAGCACAGTTCAGTATGCGTTCGAGCGCAAAAGCTCTAGGGAGTACCCGAGCAGCAATACTGAAACTACTTGCCTGAAGCTTTTCAACTAATTCATTTGAGGGAGAAGCACCAATGGCGGAAGCTCGATATGCTTATCTAGATGCTTTGGACAAGAAGCTAGATATGAGGCTAGATATGATTGTAAAAGCCATGTCTACTCAAAACATCTCTCCTCGACCACAAGCTACACAAGGCCAGGTATGTGCTATATGTTCTCGTTTTGATCACACTTCTGAAACTTGCCCTTTATATTTATCTGCAGATCAAGAGCAAGCAGATTGTGGAACCGAAAAAATATAATATATATGCACCTACCTACAATCTTGGATGGCAGCACCACCCCAACCTCTCATGGAGCAACCATCAAAACACCTTGAACCTTCAAGGGCAACAAAGGAACTTCCATAAAGCAGCCCAACCAGTTCCAGAACCCAAGAATGATGGTCTAGAAAGTCTTGTAAAACAATTAGCCACTCAACAACAGCAACTAATGACAACATTGATGACTTCTTTAGATCACCAAAAACAAACCATTGCAACATTGATGACTTCATTAGATTACCAAAAACAAACCACTGCAACACATGAGCAAGCAATTCAAAGGCTAGAAGTACAAATGGGGAATTTGGCTAAGGAGCTACGTGAAAGAAAGTTGGGTGAACTTCCAGTCCAACCACTACCTACTCCAAGAGGACATCAACAACTAAATGCCGTGATAACTCTAACAAATGGTGAGATCATCGGAGCTGATGAGCCTGCACAAGCATCCACACCTAAGGTAAGTGAGATGGAGAAGGTAAATGGTGAGAAGGTTGAAATCAAAAGATATAATGCATTAAAATTACCCCCAGATAATATAAAATGTTTTAATGTATGCATGACGCAAAGTGTTGTTGAGGAAGCTTTTCAGGTCCATCACATTGATCCAGTAAAAACCGCTCTTACCTATAGTGTCCCAAGATCGGATATTGAGCCCAAATGCAAGGATGTTACTGATGACATCATTGACACTATGCACCTCCTTGAGGCCTTTCCAAAGCCTCCAAGTAAGTACACTGATCCATTTAAAATTCTTGGGCCTACTAATACTATTTTCCATTTTATTGTCCAGGCACCGAATTTGGAGTTGAAGCAATTGCCAAAGCATGTAACTTATGCTTATATGGGAGAAAATAAGACACCACCTATGCTAGTTGCTGCCAATCTTAGTTTTGGGGAAAAATAAGGCTTGGTCCGGCTGAAGACGTTAAACTTAGCGCTCATGGGAGGCACCCCAGACTTACCCTTTTCATTTTAGTATTTTTCTTTTGTTTATATTTATATTTACATATCTAGTATTTATATTTCTTGTTTTTCGGAACAACTTTTATTTTTCTTTGTCAGGTACTTAGTGCGTGCATCCAGTTCAAGTCTGGGGGCGTGTTACAAGCAAAGCAAGCAACCTAGTTCTCCATCTCCCAGGTCAGATCTTTCCATGCCACACACATTGAGGACAATGTGTATTTTAAGTTTGGGGGTAGTGAGAGATACTAGATACCATCACACACGCACTTGAAACACATGCACACACTAAGTCCCAGTTTTTTTTAAGAAGATAAATGCATGTTCTTTTGGTAAACAAAAATTTTGGTTGATTTAAAAATTTGATAACACTTCATTAGTAAGCTTAAAAGCTAGAACACATAGCCTTGCAATGGGAATTTTACAAAGTTTAGTTACCTACCTCAAGGCTCCTAAGAATTCACGAGTTTGATCCAAATTTGCACAATCACATTTAACACGCATCTGTGTGGGGTATGACATATAATTCTTTTGTATATGTTTCAATTACCTAAACTGTAGTCGGATAACTTGTTGAAAAGAACCCTTTGGCATAAGAAAAATAAAGAAAAAAAAATATGTCCATCATGCGAAAAGAAAATCAAAAAGCTTCCAAAAATCAACTTTTCACTGAGTAACTGGGCCTCTTGCCTCAGTAAGTATTGAGTGTTCATGTCAAAAGGTGGGAGTTTCATTAAGAAGCATTAAAAACCAGTTAAGTTCCGTAGTCTTTTTTACTCGAGCTAGTAAGTCCTTAGGGGTGTCTTTACACCTAATGCTCTAAAACCATCTGGTTTGGGAGTCATTGGCCAAACGCTCGTTACAAGGGTAAAAAAGAAAGCTAGATGGAACTCAATATGGCAAAGATCGCATGATTAAAGGAAAAGAAAAAGAAGCAAATATTATGCCATTTTGTTCTCTTTGATAAGAAATTTGATAAAAGTTTGGGCATCGAAACACCATCTACTAAAATTATGTGAAAACCCCATCTTATATGTGCTAATTCATTACACACAAATCAAACTTGCGATACCTTAAGCCAACCTTAGGTAAGTAACATGAACTTTTGAAAATCCTTTTTCAATACAAAAATGTGTTTTTATTATAAGCTTACTCATGAACGGTAATAATAAGTTTTATGCACGACCCAAATCTTTGAGTATCATGGAAATGAATTTATCTTTAATTTTGTTCTTCATTTAGTTTTTATTTTTGTATTGCTAAGGGACTAGCAATATGTAAGTTTGGGGGCGTGATAGTAGCTTAAATATTCATATTTAAGCCCCTTAATTTACATTTGTTAAGCTCTTTATCTATATAATTTAGTCCATTTTACTTCATTTGTGTGTTTAACATGTGTTTATAGGTCTTAGAGAAAAAAAGAAGCAGTTCTGGCACTTAAGGGAAGAAGCCTGGAAATCCTGGAGAAGTTTCTGGTCAAAGTGCGATCGATCGCACTACTGCATGCGATTGAGCGCACATGCGATCGTTCGCACACATGAAGGATCGAGCGCAGCACTGCGATCGAGCACAAGACGCATGCGATCGAGCGCACATGTATGGGCGTGAATAGTAAACAGCAGAACCCTATTTTGGAAATAAATGAGTTTTGTGTTTTAGGAAAGTTTGGGAATTCATGAGCCTTCTAGGACTACTCAGTCCCTATAAATACACCTGTAAAGCACACACAAATGGAATCACTTCTTTTATCCCCTCTTTTACCTTTCAATCTTCTTTTAGTTTTAGTTTAGTTTTAGGTCGGAAGGCCGGAGGCCAGAAGGAAACTGTGGGGGAGAATTGACGACTCTTCTCTCGGGTTTCTGCTTTCCTTTATTTTTATTATGTGTACTTAACTTTTAGTAAGGGCCTGGTTGAAGCCCTAATTATGTTTATTCAATAATTCAGTATTGGTGCCTTTGTGACATTTATGTTGTGTTGCTTAACTTGATTAATACCTGTGTTTATTTAAATTCCTCATATGTGTTTATCTGATCAATATATACATGTGGTATGGATTTGTTAGTTAGATCAATTTGGATGATCGAGTCTTGAGTCTGACATTAGTAACAAAAGATATCCACACCGGATTCTTGGGTTAATCAACATGGGAAACCGGGAGTGGACCAAGCCCTAGGCCCCGTGTGGTTGCCGATCTCCACATCCCTAATGCTCTCTTAAGGAACAACTCAGTATACACCCATGCTGAATCCTTTAAGAGAGAAAAGAGTTAGAGTATACACCATGCCTAACTCGTTGCTTAGGGAGATCAATAGCCTAAGGTGTAGACCAAGCCCTTAGGTTGGCAAGCATTAGGTATACATGGCATGAGTAGAGCATTGGCATACTGTTGTATTGTGGTAGCATAATTAGTGGTGGATATCAAGTCCCTACGCCTTTATCTTTATTATTTTATCTTTATCAAAATCAACTCTTTTATTATTTCTATTTTTTTACATTGCGAATATAATTCTAAAACGAAATTCACCAATCCCTGTGGAGATGATTTTGCTTTCGCACACTATACTACTAAGTTGATCTTGTGCACTTGCAAGTAAAACGAGTGCGATTATTTGCTTATTAATTTAGGTAGATAATCACGCAACAATTATTCTTAAATTATTATTTGAAAATTTCTATTAAATTCCTCTCCTTATAAATCATATCAAATCATCAACCATAACTCGTCAAGATCCACTAAATTTTCTCTCCTCATAAATCATAGCTCATCGAGAATTTCACTTATCTCCCTTATTATTAAATTGACTCATTATTCCAATAATATTAGTTCTCATAAAATAATTTTCTACACATCGAGTATTCCTATCATACCTATCAACCAACTTTCATCTATCACCAAATTATAAGTTAATAATTTATTAAAAAACTATCACTTTATATTTCATATTTATCTTGATTACTTAAAGCAAATTTAACTCACCACGTAGCACTTAGAGCTACCAGTGGATCACCTCTTTGCCTTTCCTACTCCTCTCAGCAATTTTCCCCGGTTGCTGATCGTCAACACCTGACATAATATTTATATTAAAATTTCTAATTTTTTCTTCAATTCTTCCATAATTCACACCCTTTGAAAATTCCCACATTGAATTCCAGGAAATTTCATGCATGCTAGATTTCAAAAAATAAAACTCATGTTATTACCTTATGTTTTTCTTAGAGCTTCCTGTGCCTCTCTATAAAATTCTCCCGTAAACCCCTTCAAAATTTTACTTTTTCAACATCCTTTCGGTTCCCAAGTGTTTAAAGAAAGAGAGTAATTTGTATTGAAGAAGGGAGAAAACCAAACAGGATTTGGTAAGTTTTAAAAAAAAAATAAAACAAAAACTCCACACTTCCACACTTGTATATATATATACCCAGTTCACCCCCCCCCCCCCTCAAATTCACACTGATGCCAATGCAGTGTGTTGTCTAACAGACAAATTATGCATGTTAGACAGCCAACACATGTTAGCCCCTTTTTTTTTTCTAAAACCAAAACTTTTTTTTTTTCGTTTTCGTTTTCCTTTGTCCTATTGGACGGTTCAATTTTTTTTTAAACCAAAACTTTTTTTCCTTTTCCTTTGTCATTTTGGATGGTTAAAAAAAAAATTTCTTTTTTTTCTTTACACCACCACACGTCCATTTTTTTTCAAAAGAATTATTTTATTCAATAATAAATCTTTCATATATATATTATTTTAATTCTATGTCATATTTATTAAATTACTTCTTTATCCTTACTTTACGAATACGGGTATTACAGTGATTCCTCCCGTCGTGAAGCTAGGCACCATTAAAGCCATAGAGCCCCACTTTAGCTAGCAGATAAGGAATCGCGACTCTAATTATATAACTCTCATAGAAGAGGGACCGCGACCTCAGCCCCACAATTCCACCTACATGGAATAAAGTCCTTCACGATCATACTATCCCATTTAGGTCTAAAAAGGAATCAAGGTTTCAGCTGAAAACCCAACTCAAGGAATCAAAGCTTACGTCATACAAATCCCACTACATTGGAGTTGTGGCTCCAGTTATACAATTCCCACCAAAATGGGATCACGTCTCCAAAGGCCTCGTAGTCCCACCCGAGCAAAAAAAGAATTATGACTCTAATCACACTCCCACTAAAGTAATGGTCGAGGCCTCAACTGTACAAATCCTCTAGAAAATGAACTATGACTTCCAAAGCCTCACAGTTCCACACGACTAAAAGTAGGGCTAGACTCTAGTCAACAACTTCTTTCGATGTGGGATCATAGTTTCTAAAACCATACAATCTTAGCCTGGATCAAGAGAGTTAAAGACTTCAGTCGCACAACCCCAACAAGGAATACGATTTTAGTTATACTATTCTTGATTAAGAGAAAGTACGGTTTCAATCGCCCAAAATCCTGGTAGTGTGAGTTTATGGCTTCCAAAGCCACTCCACTTTACCTTGGGTCAACGGGAAGATAAACTTCAACCGACAATATAAACGAAGCTATGGTTAAAGGCTCCCGCAACCATGAAATCCCACCTCAGATCAGTCAAGAATCATAACTTCAATTCAATAATCCCTAATCAAACAAGGACAACAGCATCAACTGTGCATAAAGACTTCACTGCCAACAATTCCTCTCGACATAGAACTAGGCACTCTCAAAGCCATACAGTTCTTCTTCAGTCAATAGAAATTATGACTTTAATCATCACGTTTCTCTTTAGGAGTTGATCAAAACCAACAATTCCTATGAGAGTGGAGCTTTAATTTCAGTCATTCGATTCCCATCTAAATGGAACCAAGGCCTCCGCAGCTGCGTAGTTCCATCTAGGCTGAAGATGGATCAAGACTACATAGCACAGTTCCATTCCAATTCAACAGGAATTGCTGAAAGGTTTAATGATTTTTAGCTCATAATTCTCGCTACCATGACTTCAGCCATACAATTTCCACCGAAGCAGAACTACTACTCCTAAGCCTCACAGTTCGCTCGAGCAAAAGACGCTCCACAACGCCTATATCAATGCAAGATGTAAGCCTAAGTCGTACAAATCCCCAAAAGAAAAACTAAGCCAAACCATCCCTTTCCAACTCGTGGAGATACTAAGGTTCGTACCTCATAACTCCTATCTAATGGATTAGTGACCTCGACCCTACAATTGCCACCAAAGTAGAACTACGACCCCAAGCCTCACAGTTCACTCAAGCAAAATAGGAATTACAACCCGACCACACTTCCACCAAAGTATAATCTAAGGCCCGAACCGATAAAGATCTTTAGGATAGGTAAATATCAATGTCAGATCACCTTGACACTATCACAAGAATGCTTGGTCTGATAACCATGACCAGTCGAGGGTCAAAATTTGTATAATCCTACTTTGGATCATTTCGTAGTTATGACATTGACCGCGAGACGCTGAACGAACATTTCACCTCAGTGTAGAGCTTCCAACTAAACTCTCAACCTCGATTCACGAAGGGCAACAAAGGAGAACTACTCCTCTAAGGAATCTCAACATATCCCTTGGGGAATAGGGAGCATCTGATGTGACCAAAATAATACGATTCAGTAGAAACCGAACACGTGATTAGCTAATAACTCCTAAACAACGAAGTGACCCAAACTGACTGCGGTGATGTACATGCAATCATGCCTTCTGACACAATGATGTGACAACTCAAGAGGAAGCCATCCCTCACATACAAATGACCATCTTTTGTGAGGTTCGAGGTGCGGACGCCTCATCTGTACAGCCTTGCACTTCGGAGACTCAGGCAAAGAGCATACCAACGCCTATAAAAAAGGGGTTCCCACACTGGAACAAGGGGACAAAGTAAGCAACCAATTAAGCCAATAAGCAAGCAAGAGCAAGAGGTTAAACTAAGACCAAACTAGATAAAAGAAAAAAGGCAGGATTCAAGCACAATCATGCTCTCCCTAAAAGAGGTAAAAATCATAGAGTATTCTAGGTACAAGGAGAAAACATCCAATGAACAAAGAGAACTATCCCAGTTCTCTCCTCCTCCTAAATATCCCTTCACCTTTACATCCTTTCTGTATTCACCTCAAAGAGTTCATATTGACTTAACTATCAGAGAGTCCTCTCCAGAGTACAAAAACTACGGGAGACTTCATTTAAAGGAGTACGCACACTTTTGATACGAAGAAGTTCTCTAGTCTAGAGCTCGCTCACCTAGATCGAACTTCAACAATACCTCATTGGAGGCCACTGAAGACCAAACGTCCTCGTCCACCTTTTTGACATCAACAGGTATAATTCTTTTTCTTATTTCTAGCCCTGTCTAATATCTATACAAAGCATGTTGTTTAGCCCTCTTTTATAAATGATCCTTATAATGACTTGCCACATAGAAATGTTAGTCTTCTATTGGAAAAATTCTCTTTCATATCTTTCTTAGTGTGAACATGAAATATATGAGAATTTCTTAGGTCATGATGATTTTCCTTAAGAATTCTTTAGGTCGGATGTGGATGATCTACTTTTGATCCGTTTAGATAAATAGATCTAATATAAAAAAAAAAGAAATAAATCTAGTACAATGCATGCAAATTGGTTTGTGATACCACTTTACCGTTAAACAAAAAAAAATCCGTGTATCGACAGATGTGAGCCTCGCCATTGGAGCAAATGTCTCTTCATAGTCAATGCCATATTCCTGAGCAAATCCCTTGGCAACAAGTCGGGCTTTATATCGTTCAATAGAGCCATCAGAAAGTGTCTTGATCTTAAACACCCATTTGCACCTAATAGGAGTTTTTCTAGGGGGCAGATCAACAATATCCCAGGTATGAGTTTTAGCTAGGGCCTGAAGTTCTTCATCCATTGCTTTCTGCCAAAGTGGATTAGTACTAGCCTCCTTATAGGATTGAGGCTCATACAGATGAAGTATAGTGGAAAAACAATGATAATCACAATGGTAATCAGGAAGATGAGAAGGGGGATGAGTTACCCTGGTAGATCTGCGGGGGTGATCTGGAAGATGACTCTTAGAGGGAGTTGGTGCAGACTCATCAGACATAGGAATATCCTCGGGCACGACCGATTGAGTCGGAGAGGTAAGGTCAGTTGAGGGTTCTGGAGCTGGAGCTGGGTCCAGAACGGAAGGGGTGATATCGGCTAGTGATTCGGAGGTGGACTCAACAATACCTGAAACTGGATTCTCAGGAAATAACTCAATAGATGGATCAGTAAAGAATATGGAGTTAGTGATGGTTGACATGTCAAATGACCGTAAGGAAGAGAACATTTGATGTTCCCAAAAAATGACATGACGAGAGATATGAAGAGTTTTAGAAATAGAATCCCAGCACCGATACCCCTTATGTTCAATACCATATCCAATGAAACAACACAGATGAGCCATTGGTTGTAATTTATTGTGTTCATGTGGTTTGAGAAGAACAAAACAAGCGCAACCAAAGACTCTGAGGTTAGAGTAATCAGGAGGTTTACCGAAAAGGCGCTCAAATGGAGACTGATTTTGGATTGTAGCGGAAGGGACACAATTGATTGTGTACACTACGGTTAAGGCAGCATCACCCCAGAAATGTTCAGGACATGATGACGAAATTAGTAGAGCACGAACAGTGTCAAGAATATGTCTATGTTTGCGTTCGGCTCGTCCATTTTGTTGGGAGGTTCCAGGGCACGAGCGATGGGGAAGCGTGCCATTTTTGTGAAGTAGGTTTAGAAAAACATGGTCTTTATATTCCATTGCATTATCTGAACGAAAAAATTTTTTATTCCGAGAGAATTGAGTTTGAACTATAGAAGAAAAATCAGAATATATTTGAAAGAGTTCAGATCTGCTTTTCATAAGAAATAACCAAGTATAACGAGAATAGTCATCCACAAATATAACAAAATAACGAGCACCACCCATTGATGTATGAGGAGAAGGCCCCCAAACGTCAGAATGTACTAAATCAAAAGGTGCAAGGGAAACAAACTGACTCTCATTAAAAGGTAAAGCTGATTGTTTTGCAAGTTGACAATGAATACAATTAAAAGACTCATGCTGAAGTGATCCTAACTGACCACTAGAAATAAGAGAATGTAGAGGGCTGGATGAAGTGTGACCTAACCGATAGTGCCACAATTCCACGGGAGATAGTGCTGGGATGGATGCGGCTGATTGGTTTGGTGATGGTGAGGATGGGACTTGGAGGTGAGTAAACTCAAAGAAGCGTCCAACTTTACGGCCGGTTCCAAGGAGTTTTCCTGTCTGAGGGTCCTGCACATGACAACCAGTAGAAGAAAAATGCAAATCAAGTCCAAGATCACATAGTTGTCCAACAGATATAAGGTTAAGCGTAAGATTAGGAACCAAATATGTGTCAGGAAGAGACAAATGAGAACTGTCAACATGTCCAGTGTGGCTGACCAACATATTTGATCCATTGGCAGTGTGAATAGTAGGTGCATGCTCATCACGGGTTTTCAAGGAAAATATGGAGGCATCAGAAGTCATATGATTGCAACAAGCAGAATCAAAATGCCATCGGGATGTACCTGGTGTAGCTGACATGGCTATATTGTTACCAGTTTTAGTTAGAGCCTCGGTAAGAATGGTGCATAAACCACTCCAATCAGGTGAAGAGCTGGATGGAGTTGGTGTAGCATCCGTGGCTACATCAGCAGTATTCTTTGGCTTGGAATAGAACCGATTGTATGAGCCTCATGAACGATATTGGTTCCCATTTGACTGATTTCCAGAAGGAAGTTTAGGGCAGTCTGCAAGATAGTGACCCGGTTCTCTGCAGACTTTACATAGGCGAGAAGGACATTTGAGCAATTCATGCCCTTGTGAATGACAACATTATCCATTTCAAAAACTACTTATATGCAATAACCACCTAAGTAGATATCCAATACCCACTACCCACTAATTTACACCTACCTATACATATTTTCTCATTGTCTTTTTTTTTTTTTCTTCTTCTTTATAACTAAACCTGACACTTCCAGTTTTTTTCTTTTCAAAATGATTATTTCATTCAATAATAAATTTTTCATATATATTATTTTAATTCTATATCATATTTATCAAATTACTTCTTTACCGTTACTTTAAGAATATGGATATTACCGTTATACACTACCCATTAATTTACACTTACCTATACATATTCTCTTATCATTTTATTTGTTTCTATATTAACTATTGGTAACTAAGATTAGAATGACGTTATATCTAGCAAAAAAGAATTTGATTAATTCTGTATATTTTTTATTTACTTTTTAAATTTTATTATTTCATTTAATTTAATAAAAAAAATTGATTAATTCATATATTATTTATTTATTTTTTTAATTTTATTATTTTATTTAATTTAATAAAAAAACATATCAATACGCTCTAGATGTTAGTTCTTAACACACAAATTGAGTCGATTAGAGTTGGGCAACTCGTAAATTCAATTCTAGTTTCATTTCAACTTAAGTTTTACTCTGCTTGTTGATAGTTTAAAAGTCAAAACTGAACTATAAAGTCGTATCGTAGGAGAATTCAATCAAACTAGATGTGTATAGTGTAACACTGATTCATTGACTTGTTCTTTACGTGTTTTTACAAAATACTAATACTTCAACCTTGCTACGAGGGTTAAGAAGCTGTGACTCAGATTCAATAACCAGTCAAGAACTTATCATTTTCAACCCCTTAACTTGGGTAAGGATCCATTTTTTCCTTTAATTTACCTGTAACATGTAGCAGCGCCATCGCGCCATTCAATGGAAATAAATTGTTTACTCGTGTTAGAAGAGTATTGAGAATGTTTCGCGGTGTTATGAATGTTTGAAGTCGTCTAACTTTTTGAAATGGTATATGCATGCATTATGTGGAAAGGGTCGTGTGTCACGGTGGAGTTGGTCGTGATGACATAGCATGTCCACATAAGCTAATAATTAATTCAATAAAAATAATTTTTTTTTAAAAAAAAATTTCTATAAGTTTTAACTTATGTAAAAAAATAATTATTGAAAATACGTTGATTACACCCTTATAATCGTCTAATTAAGATGCAATCATGACTGTTTTTCTTTTGAGATTTTTCTCGTGAGAGAATTGGAGAAATTTTTGTTTGTATCGGATGTAAAACATATATTTGTATCGGAGTGAAAATTTGACTGATAATTTTGGTGAATCTCACTAATAACATTTATACATATTCAATTAACGTTATCAATAAAGCTTTAAAAAATTATCAATCACATTTTTACTCCTATGTAAATATGAGTTTTACATCCGTAAAAATCTACAAAGAAACTGATTTTGGAGTCTTAGGATTCGGGCTTTTCCTAAATGGGCTCCTCGAGATTCCTTTTTTCTTTGAGAACTAAGCGTATCCCAAAATTTTGGTTCTTAATTTCTTCAATTAAATCAAAAGGGTCAACTGGGTCTCTTGGCCTTCACACGTGTTTTTTTTTTTTTTGATGAATTGTTGGAAATTGGATCAAGATGGAAGTACTCCAAAAAGGAAAAGAAAAAAAAAATCGAGCCTTTTGCTTTAGAGATCTCTTTTCAAAATCTTGAATGTAAAAAAATTGGGTGCAATTTCTCTCAAACTAAAAAGAAAAAAAAAAGCATTAACTTGCAGCAAATTAAGCTTAACATAGGTCAAATTTAGCGGCCATAAACGAAAGCTTGAGAGATTAGTGTCAATTTGTGCCTCGTTCAAGTTAATTAAATGTGATTATCAGTTAGACGTGAATGATTTAAATTATAAACGAGAGAAATGTGATTACAAATTCGGTTATGCTCAAACCATGATACTCATACTTATAACTTGATGATCAAAGGCAAAAAAAAAGAAAAAGAACAAAAAAAGAAAAGGAAAAGATACAGTGAAAATCAAAAAAGAAAAAAAAGAAAGGTATCGCTGAGACCGATGGTTTGAGCGACTTGCGGTCGGAGAGGGTTGAATCGCGATTTGCAGGGAGGGAGATGTGAAGAAGAATGAGAGAGTTGACGAGATATGGGTCGAGAAATGGGAAATTTGATGAGTTTACATAAAATTTGGATTCATGGTATTTATGAGATTTTGATAAATGAGGAGGGATATTTTTGTCTAAAATACTATCTAAATGGTATGAAAACTTAATTTTAGATCTGTTTCAGTCATATCCATTAAGTGTTACTAATAAGTGAAAAACAAACAAACTTAATAACACTACATTTGACTGATTCAAAAGTAGTGTCATTAAATAAAACTAAATAAGTCCTTTAAGAGCTCGAACTCTTAAGTCAAACCCAAAAATAGAGCTTCAGTTAGAGCTCGACTAAAATTTGAAAGGTTTGAGCTTGATAATTAACGAGCTCATCCGAGCTCGAGTTTACGAGCTTTAAAAGGTTTTAATGAACCTATCGGGTTTGCAATAGAAATGTATTTTTATAATTTAATAAATAATATATATATACAAATATAATAATATACGTAAAAAATATTTTTAAAAACTATATTAATCGAACGATTCGCAAGCCTAACAAGGTAAATACTCAGGTATTTTACTCGATTTGATTCAGTTAACGAGTTTATTTTGCATATTTGAGCTCAGTTGAAAGTTCAATAAATCGATATTTGATCAAACACGAACTCGAATAGCTCAACCCCCTATTTACCTTGGCATATCAGGGGGAAAAAAAATTAAAATCTGTTAATTTCCCCCGTAAATTGGAACAGCTTAGATCATATCAAGGGCAAGTTGATGATGTTCCTGGTCCTTCATTGACCCTGAAATTTGAATTTTGCTTTAACAGCACAAGATGGCTAGCAGCCATGAGATGGCATCTGTTCTAATTTGATGGGGAAATTAAGAGAAACTGGTATAATTACAAGAGGCAAAACACACACCAAAAAATAACATTCAGTAATCAGAATCGCCATTAACAACCTGGCGTATCTCATTCACTTTATTTGGTCTAAAGCATCTTTTCTTTAAAACAAGACATTTTATATTGAATCAAACAATACAATACTGCAGACAGAACAGAACACTATACTGCAGACAGAACAGACATTTTAAAGTCTAGTAACTTCCATCTGAACTTATGCAAAGCGTATATATAATTTCTAGGAATTTCAGACTGCTATCTATAACCTTATTTTGTGACGAAATAAGCTTTTCCCCCCCCACTCATGGGTTTGGCGAACCATATCCTCCAGATCCACCAGGCGTCACATATCTAGGAGGATAATCATCATTTGTAAGGCTAAGAATTCGTTCATCAACAACTTTCCGTCCTGTATACCATGGAAAAATCGTGTATGGTTAGAAATCACAAGTGAAGCTTCCTTCCGCAGCCTTAAAAAAAAGAATTAAAAAAACACAATGAAGTATGGAGTTTAATTAAACAGAATAATAATTGAAGTTTCCCTCATGACTGACCGAGTTTGGATTTCGGTAGTGCATCATCTGAGGCAGCGGCTGCTACCTCCAAGGACATAAGAAGTACTATTGCTACGAACAACGCCATCACCATGACTTGAGAGGACTTACTGAATACCATTTTTGGCAGGCTAACTAACTGTGTTGGAAGAAGGTGACTTAATTAGCTCGAGAAGAGAGCTGCTAGCCTACTATGAGAATGGAGAATGGAAAGTGGAGAGTGTCTTATTTATAGATAACAATGAAGCCTGTTAATTGTCTTATTTATAGAGCTGCATCAAAAGACAGGCGACATAGATTGGGCCAACTAATACACTAGCTAGGACAGGTAATATCGAGTCCTCAACATACTACAAAGTCAATACAGGATTTACTCTCTATATTTTCCCCATCTTCAGCTGTATTGCTATCCTCTGTCCAACTGCCCAATTTGACAATGTCTTCAAAGAGAATCTTTCCATCTGTTACATGAAAAGTTCTTGTCTGCAACAATGCCATAAGAGATATATATATATATGGTATAAGATCTATCTCACTATTAAATAGTATAAAAAGAGAGAAAAAAATGTATTTTATTTTCATTCAAATGTGAGATAGGCTTTTATGCCATATAACTCTTATGACACTGTGCTAAATAATTTTTTTTTTTTCATGTTACGTGTTATGAAATACTTGTTTGACCACCAACTTTAATTAACAAAGGATTCCACAGCACGAAGTTGAAAG
The DNA here is from genome assembly GCA_023935145.1 of Bretschneidera sinensis. NCBI lineage: Eukaryota > Viridiplantae > Streptophyta > Magnoliopsida > Brassicales > Akaniaceae > Bretschneidera > Bretschneidera sinensis. Next base: position 23,499,745 of record CM043697.1, on the reverse strand, counting down.
AATTAGAAAGCATATAGTTGTCAAAAATATTTTTAATTTTTCATCTCTATTTTTTTAACACTTTCTTCAATAATTTACGCATTTTTAATATAGTTTAGAAAACAACATATTTTTTATCCACATAATATTGAAAAAATTGAGAAAAGAATTTTTTTTTCGTTTCTCTAACTTTTTCAACGTCATATTAAAAAAGTTGAAAAACTATGTTAAGAATGTACAAATTGTTTAAGAAAATATTAAGAAAATAAAATATATATTTTTCACAATTAAAATATCCTTTACTATTTTAAGGTACATTTTCCTTATCTTCAAATTTAAAATTTCAATAAAATTAATTCTTGTTGCTTCCCACGCAGAGAAAACACATATTTGTATGTTTCTAGTAACACTTTAAAACAATGCCTTTTGCTTTAAGTGCTGTTTAAATCACAACAGAACCCAACTATTTAGACATACACCATAATCACAATCATCTAATAATACCAATACATACACAGCCACAATTTATCATTCAAAATCTCTCAATCATTTTGAAATCAAGCAAACACCAAACCAACATCATCGGTCCCTCAACAACAAACCAAACGAAAAATAGAAGAAAAGTAAACCAGTGGAAAATTCGCCAAAGATTCAGGCGAGTGTGAGATAGAGATTACAAGAGATTGGAAAAAAGATTCAGCTGGGTACTTATCTCTCTTCGCTGAAAAAAAGGGCTCAGATAGATAATCCACAATGGCTTGAGTGCGACGGTGGTCTTGTGAAAGCGATGACGGAGGCTTGATGTTTAGAGAGGATTTTAGTGGAAGTTGTTGATGGCGCAACGGTGGTGGTGAGCGTTGCAAAGAAGAGACAGCGGCCGTGAACCGAGTCAATGGTGGAATTGCAGCTGTTGCTTGCTGGAGATATTTTTCTGTAGATATGGCTTGCCGGAATCTGCCATCAGGATGGGTGCTCAATGCACACTGGATGGCCGCTTACAGTGGCTTAATCGAAAACGAAAATAAAACCAGAGAGGAGCGGTTTTTTTTCTCCCGTTGCTTGATTTCAAAGAGAACACCAAGAGTAAAGAAATTTGTAATGTTTTTTCTTGTGATTTCATGGAATCAAAGTGGAGATAAATGCGTTTGGGTAATGGGAAAATGTCCGATAAAACTCTCTCTCTCTTTCTCCCCCTTTTTTCTTTTCTTTCTCTGCTCTCCCTTTTTTGCGTGAATCTGAGGTCCCCCATAACGAAATAGCCTCACTCCAAAATCAATGACCCAATAAAAGAAATTTCCCGTCAAACCTGCAACAGAACTACTTCCCTATACCACATTCCATGAGAGAAAATTCAGCGAGAGAAAAGAAACTCCTTTTGTGTATTCACTCCATTTTTTAAAATTTAGTTCTCCATCTTTCTTCCTCAGTGCGTGTGTGCTTCAAATCCGACAATCTTGGGTACTTGTAGTAACCAAATTTTGAGAGGGGAAAGGGAGGGAGAGCATCAGAGTTGAGGGGGGTCTCTTTCTTCATTGCATCTGGAGAGAATAAGGAGTACCCTTCTACATGCAAAACGGTGCTATATAAAGGGGAAGGAGTTGGGCTAAAATCAAATGGGTTTGATTTTGGGCTTGAGTAAAATGGGTTGAGTTGGACTGACACAAATTCAATTAGGTGCCTAAATGAAATTGGCTTTTAATTAATTAGGTCAAACCAAAATGCTTTCTAAATGAAATGAAAGCCCGAGTATAAATCCCATCAAAGGCTTAAATAAATTCCCTTCCTTTTGAGATAAGCCCAAATTTTTATTTTTCGCAATAATTTTTTTTTGTTTTCTAATTTTTTTTTATTTTTCTTGTTTGTTTTTTTAATCTGAGAAAAAAAATGGCATATGATAATAGTTAACAATGATTAAAAAATTTATAAAGATTCTTTTCTATTAGCCATGTGATATGAGATATGAGTCGTCTGTTATACACATGTAATGAATATTAATTGACATTTGTGATTTTCTTACTTTTTGGTTAAATATCTAAACATTTGGATAAGTTTATCGTTTTTTAAAAATTTGAGGTTAAGTTGTAATTGCTACTACACCGAATAAATGTACTTATATTTTATCCATAAATAAATAAATTTCATGAAACCATATGTATAAAAAAGAATATAAAAGAAAAATGGATGAAACCCCTTCATGCTTGAAATGAATCCATTAATTCATCCATGCATTCCTATCACTAATATCCCCTTTATAAACTCCCATATCCAAGTGAGGATGTGATTTTGTCCCCAATATCTAAGTATGTCACCAAAATATTTAACAGTCACATTAATTGAAGTAGAATGGACACTCTTTCTAAACACAAATACTTTAAAAAATTGAGTAAAAATTGTTTGAAAATTTAAATTATCACTCAAATTTTCAAAGTGGATGAAATGGGTGTTTTAGTAAAATATTCCTATAACATCACTCATTGAACTTTTAATCATTATTCTCCCATTTTTTAAATTTTATTTTTGGTCAACATAGTATTTCTGAATATCATAAAGTACAGCAACAATGGATCTAGCCCGCAATGGCTCTAACCTGGACCAACTAACTCAAAAAGTCTAGCCCTGACTATGCCTCATGGTAACAAGCCAATAGTATCACCAGGCCAGGGGTCGTCAGGCCCATGCCATCTTCATAGTTAGGCCTAGTTGGATGTTTTTAAAAAGGCTGAATCAAAACGACGTCGTACTTATGATAAGAGTTGGAAAAAATGAATCGGGGTTTCATTCGATGTTCTTCACTTCTTCTCACTTGAGGCGTTTCTCACTCATCTGATCGAAATTCCCCCCCCCCCCCCCCTCCCCCCAAAAAAATCATTTAGTAGCTCGAAATTCTTTCTTCTCTCTGCGGTCTGCAATCAAGACGACTATGCTCTCTTTCTGTAAATAATCTCACCCATAGCTCAACAAGGTTCTCTCTGTCTAACATCTGTTAATTTTTCTTAGAGTTTTAGTTGCTTGATTATGTTGAAACTTGAGATTGATTGAAAATTAATGAAAAATTTTATATTTTTACATGAAAAAGTCTATCAAATGGTCTTTTTTTTTGGGTTAACCTAGGTTCATTTCCTCAAAGCCTCAAACTAGTTATATAGTGTAATGGCCAGAGTGTGTTGTGGATTTGCTTGATTTTAGGCTTTGATTATTCTTTGGTTAATTGGTTTTATAGTTCAGGGTCTTTGCTAAGTGCTTCGCAGGCAGCTTGCATACTATATGTTTGAATATATTTCTCAGTGGGTTTGGTTATTCTTGTGTTTGTTCAGTGGGTTTGGTATTCTTTTCCTCAGTCATGACAATAACACATTAACACAGAGGGGGCAGGAAAGGGAGGACAACTAGGAATTCTTCATCATTAATTTTTTTTTTCCTGGAATTCACTTCATGCTTGATTTATCTTCTCTGTCTAAGGCTTTGCTTTATGCACCTTTAATTGATCATATTACCTTTATAAACTTTGCAGCAGAATGTGTTGTTCTTTAGCAGACCAGTAACATGTGATGTATTGATGAGAAGATGTACTTTTGGAATTTGATTTATTCCTGCGTGTTTGTGATTTTACTGATGTATGATGGGATAATATGTGAAGTTTGTGATAAATGCTCATTTTTAGGTCTTAAAAGTATCAAAGTTTGTTGACAATTAATTTAAATTTATTTGAATTCTAATTATTATTTTATTGAAACGCCCCAGAATCTCAAAAGGCATACACCCCAACGTCTCGGGTCACACGCCTCCCCTCAATGGGGGAAAATGTCTCGCCCAATGCCTTCGCATCTAATGAGGCGAAAACAAGCGAGTACTAGGACCATTTTACGTTCAAGGGAGTTGTTATCTCTATGTATATTATATCATGGAAGCTTGAAAACTTGCAATGAAATTTCAGTAGCTCTTGATTATAGTTTGTGTTCAAATTGCTGATTTATGTTTGAAGTGTGCATTATTCTGTACATGCAAATTGTACAATAATTTTAATCATATTGAATGTATTGAGGTTTTTGCTTCATGATTTGCATTCTTGGGTCTGAAGTACTTTGATTCCCTGCTCTATTTTTTTGGATTTGTTGGAAAGAAAGAAATAGGAAGACATTTGATAGTGTAAAGATTGATGGTTCAATACCCCTATTGTTTGGTTCCAGGGTAATTTTTTTTATAAATGATGAAGACCTCATATATTTTATGGATTTACTATCATGTACATTGTTTTGTCTATGGGTTGCAGCCCTTTGGTGCTTTATAAATAATTTTTTTTCTTATATGTAAAAGAATTTAGTAGTTATCTGCAAGTAACAATCTCATATTTTGTGCTTTGACATAAATGCTACTGATGTGGTATTTTGTTTTCAGTATCTTTGGGCTTTTGTTGTGGCATCACTGAAATGGACTTTGATTCTACTTCCAGGGTAAGTACTGCAAATATGCATAACCTTCATCAGATAATTTCTCGTCTATCCTCCACTTCCCTCAGCCGAAGCACAAGAGCGGCAGGCTTTGTGAAGGAGAAAACCCCACTCATGTTTGGAGACGATACAGTGATTTCATCAAATATTAGGCTCAATGCTTATCGATTTAATTTATCCCGAGCATTTTCGGTGAGATCAGGGGTTGGTGGAAACGATGGAAAAGATAATTGGGAGAATGCTGTGGGTGGGTCGTTTGGTGAGACCAGCTCTGATGATCTTGGTTGGGACCATGTTTCTATGTGGTCGACTGGATTGACCAAGGAGCATTTTGATGGGCAGGTTGTGGGCCATCAGACTAGTTCTATTGATAGTGGGGTGGACACATCTAACTCTTCATTGATTTCTAATTTACAAGAAATTGAGGATAAGATAAAGGAATTGGAGTCAGAGAACCAGAAGAGCAAGGCTTTTGTAGAGGGATGGAAAGAGAAGATGCGCGAGATGAGTGTACTCTTGAAGCAAGTACTGGAGCCTGGCGCAAGGGGATCTTATCTCAAGGACTCGGAGAAGACAGAGATGTACCGCTTGCACAAGGAGAACCCTGAGGTCTACACAGTTGAGAGGCTTGCCAAGGATTATAGGATTATGAGGCAGCGGGTACATGCAATTCTTTGGCTGAAGGAGCTTGAGGAGGAAGAGGAAAAAAAGCTTGGTCATCCCCTAGACAATTCTGTTGAGCTGTTGCTTGACACTTGCCCAGAGTGAGATATTAATTCCGAGCTTCCTTACTTAGAATTTTATAGTCATTTAATTTTAATATAACTTAATAAATTGATTATGGTGTGTGATTATTCATATCTTACTTTTCTTACTCTTATTGGGCAAATTGGGTATTGTAATCTGTCACTTGTTTGTGAGATTCAGGGTAATGGATTTTATTTATGAATAAAGGCGAAATTTAAGTGATCCAAGAACAGAGACCTGGATTGTTGATGGCCAGAGCTCACCGACACACACTTGCATGCACACTACGTATTCGTTTATGCATGTATTCCTAGCAAAATTATAATGGTGACTATATATGTATGTTACTGTAGTTATGACTTCTGTAGCTTGTGTCTAAGCGTGCATTAGTTTACCCATTAGTACTGAAGTCCAAAACTTTGTACTAACTAGCCTTAGATGCTTTGGCCTTAAGCTCACCTAGTAGGCTTTTTAGGCTTTAGCTTTCCCTGGTATATATTTGTTGGGTCCACTAAAAATGTCTTCTAAATTCTTGTGTTAGATTTTAATGAGCAAAGACTTGAGGCTTCCTCTGCTATGATTTCTTTCCTTGATTCTTGTGACCTATTTATTATCTTCTTATGTGGAATGGACTGAAGTTTCCTTAGGATTTTACTTATTCAGCGAAGATTTGGTTGTAGATCCCAATTAAATCAAGCACATGGGACATGATATGTTCTGTTTGGAGCCTCCTATAATTGAGGGTTTTTGAGTTTAGGGATGGATGGGAGATGGCAGGCAGGCTCAGTCACTTCTTTCTTCAGGCATCAGAGAACTCTATATTATACTTCTAGGCTAGTGCTCTGGAAGTGTTGGAAAATCAACTTTACCAAGGGGTTCCTCTGGCATTTTAGAAAGGCATTTTCTAGTATGCTACTCATGCAGCCAAATTGTTTCTCTGGGGATCAAATTTCGAATACCATTTCGGTGACTCTAAAAGTTTGTAGGTCTCTTGCATGTATCAGAAGAAAGGAGGAAACCTGAAGTCAGGAACCCACGTGGGCCTTTTGGTACATGTTGACTGCCTATTTCAAGATTATACTGCCACCTTTCCACATCATATCAGTTTGGAGATGTCATAGGCAGTAGAGTTTGGTGATATCGGCTCTTCAAGAAGTTACTGAATTTCGATGATTTATTTAGATATTAGTTCTAAACCGTTTCACTTTCACCATGGCTTTCCTACTTTCATTTATGAGACACCCACTGCTTGCTGATAGATTTTGAGGGCTGCTATTGTCTTCTTCTCAGTGGATTTTTCCAGCACGTCCATCAAATGAGGCATTGATGGCCCAATTTTTTTGGGTATTGAGGTTGAGTCTGGTGATGCTTATCTTTGTCATTCTTGCTTCATTCTAGTTATTATAAGCCAATGAGGCTTTGGCTCAATGGTTAAAGCTGAGGTTTTGGGTCTTAAAGGTCCCAGGTTCGAGTGGGGTGTGTGTGTTTTACAAATAAAAAAAAATATATAGGAAGGGAGCCTAATTGTTTTCATCTGTGACTCATTTTGATGGGATTTCTCTTTTCCATTTTTTTTATTAACTAAGATGAACATTTACTATTTTCTTTCCCCACTATGAAGGATGATCTAAAATGGTTCTGTTATCGTTTCCCAAACCACCTTACGGTTGAATACATTTTTTCTTTTATTTAAACCCTATGAAGAATATATGCAGATACCTCTGTTATAATTTTTGGATGCTTGTTTGAGTGCTTTTATGAATTTTAATGGACATTTTAGGGTTCGTACTTCATTTTTCAGTTTAGTAAAACCATTGTGAACTTTAAGTTTATTCTTCCTTTTTTTGTTGTTTTCTGTAGTGGAATTATTTTTCCTTCCTAAGAGATACGATTGCATAATTACATATGAGTTGAAAAGAATCTTAAAAGTTGGCAGTGGGGTACACAATTATTTTTTTGATAAGTGAAATGTATTAAAGAAAAAAAGCACCAAGGGGATGCAACCCATGCACAAAGGCTATCTATAGGAGAGAAACTCCACAAAATCTACAAAGTCAAAGTCATTTACAAAAGAATTCCCTTTGATCCAAAAACATAAGCCATTTAACCATCTTTCCCTAATTATATCAATAGGTCTCTCTAAGCCTTTAAAAGCTCTACGGTTCCTCTCAAGCCAAACAATCCAAAAGATAGAAAGTAGGATCATGGAGTAAACTTTCTTGAGGTTTTTAGGGGCCCGAAGTCCACACTTCATTTAACACCGTTCCGACACACACCCAAGAGACCAAAAAAACCTTATAAGCCATTTCCCACAAGGCTCTAGCTAAAGAGCTCTTCATTAAAAGATGAAGCACAGACTCACCACATCCTTTGCAAATGAAACAACGGTTCACCAATACCCTTTCCCTTCTTTGCAAATTATCAAGCGTTAGGATTTTTTCCAAAGAGGCCTCCCAACAAAACAAACTCACTTTTTTTGCGGCTCCGGAGCACCAATTTGCTTTCCACGGGAAGTTGATGGATCCATCCACAGGAGACACGGCTAGAAGTATCTTATAAAAAGATTTCACCTCAAAGCCTTTACCTGGTTGTTCCTCCATCTCATCACTTCCTCTTTAGATAAGTCAAAATTAAAGCTATATAAAGTTTCCAAGAAGCTTTGCACCCTCTCAATCTCCCAATCGTTAACATTGCGGATGAAAGGCACATCCCATGAGATAACACCATTGGCCACCGAGATACAAGAAGAAATAAGAGCTTCTTTATCCCTCACAATTAGAAATGGCAAACCGTCATCCTTGTAGAATTTCTTGTAGATAGGGATAAGATAATTGTTCTTTACTTGAATTCATCTTTCAGGAATAGACTATAACAATTGAATTCTTTATAGTTGTGAGATCTTTGTTGGTGTGTTATGGACTCCAAGCTTTTCTTACTTAAAGAAAGAAGGAAACTTGTAATTGCTCACTGCAGAGATGGGGTTGTATAGTTTGACTCTTTATGAAGGGGAGGGTTATTTGATTCCTGTAATCCTATATGTTTATAAAACTCTTCCGGCTCGTTTGGTTCGCCAAAAAGGAAATAAGCTGAAATAAAATTGGAATTGACCAGAAATAGAATTGGGCCTGAATTGAATCGTAATTCCATTTCTTGCGTTTGGTTGTGCGTCTGGAATAGTTGATTTCATTTCAATTTTGGTGTTTGGTTGGATTAAATTGAATGATAGAATAATGGTGGAATCTAGATGAAAAGAGTATACCTATAATGCCAATATATTTATTTTGATAGAAACATATTATGTTGAGCAAATTATATAATATGAAAAGATGATAAAATGTATATAAAATTAATCATATTAATTACTCCCTTAACCCCCGGGGTAGTCCAGTGGTAAGGGCAAATTTGGGGCTGTGTGGTAGGTGCATGGTCCTGGGTTTGATTCCCTTTGGGATTTAAGTGAGAGGCTACGTTAGGGGGTTGGCGTGCTATCCTCTCCTGAGTTTGGACCTGTAGGGCTAGGTCCCATAGTGGGCTTGGTCGGGGAGGATTCTGGGTTATCAAAAAAAAAAGTACTCCCTCTATTCGAGAATTATTGTCGTAGTTTGAAAAGCACAAAGTTTAAGGAGTTAGTCTTTTGACTTTCTCCTTGAGATGAATATGGTTACATGTAAAAAGGTGTGGGCAGTGTTGATTGTGAGCCCACCATTTTAAAGTGAATATTTTGCCTAGGTTTTAGAACATGAACAAAAATTTTGGGACATCCCAAAATGGAAAGATAGACAAAAATTATGGGATAGAGAGTATTATATTTATTTATATCGAACATATTATATTATATTATATTTTCATTTATCATTTATTAATTAATTATTTATACTTTTATTATTTTATTATAATATAAATATATAATTTGTATCAATATAATTATATTATAAAAATATATTATATTAGTTAATTAAATCAGTATTATTTTTTATATATTATATTATTTAAATTTCTTAACTAGTTATTTAAACTTTTATTATTTTTATTTTATGATATTTAGTATTATATTAATATTTAATTATATTTTGATATTTATTCATTTAATTATATTTTTATTTAGTTTTAATAATTTATTTGGTATTTGTTAATTATTACTAATGTATATTTATATATTATTTACTATAATATTATTTTATGATAATTAGTACAGTATAATATTAATATTTCATTATATTTTTATAGTTATTCATTTATTTATATTTTTATTTAGTTTTTTAATAATATATTTGGTATTTATTAATTATTATTAATATATTATTATATATGATTTTTATTAATATATTATATCATTTTAATAATATTAATTTATCATTTTATGGAAGAGAAGCTATTAGGGCTAAAAAGTTGAGGGTATTTTTGGATATTCATAATTAAGTAGGGATATATTGGTCCAACTAGGTTTTCAATCCTATTCCTTAACATTCGGAATCCACAAATCTTAGGTTGAGGAGAAGAATGGGTTCCTATTATATGGAATTGGGTATTCTTAAGATTTGACAATTCCGAGCTTAAAAGCAAACTAAACATTGTAATTGGAATAGACTCGGAATTGAATTGCCAATTCCAGCAAACCAAATGGGCCATAATAGTCCCCCCTTTTTTTCTTCCTTTTGATTACCTTGTAAGGATTCTTGCATTGGTGGTATGAACAGCTGATGGTTTGATGTTTCTAATATCTGTTTTAGATTGCTAGCTTGATTTATCACTATGGCCTTGAAGTGATTATTTAAGTTGATTCTGGATGGTGTTTCTACTTACAAATAAATACTGTGTATTTATGTATAGCGCAGATCAATTGGTATACTATGTTATTGGAGATGATGGTGTCAAATTTTTTGGTGATAAGTTATTAAAACTTGTGGAGGCATTCTGCAGATGATGATGACAATGGTGTTGGGTGGATAATTGATTGTATGCATGTTGCTAAGACTGAGATAGAGGCTTTACAATCAAGTGTTTCACAATGAATCTATCACTTTTCTTTTCCAGGTTTTTTAATTCCCATGACCGGGAATTCCATGTGGCATCCCTTCCATACAAACCTGACTTCAAGGTTATGCCAGAGGGATGGGATGGTACCATCAGAGATCTAGATGAAGTTCATTATGAGATCTCCAAGAAAGAGGATGATTTGCTCTATCAAGAATTTGTCCAGAGGATGAACATCAATAAAAAGAAGGTAAGTTCCTTCCGTTCTCTGAATTTTTCCTGGGCAAAGAAAGTGAAAATGAGCTGCTGAAATTTAAAATCTTGTTTTTCATCACAATTATGTTGATTTTACTTTGGTTCCATGGATATTATTGCTCTTTCTCTCTCTCTTGTCTGTGTTAGATACGAATTAGGTTTGGGAGGATAGGGTTTTGTGTTTGTTTAGAAGGAAATGAGCTTGAACCAAGGGTTGGGACTTCTGAAACTGCCAACTGTGTTGGAGATTATTTGTTTTTTAATTTTTTTAAAATAAGTAAAAGTATATACTCGTATTAAAAAAAGGAACACCAAGGGGGTGCCACTTGAGTACATTTATGTTGGAGGTTAGTAATCTAGATATATAAAGTAATTGTTCAAGTATGAACACTCAAATATTTTATTACTGGGTATTGGAGTTCATTGGGTAGATAGATTCCCTAAGTTAATATTGGGAGGGGGCTGATTGCAATGAAGGTTGAATTGAAACAAAATTTGGAAGGGCTCGAAGCAAATAGCAAATGGTAAGGATTCTTGTGTATAAGGAATGTGTTGAGATGGCATGACTTCATTGTCCTTGTAAGCTGGCATTGTCATTTAACTCGAAGTAATTCATGTAAAGAAAGTGCTTTTTGTGCTTTTTTCTATATTACAACCAATTTGGAGAATGGAGATTAACTTTCCAGTTTGTAATAAATGATGTTTGTTTTTCCTATCGACGTGACATTCTGAACCATCCTAAATCATGTGGTTTTACCTGTGTACAGATGGCAGGAGAGGTTAAATGCCACAAGTATAGTAGGCGTCGTCCTTCTGAGGGTTGGAAAATCACAGTGGAGAAAATGGGACCACGAGGGAAACGTGGAAATGGCGGTGGGTGGAAGTTTGTAAGCTTGCCAGATGGGTCGAGCCGACCGCTAGATGAAATGGAGAAAATGTATGTGGAGTGTGAGACACCACGTCGCCGACGCAGAATTCTCCCCTCATGACCAGGTCTCTTTAGAATTGATGTTAAAATTAATTGTAGTTTTTGTGCATCTGAGAGAATTCTTGGCTGATGTTATTGTTATCATCCAAAGAAGGAAGAAAAATGTTTTCTGGCATCAATTGCACAACTGCTATTGGAATAATGTAAGAATACGCTGTCCCGAATCAGTTTTAAATTCACTCTCAGCTGTGGATCTGAGCTCATCTCCTTCATCGGAAAGACTAGTTTTGCAGGTAAAAAGGCTTTTGTTCCAAACTGCACATATTAAGTAGATAAGATATCACGGAAAATGATGAATTTCATTTCCGTTGATGAATTATTTTAACGAGGTTTGAACTTTGGACAAGGTTTTATCCACTTTAGAATTTGAGGTGTTAATTTAGATTAAAAATAGCACTTTCTAGCTCATATGATGAGAGATATTTGAGATCACATTGTAAATCAGACAGTTCTATCAGACCTTATTCGGCTTTCTATCTTTTCTATCGTTTGGATGGGGCTATCAGGATGAGCACTACCATTTACAGATTAAAAGCAACAGCAACAGCAACAGCATCACTCAAGATCACTAGCATTTACTCCCATATATCTCTTCTAAGATCATCCTTCACCGTGCCACTCGAGTTTCACGGGTTTATCACTCCATTTCCCGGTGTTATTAGTGGATGAATAATAACACTGCATGGGGTAAAGACTCAATAATGTCTCGTGTAGATAGACACAGAGAACAATCAAAGACTCACTAATGTCTCGTGTAGATAGACACAGAGAACAATCAAGAGGGTGCCTTAGGCTCAAATGAGACTGAAGTTTTCGCTGAGCAAGCCATCAAACTTATTAAGTGGAATATAAATTAAGATTTAACATTGTTCATGGTTAAATGCGGGTAGACAAAATACAACTATGATTCTCAGAGCACTCCAATTCTATTTGTATGCCATAAAAAGAATTTGACAATTATATATAACTGTATAATTAATGAATAAAATACTAGTACTAGTGACGCGCTGCTGTATAATTCCATGATCCTTTAGTGATTTTTTTTTTTTTTTTTTGTTGGAACATATTGAGTTCCTTCCATGTTGCCGAGTACTGACACGTGAGAAAGTACACTTGATCAAAGATTCTGGTCAAATCCATTTGACAGGAGCTAATGAGTATGACATTTAATTAGGGTAAACCTAAGGATGAAAAATTAATTAACCCAACCTAAATTTAATATAATACCTCAAATAACTTTAATTTTAAAAAACCTTTAAAAATGTTCTTTAAAAAAAAAACAAAAGTAGAAGAAAAAAAAGAAAAAGAAAAATCGAAACATTTTCTTCCGTTTTCTTTATCGTTTTCTTCTTCTCGTTCATTCCCTCCTCACCTCTCAGTGCCGCGCATGGAAGCTGCCCTCACCTAGGCAGCGTTTGTGTAACAACAACACCGCCCTTACATTCTTTGGCAACCCCTGTGCGACGGCAGCATCACACTCACCTTTGCAGCCCCTGCGTGAAGGCAACATCACCCTTACTTGGGAAGCTCCTTGCCCGAGCTAGTCGCTCTGGTGTTTTGATTGTTTCTCTCACGATGTAGGATAGTATTTTGCAATTTCTTTTGATCTAGTTATTATTTTTTATTCCAAGTAAACCAACAGTGACAAACCGAATATGCACACACATCAAGAAAGAATGAAATAAACAAGGTTTGTTATTCCACTTTAAATAGGTACCCATTTAATTCACAAAAAAAAAAAAAAAAAAAATTCATTCTGTTGTGAGTGTGATTTTTCCCCAGGAAGTTACATATATGAATGTGTAGTAGGTTAAGAAGGAACAAGCTTGCACTCTTTTTAATTCCTAGTGTAATTATATTAAAGGAGATTTGAGAGGTGCAAGCAGGTATTCTAAAATAGTATTCAACAGTACCATTATAACAGAAGGGGTAATTTTACGAAAACAATTTTATCTTTTCATTATTATTTTCATAATTATTTAAGTTTAAACAGGTCACAAGCAGGGATGCATCTAGGATTATTACTTTAGGGGGTCAAAGTGTTCCGTAAAATAATTTAACCATGAGATTAAAATTCATCGAATTATATTTAAGAAAAGTGAATGTTACCAAAATAATCTTAATATAAAATTATCTTAACTCAAATTAGTTATCGTTGATATAGTAATAATAATAAAATTATAATATTATTGAATTAATTAATAAAAAATTTAACAGAAAACAATCAAATGAGTATAAGATTTTTTTCAATAAAGATATATAAGTAATTAGAACAAAAATCTTTATTATAAAAAAAAGAACAAAAACCTCATCACAAAATCTTCAATTTTTTCCATGAAAAATCAGAATAACCAAACTAGTGCCTATGATGTAATTCAAGTCAATTTTGTTTTCTTTCGCTCAACCTATGTTTCCTTGTAATCCGTAGCATTTGTTTACACAGTGTATAATCGAATAAATACTAAAGAATAAAAGAATCACTTATAAAGATACTAGAGCTAATATACTAACATTTAAGAGAATTAAGTGTTGGTGTAAAAGGTAAATAGGTAAAGGAAAGTCCCAAAAAAAACCCTAGGTATATTTTATTCATAGAAACCCTAGTTACGCCACCCTTGTATGATGGCTAGCTGGCGGTGTGCTGTGTAGAGCCCATTACTTAAATTAGAATATTTTAAATCTTAAAAAATTTATTTCGATGCATAATTGGTTCAATTTGTAGAGTCCATTCCTTTATTTTATTTACTATTCTCTTTGACTTAAAAATATTTAAATACCTTGTATTGGTTTGTAAGGATATAATAAATTTTTTTTTTGAAGGATGAGGTAACTTTCTTTAGGAAACTTTTTAGAGAAATAAGAACCTTAAGGGTAATGCTGGAACTAGTGTAAAACTTAGAGGGGTTTGGTAGCAAAGTAATCAAAAATCCAAGAGAGTGTTAAAGGAGTCATTTCTATCTTTCTAAAAGGTAGTATAAACAAGAGAGAGAAGCCAAACTTTCAGCAAATTCGATCTCATTTCTAGCTTCTTCTAGCACTTTCCTTTGTTCTCTCTTTTCTTGAGTTATTTTGTTGAGAAATTGGAGGAGAAAAATTCAAGCAAGGGTTTTCTTCTTTCATTTTCCTTGTTTTTGCAAGTTAATTATGTAGACTTTAAGTTCAAAGTTCTTAGATTTAAGCTTGAAAAAGATTTTAGGAAAAACCTAAGGGTTTTTTTATTTTTTATTTTTTTTAGGTTTATTGATTTGAAGCTTTTAACTTGAGATTTTTGCTATAAGTATTGTGGAGTTTTATCTTAAAACTTTAGGAAAAACTTTTACTTTAAAAGATTTGGGAGTTTCTTGAGCACTCAAAGTGATTTTTTAGGTAAAAAGATGATTTTTCTTGATTTTTTTTGCTAGAAATGGGTCACCAGTCAACTGGGGACTGTATCAGATATACAAGTTGACTGGTATAAGGTACCCAGTCGACTGGTAAAATGGGCATAAGCTTTTGGACCAAATTCCAGTCGACTGTAAGCTTAGGGTAGTCGACTGGTCAGCCCTTTAAAAAAAATAACCAAAGTTTTTCTTACTTTTTGAATTTGTAACTCTTTCTAGAATGCCCCAAGGTAATTATAAGTTAGAAACTTGGATCAAATAGTCTTAAGATCATCATTTTCCATTTTTTTTAACCATCAAAGAACACTTAAACAAAAGGGAAGTGAACATCGTGACTTAGAACATAGTTTTTCCTTCTTTATTTTCCTTCTTGACTTAGATAAATGTTATGATGGTGTACGCCTTGTTTTGATTTGTTAAGTAATATTTTCAATAGGAGTAGTTGAAGATTGTAGTAAGGGCAAAGAAGTGATTCAAAACTAGAACTTGGTTCTCGAGTTGAGTTTCACCTTACTTTTAGTAAGCGTTGTAAATTATACAACAAACATAAAAGGTTAAAAGTATAATAATATGAATGAGTATGTAAAGACTAATAATAATATTATGAGAAGTATATATATATATATATATATATATATATATATATATGTGTGTGTGTGTGTGTGTGTGTGTGCGCGCGCGCGTGCGTGTGGATATAGAAATACAAGAAATAAACATAGTTATGTTATAGTGTACTTTGAGAAGGGGTGGTGATATGAGTGGTTAGTAAATGATTAAGGGAAATTCAAAGACATAAAGTGTATAAGTTGATGAGTAAGAAAACAAATGTGGATGGATCTAGATGTGTTGTTTTCGGATGTGTATTGCGATGTGATTGATTTGTGGATGTTAACTTTTGAAATTTGTTGCATCATGAATTGGAGTCATATTGCATAAATCATTGATAATCCGTCCAACGAGGGGGAATGATGAGTAAGGCCTAAAAGACTCATCTAATGATGGGGAATGATGGGTGAGGCTGAAAATAAATGAAATATTGAATAATGAAGATGTTGTTGAGAAACGTACCGGTACGTTGGGAGACATCCTCGTTGTTGTATGATTTTTCCAATGAGGGAAACTATTATAAAATTGGCCCAATGAGGGGCAATGAGATAAAATGAATAAAGAAATGAGAAAATTTAATACATGATTGTGCATTTCACTACATTCCATTGAGCATATGTGTTGTGAATGGCCTGTGAGAGACGTATGTGGTAATTGGCCTTTGAGAGGCATTTATGATGTGATTAGCCTTTGTGAGGCATTTGTGATGTGATTGGCCTAGTGAAGGGTATAAGATATTGATTGTTCGTCATGTGGAAACAATGTTAAGATGTTGATCCTTCATAAATAATTCGTGATGTGTACAGTGTGGTGAAAATTACATGTTTTGTGAATTATTAAAAGTATTATCGTTTTCTTGAAATCTTCGATTCCTTTTCTGTTAAGTATTGAGAAGAATAACCAAATTTATATATATATATATATATATATATATATATAAATACATAATATATATAAAATGAATTATGTAATAAGTTTTGGGAATAAAGAAAAAAATTCTAAACGATTACTTTTAGTAATGTGAAGTCTCACTAAATTTTTTAGCTCACCTTTTTATTTTCACTAACATTTCATGTAAGTATCGAAAGTTTTCTGGTTAAAGTTGGTAGGAGTCCTAGTCCACGACATCCTCATCTCTTCGATCCTTTTTGAAAGTCTAAGTTTTTGTCATAGCTTAGTATTTGTGAAAGTATTCAAGTTAGATGTATTTGAGAAAAAAAAAACTTCTTTTTTTTTATCGGTGCCCTTGGTAAAACTTTAAGAGTCGATTTGTAATAGTGAAAGATTTTATATATGGAAAGATGTATATTTGTACAGATTTGTAATGATTGAAAGATTTTTGGTTGATTTGTAAATTTTGTATGATTGTATCTTGAGTCAAGGTGCTCAGTGTTAAAAGGTAATGAAGCTGTTCCAAGTAAGGCTCACAAGGATATTGAATAAGAAATAATTTGGAAAATTTCATAAAACTAAATCTACCAAAATATCCAAAACAATCAAGGCAGCTAAGTCAAACGCTCAACAATGCATTCAGCTGTTTATGTTTAAATCTCAATCACAGAGTTCAAATACTCGGGTTACAAGCATATTGAAGGACAAAAAGAGCAAAGATAGAATTTCTTCCCAAATTACAAGATGAATCCTCAAAGTCTTGAAGCGATTGATCGTCATCTTCAATCTCTTGATAAGTCGTCTTGATGAAAGAAACCGTCTCCTCTTTCAATCTCCCAAAACTCCTCTTGATAATATCTCTCCAAGAACTGCCGTCGTCTCCGCCTTTTCTCTGAGTCTAAAATTCCTATATATAGCTGTATAGAGACGGTTTTGAGATAGAAAACTTGCCATAGGGTTTCTGTTTAGGCTGTGTGCTTCTACTGCTGTCCAGGCCCGATTCTGCTAAAACTGTCATAACTTTCTCTAGAAATATCATATTTATGAGCCATAAAATTCTCCAGAAAATAGACATCCGGATCTTTCCAAAAATATATGGATCATCTCCTGGTTCTTTCTGAATCAATACAGTTTAATCCGCAAAAATCACTTCTGCCACGCTGAAATCACACACATCTTGACCTTTGTCTACTAAAATTACCATAACTTTCTCTAGAAAAATCATATTTATGAGCCGTAAAATTCTCCAGAAAATAGATATCCAGATATTTCCAAGCATATATGGCTCATCTCCTGGTTCTTCCTTAATCAATACAGTTTAATCTGCAAAAATGATTGCTCTATATGGGAAATTATGGCAATTTAGTGAAACTCCTTTCCAAGTGCTTGTGAACCTGTAAAACAATGAAAAGCAACTCAAAGTAACAAATTCCTAAGCTAAACATATAAATAAATACTTGAAAAACATACAAAATACTATGACAAATATTCGTTCATCAATACCTCCTCGAGTAGAGCCCACCCGAGGATCAATCATTATATTTTTGGTATCATTGCTTTAGGTGTAAGGTCTCGTGGACTTAGTTGCATGATGCATGTGCATTGGGTGGTTATAGAAGAACGATTGTGTAGAGTTAGAGAGAATGCCGCTTAGAAGATGAAACTAGTAATGGTTTAAGTGGGGATAATATATTATGAGATCTAAGTTGAGTTGACTTGTATGTGATTGTTGTGTGGAATTGATGTCGTTTGAATTGAATTTTGTATTGTGAAATTTTAGTAATGATGTCTTTGATGAGAGTGTTTGATGAAATGTTTTGATTGATATGTGTTTTTCGTGTAATTGTGGAAAGTGTGGTATATGGTTAGTGATTTATTAGTAGTATTAAAAAGTGAAAGTTGAGGAAGGATCTTTTGAAGAGGTTAACTACTTGACAAGTCTTACCTTGAAATATTCGATCATTGATAATTGTTGATGGACTATTAGTTAAAAAGGACTTTGAATAGTTATGAGATTGTTGAATTATACTAAGCTAGTGTATTATGTTGGATTATGTATAGATGTTTGATTGATAATTTTCCTTCTCTTGATATATTTATATATTATAATAATTATAATTGATGATTGTGATATGGTGGTGTAGTGTTAGTTTGATGAATAATTAGTATAGAATTTGTAAATTTAAATTGGATAAAGTTTAGCATAGATAGCATATATGTGTGTATGTATGAGGTTTGAGAATAGGAAGAAAGTAGTCGATGGAGTATCAGATTGTAGTATTTTGAAAGTCTGGGTTGAGTTATCAATTAAAAAATGTGAGAAATTCGAGAGTTGGGAAGTAGAACCGATTCAGAGATAGTTGTAAGTGTTTCATTAGGAAATGAGACTTGAGAATAATGATTAAATTATAGGTAAGAGTATATTTGGGTTTACGAGTATAAAATGTAGTAGGAATAATGTGTTGGACAAGTGGTTCATGTGAAGATTAAGGTATAGAAGGGAATGAATGAAGTAAAATGAGAGAAACAATTTAAGTAAAGGAATGACGGTGTTAGATGATTCGTAAGTGAAGTGTTTGTGGTATTTTGGATTTAAGAAAGGTAAGTAAATAAAGTAGGCTGGAAAATGGAAAATTTATATACATGTGAAAAGAGTAAAAGATAAAGTGAGTAGTAAATTTTTGAATTGATCTTAGGTGTTAAGTGAAGTCCAATACAAGTAGATGGTGGATCTAAATTATAGAATAGAGAATGAGTAAGCAAATGGTTAGTGCTAGTTAAATGAGCATGAGAGTTTTGTTTTATTGGGAGATATAGATTTGAAGAATGTTTTTGATACCTAGTGAGAAGTAAGTGACGATGAGTTAAGTTGTTTGAAGTACTTGAAGAGTAAAGACTAATGGATGACTTGTTTTGGATGTGGTTGAGGTACTAGAAAGGATGATGATTAGCAAAAGTATAATGTATATGCTAAACAAAGAAGATTACTATATAAATGGAGTTATTAAGAAAGGATATTATAGGAGGCTAAGAGTTCAATGAGATACGAGGGTATTAGAAAGATTATGGTAAAAGAGTAATGAGTATAGAGTTCAAAACCAAGGTTGATCGGATAGATGGCTGATAATAAGGCTTGTAGGTAGTTAGTAATAATATAAGAGGAAGAAATTTCAAGATGAATTTTTGACTTAAAAAATTATGAAGTTTGGAGTATATTAAAAGGAAATAGTATTGGAAGAGATGTCTAATAAAGAAGATGGTTAAAGAGATTCGAGGTTACTAGACGTTGCGATTTTGATAGAACTTAATGTATGACTAAGTGGATGAAGGAATTTTAAATTCATGATGGGATTAAGAGATGGGATTAAGAGATGTTTTGAGAAAGAGTATAAGTGGTATGATGTGATTATGAAATATTCTATTCAAAGATTATTAATGATAATGAATTAAAAGGGGTTGTTGGAATTCATTGTACATAGTGTAGCTAAATATAAGATATGGTAGGGAAAAGGGTAATGATGATATGTTAGATAGAATTTGGAGGTTTGATTTCCTAAATGGATTGGAATAGGAAACAAGAAAAGAAATGGAGTTAGAGTTGTAGTTAGGTCGAGGGAATAGTTCAAGTGTGTAAAGGTCTAAGAGAAAGGCGGAAGTAGAATAAAGAAATAAAGATATTATAGTTAGGTGAGTTGATGAAAAGGACTGAGTAAGAAGTGAGAAATCATTTTTGCTACCAGGATGTTGTAGAAGATGAGATGTTTAAGTTGAGACAGATAAAGAAATTATTGGATGTTTGGTATTAAATTTTTGTACTAGATTTAAAAAAGAGGTGGAGTAGTTCGGTGAGATTAAGGATTGTATTGATAAATCAAGAAAATAAGAGGTATGAGACTTAATTTAAGAAATTATAATTGGAGTTTAGCTGATGCTTTGGTTGGAACCATCTATGAACTATAATTGATTAATTTGGAAACTATTGATAGTCTTTGAGATGAATCAGTTTAAGAGAACTAGGATTAAGGATACAAAGGAGTGAGAGTTGATGAAGAGATAAAAGTTGAGGTTTTAAGATAATATTCTAAGTATGAATTGGGAGGTTACAAGTTCAACTAATGGAGGGTTACGATTTTGGAAGAGTGTTCATTCAAAGAAATTGATGGGAGAGATAACAAATGTTAGAGCTTTAACAATTATAAGAAAGTATATAGTAACTTTCTAGAAATTTTAGGGTGAAGAGTTAATTAAGTTTATGGGTAACAGAATAGGGATCTGATTGAAGCGTAGAATATATTTGAGCATAAGGAATAATTAGGAGAGTTGGTCTAAGGAATTATGTAAAGAATTGGAAAGACCAAAGAACGACAATAAATTTAAAATAAAGTTGATATTTAAGGAAAGGTTTATGTAGACGAAATTTTTGGGAGTTCAAGTAGAGATAAAAAAGATGAAATTTACTAAGTCATTTTTTAAGACAACTAAGTGTTGAATGTTAAAGGGAGGAGTTATATAATGAAGATTGTCTAATTAAATGGAAGTATTTGGATTATTATTATATGATGATGATATGATTTGCATCACTTACTTGAAGGGTAAAGGAATCGAAATTTCATAAAAATGATCGAAAGGTTGACTTATAATAGAATTAGGTTATTTGGAAGAAGTTGTGACCATAGAGTAAAGGAATAGAAAACTTGAGTAAAAGACTAAATTGAATTGAGTAAAAGATAGGTGTAGTGATGTTAATCCGGCCTAATATCTTTTAGATCTCCTCGAGGAAGGATTGAATGAAGGATTAGAGAAAGTGACAAGTTGGTAAGTAACCCTGTGGAGAGATGTCTTGGGAAGGAGACATGGTTTAAAGGTAGTACTACTTTTAAGATCCTTGAAGTGTAAAGCTCAAATTAAGATTTAAGAACTTAGAGTGGAGTGTGAGATGGTAAATTTTTTGTCTTTGAAATTGAGGAGCGAAAAGGAAGAGGTAGTTTGATGGGCTAGTTAGATGAACCAATTTGCAGGAGTTAATAGCTTTGAGGTTGAGGAAAATACATTAAAGGGTGCACATTGCTTAGCAAGGGAAAGAATTCTATAGTAGGATTAGATGATGGTGAAATAGAATATAGTGTTGTAATAACAATTATGATGACGATAGAAGGTTTGAGAAGGATTTTTGAGAATGTGAAATGGACTTAGGAATGAGATATTCTTGTTGTATTGTGAACCTTGATAAAGGAGACTTTGAGGATGGATTTTTTTTAGTAGAGGAGAATTGTAGAGCCCAGTATTTTATTTATAATAATTTAAAATTTGAAATTTTTGCACCTGGGTGCATTTTTGGAATGCTTGTGCAAATTGATTTTAATTAAGTTTGTTTTGGAGTTATAAAAAAATTTGGAAGCAAGTAAATAAAGGAAGTTTAAGTAATAAAGATTTTTTTGGGGGAACTTTTGGAGTTTTAAGAAATGGTTAGGTAGATTATAAGAGAATCAAAAGTGGGAGGATAGTTTTACTAAATTAGAGAGCTTTGTGGTGGAAAGAAGAGGTGTGATTTGAGGGTTTATTTTGCAATTCGTAAAGAATATGTCTATAAATAGGGGAGAGGCGAGAGAAGAATGAATATTTTTGCTGGATTCTTCTAGAAAAAAAGAGAGAGAGTTCGATTGAGAGGAGAGAGAGAAAGAAGAAGAGAGAAGAAGAAGAGAAGAAGAAGGAAAGAAGAAAGAGGAAAGAGATTGGGTTTTTTCTTGCAAAAACTCAATGCATAAACTTAATTTTTTTCTCCTAAATCATCAAGTATGTTTATTACTCTAAGGATTTAAGTTTTTAAGTTTAAAATTTGAAGATTTGCTTAAGAAAGTTTGAAGAAAAATGGTTTGTTTAAAAAAAAAAAGGGTTTTTGAACCAAAGTTGAAATTTTGCTATTTGGAGTCCAATTATTGGCTTGGGTAATGTTAATTTTCATTAATAAAACCATTAGAAACTTGTTTTTTTAAAATATTTGAAAAGACCCATAGAGATCAAGAAGAGTTTTAAGGAAAAAGTTAAGTTTTCAGATTTGATTTTTACTGGTATCAGGTGACCCAATCGACTGGGTTGGGAGACCAATCGACTGGATGAGATTTTTATACTATTCTTAAAGGACTCAGTCAATTAAGTCATTGTACTAGTCAATTGAGTGAAGTGGTAGAAGCTTCTGGACATTTTTCCAATCGATTGGATCAGGTACCCAATCAACTGGATCATGCTGATTTTTCAGAAAATGTATTTTCTCCTTAGTTTTTGAACATGAAAACTTTTCAAAATAATTATAATGTTTATATATATTTGAAGTATGATTAAATTTTTCTAAAATAATATTAGCATTCACAAAAATTGAAGTGTTTTTGAGATTCAAAATAGATGATTTGAAAAAGGGCTTAAAGCCTTAATTTCTTTGATTTTTGATTTTTGGTTTCGTGCGAAGTGCATTCTTGAGATTTAAAGTACACAAAATACATTGAGGTTGCTAGAGATTCTTTTAAATGATTTAAAGTAATGAAATTAAGTGTTATTCATTCCTAGGTACTAATGGGGAAATCCTTAAGAGATAAGAAAGTCGTAATCGCGTAGCGAGGTGAGCACGCCTTACCTTTAGTTAGAGTATTTAAAATATATGTAAATTGAGTAATAGAGGATAATGAAAAATAAAATGATCTACCTTGATTAATACAAACCTTAGAAATTAATGAAGATTATGTATATAGATTATGATATGAAGATAGTAAAAAGATTTAGTAAGATGAGAAATTGGTATAGATTAGGAAATAAAGTTTTAAGATATGAGTCTTGAAAATGATTTAAGGTGATTGTGTTGAGGATTTGTGATATGTGGAATTATAATGAATGTGCTTGGTTGAATTTGTATGAAATGTGATGTGAATGATTGATGATTGGTTGTATGCATATCACTTCATGCATTTTGCATTATAACTTTGTTTGGCGGTATGTATTTTAGGGGCAAGTAATGGGTGAGTCCGGTAGGTCCTTTCCCACAAAGGGTGTAAGGGTACCATATGGATATTGTACGAAAAGGACCCGGCCCGGATCAATGGGGGGTTACAAAAATTTGATATTATGATATGATGATTTGACGTACCGGTACGTGGGGAGATGTTCCTGTGATGATGATATAGCCCAATGAGGAGCAGTGATTGATTGTGCATTTATCGCATTACATCATATAGCATGGCATTACATTTCATGGACATATTGAGATGAATGAACCATGAGGGGCGTGTTGTATGATTGGGCCATGAAGGGCGTGTTTTATTAATGGCATGTGAGGGGAGTGATTTATGAATGGCACATGAGGGGAGGATTTTTATGAATGGCCCATGAGGGGTATGTGGTGTGATTGGCCTATGATGGGCGTGTGATATGATTGACCCATGAGGGGTATATGATGTACTTGGCCCGGATTAAGGGCATTATGGTTGTTATGGATATACAAGGTGTTGAAATGAGATTTTCTCTGATTACTTATCCTTGTGCCTTGTGAATGTTTTAAGACTTGTATATCATTTTTGAGTTAAGAAGTTTGTGAACCCTAGTGCAATGGTTATATAATTGTATAGAAAGTTAAGAAAAATATTTGTAGGAACTTTAAATGAATAATTGGAGAATAATTAGGAAAGATATTACTTGTACCTTTAAGTTTTACTAAATAATATGTTGTAGTTAAAATTAAAAAGATAATTCCTCTAATACGATTACTTCTCGTAAGGTGTGTCTCATTGAGCTTTTTAGCTCACTCTTTTATTTTTGCTAACTTTTCAGGTAATTGTTGGGGGCTTGATGGTCAAAGTCGAAAGAAGTCCTAAATAAGGCCTTTGGTGGCGACATCCTCAGCTTTGAAAATCCTTGTTAGGAGTTTTAAATTTGAGGTTGGAATTAGTTGCTGTAAAAGAACTTTGAATTAGGGGAATGTATTCTTTCACTTATATTAAATGTTAAGTTTGTTGTATTGTAATTATCAATTTGTAATTGGATGAACTTGTGATGTTTTAAGTGAATTTGCGTATTCATGTTAAATTATATGTGATTGCATGTAGGTCGAGATGCTCGGAACTAAAAAGAAATGATTCCTCCTTGGGTAGGGCCCACCCGGGGATGGGTTGTTACACCTTTAGTAAGCGTATTTAAAATATATAAATTGAGTAATAAGGATTATAGATATGATCTACCTTGACGAAAATAAACTTTAGAAATTTATGAAGATTAAGTGTAGAAACATTGGTATGAAGGTAGTAAGAAATTATGATATGAGAAATTTTATAGGTTAAGAATCAATGGTATAAAATATGAGTGTAGAAATTATTCAAAGTAGTTGTACTGCGGAGTTTGTGATGTGTAGAGATGTAATGAATGTACTTGGTTGATTGTGTATGAATTTTTGATGTGAATGATTGATGATTTGTTCGCATGCATATCACTTCATGCATTTTCCATTATAACCTTGTTTTGATGGTATGTTATTGAGGTGCGAGTGATGAGTGAGGTCGGTAGGTCTCTTCCCACAAGGGTTGGTTGTAAGGGTACCGAATGGATATTGGATGAGTAGATACCAGCCCGGATCAAGGGGGGTTCTGAAGATTTGGTATGATGATTTAACGTACTGGTACATGGAGAGACGTCCCCATGATTATGATATTAGCCCAGTGAGGAACAGTGATTTGTTTGTGTATTACATCATATAACATGACATTGCATTTCATGGACACATTATAAGGATTGGTCCATGAGGGGTGTGTTTGGTAATTGGCCCATGAGGGGCGTGTGATATGATTAGCCCATGCGAGGCATGTGATGATGTGATGTGCTTGGCCCGGAGAAGGGAATTATTGTGGTTGTGGGAATGTAGAAGTGTTGAGATGAAAATCTTCTCTATTTGCTTTGGCATTGTGTTGTATGATTGCACTAAGAGTTGTATATAATATGTGAATTTAGAAAATTTGTGAACCCTAGCATAAATGGATTTATGATGGTGTAAGAAATAAAGAAAAATAATTGAAGGACACCCAAGAACAATATTACTTATACTTAGTAACTTAAATAAATAACATACTATAATTAAAATAAAAAGATAATTCCTACAATGTGATTACTTCTCGTAAGGTGTGTCTTATTGAGCTTTTAACTCACTCTTTTATTGTTGCTAACCTTTCAAGTTTTACTGGAGACTTGATAGTCCAGTTGAAGAAGCCCAAGTTAAGGCTTTCATCGACGACATCCTCACCCTTGAGAGTTTTGTTAGTAGTTTAAGTTTGGATTGGGATTAGTCATAGTAAAAGAACACTTATAGTGGGGAAGTTTTATTTATTTATTATTGTGTATAGCTAAAATTAATGTAGTGCAAAGATTGTTAGTTATAAAATTTTAATTGTGTGACTTGTAATGTTTTGAATGAATGCTTGTATTCTTGGTGAGTTATGTATGTTTACATATAGGTCAGGGTGTTTGGGACTGAAAGGTGATGATAATTCCTCGGGTAGAGCTCACCCGGGGATGAGTCGTTACATTTTTTGTATCAGAGCTTTAGGTTTAAGGTCCTATAGACCTAGTTGCATGATGCATGATGCATGGGGTGGTTATAGCAAGTTGGTTGTTGAAGAGGATGGCATGTAGGTGTGGTAACCAGTGATGGTTTAGGTGGGGTAAAATGTCTTGAGACCAAAACCAAGTCAAATTGTGTTTGGATGTTGTGTGAACTTGTTGTTGTATGGAATGATTTGTGGTGTTTGTGAAATTTATTGATGGTTGCCTTGATGAGAATGTCGAATATGAATGCCCTGAATTGATACAAATTCTTTGATTATTATATCTTTCATATGTGTGTGAAAATGTTACTATGTAGATGGTTGGTTGGTGCGAATGTTGAAAAGTGATAGATGAAAAAAGATCTTTTAAGAAGTTTTAATTAATTGAAAATTATTAACGAGTTATTAGTTAAAATATTTAGAAATTATTGTTAAGATTATGTCCCCAAAGGGTATGAGTTGAATTGTGATATGAATAATTTTTTTTTAATAATTCTTTTCATGATGTATGTACTAAGGTACTTATGATTGATGATTGTGTGATCGTTATGCAGTGTTAACCTAAGGGATAGTTAATTTAGGAAACTGTAAAACTTAAAATAGATAAAGTCTTGCGTAGTGAGCTAGTTTGTGCGTATGCTTGAGAGATGAACATAGCAAGAAGGTAGTCGATGGAGAATCAGATTGAAGTACTTTGAAAGTCTAGGTTGTGTTATCAATTAGAAAATTTGGGAAGTTCGAGAGTTGGGAAGTAGTATTGATTCATAGAAATTGTTGGATAAGTTGTTAGTATAAGGCATAAGATTTAGTAAGAAATTGTGGTGATAAAACGAGAGGAATTAATCAAGTAAGGAAAAATAGAACTAAGGAAATTTAAAGCGAAGTTTTTCGTAGTATCTTGGGATTTTAAGAAAAATGAAAAAGGAAAGTATGGTTTTTCTTAATCAAAATTCTTATGAACTCAATTAGAGCATTTTATAAGATGGATTCGAGGTAGAGGATCTTAGTCTAGGACCAATTATAAGTTTTGATCGGAAATATTTGGAGAATAGAATTATTATGTGAAAAGTTGTAAAGGAGAAAGGTGAAGTGAATTTTGATTTGATTTTTTAATGTTAAGCGAAGTACGATACAAAGAGATGGCAGATTTATTCAAAATCGAGAAAGCTTTGAGTTTAGATTTGAGGATGAGTAATTAAATGGTTGGTTCTAGTTGATTGAACTTAAGAGTGTTGCTTTGTTGAGGAGATATAAGAGTATTAGAACAATCATAGTGAAAGAGAAATAAGTAAGGAATACAAGGCTAAGGGATTGTTGTATGAGTATTTGATGGAAGGATTGAAATTGAGGCAATTAGGTTTAACCCTCACCATAGTTAATAGTAAGGGCTTAACAACTGTCAGTAATAGTGTAAAGGGATAATTTGCAAGTGAAAAGTTAGCAATTTAAAAATAAATAAAGTTAGGAGTGTACTAGGAAAAGATAGAATTGGGAGAAATTATTGGTGAAGCAAATAATTAGAAATAGTAAAGGTTACTAATTTTTCTGAAGCCGTAATAAAGTATAATGTAAGGTGAAGGAAAGGTCTTAAACAAACCAAGAAGTTATCAAGAAACATTAAGGAGATGAAAATAGAATTTTATTAAGTATATGAAAGTAAATAGCAAACGTGATTGGATTAAGAGGTATCTTTAAAAGAATGGTGTAGGTCGTATGATATAAATGCAGAATACCTTATTCACGGACTATTCGTAATAGTAAATTAAGGAAAAATGTGATTAGACATGGGAAATTGTGTGATTATTCGATGTACGTTGTGTGGTTAGACATGAGATTCGGTAAGGGAAAATGTAAAGATAAAATATTATAGTTCGGTGAGTTGACGAAAAGAATTGAGTACGAAGTAAAGAATATATACTACCACCAAGTTGTAAAAGAGGAGATATTTGAGTTTGAGATAGCTGAAGAGAATTTTTGGATGCTTGGTATTGAGTTTTATTACTAGATTTAAAAAGCAGATAGGGTAATTCGGTGAGACTAATGATTGTATTGGTAAATCAAGAAGCTGAAGGTATTATACTTGATTTAAGAATTTATGGATTGGTGTTTGACTAATGATTTAGTTAGAATCTTCTAGGAAGTATAATTTATAAATTATGAATCTATTGATAATCTTGGAGATAGATTAGTCAAAAAGAAAAAAAAAGGATTAAGGATATAAAGGGGTGAGCTGAGGAAGAGATAAAAGTTGAAGTTCTAAGATAAAGTTCTAATTATAAATTGAAATGTTACATGTTCAAACTAATGAAAAATTGAGATTTTAGGACGTTGTTCATAGGAAAATTTTAATATGAGAGATAAGTAATGTAAGGGCTATAGCGATTACAAGACAATAAATGGTGATGTTTCTAGAAATTTTTAGAGTGGGGAGTTATTTAAGGTGTATTTTGAAGTCTTTTTAGTAAGAGAAATATGGATATGACGTTAAATGTAAAGTATATTTGTATCATAAGGAATAAGTAGAAGAGTTGGTCTAAGGAATTATGTAAAGGAATGGATAGATTCTATAAGGACAAAATTTATCAAGTTATATTCGAAGACAACTAAGTGCTGAAGTTAGGGAAGAGAGTTTTAGAATAGAGATCGTTTGACAATAAATGAAAGTAAATGGATTATTATGGTACAAACAATGTTATAAATTGGATTACGATATTTGTTATTAAAGAGGGATTAGTCAATTTGGAGTTATAATAAAGAGAAAGATGTTTACCTATTACTGTTTTAGTGGGTTATATAAAAATATATTTGTAAATGTACCCTGGTTGGCAGTAGATAAGTTAAGGTTCGAATATAAATAATAAGTGAGAAAGTTAGATTAGAGTCATGAGAAGTAACGAATGAGGAAAGTAAAATACTAATTTGAACTTTTGCTTGATAGATACTAGAAAATTTATGAAGGACTAAGAACTTAGATTGTATTGATTATTTCTTACTGTGGATGAACTTGGAATTGTGAAGTAAACGGATTGAAGAGATGAATAAGAACAAAGTTGAAATGAGTACAAAAATTTGAAATAATACCATTAACGAATTCTAAGTATGGTATCTAGCTGGAGATGAGGTTATTGAATAATATGAAGAGATGATTAGTTGGTAAGTGACCTTGGGAAGAAGTATCTTTAGTGTTGTTATTTGCCTAAGTTTCAAACATGTCCAAACATGGTCTAAGTTTGGTTAATGTCCAAACCAATTGTGGGATATCAAAGTTCAGTAAGTTATAAGGTTGCACACATGTGTGTGCTTCAATTTTGAGCATGGGAAGGTCAGACACACTGCTATGGAAGTTTCTGCCCACAGGTAGGAGGTGTGCGCACAGCATCAGGAGGCTGCAGCATCAGGTCACGCCGCAGCACACAGCACCAGCGCCGCAGCACACAGCAAGCCATGCTTCCAGCCCTGCCTCAGCGCCGCACCACACAGCACATGGCTGCACACATGATCCAGCATGCATAAGACCTCTCCAATCATGTGTGCACCACACCAAAACGCACAGCATCACTTGGAGAGTGATGTAGGGCTGAGATTAAAGGAAGAACATGATCAAAGGGAGGATAATGACTCACAAGAATTTCCAAGAATTAAGAGGCTATAAAAGGGGTTCTCAAGGCCTCATTTCATAAGATAATACAAGATACAAAAACACACATACAAGAGAGTTTTGTGACATTGTGAGATCATTGTAAACACTAAGAGAGAATTGTGTAGAGAGACATAAACACAAGAGGGACTCTTGTAGTGAGGCTGGTTGTAATTAGATAGAGAGAGTCTAGATTAGATTAGAGAACATTGTTGAGTTCTCATCTTCTTCCTTCTCTTCTTGTTTCTTCAAGAACTTGGATTCTTGAAGGGGATTGTTGTAACTTTGTAAGAACCATTGAGATAGTACAGAGAGTTCAGAGGAACTCACGGGGACGTAGGCATATTGCCGAACCTCGACAATAAATTACTTGTCTTCTTTCTTTCTTTGATTTTCTATTCTTGTGTTCGGTTGCTGAAATTATTTCTACAAGTCATTCAAGACTTGGGTGTTTGGAAGATCACCACCTAGGCATCTTGCTAAGGTGATTTCCAACATTCAGGAAGACACGTGATTTAAAAGTCGTATCGCGTTTGAGACCCTTAAGGTATGAAGGTGAGAGGAAAGAAAGTGAAATGGTAAATGATTTAGTCTTTGAAGTACATGAGAAAAAAGGAAGAGGTAAGAAAGAAACGATTTTAAGTAATATTTTTGGTTGGAAATATTTGAATTGAAAGATTGGATAGAGGAGAAAGAATGAATGATAAGGATGAATAATTGTTAGAGAGGTTAACATCGCTTATTATATAAGAAGAGTTTCTAGTAAAGTAGAATGGAATTTATTAAGCAGTACGTTACACCTCTAGTGATAAATTAGTTAGTTGATAACGATTTAAAGAGAGAATCCAAGTTAATTGGCTATAGAAGTTTAACCTCGTTTTGGCAATTATTGACGAAAGTGCAAAGTTTGAGAAGTGTAATTGAGATTTCAGAATGAACTAGAAAAGTGTTAACCCTGATGTTTGGTGAACCCTAGTTAAGGAAATTTCTAAGATGAATTTTTATTAGTGGTGGAGAATTATGGAGCCCGATACTATTTAGAATATTTTAAAATCTTGAGATTTCACAATGACATTTTTTTGGAGGACTTGTTCGGGTTTGAGCTTGATTTTACTTGTTTTGAAACTTGTAAAAAAAACTTGGTAGCAAGTAATTAAATTAATGTGTATTAAATAAAAATTGTCTTGGGGGAGATATTATGTTTTTATAGAATTTTGGGGTAGTTAACGAAAGAAATGAAGAGTTGAAGGGTGAGTGTGTAAATAAGGAAGAATTTTATTATAAATAGGGGAGATAGACCAGCATTTTGTGCTGGAACTCTCTGGAACCACCGAGAAAGAGAGGAGAGAAAAAGATAAGAGAAGAAAAAAAGGGAGAGAAAAGGAAAAAGGGGAAGAATGAGAGGAAGCTAAAGGAAAAGAATGAGAGTTTTGGAAAAAAGAAGGTAATGATCTTGTTCATCTTTATTTCTTGTTTTAATGTTTGGTTTTTAAGCTAAATATTTGAGTTTTTGAAGTGTGATTTAAGGAAATTCTTAAGGAAAAAGTTTGAAGAAAAAAGTTTTGTTTCAAAAATAGGTTTTTTTGCAAAGTTTGTGAAATTGGGAGTTTTAATGCTCAATTATTTCTCTTGGGTAATATTAAATTCTTGAATTTAGGAACTTATATTTTTGAAGGTTTGAAAAGATTCTTTGAAATCAAGAAGAAATTTGGGGGGAAAATATGATTTTCGTAGGGGAATTTTGCTGGAAATCGGGTTACTAATCAACTAGGGCTTCTTCCAATCAACTGTATGTTGTATCAGGGGGTATCAGTCGACTGGTATAAGTACCCAGTCAACTTAGTAAAGTGGCAGAAGCTTCTGGAGGTGTTCCAGTCAACTGGATTAAGTACCCCGTAGATTGGGTCAAGCTAATTTTCCAAAAATGTGACTTTTTCTACAGTTTTTTGAATGCGAAACTTTTCCAAATTGATTTTAATGTTTATATATTTTGAAAATATGATTAAAACACCTTTAAAAGTGTTAGTATTCATGAAATCAAAGTTTTTTTTAGATTCAAAGTAAATGGTTTAAAAAATGGGTGAAAAAGAGTTTAACACCTCGATTTATTTGATTTTTAATTTTGAGCAAAATGCACTCTTGGTATTAAAAGTGTGTAATTACTTTGGAGTTCTCTAGTATTCAATAATGATTGTTAATGATGGGGTTAGATATTTTTTTACGTCTAGTTACAAGTGGTGAGTATCTTTGAAGAATAAAGAAAGTAGTTTGGTACTAGTTGTGGAGAGCCATTTTAGAGACAATGAGATATCTCAGGTTATGAGTCGTTTCAAGAGGTGAGTATGCCTTACCTTTAGAAAGTGTATTTAAAATATGTAAATTGAGTAATAAGGAATATATATATGATCAACCCTGATGAATATAAACATTAAAAATTTATGAAGATTAAGAGTATAAACTATAGTATGAAGGTTGTGAGAAATTATGATATGAGAAATTTTATAGGTTGAGAATCAATGGTATAAAATGTGAGTATAGAAATGATTCAAAGTAGTTATATTGCAGAGTTTTTGATGTGTAGAAATGCAATGAATGTACTTAGTTGATTTTGTATGAATTTGTGCAGTGAATGATTGATGATTTGCTTGCATGCATATCACTTCATGCATTTTGCATTATAAACTTGTGTGATGGTTGGGTCTGGTAGGTCTTTGCCCACAACGGGTGTAAGGGTACCGAATGGATATTGGATGAGTAGAACCCAACCCGGATCAAAGAGAGTTCTGAAGATTTGAAATGATGATTGAACGTACTGGTACGTGGGGATACATCCCTGTGATGATGATATTATATCAGTTAGGGGTAGTGATTTGTTTGTGCATTGCATCATATAGCATGGCATTGCATTTCATGGACACTTTATGAGATTGGCCCATAAGGGGCGTGTTTGATAATTGTCCGATAAGGGGCATGTGATATGATTGGCCTATGCGGGGCATGTGATGATGTGATGTGCTTGACTCGGAGAAGGGCATGATTGTGGTTGTGGGAATGTAAAAGTGTTAAGATGAAAACCTTTTCTGTTTGCTTTGGCATGTTGTTCTATGATTGTAATAAGAGTTGCATATAGTATGTGAATTTAGAAAATTTGTGAACCCTAGCATAAATGGATTTATGATGGTATAAGAAATAAAAAAAATAATAGGAGGGCATACAAAAAGAATATTACTTATACTTATTAGCTTAAATAAATAACATGTTATAATTAAAATAAAAAAATAATTGCTACAATACCATTACTTCTCATAAGGTGTGTCTCATTGAGCTTTTTAGCTCACTCCTTTATTATTGCTAACCTTTTATGTATTACTGGAGACTTGATAATCTAGTTGAATAAGCCCAAGTTAAGGCTTTCGTCGGTGTCATCTTCACCCTTGAGAGTTTTGTTAGAAGTTTAAGTTGGAATTAGTCATTGAAAAAGAATACTTGTAGTGGGGAAGGTTTTTTTATTTATTGTGTCTAGTTAAAATTAATGTAGTGTACAGATTGTTAGTTATAAAATTGTGATTGTATGACTTGTAATGTTTTGAATGAATGCTTGTATTCTTGGTGAGTTATTCATATTCAAATATATGTCGGGGTGCTCGGGACTGAAAGGTGATGATTCCTCCTCAGGTAGGGCCCACCCGGGATGGGTCGTTACATTAATGGCCCGTGAGAGGCGTATGTAGTAATTGGCCCTTGAGAGGCATTTGTGATGTGATTGCCCCTTGAGAGGCATATGTGATGTGATTGGCTCAGTGTGGGGCATAAAATATTGATTCTTCGTAATGTGGAAAAAAATGTTAAGATGGTGATGCTTCAAAAATAATTCGTGATGTTTATAGTGTGCTAAAAATTACATCTTTTGTGAATTATTAAAAGTATTAGCGTTTTCTTGAAATCTTTTATTTCTTTTCTGATAAGTGTTGAGAAGAATAACCAAATTTATATACACACACACACACACATATATATATGTATATGTATATATATGTATATGTATATATATATATACATACATACATAAAAGAAATAATGTATATAAAATGAATTATGCAATAAAGGTTTGGGAATAAAGAAAAAATTTCTAAAACAATTATTTCTAGTAATGTGAACTCTCACTGAGCTTTTTAGCTCACCTTTTTATTTTCACTAACATTTCAAGAAAGCATCAGAAGTTTTCTGGTTAAAGTCGGTCGGAGTCCTCGTCCATGGCATCTTCATTTCTTCAATCCTTTTTGAAAGTCTAAGTTTTTGTCATAGCCTGGTATTTGTAAAAGTATTAAAGTTAGATGTATTTGAGAAAAAACTTCTTTTTTTTTATCGATGCCCTTGGTAAAACTTTAAGAGTCGATTTGTAATAGTGAAAAGTTTCATTTATGTAAAGATGAATATTTGTACAAATTTGTAATGATTAAAAGATTTTTGGTTGATTTGTAAATTTTGTATGGTTGCATGTTGAGTCAAGGTGCTCAGTGTTAAAAGGTAATGGAGTCGTCCTGAGTAGGGCCTACTTAGGCTAGGCCGTTGCATGCTAACAGTACATGGTTACCCCTTGTAGTTCTCCAGCGCACTGGGTGGGGGGCACACAAACCAATCCCCATCGTACGCCAATATCTAGTGCAGAGTATGACTTGGCCTATGCTTAGGTCTACGTGTAAAGCCCATTAATCCAATCCAACTTGCACATGAAGGACAGTGTTAATGTTTAATGATAATATTAGGTCAGTTTCAATCAATTAAACTTTCGAAGTAATTAGTTACTTGACAAAGGGCTTAGTAAGGACCTGATAAGAAGCCTTGAACACTTAAGAGAATACACGCGTGTTTGAGGAATACTAGGGCTAATTGGAGTGTAGTAAATTAAAATAATAAGGTGTCTCTAGACTGTACGTAGTTGCCAGTTCTAAGTAAATTAAAATAAGAATATTTCGTCAAACTTGAAAAATTCGATGGAAATAATTTTAGTCGATGGCAAGACAATATTATGTTCTTGCTTACAACGTTGAAAATTTCCTACATAGTAGATCCTAATTTGCAGCATATTCCTGATGATCCAGTACCTAAGGAAGGAAAGCAACTTCAAACAACAGTGATCAAACAGCTACAAGAAGAAAGGAAGAAAATAGAAGAGGACGAATTGTTGTGTCGTGGGTACATTCTCAACACATTATCAGATCGCTTGTACGATTTCTTTATAGACATCAAATCTACTCATGTTATGCTCTTGAATTTAAATACACAGCAAAGGAAGAGGGTACGAATAAGTATTTAGTTTCTAAACACTTTGATTTTAAAATGACTGACAATAAACATTTTTTAGAACAAGTGCATGGATTAAAATTTATTATCAAAAAGCTTTGATCTTTAAAAATTGTTTTGCCTATATCATTCCAAGTGGGGACTATTATAGCTAAACTTTCCCCTTCTTGGAAGGATTATTGAAAAAGATTGTTGCATAAGTATGAGGACTACACTTTAGAACAAATACAAAAATATTTTCGTATTGAAGAAGAGTCACGTTTAAGTGACAAAAGTAATCATACTCAAAGTGGTCCTAAAG
Organism: Bretschneidera sinensis; assembly: GCA_023935145.1. Taxonomy (NCBI): domain Eukaryota; kingdom Viridiplantae; phylum Streptophyta; class Magnoliopsida; order Brassicales; family Akaniaceae; genus Bretschneidera; species Bretschneidera sinensis. The sequence goes on along the minus strand of CM043697.1, from coordinate 23,464,660 downwards.
TGCATCATGTGGAGGCAAGCAAAACTAAAAAACATGCTTCACAAATGAAAGATAGAGGAAAACTTAAGAAGACTGCAGGAAAGAAGAAAAGTAAATGCCATGTGTTTGGAAAACTCGAGTACTACTCGTGAATATAAATTTCGCAAAAGTATAGATGTCAACAAGGCTAACATGGTTGATAACCATGTAGCAATGATCACCTATTTTAGCCATGTGACTATGATCTCCGAGGTTAATATGGAAAATGAGGTGTCTGGATGGTAGTTAGATTTTGGAGCTACTGTCCATGTTTGCAATGACAAAGGAATGTTCAAGACATTCAAGGAAGTGACTAATAGACCAGAAGTACAAATGGGAAACGTTGCATGAATCAAGGTTTGTGGAGAATGGTCGAAATTGACTTCAGATCCGAAAAGCGTATGAGTCTTCTTAATGTTCTCTATGTACCAGAGATTCAAAAGAATCTGTTCTGTTGATCTTGTAGATAATAAAGGATTTCAAATTTCTATTGAATTCTGCAAGGTCATACTTTCAAAGAATGATATGTTTGTCGGAAAAGGATATTTTTGTAATGGCATGTATAAGCTAAGTATTAATGATAATAAAACCACACCTTCTAATTATATTGTTGAGACTTATTCTTTATGGCATAGACATTTAGCACATATTAATTCTGGTTATTTAAAGATCATGCATAAGTTAGAATTAATAAATATTGGAAATGACGACTTAGGAAAATGTGAAATATGTGTTCAATCTAAAATGGTAAAGAAGCATTTTCCTAAGGTACAAAGAGATTCACAAATTTTAAGTCTAATACATTTAGATTTATGTGAATTAAATGGCATGTTAACAAGAGGTGAAAAAGATATTTTATTACTTTTGTAGATGATGTAAGTAGATATTTGTATGTTTATTTATTAAGATCCAAAGATGAAGCTTTTGACATATTTAAGAAATATAAATCAGAGGTAGAAAATCAACTTGATAAAAAGATTAAAATTCTACGTTCTGATAAAGGTGGTGAATATTTTTTAAATGATTTTGATCAATTCTCTGAGGAGCATGGCATAATACATCAACATACTCCACCTTACACATCACAGCATAATGGTTTGGCCGAAAGAAAAAAACATAGTTTAGTAGAAATGATTAATTGCATGCTTGTTAATGCTAAATTACCATTAAACTTATGGGGTGAAACACTTTTTACTGCATGTCATATTCATAATAGAATTCTAGTAAAGAAAATAAAATTGAGTCCTTATGAAATCTGGAAAGGTAGAAAGCCTAACTTAAATTATTTTAAAGTGTGGGGGTGTTTAGCATATTGTAGAATTTCATAACTTAAAAGAACAAAATTAGGACCTAGAGCTATTAAATGTTTATTTGTTAGATATGCTAAAAACAGTAAGGCCTATAGACTTCTTGATTTGGAGTCTAACGTTATTATTGAGTCACGTGACGTAGAATTCTTTGAGAATAAGTTTTCTACTGATTTTAAGATTATAGAAGAAGAATCTCAAAGAGATGAGACCAATGAAGGATTAAGATCATAAATTATTAATAGAGAAACTAATATTCCTAAAAGGACTGTTGAACCTAGATGGAGTATTAGGGCAAGAAAAGAGAAGACTTTGGATCTTGATTTCATTTATTCTTAATCATTATTATTTTTGGTTGAAGGTGACCAAAAGAATAAGGTATTAAATAAAATACCTATTGTGTTTAACCTAGAAAAGGATCCTATAACTTTCAAGGAAACTATAGCTTCAAGAGATGCTTCTTTTTGGAAAGAAGCTATTAATGATGAGATGAATTCTATAATGGGTAACAACAGTTGGGTATTGGTAGATTTACCTAAAGGATCCAAACCTATTGGATGTAAGTGGGTCTTTAGGAGAAAATACAATACTGATGTCACTATTCAAACTTTCAAAGCGAGACTAGTAGCAAAAGGTGTTAAACAAAAAGAAGGGATTGACTATTTTGACACTTACGCACCATATGCATGCATTACTTCTATTTGAGTCCTTATAGCTTTAGCATCCATTTATAATATGTTTATTCACCAAATGGATGTAAAAACTACTTTTTTAAATAGGGATTTAAATGAGGAAGTATACATGAAACAACCCGAAGGGTATGTTCTTCTAGGAAATGAAAATAAATTGTGCCAGTTAGTCAAATCTCTTTATTGTCTAAAACAAGCCCCAAAACAATGGCATGAAAAATTTGATTCTGTTATTTTATCCTTCGGTTTTAAACATAACAGTGTTGATAGATGCACTTACTCAAAATTTGCCAAAAATTATGGTGTGATAGTTGGTTTATATGTTGATGATATGTTAATCATTAGTACTAACATGGAAGGAGTAAATGGAACTAAGAAGTATTTGTCTTCTTGAATTACGCCCAAACAGTACTATGCGGTAGCAGCAGTATAGAATAGGGTGTCGATCCCATGAAGAGAATGTTCTACAATCAAAGTCTCAGGCAAAAAATAATGGAAACAAAATTAAAAATTAATATTAAGAAAATGTTGAGAATTAAATGATACAATTGAATTAAGTGAAAGAAAATTAATAATGAGTAACACAAGGGTCCAAGAATCCCTCCTAAATTTGATAGCTTTAACTTGTATCAATTCAGTAATTATAACTCAACTATGTATTTCACATCCCAAATGCGTAATCGAAAAATAATAGTGAAAGCACGAAAAATAATCTTTTGTAAATTATTATGAGAAATTCCCTTCTTGTTTTTACAAGTAATGCAACGGTGAATCATATATGATATCCTTAATTGACGATACATCCGGAGACAATAACACAGTAAATGACCAACATATATAATTAATATACCAAAATCAATTGCATCCTAAATTCCACACATAAGAGAAGTATGACTGAACTTATATGGAGAAAAAGAACAGCAATCACCGGAGTTAAATAAAATCTATGGAAGAAGAAAATATAATTATCTGTCACATAGAAACATCAACTTCAATATTAAATAAAGGGAACAACTCAAAATAATTATTCAATGTCAAAAACGCAAATAATGAATTAAATACAAGCCAAACCTGCTATGTCTAAGAGTTCATCTCTTCGCCTTGGTTGAAACTTAGCCTAGCCGATAATATATAATCACAACAGCTCTCTAGAAATTCAGTGTGTATCTCTTCAGCCCCTGTTCTCTGAGTCTAAAATCCTATATATAGTTTTATGGAGACGACTTTGTAGACAGAAAAGTCGCCATAGGGTTTCTGTTCAGGCCGTGTGCTTTTGCTGCTGTCCAGGCCCAGCTTTTGCTGTCCAAAACTGATCTGGTTGTGCTGCTGTCCAAGTCATGCAAATACCAAAAAATTCAGAATTTAATAGCTCCTTCACTTCTGCCACGCTGAAATCACGCACAGCCTGACCTTTGTTTACTAAAACTGCCATAACTTTCTCTAGAAAAATCATATTTATGAGCCATAAAATTTTTCAGAAAATAGACATTTGGATCTTTCCAAGCATATATGGCTTGTCTCTTGGTTCTTCCTGAATCAATACAGTTTAATCCATAAAAATGACTGATCTGTACAGGCAATTTTGGTAATTTAGTGAAACTCCGTTTCACCCTTTGCTAGTGAAACTCCGTTTCACCCTTTGCTAGTGACAACATGACTTAGCAAAATGCTCAATTTATCTTTAACAATCTAGAAATGATGGGTTCTGTTGCACTCCTCTTGGGAAACCCAGTTTCCCTGCTCTGAACTGGTCCGAATGTTGTGGATTCTTTCGAACATATTTTATATATTTTTTTGTTTAAGGCTTTTTTGTTTTTTTAAATCTGCAAAACACATTAAAACACAGAATTCTCCAAAAGACCACACTTGTCAAGAAATTCAATGAATAATCAAAATTAATCTCAACAAATGCATATAATTAACTCTATCTGAAGTGTATTTTCATGCCCTAATCACTTCTATATTTAAGATGAAAGATTTGAGTGAAACAGATATAATCTTAGGAATTAAAATTAAGAAACATAGTAGGGGTTATGCTTTAAGTCAATCTCACTATATTGAGAAAGTGTTAACTAAGTTTAAACATCTTGGTTTCAAAGAGTATAATACTCTTTGTGATCCGAGTATCAAATTACAAAATAATTCTGGTAGGGCAGTGACACAACTTGAATACACTAGTGCTATTGGTGGTCTAATGTATGCAATGCAATGCACTACACTAGACCATATATTTCTTATTATGTGTGTAAACTTAATAGATATACTAGCAATCCTAGTATAAAACACTGGAAAGCCATTGGTAGGATAATGAGATATCTCTAGAATGCCAGTGGTTTGGGACTGTTTTACAACAGTTACCCAAGTGTATTAGAAGGATATACTGATGTGAGTTGGATTACAAGTGTGGGTGATAAAAAATCCACAAGTGGGTTGATATTCACCCTTGGTGGGGGTGCAATTTCTTGGGTAAGCAAGAAACAAACTTGTATATCTCATTCAACTATAGAATCCGAATTTATTGCCCTAGCGGCAATAGGGAAGAAAGCCGAATGGATTAGGAATTTGTTGTTAGACATCAAATTGTGGCCTAGTCCAATGCCACTTGTTTCACTTTATTGCGATAGTGAAGCCACTTTATCAGGGGCTTATAGTAATAACTACAATGGTAAGTCTAGATACATCAGTCTTAGACATGAGTATGTGAGACAATTGATACAAGATGGTATCATTACAATTGTCTATGTAAAGTCAAGTAAGAACTTGGCTAAACCACTTACTAAGGCACTCGCAAGAGACCTAGTAAGTGTTACATCTGGAGAGAAGATGCTTAAACCATTTAAAAGTCAATTGTGATGGCAACCCAACCTAATGCTAGTAGACCACTAGTCCTAGGTTTTAATAGGTACTAAAAAGTTATTGTGATTAGCTGTTGATATTATCATAAAGTTGACCCATAATTGAGAAAGAAAATATCGTCTGTTATGTTTTAGAGGATAAGTTAAACTCTTAATGAAGTTATAAAATGTGTTCTAATAATTGAAATGCAAAAGGAACTTCACTTATATGAACGAAGGAGTGGTGCCGCTTCTTATAGAGAGTTATGGTTTTCTCTCTTGAGGTTCATGAAACCAAGATATAACACATGGCCATAATAGAGCTAAGTGAAAATTAATTATCAGAAATAAGGGAATTGTATGTGTGTGCTGGCTTCGGTCGTATCACATAGGAATGTTGGTTTAATCTAAAGGACACCATTCATTTCGATATGACTTTGAGTTGCTTACACTAATAAGGGTTTTAAATCGAAAGATGCCTTCTTTAAGCATACAAGACTCAGAGATATTGTGGTAGCATTTTTTCAAAATTGGTTTTTCAAACAAGTGGAGAATTGTTAGAAAAATCAACTTTAAAAGCTGATTTTGGACCATTTTAAGGTCTTAATCTAAGCTAATTAATGGTCATTAAAAAAACCTTTAATTATGTGCATTCAATAAAACTCAAGTTGGAGTTTTAATGGGTATTATTTTTTATTCAAAAGGAATCTTAATATATAAGCTTAAAATAAGATTAAAGGTTGTTTAAAAACTCAAATTGGTTTTGTCTCACATTGATAAGAAAAGAAAAAATACAATGCTTTATAAGCATTTATTTGAGATTTTTATCTACTTCTATTAAAAGGAGGGATAGAGTGAAGGCTCACGGTGCATTTCATCGCAAGGCACTGCGTACGCGCCCGTGCCTCGACCCTAGCTCTGGCCCAGTTCCCTCGCAAAGTCACATTGGCGTTTTAGGCGCACTTTGCACTTTCTTTCCAACATGGAAAAACATGTCTTTTAGAATCATTTAAAGAGGTGCTTCTGCACCTATAAGTACCCTACATTCCCCATTTAGAATTCAATTCAATTTTCGTTCTTTCTTCTCTCTTTCTCTCTCAAAATTCTGCCAGAATATTCCTTTATTTCAAAGTAGAATTAAATCTGAAAGTTCTTCAGATTTTACTGTCTACAGACTTAATAAAAGATACTTGGTTATATCTTGAAGGACTATTTGTTTGCAACCCATAGCAAACTTGCTTATATAAGTGAGGACGAATAAAATCTTAAAGACAGTGTTTACAACGTCTCTAAATCTTGATTCTCATATTTTGTTTTAATTACAGATTTTATAGCATCTTTTGTGCCATATATGTGATTGAGTAGCTATTTGAGAACTATGCCTTTATGATGTCATTGATTTGTGATTAGTAACTCTATGGGTTTAAGCTATAATAGAACCAGAGATTTGCAATTTAACATCAAATTAGCAATATATACTTTCTATCAAATAATCAAATGATCTTTATTTCTAATAATGCTGGGTTTTTATATGCAGAAAATTTTCTCAATGGATTCATTCATTAAGACACGTGCGCTTCAAGAGGATGTAATTGCTGGTTGGCGACCAAAAGTGATGGGGTAAAATCTCTCTGCTTCTCTACTCTTTTCCATAGGAACCCTTCAGGTATCTGCCCTTATTTTGAGAAAGATAGATGCGAAGCAGCATGCTCTCAGAGAACTATTTTGATGTTCTAGACATGTACTTTAGCGCTGAAATCAGATTAAAAGCTTTAGTATTTCATATATTCATTGTTAGATGCAATATATTAGAAGATGTGGAGATGAGAAAATTATTTCTAATTGTGGGTAATGTTTGTTTATGCCAAACATTGTATATCGGAGGCCATATTGAAGTCGAAATCTTTGCATTGCGGAAAGGAATTTAAATTGATTTCGCACTCATTTGTTTCCCCTCACTGTCAATGTCTACTATTTGGCTATCAAATTAATCAGAAAAGGTCTCAGCTAATGTATACGGCTATCAAATTAATAGAATCTTTGCAGCCTGTTTTTTTACAGAAACTTGAAACTAATTTGGGAGAGAGACAAACGTATGCTTGTTTAAGGTTTATTTATATTGCAACTCTAAGAGCTTATCCAGGAGCAGCCCTTGTATAATCTTTATACAAAATGAATCAAAAACAATATAAGAAAAATACAACTAATTTTGTCTGCTAGCAATGTAGCTAGCTAAATGATACAGCGGGGCGGCCTTAATAGCATCAAAATAGGCAAGCTCTTGGTTGGCTTGAAACACCAACTCGCTCGTAAACTTCTTGGCCTCATCGATGCCCATCAATTTGGGATAAGTAGCCTTATCACTAACCAAATCTTTCCCGGCCGTCTTCCCCAATTTCTCTGAGGACTTAGTGACATCCAAAATATCATCCACCACTTGAAACAACAACCCTGTACACCTAGCATACTTCCTCACCTTCTCTATGTGAATCATGCTAGCTCCTCCCATTATGGCCCCACAAACAACCGATGCCTCTAAAAGCTTTGCCGTTTTGTGCACATGAATGTACTCCAATTCACTCAAACTCACTTGTTTCCCTTCACTGTCAATGTCTACAATTTGGCCTGCAACAAGCCCTTCTGAGCCAACTGCTGAACCAAGCTCAGCAATAGCTCGAACCACGCGATCAGGGGAGACATTTCTAGTCTTAGCTGCTATGTGCTCAAATGCAAGGGAAAGGAGAGCATCACCAGCAAGAACTGCTGTTTCTTCACCAAAAACTTTGTGGTTTGTGGGCTTTCCTCGTCTAAGATCATCGTTGTCCATGCAAGGGAGGTCATCGTGGATCAATGACATAGTATGAATCATCTCCATTGCACAAGCCATTGGCATGACCAGAGACTCATCTCCTCCTACTAATTCACAGGAAGCAATGCACAAAATGGGACGAACACGCTTGCCTTCTGCAAGAAGTGAGTATCTCATTGCCTCATGAATTTTTAGCGGATGTTGCAAAGGAACTGCCTCATCTAGTGCTTTGTTAACTTGTTTCGCTTTCATGGCTATGTATTCTTCAAATTGGAATACAGGTAAAGGGTTCTTCTGTGGCTTGGTGATCAATTCTTGGGCATGGAATGTCTGCACCAAAGAATGGGTGGGCTTGATTTTTCTTCTTGAGGCAAGTTTAATCTGGTTGGCAAATGAGGTTTTCATGGGGTTACTGAAATCATTGATGGGGTTCTTGAGAAGAGGTGCATAGCCATGACCAGGGATGGTTACAGAGAAGGCCATTGAAGTTTGGTTAATTAGGTGAAGAGCTCTCTGTGTATGTGGATGGGATGGATCGGCTTATTGTTTCTACTTATAGAGAAGGCGATGCAAAGATGCTCTACTGGATGCCAGAACTTAGGCCTTACGTTTATTCCTTTTGGTATGGATTGGACTCTAGCGTAGCATGTCATGTGGGAAATTTTCTTAGGTGTCTTGTTTTGTTTCAAGACAAAAAAATTATCACATTTGTTAGTAAAATAGTCACATTTGATAATAGATTATCATATTTGGAGTATTATTTTCAAATGTGATAATTTACTACCATATCTAATAACTTTACCATCAATTATGACAAAAATACTAGGAAGTTTAACAAAAAAAATTTTTGTCTTGAAACAGAGCAAGACGCCTAAGTGTAAGTGTGACCCATCATGTGGTACCATCAAATGCATGAAAAAGACAAGTCCATATTTATTATTGGGAGTTTGGAGGAGAAGAGAGAGAGGTATTACTGCTTAAAGGGAGGAGGGGAAGGAAGGGAGGGAGGGGCATTTACTAGAGGTGGCAAATCGGTCAGGTCAATTAGGTTCGGGACGGGTCGGGTCTGAGTCATATTGAGTTGTTGGTCACAGGTTATTTCGGGTTGTTCCGGTCACTTGTCATTTTGGGTCGGGTCGGGTCATTTCAATCTTGGATCGTATCGGGTCTCCGGTCATGTCTGGTTTGGGTTCGAGTCATTTAAAGCTCGGGTCTTATTAGGTCTCAAGTCATGTCAAGTTTGGTTGGGTCGGATCGGGTCAAGTCAGGTCAACAAAATAGATATTTATGCTTAATTAAAAAAATATTTTATTTACATATAATAGAACTAAATGAGTTATATTGTCAAATCCGTAAAAATTAATTAATAATAAATTAATGCTTAGTTTTTTAAATAATATTTAATTTTTTAATGCAATATGCAATGTTATTACTCTTAAGCCCAAAATTCAGTTTTAAATGATTTCAGACAACTAGTCCACATAATTATTCTCACTAGTAACGTCTTATACCAAATTTTGGAGATTAAATTTCGTATAATCACTTCATTTCATTATATTTTTTCAGGACAATTAAAAATAAAATTTTATTGTGATTTGAAGAATAATGCAAAATTTAGTCTTCTCGATTTTTGATTTAAAATTGATGATATTACTCACATTAATATAATGTTGAACCGGCATACCAAGACATGTAAATTCATAAATAATTAATTATAATATAATTTTTTTTATTTGACAACTAATAAATTAACTATGATCTAAATTTTAGAAAGCAAATTATTTTTTTTATAAAAAAATTATATTTTCAAGTCATTTCGAGTTGGATCGGATTTGAATTATTTTGAATCCGAATCATTTCGAGTTTCGGGTTAGGATTAGATCGAATTTAGATCATATTATGTTGATGTATTTTCGAATCAAACCAAATCAAATTTTCAAATCTAATCAAATTTTACCACTTCGAAAATTTACTAAAGAGTATTTAAGGAGGGGATGAAAAGTTAACTGATTACGTTTTTTTTTGTTTGGATGTTAAAAAAAAAATAGAGTAAAAGAGGACAAAACAATTGTCCTAGTTTGATTAGAAAGAGAAATAAAAGAAAATGATTAAATTAATAAGTTTTAATCATTCCTTTCTTTATATCCCAAATCAGTGGTTAATCCTCCCATTGTCCCCCTCTAAAAAATAATCCAAACAGCGCTGTGATACACAATGCCCCCTCCTCTCCTCCGATATCCTCCATCCCAAACACATGATGGCATGGATAGTCTGTTAAAACCATGTTAGGCGGCGTTTTCTTTCTTTCTTGGTTTCCTCAATATGTAAACAGGGTAAACTTTTGAGTTACTCTGTATCTATGCATAAATATAAAAACAAAGACAAAAACATAGTATAGACAGTAGTTAAATGGACGAGAATATGCGACTTTGATCCCAAAGGCAGCCCCCCGAGATTAGAAGCCAGAAACTACCAAGTCTTGAGCTATACTAAATAAATATCATTGTTTGCGTTAAGATAAAGACATATTCAAAGTTCCCAAATTCTATCTTTTTAACTAAAGACACTGCTACAGTACTTTAAAAAATATATTTTTAAGTTGAGAATGAAAAGAAGCATGGTATTTTATAATCAATAAATAATTTTAAAAACACCTCTATATTTATATGGATCATGATTCTGACTGCATTCATGATAACGATATGATGTAATATCATGCAAGATGAGTCTTCAGTGCATTGTTATCAACGCGGTGATATCATGTAAGATGAATTTTCTGTAATTATTATATTTATTACTATATTTTTCTTAGTGAAAATATAAAATGATATTTTGGTACGTTAATTATCACTTGTGAGTTGAATCAATTGCATATAATATTACACTATGTTTGGAATCAAATGAAATTCATTTCAATTAATTCACAAATAATTTCTAATTTTGATTTTTTTATATTAAAGTGTAAAAAACAAATAATTTTGTGTTTCTTTTTCCCTAAAATGTCATAACATTTTAAGTATTATATATGACCAAGAAGAATATGCATGAGAAAAAATATTCTTATCTGTTACTTTAGAGAGAGAGAATTAAAGAGACAAATGAAACTTTGGTCAACACAAATTTTTATTCTTCATTTTGTAGAGTTCATTTGCCAATTCTATAAATTTTAATAGGATTTATAACAAACTAACTTAATTTCAAAGTGAATTTATTAACGAATAGATTTCATAATTATCGCAATTTCAAACTTTATAATGCACTAAATTGCAATTTTTTTTATGGAATTAATTTAATTTGTTCTAGACATGTATAATTTAACATTATTCAAATTTGATACAAGTTTAATCATTTAAGTTTTTTTCCTTCTATGTGTAAGCTGTTTTAACTTTTTTTTCTTTTTTACTGAACTAAATTACTTTTTTTAAAAAATAATAAAAGAGAAAAAAACACAAGCATTTCAAGTATTGTTAAGATCAGTTTTGGTTTTAGATTGAGTGCGATTAAGATTAGGTTTGAATTTGGATCGTTCGGATTTAAGTTTATATTGTTTTTGGTTAAAATCGTTCCAAATCAGATTTAAATCACTTCGAGTTTGAGTTGCAAATTTTATGTCTTTTCAATTTCTAAGTGATTTGGTTCATGTTGGATTATTTTAAAATGGCATCCTAATGCTATCTTTATCTTTATCACCTTGCATTACATCAAAATATTGATATTCTAGTCGGTTTTGATGCTTCTCAACAAAAATGATCACATCCATGCTGTACCATCATCTACATTTACAAAAACAAAAGAACACTGCATAGATCATATATCCTTAAATTTGTTGGTTCATGCAACGAGATAAAATTGAGTCGCATAGACCAAGAAATTTTGATTGGTTGGGAGTTTGGCAATATTATCTATGTCAATAAAGCCATCCTACTGAAAATAAAATATTATTAATTTATTTTGCATGAAAACATATTTGGTTTTTTAATAGGGTATCACATAATTCCTCATCAAGATAGTCCATCAATTTTATAGTCGTACAGGACACAGTTTCTCAGCTTCTCAGCGTAACTTCCAAAGATGGATGCATGAATCGAAATAAAAACATCGTAGAGATTCACTTCAACATGATACCTAAATACAGTGGTGATAATTTTGGATACAGTACGACATGAAATAAAACGTGTTAATGTTAAACATAATTAAGTTCGTGTCGTAATTGTATCAACATGAAGTATAATCGGGTTCGTGTTGTAATCGTGTCAACACGATTATAACATGAAAAAATCGTTTCATGTCGCGGGTTGACCCGCTAATCCAAAATAACATGATTATGATAAGATTAAATTCATGGGTCTGATGAGTCATATTGACACGATTTAATCCATGACCTGTTTATGACACATTTAAAAAATTTGTGTATTACATTAAAAAAAATTCTTAGTGTGTATAAAATAAACCCTAATTCCTATTTTCACCATATCACAAACACAAAACACTCACTCACAGACTCACTCAATAGCAACGCATTACAGAGTCTACAGACTCTCTCCTCTCTCCCAATATAGATGATAGTTGATAAGATAATGTTTATATTATTAATTAGATTTTTTTATGTGCATTTGGATCATGAATATATTGAAATTTGGATTATGATTGATTAGATAGATGGTTATGTAATATAACTTATATTTGTTTATGTAATAAACAGGTCGTGTCTGGTTAATCGTGTCGGGTTGTCGTGTTTAACATGTTAGTCGTGCCGTGTCGAGTTGTTGTTTTGTCGTGTCTAACATGACCCATTTATTAAACGGGTTAAGCGTGTCGTGTCGTGTTTCCCGTTTAATAAACATGTCGTGTTAGTGTTGAGTTTCTTGAAACGATTAATAATCGTGTCGTATTTGTGTCGACCCATATAGTGTTATAAATAATTTCGACATGACACGAACACGACTCGTCAACCCGAATTACTATCCCTACCTAAATATCAAATTACTCAATATCTGGTAATAATAGTGAATATATAGAAACTGATATTTGAACCCCAAGTTATCATCAGAATTTATGATAAGTAATTAACAAACAAATTTATTTTCAAAATATTAATATATAAGATTTGCCAACATAGTGCTAGAAAAGAAGGGTGAAAGATTATGAGTCCAACTTTGCATTTAAAAGAATGCAGAAACCCATGCAGCAGGGCTGTAATGGTCCACTTGGAGTAAACATGCCAGTCAATCATTAGAAGTCATTTGCAATTATATATATACAAACAAAATCACTTTTTCAATGATCTGATAAGTACAAAAACAATTATTTTTTGTAGATCAGTGCATGCCCAAAAGTAGTAATCTGATTTCTTTTCTCACAAAAATTCACGAAATAAACTTTATTTTTCCTAAGCATTTTACCAAATAAAGACGACGTACAAATAAGTTTTGCTCTCTAGAACCGTATAGAGGTCTGAACCTAAACCAAAATAAACACATTCTCTGTTTCAGGAATTTACTCAGAGCATAAATTGTTCATAGTAAGATTGAGATACGAAACCAAAATGAAATCAAATCAGAGCCTATCTACATAGAATCTAATTTGATAATAAATATGAAAAGACTGTTTGTTCTAATGGATTCTAACTAGTTCCTTACTTTATAATCTATAAAAGAAAATGGTAAAGCTTTGAAGCGAGAGCGCGCTAGCGTTTTACTAATACAATATCAAGTAAAGGCTCTTCTCATCGAGAGTAAGTTCATTTAAATACAAAAAAAAAAAAATTCAACATTTGATACCTCTTGTTTTTTAAAACAAAAATTGTGTATTCCTTCTGCCTCTAATTACAGTTGAAGTGTCATTGCCAATAAGAACTGTTGAGATTTTACCTTTAAAATCCATCTATTCAAACTTATCATAATTAAATAGGCAAATAAACAAACAAATATCAATACAACAATTTAATTTGGTTTGACAACTTCATTGCTTATGCCACCAACAAACTCACAATTTTATTAATCCTTAACAATAACTTTAAAAAAAACAAAATTATTACTCTAACAACCTCACAACCCAAAATCTTTAATATACCTAAAACTTTCAACCTAGTTCTAATTAAAATATTGGAATTATGAGTGTGCCTCAAACCTTCTCTATGACTCATTTATATAGATGATATTTTCCTAATACTATTAAAAAAATAACAACATAATAGTAGACTACTACTACTTGTATAAAGAACAATATAATGGGAAATTAAGGCTACTTCTACCAGAACAACCAACTATAAAATAGGAAACTATTTTTCCCACACCAATTAGAATTCTTCATTGTGAGGATTTGAGCCAGAATCCTAACAAATATCCATATTGGCTTAAATTCTCCACACATCATCAACAAATCATTTTCTTCTTGGTTTGTGCGATACTTCCTTTTGGTCTTTTCATATCTCATCCACCTAATTTTCTAAGCAAAACATTCCCATCCAACACATACAAACCCTTCTTATTCATTATAACTTTTAACACTACATTTGATCCATTAAGAACTTGCATCTCTCCATTGCCCACAGTCCATGTATATCCCATCTTATCAAGCTCTCCTAAAGAGATAATATTTGTAATGAGAGAGGAAACAAACTTTACCTTCTCAAGTGTTTTCACGTTTCCATCATGGAGCTTTAATCTTAAGCTTCTGTCACCATTAATTACTTTGTGTTTTCCACATGCAGTAGCAATTGTGACATAGGTAGGTTCCTTTATACAATCAAAGTACTTCTTCTTGTTGAATATGTGAATGAAGGACGCCGAATCAAGTAGCACCATATCACTTTCATCAACTTTTTCTTTGATGTGCTCAATAGCTAGCAACATTTCTTCATCACTTCCCTCGGTGATGTTAGTACTTTTACTACTCTTTTCATTATTGCTCTTCTTCCACTCATCCTTCTTAACTCTTTTAAATCATCATTCATGGTCTTACAATAATATTGCATGTGTCCTATTTTTCCACAATAGAAGCACTCTTTGTCACTGTCATCTCTAGGCCTAGATTTAGATCTCCACCTTGAGCCACTGTTCACTCTACATTGGCTCTTCCCTCGATTAGAACTCTCCACATCAAGGGACTGACTACCACTAGACAAGCTCTCGTTTCTCATCAACCTCTCATTCTCACGCAAGAGTGCGGTCACATCATCGAACCTTAATGTTGACTTGCCCACCAATAAAAGCAATACCTTCTCCTCATCCTTCAATGTTTCTTTTGCATTCAGCAATTGAGACATTGACTTGTTAAATTCATTTAAGTGATCATGAAGACTTGTACCTTCTTCTATCTTTAGAGAATAGAGGTCCATCTTGAGACACAATATGTTGGTCAAAGACTTTGACGCATAAATGCTCTCGAGTTTATCCTATAACATCTTGGTGTAGTTTCCTTTACTTGGTCTCGGGAGCAAAAGCCAACCTGATTGTGCTTATAGCATTCCTCTGAATCGATTGCCACTTTATATTAGTCACATCTTCTTCCTCTAAAGCCTAATCAAGATCTTGTTGCACTAGAAGATCTTGAACTGTACTTTACCACAAAATAAAATTATTTCTTCCATTAAATAAATGAATCTCAAATTTAGATATACTTGTCGACATAGTGGCACAGACGTAACAAATAGCAATAGGCAACTTTTTCAAATATATGACCAGGCTCTGATACCACTTGTTGGGATTTTATCCCTAAAATCTGCCTACTCAAACTTACAATAATTAAATAGGCAAATAAACAAACAAATATCAAGCATAAAAATTTAATGTGGTTCAGTAACCTCATTGCCTATGCTACCAAAAAACTCACAATTTTATTAATTCTTAACAATAACTTTAAGAAAAACAAAATTATTATCTTGACAACTTCACAACCCAAAATCTTCAATACACCCAAAGTTTTTCACCTAACTCTAGTTATAATATTTGAATTATAAGTGTGACTTAAGCCTTCTCTCAGACCCTTTTATATAGAGAATATTTTCTTAATACTATTAGGAAAAGAACAGCAACATCATAATAGACTACTACTACTACTTGTATAAGGAACAATCTAATATGAAACTAGTACTATTCCTACTAGAACAACTAACTATAAAGTAGGAAACTACTTTTCCCAAACTAATTAGAATTCTTCTTTGTAAGGATTTGAGCCAAAATCCTAACAAGAACCCTATTTTATCGGGCTAAAATCTCAAGTGACATTTCTTCTTGCAGGGAGGACCAACACTTAATGTTTTTTCAGGTTCTTCTCTATTTGTTCTTATTCTTCTTTTGAAACATATATGACATGTTTGGGTAACAGTTTTCTGTTTTCAGTTTTCGAAAATGAAAACTGAAAACAGTTTTCTGATGTTTTATGAAGAAAACATGTTTGAATAACTGTAACTCGAAAACGATTTCCAAAACAGAAAACAGTAAAATATTGTTTAGATAACTGTATTTTGAAAACATGTTTGGATAATATTATATATTTTTATTTTAAATTTATGTTTTTTTATTAAATAAATTTATTGGATTCTCACTTCAAATTTATAAGATTTTAACTTAAATAATAATTCATGTCTTAATGATAATTTATTAAATTCATGTTTTATAAACACCACTTGCACTTCCTTTTTTAGCACTCTTATTTCTTAATGGTCACAAGAACAACTTAGGCTTTAACAAGTAAAATTGTTAAATTTTTTTTATTTTACCTCATTTGGGCCTTCAAAAGTCGTCTTTATATGAGCTATTGATTTAAAACAATTCAAATTTTATATAATCTTATGATTTGGGTTTTGATGATAAATTCTTTGCGAGGACCTGATTCCCCGTGGAGAACCGAGATGAGGAAAAAAAATTTCTCCGCCTTCGTCCTCAAAGATATAAATCAATTTTTTTTTTTTTTCGTGAGCTTGACGGGAACAAAGATTGGGAATCCTACCCCGTCTATTCTCTGCCCCCGTTGCAATCCCTAGGGAAGACGAAAAAAACAGGGTTGCCAAAACTCAAAGTATGATTATCGTTTGATGAATGGATGATAGGAAGATAAAATGATTCAATGGAAGGAGAAACACTTAACAAAAACGAAACACACAAACATAACTAAACACATCCCAAATTCCTTCGTAGATAAACACATCAGCACTAATGCTTCCGTTTCAAAAAAGCACTAATATTTCGAGGAGCAATACTTAGTTGACTCGGGTTTCAGTTTATATTTTAGATCCGTAAAAATTGATAATTTTAAAGAATTAAATTAGTAATGTTATTCTTTGAGTTGTACATTTATATTGACGTTACTAATAAAATTATTTAAAATTATCAATAAATATTTTAATAAGTTTAAAATATAAATTTTAGATCCGATCAAATTAAAAATTTTCACCTCCTGAAACAGTTTTATTTTTATTATATATATAGGTATAAGATTTGTCTAGAAAGAAAAATAAAACCCAAAAAGGGTAAAGGGAGGCATTCTGCACGTGCGCTTCGCTGATGGACCGCAACAATGGTACGGCGACTCAGACACAAAACCACCCTCCTAAGCTTCTACCGTAAAGTGCTGCGCTATCAAAATCCTTCATTCCTCATCCACTTCCCTCTTGCTTCTTCTCTGCCACTGATGACTAGACTAGCCCTTGTTTACACACACCAAACCTCTCCCTTCCATTGCTCCTATCGTTTTTAAATTCACTTTATTTTTCTTCTTTTAAAACCTTTTTTATTGTTTATATTCAGATACAAGCAAATAGCTTTAACAATTTAATATGATTCTCCAAATGACTCTCTCCACACCATCTCTTCTATCTTCTTGCTCCGCTCACAGGCTCAATCCTCTTCTCTTCTCCAAACGACGCCATGGCATTAAGTTCTCTCAGTGGCATTTTAATCGTATGAAAGCTAGATTTTTCGCTGGTAATTTTTTCTTACTCTCACTCTGTTTGGTCCAAAGAAAATGGAAGAAAGAAGGAAAAGAAATGAAATTTCAGTAAAATTTGCAAGTTCTACATTGTCACCTGTTTATATGCAAGTCTAAGTGAAGTATATTTGCGAGTTTCATAATTTCCCAAAGCAATGAAGTTATCAATACAATTTTTTTTTTTAATTCTTTATTTTGCGTTTTCTAAATTCCTCAACAGAGAAATGGAGTAAAAATTTACTAATCTTGATATGAGAACGGTTGAATTTAGTCTAAAATTGGTGTACAAATGTTTTTTATTCGGTTTAAAATGCGTTCAAATTGGTTTCACTTTGTTTATTTGTCCAAAAACTAGTTCCTGGTTGTTTGAAGAGAAAATTCAGTGAAAGAAAAAAAATTTCTTTGGCTCAATCTTTTTTCCATGTCTTCTTCTATTTTTTTCCTTAAATTAAGCAGATGATGAGCTCATTCTGGAAAATTAACCCTTTTAAGCGAAATATTCTGATAATTGTATATTACGTTATGTTTATGTAGTGTACTTATTTTATATTGTTTGCATTTCAGTTGCTGCATCAATGGATGGTGTCTTTACTTCTCCAGAGATAGCAAAGTCTTTTGATTTTACCTCAGAGGAAAGAATATACAAATGGTATTTGTGCTTAATTGAACAACTGGCTAACTTTCTCCTTCAGTATTGATGTTATTATTGATTCTTATGATACTTCACTAGATAGGAGTAATGTAAGGGCCTTTATATAGCTCATGGTCATATAATTCTGTAAATAACATATCTCATACCAATCAAGCCTACAGTTCTTGTGAAACTAGTTTTTGATTTTCAGGCATATCCATAAACAATAAGAGCACACTAGTTTAGTTATTATATTTAATATATTTACTGCTAATGTTTCTATCAAAGCTTAACTTTAATATATATTACACACACACATATATTTGTCTTACCGAAAGCTCTTTTAGGAAATGTGGATTTTTCCTAATGATGCGGACAGGGAGCTCTAGGGACAAACATAATGCCTTATTCAATTTTTATCTTTTTTCTAGTACAACTCAACAAAACTCAATTAAGCATTAATCTCCAACTAGTTGGAGATGGTCATATGAATCTTATTCCTCCAATTTGCCCAATATTTTTTAGGGATTATGCCTTTTTTGAATACCTTAACCTATATAATCTTGAGTCTACCCTTACTCTTCTCCGGCCATTTCTTGATGGAATGGATTTGGAAAGGTTAGGAAGGGATTTGACTCTTTGGATTGAAAGGCCGTTCTCGGAGAAGGAGGCTTGCTCTTTGCGATTGCACTAGTGATAAAGCTTTGGGTCCTGATGGCTTTGCTATGGCGTTTCCCCAAGCATATTAGGAGGTGGTTAGTGGTAATTTCCTAAGAATTTTTTATAATTATCATTGAACAAGCGGCTTTGTGGCTTTTTTTGAATGCAACAGTTAGTTTTGTGGGTAGTATCTACAAATTAATCTCCAAAATATCAAGATTGAGATTAAAGAGGGTGGCTGGGATAATGGTGGGGCTGGCCAATGCATATCTCGAAGGTAGACAAATTTTGAATGCCGCTTTGATTGCAATGAGGTTGTGGATACTCATCTTAAAGATGAAGGTGGAGATGTTGTTTGCAAGATTGAAATGAAAAAGGCTTATGACCACATTAAGTGGGATTTTCTCTTTTTATACCTTTGAAAGGATGGCTTTTGGAACCAAGTGGTGTGAATTGATTAAAAATATGTGTGACTATATGATCTTTTTGTGTCTTGATCAATGGAAGTCCTCCTGTAAGCATCTAGGGGACTTAGACAAGGTGAATCGCTTAAAAATATTTGGTACTGTTCATCCGGAACTATCAAACACTGTTCACCTGGTACTGTTCATCCGATATTGTTCATCGACACAATTAATCTCAGGTATTGTTCACAGGTAGCATAAAAAGTTTGATAGATTCGTACGAAAAAAAAGGATGTTCCCTCTTTTTCCTCGTAACTCTTATCTTCCTTGTGGAAGAATTTTTTTTAGGAATTCAAAATGGAATCCAAGACTAGTGTCTCTCCATCCAAGTCTTCATATTAACACTTTGTTTGGTCGTGGTGGTAATTTTGCTCGTCATTGTACGTATTGCCATCGTTCCGGGCATACTTGGGAGACTGTGTTGGAAGTTAGTTGGTCATAGCTGAGGTTCACTTCGTTAATGTACGTACTGGCATCGTTCCGAGCATACTCGGGTGGCGTGTTGGAAGTTAGTTGGTTGTCCCATGGTTGCTAATAATATGACTTCTGATTCTGTTGAGTATAGACTTACCTCAAATTCCATGCCTTCAACTTTTGATGGTTTCTAGAGATGAGTATGATGAGTTCTTACAGTATAAGGCAACACATCTTCCTCGACTGCCCTTTCCACCTAGAAAGGTACACCAAAAGCTTGTGTTCCATCTAGTAACTCTTCATCTAGACCTTGGGTCCTACTAATCATTTGTAAGGTACCACTAATGTTTTCTCTAGATTTTATCACTCTTTGTGTTTTCCTGATATTACTCTTGTAGATGGATCTAAAACCACTGTGCATCCTAGTTCTTCTATATCTTTATCATTTGTCCTTCATGCTCAATTTTCTCAGTATAATTTGATATCTGTAAGTCAACTTATAAAACGTCTTAATTGTTCTGTTACCTTTCTTCCTGATTTTGTTCTTATCTAGGATTTGAAGACAAGGAAGACAATTGGTGGAAGGCATGAATCGGACGACCTGTATTATTTTGATCCTATCCCATCACCCATTGCTTGCTCGATTGACTTGTTTCCACTGTAGGTACATTGTCATTTTGGTCATTTGTCTTTAGAGAAGCTGAAAAAGTTAGTTTCTACTTTGAGTCAGGTTTCGTCTTTAGAATGTGAGTTGTGTTAATTGGGTAAGCATCATCGTGTGTTGTTTCCTTCTCGAATTAATAATCATGTGTTTAATCCTTTTATGTTACTACATTCTGATACTTGGGTTCCAAGTCGTGTGACTTCCAAACTTGGACTTCGGTATTTCGTTACCTTTGTGGATGATTATTCCAAGTTTACTTGGTTTTATTTAATGAAAGACCGTTCTGAGTTGTTTTCTATTTTTTGTGCCTTTTGTGCTGAGATAAAAACCCAATTTGACATATCTGTTAAGATTCTCCGTAGTGACAATGCTCGTGAGCATTTTTCTGAGCCTTTTACAACGTTTATGACTAAGTCTAGCATTATTCATAAGCTATCTTGTTCTCATACATCTCAACAAAATGAGGTTGTGGAACGAAAAAATCGTCATCTTATGGATACTGTTCGTACTCTCTTATTTCATATGCATGTCCCCAAATCGTTTTGGAGTGAGGCCGTTATGACTGCATGTTACTTAATTAACCGTATGCCATCTTCTATCCTTGATGATCAATCCCCTCACTCCATACTCTTTCCTAGAGATGTTACCTTCCACTTACCTCCTCGTATTTTTGGGTCTGTTTGTTTTGTTCATAAGCTCCGTCTTGAAGTTGACAAACTTGATCCACGCTCTATCAAATGTATTTTCTTTGGCTATTCTCGTACACAGAAAGGTTATCGGTGTTATAGTCCATCACTACAAAAGCACTTTGTTTGTGCCAATGTTACATTCTTTGAGTCTACCCCATATTACTCCGAGTCTTATTCTATCTCAGATCTAGCCGATTCATTTCCTTATCCATTACCTGGTCCCATGCCCTTTACACAGTTAGATTCTCCTCTGTTAGTCTCTTTGTCTTTTGCTCCTCCGTTGCAAGTTTACTTCCATCGTTCGCAACCTTCTACCTCTGCTTCTCCACCAATTGCTCCATTATTGACAGATCCTGATCCTTCATCATCTGATGATGATCGTCCTATTGCTCTTCGTAAAGGTAAACGTTTATCTACTGCTCATCCGATTGCTAATTTTGTGTCTTATGATTATTTATCTCCTTCATATGCTTCGTTTGTTGCTTTGATATCTTCTGTCTCTATTCCTAAGTCTATCATTGAAGCTTTGTCTCATTTTGGATGGAAAACAGCTATGGATGAAAAGATACATGCCTTGAGTACTAATGATACATGGGACTTGGTTCCTCTTCCATCTACGAAATTTGTTGTTGGTTGTTGCTGGGTCTATATTGCTAAGGTTCATCCTGATGGTACTATTGACAGATTAAAAGCTCGTCTAGTAGCAAAAAGGTGTACATAGGTATATGGTATTGACTATGGTGAGACATTCTCTCCGGTGGCGAATATTATGTCTATTCCTGTGTTTTTCTCTCTAGTAGTTACTTTTGATTGGCCCCTACATCAATTGGATGTGAAAAATACGTTTCTAAATGGTGATTTGCAAGAAGAAGTATACATGGAGCAACCACTTGGATTTGTTGCTAAGAGGAGTCTAGGTTAGTATGTCAATTAAAAAAATCTCTATATGGCTTGAAATAATCTCCTCGAGCGTGGTTTGGTCAGTTTAGTGAAGTAGTAATTAAATTTGGTCTCAGTAGATGTGGTGTGGTGTAGATAATTCTGTATTTGATAAACATAGTGAGGTAAGTAGAATATTGTTGATTGTATATGTGGATGATATTGTCATTACAAGAGATGATAAAGAAGGAAATCTGGTACTGAAAGAATTCTTGAGTACTAAATTTCAAACAAAGGATTTAGGGCAATTGAGATACTTCTTAGGTATCGAGGTTGCTAGATCTCGTTATGGTGTTTCTTTATCTCAACGCAAATATGTTCTTGATTTGTTAACTGATAGTGGAATGTTGGGGTGTAAGCCTATAGATAGTCTTATGAATCCTAACACAAAACTTGTAGTTGATCACGGTGACTTAGTATCTGATCCAAGCCAATATAGGCGTTTGGTTGAAAAATTGAATTATTTGACTGTTACCAGACCTGATATTTCATTTCCAACCAGCGTGGTTAGTCAATTTTTCAATGCTCTACGAACTAGTTATTAGGATGCTGTTATTCGAATTTTAAGGTATCTTAAGAGTACTCCTGGTCGTGGTTTACTTTATCAAAATCATGGTCATGCTCAAATTGAAGGTTATACTGATGCAGATTGGGCTGACTCTCCATGTGATAGAAGGTCCACTACTGGATATTGTGTATTTGTTAGAGGTAATTTAGTATCATGAAAAAGTAAGAAGCAAACCGTGGTTGCTAGGTCGAGTGCTGAATCCGGATGTAGAGTAATGGCACATACTATTTGTGAGATAGTTTGGCTAAAACAGTTGTTAGCAGAACTTGAGGTTAACCAGTCAAGTCCTATGAACTTGGTATGTGAAAATCAAACAGTTATTCATATTGCAAATAATTTAGTGTTTCATGAGGGAACTAAACATATTGAAGTTGATTGTCATGTTGTTCAAGAAAAACTACAAAATTTGATTAGTACCTGACATGTGAAGTCGACAGATCAGTTAGCAGATTTATTTACTGAATCATTGGATGGTTCTCGAGTTTGATTTATCTGTAACAAGTTGGGTGCTTATGATATCTATGCTCCAACTTGACGGGGAGTGTTATCTTTTTCAAGGCTCGATTGATAATTTGATTAGCCAATGATTTTTTTTTTCCATGTTTCAGAATACAGTTAACCAACATGATAACTAATCGATTACGATAAATTGGATCGGATTTTGCAGTTTTTTGTTCTGCAGTACCTCGACGTGACATGAGCGTGAAAGAGGTTCAAGAATCAGTTTTCTTTTCATAAGGGCTAAAATGTTTTATTTTGGCTTTTTGACCCCACATTGTAGGGTGGATCTCGAAAGATATGAAAGATCTCCCTCTAGACCGTACATACGACTTTCATCGAATACGGCTTTCCACATAATTCTATATGTATCTATGAGATCGAGTGTGGAATTCTGTTTACTCACTTTAAATTGAGTATCCATTTCCCTCATTTTCCTGCTAGGATTGGAAATCCTGTATTTTACATATCTGATTGAGTCTTTGGGTTTATGAAATAGTGTAAAAAGAAGTGCTTCGAATCATTGCTATTTGACTCGGACCTGTTCTAAAAAATTCGAGGCATTTCGAATTGTTTGTTGACACGAACAAAGTCAGAGGAAACCTCTGAAATTATTTCAATATTATTAAGATTCTTAATAAGTGTCCTAGTAATCTTGGATTATATCTAATTGTTGTGTCCTAGTCCTATTAGACTTAGTAT
The DNA here is from genome assembly GCA_023935145.1 of Bretschneidera sinensis. Lineage (NCBI taxonomy): Eukaryota > Viridiplantae > Streptophyta > Magnoliopsida > Brassicales > Akaniaceae > Bretschneidera > Bretschneidera sinensis. The sequence goes on along the minus strand of CM043697.1, from coordinate 23,440,844 downwards.
TCATAAGTCTATATATTGGGTCAGTTGTATTCTTTTCACTCAGTTAATAAGATAAAGAATTTCTTTTCAATTCTTAATTTCAACGGATTCTTAATATAGGCAAAAGTGAGTTGATCCCATTAGAGTAGGAGGTGTATGGGAACTTGTCGGCTAACATCCTGGGATAAAGTGGGTTCTCACCTGATGACATATTTAGTTCTCTAATTGGGTGCTAAGTTCAAGGAGAAAAGTGTGTGGGGTTATATTGCCATTAAGTTTGAGAAAAAATTACCTGGTAGAAGAATCACTATATAACTAAAGGGGGGAGATTGACCCCTATAAAGAGTACTCTTTCGAGCCTCCATTTTTGTCTCAGTAGAGTCTTTCAGTGGCATGTTTTGGTCCTCTTCCCCATTGTTTAGAAAAAGTGAGCCACCGGTTCAGGTACAAGATACTATCATTATCACCTGAAAGACATCCAAAATGGTTTCTTTGGGGGAACATGGGAGAATGAAATATCATTAGGTGAAGTGGGGAGTATTGAAAAAACCCCATGAGAAAAGAGGTTTGGGCCTCAAGTCACTCTCTTCGTTCAATAAAACACTTTGAGGGAATTGGTTGTGGAGTTCCATGGTTAATGGTTCAAAAAGACCATTTGTGGAGGAAGGTCATCATGGCTAAGTATGGGGAGGAGCATAATGGTTGGCGCTTTGGGGAAGGAAGGATATCGTACGGGGCGGCGTGTGGAAATGGATTAGATGAGGTTGGGAGGACTTCTATCCTTGTGTATGGTTTGAGGTGGGAAATAGTGCTAACACCACTTTGTTTTCCCCGCTTTGATGCGTTGGTAAGGACATTTTCCTACCCACTAAGTGGACAGGGGTTCAAGGTGGGTGTGCGGGTTTTAGAAAAAGCAAAATAGTGCTAACTCGTTTTTTTGGCATGATCCATGGTGCGGGGAAAAGATTTTTTGCTTGGGAGGGGAGAAGGAGCTTACTTAGTTCTTGTGTATCCTTGGCCTTTGGGGAGATGGTGTGGGAGATCCTTTTTATTCAGAATGCTGATGACTGGGAATTACAAAGTTTCAGAGGCTTTCTTGAGAAGATTTATGGCACTAATGGTGAATTTGAGTAGAGAAGATAAGGTGACATGGAAGCTAAACGAGGGAAAAAATTTGATGTGAAGTCTTTATGCAAGTCCTTGTTATGAATTCACCACTGGGGGAAGTTGCAATGTTCTTTGGAAAACCATTTATCCACCTTCTATGGTTACTTTCTTTGCTTGGGAAGCAGCATGGGAAAAGATATTGACCATTGATAACTTACAAAAGAGGGGCGAAGTGTTAGTCTACCGGTGTTAACTTTGTAAGAAGAATGTCGAGTCCATTAACCACCCCTTAATATGGTGTTCTTGGACTAGACAACTTTGGGAAATGACCTTCGGGCTTTTAGGAATTTGGTGGATAGGAGCCGAATCTATAGGAGAGGAGATTGGGGCTTGGAGAGGCATTTGTGCTCCTAGAGGATTGAAGAAAGCTATTGCTTCTATTCCACTATCAATTTTTTGGTTAGAGCGCAATAAAAGAAGTAGGAGGGCATTTGATGGGGAGGAGACGTCACTTGCCTTGGTAAAAGATAGGTGGCTTCATACTTTAAATTTTTGGTTCAGTGGCCATTTCTTTTGTAAATGAAGAAGAGTTAATACTTCGTAGAATTTATTTTTTTATCTTGTAAGTAAGCTATGTACATAGGTTGGTACCTGCTTGGTGCCCTTATAGTGAACTTTTACCAGAACAATGTGTATACCATGTAGCCAAAGCCCATAGAAAAGGCTTTTAGTGGCTCCAAAGAGTTGAGGAAAGCTTGCGGTTTAATTCCTTTCTATTTTTGGGATTGTTTGGTCCGAGAGAAATAGGAATGCTTTTGATGAGGTGGAAAAGATGATAAGTGTGATTAAAGATAGATGACTTCACACCCTTAATTTTTGGTTTAGAGGTCATCCCTTGGTGAATGAAGATGAGCTTTTAGAGTTTGTAGATTTTTTGTCATGTAATGTATATTGGGTTTGCACCTCCTTGGTGCGCTTTTGAGTACATTTTACTTATAAAAAAAATGAAAAACAACTTTTTGCATTATAATTTTATGTATTTATTCTTGAATAATTTATGATGAGGTCATCGTCTCCCAATGATGAAATTGTATGAGGGGTTGGGATGTCTTTTAAGGATATATTTACAAACTGCTCCCACTGCACTCTAAAGTGTCCTACTGTAGCTTCTATGTGTTTGTGGCTTGGGATTTTCTTAATTGATTGACGTCTGTGTGCATGTTCGTGCGTGCAGTTATATATATATTTTTTTTCTTTTTGTCTTCATAGTTCTGAAATGAATGTATGCAACAAATTTCTGCATGGATGCACTCAAATGGTGGCTTTTCTCATTTGCATATGCATTGGTGTGGGTACTGCTTCTGGTGGTGTTTTCTTAACAATATTTACTCACAGGATATGTTTGCTTATTTTTGGATGCTAGGTGGGAGTCTCAAGGGTATTTTAAGCCAAATATTGACCGGGAAAGTGATCCTTTTGTGATACCAATGCCGCCTCCTAATGTTACTGGTTCTCTGCACATGGGGCATGCAATGTTTGTGACTCTTGAGGTTGTGGAAATGGTTTTCAGATATTGATACATGACTTGTATATTCATTTTATTTTCCAGTCCATCTTTTTCTTAATCCTTTTAAATAGGTTTTACTGTATGTCTTGAATTTTGTCCAGGCCATAAATTATTAGATGTTATAATGTAGTGGAGTTATACAGTTTATACTTTGTGATGCTAATCATATATTTGGTGATGCCAATTCTATGCTGGTGCTTGATTGCTTTTCGCATTTTCTAATGGTAGGACCTAAGGACAGTGCTTATGCTAACTTGTGACATTCATTTAAAAATATTATTATTTCTTGATAATTGAGGATAACATTGAATGGTTTCAAACGAGAAAAGGGCATGCTATATTAATTACATTTGTTTAGTAGATATTCAGAAAGCAGTAAATGAAGCCTTCACCTCACCCATTAGAATATTGCAGAGGAAGAGAGAAGAATATATTAATGTGCAGAGGAATGGGCAAAAGATCCATATGAACACTGATTAACTTGTGAAGTAGAAAGTTGCAATGTTATTGATTTCTTAATTGATGAATTTCTATGTAGGCTTGAATGAACTAACATAGAATTCTGAATATTATTAAAGATAGAAGTTGTGGGTCTTAATGGGTTATGTAGGTAACTTGAATGACATATTTGTACTATGGCTAGTATTAAATTGAAAATAATTGTCTAATCAAACGAAATTATGAAAGTCGTGGGTGTGATCAATGATGTAACTGGTTGGTAAAGGAATACTTATATATATATATATATAAATATATATATATATATATTTTTAAAACCCACACACGTCCTTTCCAACACTTGAAAGCAGGCAGGACTATTATGCTAACTATGTATAAGTAGTTTCGTTTATTCCTTCTAAAAGTGCCGATGCATATTGGAGCTGTTTTGGTTCTAAAACTGTTTTAGTAATTATTCTTCTGAATTTCATTAAGTTCCCAATTAGTCACATGGAAATGCTATAGTTGAATATGCTTGGTCTATGAGATCTTGTTTTAGAGCTGCAAAGGTAATATATTTTAGGCATAAAGTCTCACCATTAGAAAGCTCTACAATCAAGAGCACTAAGGAGGGGAATGAAAACTGAAAAGTGTAGGGACATTTCAGTTTTCTGTGAGTGGTGTCCTCAAATATTCTTTATCTCTAGACATAAAGGTTGCTTTCTGCAACTTAGCTCCCTAAGGGGTGAACCATTGTTATTTCTAAGGCTATAAGTAACCAAGTTAAAATTACGATTTTCTATTTCAGGAAATCACTGCAACTAGCAAGACTATGCCTCTCGATCTGAGTTGTTCTAGTTATGCATGACAGCATGAACAAATTTAAATGCTCCTAGGCATTAATCTGCATGTCCTACTGCACACTGCTAACCACTATGCTTTTAAGAAAACATTCAAGTTACCATCCAGCTCTGGGCCTCTGGCAAGTGCAATGATTATCATAACTATTAGAATGTATTGTCCTGTTGTTTCTGAAACTACCTCTTTAATTCTGTTTTATTTATTACTTAGGTTATTTGATCTTATTATAAAATATTTAAAAGTCTGTTTGAGTGAGCAGTGTTCCTCCTCCTCCTCCTCATCATCATCATCATCATTATTGCTAAAGTTTATTAAACATTGATCTTATTATAAAATATTTAAAAGTCTGTTTTAGTCAGCAGTCTTCTTCCTGCTCCTCCTCATTATTGCTAAAGTTCATCTGTTTAATATTGCCGTAACTATTATAATCAATGTAAATGTTATCTTATGATTGTGGATTTGTTTATGTTTATGATTGGGCATTTGTTTATGGTCTTTAATTTACTTTCCTCCCCTCCTCCCCATCTGGTATGTGCTTGGGGGATGCATATACTTCTCAATGCATCAATACTCTTTTGGTTAGATATCTTGAGAGCTTTATATTAGGTGTGGTAGTCTGGCATGTTGTTTATGCATTCGCATTTCCAGTGCTAATATTTCTTGCAGTATCTAATTTTATGGTCTTCTTTGCTAGGATATTATGGTTAGATACCATAGAATGAAGGGGAGACCAACACTTTGGCTTCCTGGGACTGATCATGCTGGTATTGCAACTCAGGTTCTTATCTAGACTGAAAAGCGACTGGTGTTACTCTTTGGTCTTTACCTTTTTCATGTACTTTTGGTTCTTCTGTCAACTACTATCAATGTTTATGTCCCCCTGCGAACTTTTGTGGCCATTTCATGAAAATTAGCCATTTTTACTTTTATAGTTGTTTTATGATTCAGTGACAAGGATTAGATTTCCATTTTATTTATTTTTTGTTTTTTTTATGTGTAGTTTCTTTCTTTTCAGTTACTTTTTGTTCAATCATATGATGTTGCGCATTGTGTGTAAGTTTGCAATGAAAGGCATTTGGTTTTTGGGTGCTGAAATCTGTTGTTGAAGCTAATATCTTTTTTTTATCAGTTGGTTGTCGAAAAGATGCTGGCATCAGAAGGCATAAAAAGGGTTGAATTGAGTAGAGATGAGTTTACGAAACGAGTTTGGGAGTGGAAAGAGAAGTATATTTCCTTGTCCAACTTCTATGCTTCATTGTTACTGCAATCTGTACGTTTTGTTTTTATTTTTTTATTATGAATATCTGTTGTGTGTTTCCTGTCTTAGAAATTTTAATTAAGTTCTCCTTGATAAGATAAGCTGAATTCAACTATATTCCTTGCATTTGGTAATTTGAACTAGTGAGGTAGAGCATATGCAACTATAACATGGTTGCATTTGTGCGTGCTTAAAACGCTGAAGAATTAGAAGCTGTTTGTGGGATAGCGCATTTTAGGAGTGCCAGCCTGTAGGAATGATGATAGTGAATAAGTCCCATGGAGCTGAAATTTAATGGAAGCTAAGTTCTAGAGACTTGAATTCTGAAGTTCCACATGGGGGGGGGGGGGGGGTGGATGAAGGCTGCAATAATACTAGTTATCAATCCATTCCGTATCTTTATTCTTTTATTTTTTAAGGCTTAATTAAAAATTTAACCCTTTGGTTTGGGCGAATTTTGTTTTAAACCTTGAGTAAATTCTCATGACAAATCAAACCCGGAGGTTCCATCCAATAAGAAATCGAACCCTGAAATTGAACCTTGGCTGGAACTGAATGGCCTGTGATGATGAGGCTGCCTAGTAGCTGGCAGCCTCAGCCATCGCGAGGCTGTGACACCTGCAGCCTCAGCTGTGCAACAGCCTTGTCGTTGCAGCCTCACGATGGATGAAACTACTGGGCAGCATCGCCATTGCATACTATTCAGTTCTTGCCAGGGTTCGAATTGCTATGGATGGAACCTCGGGTCCAGTTTGCCATGAAAAATACATCAAGTATTAAAATGGAATCTGCCCAAACCACAACCTTTTTAAGATTGAACAAGGGAGTGCAAGTGGAGGTTATTGGTTTCTTACTATAATTTTATATTTCAGGTATGGTGGAACTATTACACATCAGATTAAGAGACTTGGTGCTTCTTGTGATTGGACTAGAGAACGGTTCACCCTTGATGATCATCTAAGTCGTAAGGCAGTTTTCTATCTAGTAGAACTCTAGCTATTCCAGAAAGTTTTGTCTGAGATGGTTTGCAATGATATAGTGAACCCAGTATGGACAATAGTATAAGATGTGTGAACTGTTAAGTAATATGCAAGTAATCCTGAAGTTCTAATTTTATTTTTCTTATTTTCCAGATTTATCCAACTTCGTATTACATGCATCTAAATGTCTTCAAAAACTATAACTACAGGACTTATAAAAGAAAATACTAATATAATTACGGCATCTATTCCCAAAGTATTACATGGATATACATTATTTTATATTTTGTGAGCCCAAATATTTAAACTTTTGCAGGAGCTGTAATTGAGGCCTTTGTCAGGCTTCACGAGAAGGGCTTAATATATCAAGGTATAGACTTACACATTGTTTTCTGTTCCTGGCTCACTGGGTATTCAGTTTGCCTTCAACTATTGTTAGCACTTATGTTTCCACCATTCTCCAAGATTTCCTTGAGCTTCAAATAAATATAGTAATCGCAGGATGTGAATACTTGAATAGATAAGAATGCATACGCTTGTTATTATTTAATTATGTATCATATAACTACATCATATCCACACATCAGAACCTAACAAAACTGCAAGTTCAAGCTACTTGAATAGACAAGAATGGATATGTACCACGTGTTTAAAGTGTATATGAGCTTTATATACATTGTTGGCTCATTTTCCATGAGCTTAGGCTTTTGGGATAATTGGTAATTAACGTGGTATCAGAGCCAAAGGTCTTGTGTTCGAATCTTGATAACCCTCGCCTGAATCTGTTTATGATAAATATTTGTTTGGTCACTGTCTCTAGTTTGAGTTTGTCTTGTTTCTGTTTTGGGCTTTACGTGTTTGGCTCGTATCATCTATGGGTTATGCACGTGAGGGATGATGTTAAAGTGTATATGAGCTTGATGTACATTGTTGACCCATTTCAAACGAGTTTAAGTTTTTGGGATAATTGCTAACTAACACCATGTATTTAATAATTATGTATCATATAATTATAGACAAGTCCAAAATATAGTTCTCTAGTTCCGGCCTAACTTCCTTCTTAGTTCTCACTCGGGTTGGCTACATCTTCATCATCTTTTATGTGGTATTTACAATTTTAAGCGTATTTTTCTAATATTCTAATTGAACTAACATATAATATCGTCTTTACGAGGAATTATTAGGTGCTCCATGGAGCATGGTGCTGCTTACTCACATACATGTGGGATTCACTTGTGTGGACCCCACATGTATTTGAGTAGGGAGCATAATACTTCAAGAGCTTCTGATAATTTCTCCCTTGCTGCAAAGGATTTAAATAGAAAAGGGACTTAGATGTGGCATTCACTTTATGCTTCATGCAGGATTCAGATTAGACATCCAACCAAAATCTAGAAATTAAATTTTTTTTTTTGCTCATATAGCTGTTACTTCATGTCATTTTTTCAGTCCAACTTTTGTTTGATGACTATGGAAGGAATTGAATATGGTTGTGATAGATAGACATGTCTGTGACTCTGTGCACCCATGCATTCGTGAACGACTTCTAGAATGGCCACTGAAGTTTCCAAAAGCCTAAAGCTAGACTAGAGTTACACTTGATATAGTTGTGGTGTGGATGAATGATGTGAAGGTTGCAGTTTCACTTTTATAATCTAGAACACTGACATGTCTGACGAAACTGCTAGTAAAACAACTCTTTGAAGGAATTAATGGTGCTTATTGTGTCTTATATAAAAAATGGTGCTTATTCTGTACTGGAACTGTGATATTGGCTTATACCTTGGTAAGTTTTCCTTGGTTATCAAGAAATCCAAGAAAATGTGAAGGAATATAGAATGTAAATGAGCTGAAAGATCATTATACCTCCCTTCGAAGACATGGAAATGTAGGATAAATTGATCTACAATATCGTCCGTGGGTTTTCAGATTAAAAGTTTTGTATGTTGGATATTTTGGCTATAGGCTTCCTAATGTTGATGAAAAGTGTGTAAAATAGATGGCCAAGTTCTTGCCATCTTAGCTGTCTAAGAATCAATTTTTATCGTCTAAGATAAGGTGGCAAATGCAGCTTCCCTTTGTCAAGAACATTTATCATCTCATGGTGACAAAACTAAACAAGTCCTCTAAATGACAAATTAGAGTTGCTTTCCTTTAATTTTAATTTTTTAATCTCCTTTTGGATCTTGGGATATGTGAGGTATGAAAACGCTTGAGAAATGAATCCAACGACTAAGGGATTTGAGAATTTTCTTTTCCTTTTTTTATTTCGATATTTAATGGAAGAATTATGGTTCTCAGTTTTTTTTGTAACTACGTCATTACCTTATAAATTTAATACATAATTTTTGTTGTATTATTGCTAACCAAGTGTTGTTAGTTGTCTACTGATCTAATATATACTTTCAGGTTCTTACATGGTTAACTGGTCTCCTAATCTACAGACGGCTGTTTCAGACTTGGTGTGTGCTAATTTTCAGTTTCATGTAGTTATTTCTTTCACTGCTTTAATGTTTAAGGATAACATTTGACATAAACCTTTTACATTTCTGCTTAGGAAGTAGAATATTCTGAAGAACCTGGAACTTTATATCATATTAAGTATCGTGTTGCTGGAGGTTCAAGGTAGTTACCAGACAGTCAGTTCCTATCTTTCTACAAAATGCATTATTAAAGAATATACTCTATTTTGTTCTGGTGTAATTTCTCCCCTTCTGTTTTAGCATGCTTATCAGAAAATATCAACTCTGTTGGTTCAGTGTTCCTGGCTTAATCACTAATACCTGTATTGGTAAATTTATGAGGGAATAATTCTTTCCTGGCATTTTGACACATGTTTTTTTGCTCATTCGGCATTTGTGAAAGCGAAAGAACTTGAATTATTGGAGTTGCATAAGGCATTGGAAGCTCTTTGGTAATAAAATATATGATAGTAGTAGGTATTGAAGTTTTGAAATTCACTCAAAATAATATAAGTATGAGATTGATATAAGTCTTATGGACTTGAATTTACCCTAGTGGACAGGTGGGTTCCTTTTCTTCTCTCTTGAGGAGATGAAATAACTTAAATGCTGATTGGCACATGTTTCTTTCTCATTGACAAACTTGGCTGGCCGAATTCTGCCCGATATGAGATATCTTTTTTTTTTTCTTCTCTCTGTTCTTCTTAACTGATTGTCAACATGCCAGTGCTGATAGAAATACTCCACTCTTTCAAGGGTTTGAGGTCAATCTCTCCATTCCTCCTCTGCATCTGTGTCCTATTAATTTAATCCCATGCTTCCATGTTGTTTTAGTTTCTATGTCCAATAATCAAACCTCTTTACATTTCTATATGCTTATTTATTCACAGTCTTTCACTAAATGAGAATGACTCCACGAGAGGAGCTTTTGGAAGAGGGATTAGAACTGAAGGCAAAGCTCCAAAGCTTTCTAGAAGCCAGCGGACCTCCTGAAACTTTGCATAAACCCAGCCCCTCTTTTTAACTAATATGTTGAGAAAGACTTAAAAGCATCTAACTCCTCTAACACTGATAAGTTTGATAGTATTCCCTTTCCAGTTGTCATTTTACATATCTGACTGAACATTCTTTCGAACTTCATACGTTTGTCAGCTAAACATATTCTTGAAGGTTGAATATGATCTTTGTGAAATTCACACAGTTCATTCTTATACATCTAAAATCACAACTGCGTACATGGCCCTTCTGGGTTGCCTAGTATTCTTATTGCTATTTTACTTGGAATAAAGGCTTGCATATTGATATTTTGATATTTCTTCTCCATATAGGAGTGACTTTCTGACTATAGCAACAACACGCCCAGAGACTTTGTTTGGTGATGTAGCTGTTGCAGTGCATCCTCAGGTAGCCCTCATGGGTTATGTTTTTTTGAAACAAGCTTCTGATTGGTATAGAATTTTATTACATTTTGCACTCATTGTTGCGATTTAGTTGACTACTTGATAGAGTTTTAGAAGTTTAGGACATGTTTGATGGAGTATTATTTTTTGGAAACAGTTCTGTTCTCAAAAACAGAAAACAGTTCTCTGAAATCGAAATACGTTTGGTTAGTATTATAGAAACAAGTTTTTGAATTGTTCTTAAAACAAGGCCTGTTTCTAAAAGCATCTTTATGATGTATTATTTTCTACAAGGGTTTTTAGAACATTTATAAAAAAAAAATGAAAGAATACACTTAAAAGTGGATAATAAGTTTTCTCATTAAAATATATTGCAATTCACCATTTAAAACTTAAGGTAAACAGTTATGAGAATGTTTTTTGAGTAAAACACAACCGAAAACTGTTTTCTATTCTTATTTTCAAAAAAATATTCTGAAAACAGAAAATAGAGTACAAATTCAAACATGCCGTTATGGTTTTGATTCTTTGGTTTTGTTTTCATTTCAAAAAGTAGGCTTATGTAATGGATTTCATATTACATATCAAGGTTGAGTATCGGTGTGGCAATAGAAATGAACTCAAACAAACAAGTCTTATTTAGATGCAACCTTGTGGAAATAAATACAAAAGCGGGAGTTTTACATCATTGGTCAACAGACCAATAAACATGATAATACAAAAGGAATATTAAAGCTTGAGGAACGAATAATGATTGCTGATGGATTTCAGTATCTCAACAGAAGCATTCTCTGTAAGGACAAAGTTTCTAGTCAAAACCGTGATCACATATAATGATATAATGATCTAGTCTTTGTAAGAAAGAAAGTTCTAGTTAAAATGTTGATTGTATATATGATATAATGATCTAGTTTTAATTCAGTATCGCACTCTTGAAATTTTTAAATCAAAATATAAGAAGTTATCAGCATATCGCACTAAAAAAGTCGATAGGATTCACGATTGCAATGCCAAAATACTCTTCTAGAAAAGAAGCCTTCAGTTCAAGAATTCCCTATGTTCTTTTAAAGATCTGATGAAACATCATATGCTCTTTAAGTAAGACATGCCCATGACCTTGTGTCATTCATTTCAGGCATTTGAAAATGACATAGGATGTTTTATTAAGGAATCGAACTAAAGGGCTTATTTGCTAAGTATATTGACACAAATCACAGTAAGTCCATTCATTTGGCAACAATGCTCAGTGGTTTAGAAATGGCTTAGATGTCATTGATATTGCATCTCCCATGCACACATACACATGTTTCCACTACCGTACTATATTTTCATAATTTCTTGAGAATTATGGCAATTTTTTTTTTTAATATGAATTTATGAGTTCTATATTTGATTACTGATCTGCAGGATGATCGTTATTCTAAGTACATTGGTAGGATGGCAATTGTACCTATGACATATGGCCGACATGTCCCAATTATCTCTGACAGGGTAAAAGGGAATCTATTGTATTTACATTCTTTTTTATTGTTTGATGCCAATTTTCCTCGAAGCTTATAACTCTAATTGGAGGGCATACTGCACTACATTTATAATTTGAAACCAATCTTACAAATCACAAAGGTAAAACGAACTCCAACAGATAAGGCCACGAAGTACAGGAACTTTTCATTTAAAAATAATGATTAGGACCGAAAATGTTAACTTGCTCTGAACGATATGTGGCAGGTGTTATCTTCCATATTAAACACAGGTTGTAGTACAATTTTGTACCTTAATTGTGTTCTCCTCCTTGTCTAATTGAAATGTATTTAGCTGTTTCCACAAAATATGAAGTTGATAACTCTCTCTCTCTCTCTATACTGGGAGCCATATTCCAACCGACTCCAAAGCCTTAAATCTCTCTATTTAGAAGCAACTCCAAAGCCCCATGCGGTTTTCATGGATACTTTTGGCTGCGTTTCACTGTGACTGTAAAATAGCTTAAATAACTCTCCCTCTCTCTCTCTCTCTCTCGTGATTGAGAGTCATTTTCCAACCCACTCAAAAGCCTTAAATCTCTCTATTTAGAAGCAACTCCAGAGCCCCGTTCTCTCTCTCTCTCTCTCTCTCACGCTCTCGCGGTTTTCATTGGTACTTTTGGCTGGGTTTCACTGTGACTATAAAATAGCTTGAAATCTCTCTCTCCCTCTCTATGTGGATTTTGTGGGTACTTTTGGTTGCGTTTCACTGTGACTGTAAAATAACTTATGAAAGGGAAAATTGAAGGTGTTTAGGAACAATGTTATGAAATGAAAAATTGATGATGAAAAATTGCCTTCAGAGATTTCTTTCTATTGCTTAAAGATGTTTTATCATTTTCAATTCTATATTTGGTGTTGATTGTAAATCCTTAATTTTTCTTCCGTCCCCGTCTTTTTCTAGTTCTTATTTTTCATTTTGTGTGTGCTTCTTATTAAGTGGCACATGCATGATGCTTATCCTTTTCAGTCCAGGAATGAAAGAAAGTTGATATGTGGGAGGCATTATGTTGCTTTTTATACATATTTCAGACATGCAGGATGGTGTGTATAACAATATGCAGTCAGAGCCTTTATGAGTTGCATTGCCTTGGCAAGCTTTAGAGCTTATGGTTTGCCTTCTTAATAGTAAACTTTTGATCTGAATATCAAATCAAAGAATGTTTCATGTGGCACTTGCTTCGTAGGAACTGGTGCCTGTGTCACATGTTCACGTGTGAGTATTTATGAACATATATGTTTTAATACTATCTGTGTTTGTGTGCACCTGTGTAAGAAAATGAGTAATTTGATTACATATATAAGTCAGATATTAAGTGTGTAAAAGATCCAGATTCTTGGATGTTCTTTGGTTCCTGGAAATATGTTTCATAAGTAAATGTATGGTGTAATACATTTTTTTTCCTCATCGGCTGTCTTTTCTTTTCTTCTATTTTCTTACTATTTCTTCTTTTTTGGGTGGGGGATGTGATGGAGGGGGAAAGATTTCTAACGTTTTATTTATCAAAACAAATTCAAACAATTCTAGGTTAATAAATTGATTTATGATTTTTTTATTATTATCTATGTTGGCAGTATGTTGATAAAGATTTTGGGACTGGGGTGTTGAAGATAAGCCCTGGACATGATCATAATGACTACCTTCTTGCTAGAAAGCTTGGTCTTCCAATACTTAATGTGATGAACAAAGATGGGACTCTTAATGACGTTGCTGGGTTATACTGGTATGAATTTTAAGAGAAATTTACTAATCTATCGCGATTAGTAAATAAGAAAAACCTTTTATTTTCTGCCTAATCTATCACAATGACTCTTGAATTATTAGTGGCCTTGACCGGTTTGAGGCGCGGAAGAAACTGTGGTCAGATCTTGAGGAGACAGGCTTAGCTGTTAAAAAGGAACCCCACACTTCAAGAGTTCCCAGATCTCAACGTGGCGGAGAAGTCCGTTAATATTGTTTCTAAAATTCTCTTTCAGATTTTGAGAATTAAATTGTACATCATTTTATTCTCACATTCTTTTTTCCCTTCCTCTCATATTAGGTTATAGAGCCACTTGTAAGTAAGCAGTGGTTTGTAACTATGGAACCTTTAGCTGAGAAGGCTCTTCATGCCGTTGAAAAAGGAGAACTAATCATCATGCCTGAGAGATTTGAGAAGGTATGCAAGTCAAGCAAGTTTATTGCTCCAAACTGGCTCCAATATAGGGAAATGCTTATATCTTTGTTCATTTGTTGCTTGGAGTGAGTGCCCTGCGTAGTATTGTTTATTTGGTTTTTGGAATGGCATTATTCTATCTGTAATTCTTTGTTTAACTAAAATAATATTTGTATATCTGTAATGATAGATATACAATCACTGGCTGTCAAACATCAAGGATTGGTGCATAAGCAGACAACTATGGTGGGGACACCGCATACCAGTTTGGTACATTGTTGGAAAAGAATATGAAGAGGAATATATAGTTGCTAGGAGCGCTGATGAAGCCCTTGAGAGAGCTCATGAAAAGTATGGAAAAGATGTAGAAATATATCAGGATCCAGATGTTCTTGACACTTGGTTTTCGAGGTACTATTCAGCTTGATTTACTAAATAATAATGAAACTTCTCCTTTGCAATTTTGGTAAATCAATTGTTTTCTCATGTACATGGTTATTGCTAGAAATGGTTCTTAGTTTCTGTCACATTAGAAACACTGTTTGACATAATTGGCCGCAGAAATGCATTTCAAATGTCACTGTTCGCACTTTGTTCATAGGTGATCTAGTTGGTGCTTGGTCTGTTGACTCTCAATAAAGGAACCCCTCACCCCCCAAAAAAAAAAAAAAAAAAAAAAAGAAAGGAAAAGAAAAAGAAAAGCGAGACTTTCCTTTCTCCCTTATAAATCTAATGTGTTTGATTGAACTGATAATGATAGCTATTATAGGTCATGCATGCAAAACAATTCTTGTGCCATTTCTGTCCTTTCTGGTACCTTGATGTTATTTGTACATTCGTCCCTCCGTCCCATGTTTTTTTTGTCCATCTTTGGAAATCTAATTTTTTAAGGAAACATCAATTAATGCATTTATATGGGCATAGAAGTGTATTGTTTTTCAAAATTACCATTTACATCACAACTTGTAATGAAAATAAAAACTAGAGAAGTAAGGGCAATTAAGAAAGTTGGCACAAATATGCGTTGATTTTTCAAAATGGACAAAAAATTTGAAAATCAAAATGGAAAGACGGAGGGAGTATTTTTTTTAAGAAGCTTTAAACATAATGAAATATGGTAAAGAAAAATAGAAAGATATGTTTTTTTTGTTAGTCGTAATCTTCAATGTTATTGAAAATTTTCAGGTAAATGATGTATTAACAATTTCTCAAAGTATATGTTAAATTTGAAAACTCATGATAACAATTTGTTCATTGTTTCTCAAAAAGTATTAAATTAAATGACTAATATTCGCTGTTTCTCGAATCTTTTTTTGAATAATAATTTAAATAAAAACACATGAAATATTGACTAGAAATTGAAATTTAAAAACACTTGAAAAATTGAAAAATAAATTTGAAAATTTTGTTTTATACTATTTTCTTTGAGAATACTTGAAAATTGATAAAAAAATGTGAATTTTATATTGTGATGAAAATTAAGTTTTGAATTATATATTCTTCAAATTATTTAAAGAATAATGTAAAAAAATGAAAAGTGACAAATTAATGGACACATAGAGTAGAGTGTGACTGCTATTGCAGTGCCGTAGCGCTTTGCATGGTCCTGTGGCTGCAGCCAGCTGCCAACTGACCAAATGGTTGCAAATCTTGCAGATCTGGACTATTGTGATAGAAAGCGTGAGAGGGAGAGAGAAAGTCAGATCTAAGAGAAAATGAGAGGGGCAAATTGAGTCTACAAAAAAAGTAAGGGGCAAGAAGTAGATGAGAAGGCTAGAGAGCTTTTGAACAAATCACTCTTTTCAACAAAACTCTTCTTGGTAAATGGTTGTGGAGGTTCATGGTAGAGAGAGATCACCTTTGGAGGAAAGTAGTGGTGGAGCCCAACGGGTGTATGTCTAAGGAAGGGCGACCTATGGTGTTGGGGTTTGGAAATGGATTCGTAGAGGGTGGGATGACTTTGTTCCTTGTGTTTGTCTTGGCTTGAAATGGAGAGAGAACTCATTTTTGGCATGATACTTGGCTCAGGGACACTTCTTTGAGAGTCCAATTTCAAGGAATTTTTGCTTTGGTGAGAGATAAGGATGCCCTAATTTGCTCTTGCTTTTCTTTATCCAATGGTGCTGTTTCGTGGGATGTTTGTTTTGTCCGCAATGTCCATGATTGGGAGATTGAGATTGTGGAAAGATTCTTGGAGGTAGTGTATAACTCTAGTATTGATGTGTCTCGGGAGGATATGGTTAGATGGAGGTCTAATTCGAATAAGGGGTTTGAGGTGAAGTCCTTTAAAACCCTTCTTGATGAGACTCCTATGGAACGTTCACCCAACTTTCCTTGGAAAGCTATTTGGAGTTCTCTTACTGCTAGAAAAGTTAGCTTCTTTGTGTGGGATGCCTCTTGGGAAAAGATTCTCACTATTGATAGTCTTCAAAGAAGAGGAAAAGTGCTTGTTAATAGGTGTTATATTTGTGAAGTTTGCATCGAGTCCGTATTTCATCTTTTAGTGGAGTGCTTGTTGGTTAGGAGCTTGTGGGAAATGGTTTATCGTGTTTTGGGCGTTTTGTGGATGGTGGCCGATTCCATGAAAGATGAAGTGATGTAGGATAGGATAGAAAAGAAGAGAAAGAAATAGAAAACAAGCTACCATAGGGATTGGAAGAGAACCAGGCTACCTTAGAGGTTGAGAAGAAATTGACACTCAATATCAATAAGTTTTTCTCATTCAAAGCTATTGAAAATTAACAAAGAGATCTTTTATATAGATGTTGAGAATCCTAATAGGATTCTTAATGTGTGTCCTAATAGGCTTAGATCGTATTTATCTTATCTAATCGTTGTGTCCTAGTCCTATTAGACTAAATATTCATAAGTGTATATATTGAGTCGATTGTATTCTTTTAATTTAATCAGTGTATATATTGAGTCGATTGTATTCTTTTAATTTAATCAGTAAAACAAAGTTTCTTTCAGTTATTATTTACAACATGGTATCAGAGCAATTTGCTCCTTAGGAGACTAAAAACCAGAGCCACTGTTGACGTCACTGTCTATCATGCACTGCCCCACGTGTCACTCCACGTGCTGTCGTAAGCCGCTGTCTTCTCCGAGACCACCACCAAGATTGGACTTTCCCGATCTAATGGCCACCATGCGCCATAATCTCGTCGGAAACGCTGTCAAATGTCTCATCTCCACTACATCACCTCAAGCTCAGATCTCCCTCTTCCGGCCACCAAACGCTAGATTGGGCATCCTGACGACGTCATCCTCAACCTTTTCCGACCACCACCACCACCAGCAATCCAGGCCCGTCGCCCCTGCAACAGCTGGTCGGGCCATCAACAGCAAATCCGATTGTGCCCTATCACTTTGCGCTCAGTCCGGTCGGTCTCAGTCCCAGGCTGATCTGAGTCCTGTTTTTCAACAGCCAGTGCATCACGGTGACGTCAAAATTGTGGTGACCCATCAGTTCTATTCATTCCAGATTGAAAACAAACCAAACCCACAGACCTACGGGGCCCACAGACCTACGGGGCCCACAGAGCTACAGACTCGGTTCAACAAACCAAACCTGGTCCAGCAGGCCATCCGACCCGGATGTATCAGAAAAAAACAGCATGCTCCTATTTCTTGCCTCTTAATTTATCTTTTGTGTGTGGAGGATTCTTTTTGTTGGTTAACCTTTTGTTTTAGGAAGTTACTATGGAGTCCAAGACTATCTTCGGTGTCTCTCCCCAGCCGAGTTCTCATATTATTACTACTCGAAAGTTGAATAGTAGTAATTACGTTCAATGGTCCAAGGGAGTATACAAGTATGTCATTGGTCAGGGAAAGCGAAGACTTATTGATGAGTAACCTATCGATCCGAAATTGTTTGATACATGGGAACAAAATGATTCCTTATTCATCACTTTATTATGGAATTCAATGGAACCCCAAATTGCCGACTTATGTGCACATTTTGATACATGTAAGGAAGTTTAGGAGTATGTCTGTCGGTTGTATTCTAGCAGTCTTAATCGGATGTATGATTTGAATACCAAGTTCTTCCATGGCGAGCAAGGTGATCAGGATGTTACTGAATCCTTTGGTAATATGAAGAGGATGTCTTTAGAATTGCATACTTTGATGCCTATTTCAGCTGATATACAGGTTATGCAAAAACACCAGAGCAAGTCGAGGTACTCACATTCTTGGTAGGTCTACAGCCTGAATATGAACCGGTTCGATCTCAAACCCTTGGATAGGCAGAACTTCCAACATGGTCTGAGCCTTATGCTTGTGTGTTGCGTGCAATTTCTCAAACTAGTGATAACAGATATGTGGTTGACAAATCTGCCTTGGTTATTCAAGCTTGGCAAGGTGGTCCGGTAGATGGTAATAATACTTGTAGAGGTTGTGGTTATGATAATATCAGTAGTCGTGGTGGTAGATGAGGTCGTGGTATCATAACACTTCATTTGGTCGAGGTGGTAATTCTGTTGGTCGTGGTGGTGGTTGAGGTTTACTTTGTCAATGTACCTGCTACCATCATTTCGAGCATACTCGGGAGACATGTTGGAAGTTAGTTGGTCGTCCCATGATTGCTAATGTTATAACTTCTGATTTTGTTGAGTGTGGATCTATGTCAAATTTCGTGCCCACAACTTCAATGATGATATCAAAATATGAGTGTCTATCATCTAGTAACTCTTCATCTAGACCTTAGGTACTTGACTCTGTAGCTACCGATCATTTGTTAGGTACCACTGATGTTTTCTCTAGTTTTTATTTCTCTTCGTCTTTGCCTGATGTTATTCTTGCAAATGGATCTAAAACCAGTGCTAGTGGCATTGGCAAAGTGCACCTTAGTTCTTTTATGTCTTTATCATCTGTCTTAAATGCTCATTTTCCTCGGTTTAATTTGATATATGTTAGTAAGCTTACAAAATGCCTTAATTGTTTTGTTACATTTCTTTCTGATTCTGTTCTTATCTAGGATTTGAAAATAAGGAAGGCGGTTGGTAGAAGGCATGAATCGAACAACCTATATTACTTTGATCCTATCCCGTTTCCCATTGCTTGCTCAATTGACGTGTCTCCACTTCAGATACATTGTCGTATTGGTCACCCGTCCTTAGAGAAGTTGAAAAAGTTAGTTCCTACTTTGAGTCAAGTTTCATCTTTAGAATGTGAGTCTTGTAAATTAGGTAAGCATCATCGTGTGTCATTTTTCCGGAATTAATAAACGTGTCTAGTCCGTTTATGTTAGTATATTATGATCTAAGTCATGTGACTTCCAAACTTGGATTTTGGTATTTCGTTACATTTCTGAATGATTATTCCAGGCTTACCTGGTTTTATTTAATGAAAAACTATTTTGAGTTGTTTTTTATTTTTTGTGTATTTTGTGCTGAGATAAAAACTCAATTTGACTTATCTGTTAGAATTCTTCGTAGTGACAAATCCCACGAGTATTTTTCTGAGCTTTTTGCAACTTTCATGACTAAGTCTGGCATTGTTCATGAGTCATCTTGCTCTCTTATATCCCAACAAAATGGGGTTGCGGAGCGAAAAAATCGTCATCGTATGGATAGTGCTCGTGCTCTCATCTTTCATATGCATGTCTCCAAATTGTTTTGGAGTGAGGCCGTTCTCACTGCATGTTAATTAATTAACCGTATGCCATCCTCTATTCTTGATGGCTAATCCCCCACTCCGTGCTCTTACCTTCTACTTACCTCCTCGTATGGGTCAGTTTGTTTTGTTCATCAGCTCCGTCTAGGAGTTGACAAAATTGACCCACGCTTTATCAAATATATTTTCTTAGGCTATTCTCGTGCACAGAAAGGTTATTGGTATTATAGTCCATCACTACAAAGGTACTTTGTTTGTGCCGATGTTACGTTCTTTAAGTTTACCGTAGTACTCCGAGTCTTTTTCTATCTCTGATCTGGCTGATTCATTTCCTTGTTCATTACTTGTTCCAATGCCCCTTACATAGTCACAGTCAGATCCTCTTCCTTCTTCGTCTGCTCTCCGTTGCAAGTTTATTCCCGTCGTGCGCGACCTTTCGCCTCTATTGTTCCACCGATTGCTCCCTTGTTGGCAGATCCTGATTCTTCTTTCACTTCATCTTCTGATCTACATTGAGAATTCAAGTATTGTATACGTCATTAGTCCGATCCTTTGTAGGAACTACCTGTAATAACGAACTTGCGAAATGGATCTGTTTATCGTAAAGAGATTCGTTGTTCCTGACCCATGCTTCACCTTAATTGTTATTTGAACAAGTCAAAGTTATGTCTTGGTCGGAGTGGGGATAGCATTTCTCTTCTGCATGTCTATGGAGTTTTGAAAAATCCAAACATTTATCAAACGAACCGCACTCCTTCGTAAATGTCAGGAGTCCATTGATGAGAAGGGACTGGAGAAAGCTTGAACCCAATTCTATAGTGATGAATATAAGCGTAATTGAAATTCATGGGAAGTTATACATTTGTGTATTGATAAGACCATTCACTACTTCTTGAAGCTCAATCTCCTATTGCTCATCGTAAAGGTAAACGTTTATGTAATGCTTATTCGATTGCTAATTTTGTGTCTTATGATCATTTATCTCCTTCATATGCTTCGTTTGTTGCTTCGGTCTCTTTTATTTCTGTTCCTAAGTCTATTACAGAAGCTTTGTCTCATCCTGGGTGGAAAGAAGCTATGGATGAAGAGATACATGCCTTGAATACTAATGATACATGGGCTTGGTTGTCTCTGGGTCTATACTGTAAAGGTTCATCCTAATGGTACTATTGACAGATTAAAAGCTCACCTAGTAGCAAAAGGATATACACATGTATATGATATTGACTATGCTGAGATATTCTCTCCAGTGGCTAAGATTACGTCTGTTCGTGTGTTTATCTCTCTAGTAGCTACTTTTCTTTGGCTCCTCATTAGTTGGATGTGAAAAATATGTTTCTAAATGGTGATTTGCAAGAAGTATACTTGAAACAACCAACATGATTTGTTGCTAGGGGGAGTTTGGGTTAGTATGTTGATTAAAGAAGTCTCTATATGGATTGAAAGTTGAAACAATCTTCTCAAGCGTGGTTTGGTTGGTTCAGTGAAGTAGTGATTAGTTTTGGCCTAGGCATATGTGGTGTAGATCATTCTGTATTTTATAAACATAATGAATCATGTAGGATATTGCTGATTGTATATGTGGATGATATTGTTATCATAGGAGATGACAAAGAGGGAATTTTAGGAGTGAAACAATTATTGAGTACTAAATTCCAGACAAAGGATTTAGGACAATTGAGATACTTATTGGGTATCGAGGTTGCTAAATCTCGCCATAGTGTTTCTTTATCTCAGCGTAAATATGTTGTTGATTTGTTGACTGATATGTTAGGGTGTAAGCCTATAGATAGTCATATGGATCACAACACAAAATTTACAGTTGATCAAGATGACTTCTTATCTGATCCAGGGCAATATAGGCGTTTGGTTGGAAAATTGAATTATTTGACTGTTACTAGGCGTGATATATTATTTGCTACAATTGTGGTTAGTTAATTTATCGATGCTCCATGAATTAGTCATTGGGATGCTGTTGTTCGAATTTTGAGATATCTTAAAAGTGCTCCTGGTCGTGGTTTACTTTATCAAAATCACGGTCATGCTCAAATTGAAGGTTATACTGATGCAGATTAGGCCGACTCTCCATCTGATAGAAGGTCCACTACTGGATATTGTGTATTTGTTGGCGGTAATTTAGTATCATGGAAAAGTAAGAAGCAAACTGTGGTTGCTAGATGGAGTGTTAAGTCCGAATATAGAGCAATGACGCATACTACTTGTGAGATGATTTGGCTAAAGCAATTGTTAGCGAAACTTGAGATTAACTAATCAAGTTCTATGAGCTTGGTGTATGACAATCAAGTAGTTATTCATATTGTAAATAATCTAGTGTCTCATGAGAGAACTAAACATATTGAAGTTTATTGTCATGTTGTTCGATAAATGCTTCTACAAAATGGGATTAGTACTAGACATGTGAAGTCGACATATCAGTTAGCAGATTTATTTACTAAACCATCGGATGATTCTCGAGTTAGATTTATTTGTAACAAGTTGGGTGCATATGATATCTATGCTCCAACTTGAGAGAGAGTGTTGAGAATCCTGATAGGATTCTTAATGTGTGTCCTAATAGGCTTAGATCATATTTATCTTATAGTTTCTTTGGGTTATTATTTACAACAGATATCTTTAGGAATCCTGGTCTTACCCCAACACTTCTAATAAAGAAATTCAATACTAATAAAATATTATGTTCTAAAACCCTATTAAAATACAATTCTTAAAAACCATAAGTTTTTCATGATTACAACTTTGTCCTCATACCCTTCTGTACCCCATCATTCTCCACCACTTAAAAAAAACTCAACCACGAGTTTTGAAGTAAGGAAGCAACAATATCTGTGATGCTTATAGAAATAAGGCATAATCATGAATGTATTCAAAAACAGGGTCTCTTCCAAAAGAAAAAAAATTGGCGAAGACTGTATGCTATGGAGGTGTTTCAAACCAAGTAGGCATAATAAAATCAACACTAGGAGCTTGCATAACAACCACTGTCTCACTCATGTCTTCGAACTTGCTCAACATGTGAAGGAGGAGTTATGGCTAGCTACCTTTTGATTTTTTATAAGGTATGGTTTGAGCTTTTGAAGAACTCTCAGCTATAGGTGTAACTTCCGCATTGCCTTTCTTGACACTAGCTAAGATTGTGGATAGCAACTCGTGAGGAATTTCTTCACTTTCTTCTAATACAAGGGTCATAATAGTCTTCATAGATGAGAAGACATTCTCTAGATGATAATCAGAGCATCACATTCAAGATCCAACATCACTACACATGATCTGACCTTGGCAACCGTCTCAAGAATTGAGATCCTCCTAACATATGACTGACTAGGCTTGTCAACTAGATTTTCAAATGAGGATACGATCAACTGAAAGATCTTCATTTGATCATCAGGGTTTTTGGTGCAGTTATTCTTGTTATTTCACTGATGCAAGCGGCGACCGCAATTTTCACATCAATATGTGAATGCTTGAAAAGTTGTTCAGCTACTAAAACTTTCATCATTAAAGCAAGCGCAATTTGTAGCAATGTAGGAGGTGATTGTGTTACCTTTGAAAGACAGTGTGGTTTGGTCAAGAAGACAAATGAGCTTATCAACCGACAAATTAGGACTTGTAAGCTTATACCAAATTTCGGTGAATTGTTGTTCAAGCTCGAGAATAGACAATATATTTCTAATTTAAATAAATTTGAAACAAAAATAAAGCGTGAAAGGAAACCTTTTTTTTTTGTTTTGTTTTTGTCCTTATATTTTTGTTGTTTCTTTCTTTTTTCAAAAAGAAAAGAGATTAAATACAACAAACAAATCGAAAGATAAATACAAAACCATTGAAATCTGCATTGGCAGATCTGTAGCAGCTATTCAAAGACAAGCCGACCTTGGCATGAAAACAGATCAGCCACGTCAGTGACGATGGTGATGGTGGTGAGTTATACTCTCCGGAAACTTCTGCATGTCGTGGTGGTGCCGGTGACATGTTCTGAGGAGTGGTGTCTTCTGAAACACATGATTTATTCTTGTTCATGTTACTGTTCACATCAAATACTATGTTCTAAAACCCTATTAAAATACAATTCTTAAAACCCATAAGTTTTTCATAATTACAACTTTGTCTCCACACCCTTTTGTACCCCATCATGAAGTGTGGGCTTGGAGTGGCATTCATGCTTCAAAGGAGTTAAAGAAGGCCTACTATTTAATCGAGAAATAGAAGAGCTTTTGATAGAGAAGAAACATCTTTTGATGTTATTAGAGATAGATGGTTTACTTCCCTTAGTTTTTGGTTCAAAGGTAATTGTTTTAGGGATGAGAATGAGCTTTTAGATTTTGTGAATTTACTATTATGTAGATAGTCTTGTACATGGGTTGCACCCCTTGGTGCTTTTTTATTTTCTTAATATACTTTTTACTTATAAAAAAAAGAAATGGATAATCTCACCAGGTGGGATAAAATATATCCCACACCCCTGGTGAGATGATGGGATTAGCTCACTCGCACCTCTTTTTCCAGTCAAACACAGGTATTAAGATTATGGTGGGATTAATTTAGATCAATCCCACCTAATCTCACTTGTGTCCATGAACCAAACTACTAGTTAGTTTCACAAGTCATAAAGTTGCAACTTGAGGTAAATTGAAGGTCTTTTTCATCATCCTTATAGGATCAAATCAGTGAAAATTTTCCCTTGATGCTGAATGTGAAAGCCTAGCATGTGTTCTAACATCTGATTCTTGACCTGAAATCGTGTGATTCTGTGAATTAAAATGTGTTCATGCACACTCGAATGCACAATGTAATTTCTGTGTCTGTTAATTGCTGTATACTCTTACTAACCATGTATTGCTTCTCTTCAGTGCGCTGTGGCCTTTCAGTACTCTTGGGTGGCCAGATGTGTCAACAGAGGATTTTAAGAGGTTTTATCCAACAACAATGCTTGAAACTGGGTATGCATCTCTCTTGTAGCTCCTACTCTGATGCTGTGCCATTGTTTCATCGTTATTGGGTTCTATGGCTGAAATCAAAGTCACATGATGGGAAAATGTAGTTCAAGTTCTTTCTTACCAGATATTATCGGGGATGCATTTGGATTCCTGAGCCAGCATGGGTCTGCAACAAGGAGGGTTATTAGACAAATGCCCATTTTTCCGTCATATATCATAACTAAACTAATTGATACTATTAAGAAATATTTGAGTTACCAACTATCCCAAAAACTTAAGCTAATGGGAAAGGGCCCAATTATTTCTTTATACTTTAACGCGCCCCCTTAAGTGCAAGTCGACTGAAGGATCAAAGGCTTTGCCCCTTAAACCCAAGTATAAGAGACCCTAAATATCAAAGGGCAAACCATTGGGTGATATATTAAATGAAATGGGGGCATCCACTAGACTCGAAATCAAGACTTAGAGCTCTGATACATATTAAGAAATAGTTGAGCTGTCAATTATCCCCAAAAGCTTAAGCTGATGGGAATGGGCTCAATTATTTCTTTTTACTTTAACATATGCATATGCTTTATTTTGACAAGTCTTGAACTCTTGCGAATAATTGTTGATTATGGTCTGTCTTTGGAATGTATTTAGTTGTGTTTGTTTCTGGACACTGATCACAAAAACTGTTTTTTCTTGCGCTTCCATCTGTTTCAGGAGAGCGACTACTACTGTTCATAGGTCCCAAAGCTTGTTTACGCAACTTCTAAATGAAATTCTTTCTACATTTGTTAAGATAAAATGACACTACAACTTTTGCTTGACTTTTAAACAAGGCGTGCTTTTGCACGTAAGTCCCACATCAGTTGTTTTTTAGAAGGGAGCCAAAGTTGTTCTACAATAAAGGGTTCCTTTATCTGAAAGCATTTGACATCAATTTTTTATTGTTTATGGGCCCATTTTACTATTCAGAAATATATATTTACATAAATGGGTACTCCAGAGGAAGCTCATTATTTGTCAGCTTCCTTTTCTCAGTCTGTGTGATCCCAACAAGGCTGGTTGTAAGGTTTGTGGGACATTTCTTTTTCTTTGGCACTCGGACAGGTTATTACTGCCTACCCTACATCTGCCATATTACCATCTCTCTCTTCTTATTCACTTGTTTTACGAAGATTTAAAAATGGTACAAGGAGAAGAAAAAGAAGAAGAAATAATTGAAACAGAAATTAGAAAGTTATGCTAATCCTTGCGTGCCTATCATTTTCCACTAAAAAAATCATGTGTTGTTAAATTAGCCATAAACTTTCATGTCTGAAGCTTTAAGACCTGACTTTGTGCTGACAAAAGTCTGTCAACTTCTGCCTTAGGAAAATTCACGGGGAAGAAGTATTATTGAATGTTGAATATTTTTGGTTTATAATTGTTGTTATTACATAATAATAGATTAAGAGTTTGGTTGAATTCTGACTTCTGGGATTGAAAGTATAATGACTCTAAAATCATACTATGGTTCCTGTCAAGTTTAGTGCCGAATAGATGCACATTTTTTTTTACTCTTATGGCTTTTGTAGGCACATACTATGGTTTGCTTTTTCCCATTTCCATTAGTTTACTTTCTTGCCTTGTAATTGTTGGCTTCCATGTTTGGACAGGCATGATATATTGTTTTTCTGGGTAGCGAGAATGGTCATGATGGGAATTGAGTTTACAGGGACTATTCCATTTTCATATGTCTATCTTCATGGACTTATACGGGACTCACAAGTGAGTGGCATGCCTGAGTAAAGCTACTTATTAATTTTATATTTCTATGTAATTAAGTGAAAGCTCTTGTCTCTCACAAGGGCTAGCTAGTCCTAAATATCCTGTTTATGGGGCTTCTCTTGTCTTTACTTTTTATATATTACTTTAATAGGTGTTCTCTCCTCCTTTGTATCCGTCTTCTGATGATCTTCTTTATTTCCAAATTCTCGATAATATGTTAACATTTATATGTTGGTCACTGTCTATACTAACTTTTCTTTGTTTATCTGAAGGTAATCTACGGTGGATATCAAAAAATATATACTTGGTTATGTGCATATTGGTCAACTGTCTTTTTATGCCTGTGATAAGTATATGCAACAACAAGTGTCCAATGAGGACAATGAAGGAACAATTATTTATGGAAAAAAATATCCAATGTGTTTTTCCTAATTAGCTTGTCCAAACTTACTCTAGCATGTGTTTGTACTTTTGCTTACCTTATGCCTGAATCTTATTTGTACATAAATAATGTGATAAATCTTGACATGTTTTATGATAAAATCTTTCAGGGGCGAAAAATGTCTAAAACATTGGGGAACGTAATAGATCCAATTGATACAATTAAGGAGTTTGGTACTGATGCTTTACGGTTCACTCTTGCATTAGGAACTGCTGGTCAGGTTTGTCTTGTTTTGAACTCCTTGAGACTGCTGGATCGAGACTTAAAGCCAGCATTCCATTAACAGAAGGATGAATGTGTGACGTCCTTTTGCATGTGGGGTTCATAACTTATATAGGATATTACCTTGTCATCTAATTTCATATGCTGTTCTTCCAGGATCTTAATTTATCTACTGAGAGGTTAACTGCCAACAAGGCCTTCACCAACAAATTATGGAATGCTGGCAAGTTTGTGTTGCAGAATTTGCCTAGTCTGAGTGATGTATCTGCTTGGGAAACCATACTGGTGTATAAGGTTTGCTATTCCCTTTTTAGAGATCACTGAGGTAGAATGCTGGTTTCAACAATTTCTCCTCTGATCGTTCTCTAGCAGAAGATAGATGTACTAGTTAAGGAGAAAAAAAAGAAAATGTCTGACGCACAAAGTTTAAAATTCATTGTATCCCCAAATCTGTGTAAATTTGCAGATGAAATCCCTTTTCTTCTCTCAGAATTACACTCTAGAATAAGATAGGAGTACACACCTGAAATACTGTCGCTTAAAGAAAACATTTTCGTGTGTGAATATTCTCTTTGTTCACATTACAACCCCCACAAAAAAAGAAAAAATAGAGACAGGTGCATTCTTCACAACTTGACCATAGTAGGATGTGACCTTTAGTTTCTGTTTCACATGCATGTGAGTCTCTGCAAACTTCTTAATGGGCTATGGTGGCCTACACTTGAATGAGGGTATGAAGTATGAATTGCAAACATAAATTTGGAATAAATTTCCATTTCTGACCACTATTGTTTTAGTAAAATCCTCTTGTTGTAAAACATTTATATAGTAGATTCTACTTTGTCTATGGCAACTGATCTCTTTAACGAGGTCATCATGACCTTCTCTGTTTTCTAAAACCTTTATTCTTTTTGTTTTTCAGTTTGACAAAGAGGAGTCCTTACTTGACATGCCTTTACCTGAATGTTGGGTGGTAAGAGAATTGCTACAATGCTTTGTCATTAACAGTTTATTTTACTCTTACAATTATATATATATATATATATATATATATATATATATATATATATATATATATATTGAATGCATCATCCCCTCGTTTATTTTTCTTATCAAAATATTAATCAAATAACATTATGTAATTTTCAGGTCTCAAAACTTCACATACTTATTGATACTGGCACTATGAGCTATGACAAGTTTTTCTTTGGAGATGTTGGAAGGGAAACATATGATTTCTTTTGGAGTGATTTTGCTGATTGGTATGTTATTTGAAACTTTTGTTTTCATTGGGAAATCGGGATTTGTCTTATTCTATGCAGTTATATTGTAGACGATACTTAAATGCACTGCTGATGGAAACTAAAATATGAGCCTCCACGTACTTCTATTTCTTCAACTTGTTAAGTTTTAATTAATGGATTGCATGAGTTTCTTTAGTATTGCTTCAGTTGTACATTTTTTCTGTAACGTGTGTGTACATTTGCTCTGTAACATGTGTGAGTGTGTCTAATTATTGTTGCTGTCCATCCCTAACCTAAATTTTCCTAAGGAAAATTCGCGGGGAAGAAGTATCATGACAGACTTGCTGCATCCGGTATATTTGGTGAAACTTGTTGAGATATTTCCTAATTACATATATAGTAGGATTTCTAGTATTTCTTAATTTTTGTTTCCTATTTTTATTAGGATTTCTATTCTTAGGTTTATATATATATTTGTCGGTGTATTCACATGACACGACAATAATAAGAGTTTTATATTATTTTTTCTCAATCTCTCATCTCCCTCTCTCCATCCCTAACCTAAATTTCAACATGGTATTATAGCAATATGTTTCTTGGGATCTTGGATAAATTCTTCTGAAAAAAAAACAGAAACCCATCTTCTTCATCTTCTTCGTTTGACGACCCACCACCATCGTAAACCCAGCCAACCACCCACTGTAAACCCTAACCACCACCACCAGCGAAGTACTTTTCGGCAGATTCTGCTCTTTTCTGACGATTCCAGCAGCTTTCCGGCAAGATTCCGACGAGATTCTGGGATCGGAGACCACTTTCAGGTTCGCTTAGACGAACAAAGCCCAACCACTGACGATTTGTTTTGGCATCTATACGACATTCAATTTCATCTGACCCAGTTCGCGACCCATTTACCCAAGTCAAACCCGTTTCCTATATGTGAATCCATATGCAATTCATCTTTTTTTCCCGATGTTGTGATTCCAAAGGTTTACCCAGTAGAATTGGATCTTTGACCCGACCTAGATCTGTATAGTAAGTGAAAAAAAAAACAGAATGTTCCTCTCTATTTTTTCATGCTAGTTCCGTTTGTGTTATGGCTTGATTATGTTCTCGTTGTCTTACGTGTGGCCGTTTGTGGAAGCACCTTATTGTTATTCCTATCATTTTGTGTGTGTTGTTATCTTTGGTTTTGTTTCTACGGAATCAACTATAGATTCCAAGTCTATCTTCAGTGTGCCTCCCCATCCGAGTCCTTGTATTATTATTACTCGAAAACTCAATAATAGTAATTATGCTCAGTGGTCTAAGGCACTAGTCAGTGTAAGCCACGGATAAGAAATTGTTTGATGCGTAGGAACAAGATGACTTCTTGCTTATTACTTTGTTACGGAATTCTATGGAACCCCACATTGCTGATATGTGTACACCTTGAAACCTATAAGGAAGTTTGGGAGTATGTCTGTTTTTTGTATTCTGATGTATGATGTGAATGTTCAGTTCTTTCATAGCCAGCAGGGTGCTCGTGATACTATTGAGTACTTTGCTAATATGAAAAAGATATATTTAGAGTTGTGTGCCTTGATACCTATTTCTACTAATGTGAAGGTAATGCAGAAATGCCAAGAGCAAATCGAGTTTCTCACATTTCTGGTTGGTCTTAAGCCTAAGTATGAGCCGGTTTGATCACTGATCCTAGGTGAGGCTGAACTTTGTACTTGGTCTGAGACTTATGCTCGTGTGTTGTGTACTGTTTCTCAGATTAGTAACAAAGGATCTGTGGCTGAGAAATCTGCCTTGGTTACCCAGACTTGGCAAGGTGGCCGATCTGATGTTCGTAGTGGTGGAGGACGTGGTTCTGGTGATATGAGTAGTCGTGATGGTGTTGGTCGTGGTTCTTCTAGTTGTTAATGTTATGACTTTTGATTCTGTTGATTGTGATCATACCCAAAACTTTGTGCTTTTGACTTCTTTGACAATTTCCAAATATGAGTATGACGAGTTATTACATAATAAGGCAGCTCACCAGGTATCTTCCTTGACTATTGTTCTGACCTAGAAAGGTACTCCCATTGCTTGTCTCTCCTTCTAGTAACTCTTCGTCTAGACCTTGGATTCTCGACTCTGCAGCCAATGACCATTTGTTAGGCACCGCTGATGTTTTTTTTTTTATACTTTTTTATAAGTCATCATCTTTACCTACTAATGGATCTAAAACCACGGCTAATGGCATTGGCACTGTGCATTATAGTTCTTTTGTATCCTTATCATCTGTGCTTTTTGTTCTTTTTTCTCATTATAATTTGATATCTATTAGTCAGCTTACTAATCGTCTTAATTTTTCTAGTACCTTTCTTCCTGATTATGTTTTTATTCAAGATTTGAAAACACGGAAGATGTTGGTGGAGAACATGAATCTAATGGTCTTTATCACTTTGATCCTTACCCATCACTCGTTGTCTACTCAATTGTTGTATCTCCTTTTTAGATTCATTGTCGTCTTGGTCATCCATCCTTGAAGTATTTGAAGAAGTTAGTTCATTCTTTGAGTCATGTTGCATCTTTAGAATGTGAGTCGTGTCATTTGGGAAAACATCATTATGTGTCATTTGCTTTCCAAGTTAATAAACGTATGTCTAGCCCTTTTATGTTAGTGCATTCCGATGTTTGGGGTTTGAGTCGTGTGTCTTCCAAACTTGGATGTTAGGACTTTGTTATTTTTGTGGATGATTATTCCATGCTCACTTGCTTTATTTAATGAAAATTGTTATGAGTTGTTTTCTATCTTTTGTGCTTTTAGTGCTGAGATAAAAATACAATTTGACATATCTGCTAAAATTCTTCGTAGTGATAATACCAGTGAGTATTTTTCTTATCCTTTTACAACTTTTGTGGCCAATTATGGCATTATTCATACTGATCTTGCTCTCATACATCCCAACAAAGGCCATGTTTGGAGACAAGGATTTAAGCAAGGTTGGCTTAAATCTTTGCTTTGGAATTTGGTTGATGTTAGTGGGGCCCCAATTCCAAGACAAGATTTAAGCCAATCTTGTTTAAATTCTTAGTCTCCAAACATGGCCAAAATGGAGTTGTTGAGCGAAAAAATCGTCATCTTATGCTCGTACTCTTTTAATTTACATGCATATCCCCAAATTGTTTTGGAGTAAGGTTGTTCTTACTGCATGTTACTTGACTAATCGTATACCATCATTTATTCTTGATGGAAAATTCCCTTACTCCGTGTTATTTCCTCAAGATGCTCCCTTCTACTTACATCGTATCTTTGGGTCAGTTTGTTTTGTTCATCGGCTCAGTCCAGGCATTGACAAACTCGATCCTCACTCCACGAAATGTATTTTCTTAGGTTATTCTTGCACACAAAAGGGTTATCAGTGTTTTAGTCTGTTGCTAAAATGATACTTTGTTTGTGATATGTTATGTTATTTTAGTCTACCCCATTTTATTCTAAATGTCACTTTGTCTCTGATCTGGTTGATTCCTTTTTGTTTATGTTACCCATTCCAATGCCCTTTATACAGTCGAATCCTCCTACTTTAGTTTCTTCTCCGTCAGTTCCTCATAGGTCGGTTCCTCTTCTACAAGTTTACACCCGTCGTCAACAACCTCTAGTCTCTACTCCACCAATTGCTGCCTCTTTGATAGATCTGGATCCACCTTTCTTTTCCTCCTTTGAGGATGATCTCCCCATCGCTCTTCGTAAGGGTAAGTGTTTATGCACCGCTCATCCTATTGCTAACTTTGTTTCTTATGATCATTTATCTCCTTCATTGCCTTCCTTTGTTGCTTCGGTCTCTACTATCTCTATTCCTAAGTCTATTACAGAACATCTGTCTCATTATGGGTGGGAAACAACTATGGAAGAGGAGATGAATGCCTTGAGTACTAATGATACATGGGACTTGGTTCTTTTTTCTTCTAGGAAATCTGTTGTTGGGTCTATACTGTGAAAGGTTCATCTTGATGGTATTGTTGACTAGTTAAAGGCTTGTTTAGTGGAGGAATGGTATACATAGGTATATGAGATTGACTATTCTGAGACATTCTCTCTTGTGGCTAAGATTACGTTTGTCCGTGTCTTTATCTCCTTAATGGCTACGTTTAATTGGCCGCTACATCAGTTAGATATGAAGAGTGCCTTCCTACAACGGTGCTCTGCAACATCCAGGGTTTGTGTTGCTCAGGGGAGTCTGGGTTAGTATGAAGATTGAAAAAGTCTCTATATAGCTTGAAACAATCTCCTTGATCATGGTTTGACTGGTTCAGTAAGGTGGTAATTGTCTTTGGTGTCAATAGGTGTGGTGTAGTTCATTCTTACAGACATAGTGAGGCGGGTAAGATCTTGTTGATTGTGTATGTGGATGATATTATGATCACGAAAGTTGATAAAAAGGGAATTTTAGCACTGAAACAGATTCTAGGGACTAAGTTTCAGACAAAGGATCTAAAACAACTGAGATACTTTTTGGGTATTGAAGTTGCCAGACCTCGTTATGGTGTTTCTTTATCTCAGCGTAAATATGTTCTTAATTTGTTGAGTGATATAGGGATGTTGGGGTGTAAACCTATAGATAACCTTATGGATCTCAACACAAAATTTACGGTTGATCAAGGCGAATTATTACAATATAGGCCATTAGTTGAGAAATTAAATTATTTGACTATTACTAAACCAGACATTTCATTTGCAACAAGTGTGGTTAGTCCGTTTTTAGATGCCCCACAGACTAGTCATTGGGATGTTGTTATTCATATTTTGAGATATCTTAAGAGGGCTCCTGGTTGTGGTTTACTTTATCAAAACCATGGTCATACTTGGGTTATACTAATACAGATTGGGCAGACTCTCCATCACATTGAAGGTCCACTACTGGATATTGTGTGTTTATTAGGGGTAATCTGGTATCATGGTAGAGTAGGAAGCAAACTATGGTCGCTAGATCTAGTCCGATTACAGAGCAATGACACAAATTACATTTGAGTTGGTTTGGCTGAAATAGTTCTTAGCAGAATTTGAGATTAAACAGTCATGTCCTATGTACTTGGTGTGTGACAATTAAGCAGCTATTCATTTTGAAAATAATTCAGTGTTTCATGAGAGAACTAAGCATATTGAAGTTGATTGTCATGTCGTTTAGGAAAAACTTTTGCAAAAAGTGATCAGTACCAGACATGACATGTGAAGTCGGCAGATGGTTTACTAAACCATTGGATGGTTTGTAGGTTAATTCTATTTGTAACAAGCTGGGTGCAAATGACATCTATGCTCCAACTTGAGAGGGAGTGTTGAGATATTTCCTAATTACATATGTATTAGGTTTTTTAGTCTTTCTTGGTTTATGTTTTCTATTTCTGTTAGGATTTATATTCTTAGGTCTATGTATATATAGGTTTGTTGGTGTATTCACATAACACAACGATAATAAGAGTTTTACAATATTTCTTCACAATCTCTCATCTCCCTCTCTCTGTGCCTAACCTAAATTTCAACAAAACTTATGTTGATTTGCTAGAATGATATTTTTTTTATCATTTCAAGTAGCGAAAATAAGTATGTGTAATATACTTAGATTAATCAGTTTCAGCTCATGCTTTGATATAATATCTTTCATTTCTCCCCAGGTATATTGAAGCCAGCAAAGCACGCCTTTATCATGCTGGAGGTGATTCGTTGGCTTTGATAGCACAGGCAGTTCTATTATATGTTTTTGAGAACATATTGAAGTTGCTACATCCATTCATGCCATTTGTGACTGAGGAACTGTGGCAGGTAACAGGTTTTGTATGCTGAGTATAACTTTCAAGCTGTAACTTAATTAATGTAGTGGATGTGATTCTGTATGTATATATTAATTTTGGTAAATTTCATCGAAATTTAATGATTAAACAGAACTAGAAGTCATATCGCTAAAAATTAAATAACTAGAATTTATCACAGCTCAGCAACCCTACATGGGGGGAGAGAGAGAATTCACTATCCCCATTTTTTGCTCAACCAATAGGTAGGGTGATGGAGGGCCAACTAAGAATTTCTTTAGGAACAAGTATTTCAGGGGAAGGCCTAATTGTAATAGTAGTATTTAATTATGAAGTTTTAGTAATTATTTCCTTATTGGAGTAGTATTCCTGATTGGGTTAGGAGTAGGATTTTCCTATATATAGTTGATGCTTTATGTTGTTTAATTTTGGGCATTGATTAATATAAATTACTATTAATAATTATTGCATCCTTGTGATTGAGTTTTGCTTTTTTGCGCCCTGTGATTGGGATTGGTTTTATTTTATTTTCTTTTTACTTGGTATTTCTCTCCTACTGTTCTACATCTGAGGGAGGGAGGGAAAGAATTTTGGCCATGTCCTGCAATCATGGCTTGTTATCTGCAAGTAGGAAATGACTTTTTTCCTTCTGATTCTTATCCCTTTTATTCTTTTTATTTACATTTATTTGTTACCAGAACAAGACCATGTCCTTGCAAGCAGGAATTTGCCTTTCCCTTGTAATTAATTAATTAATTGATATTATTTGTTTATGTATTTTTTTGTCTTTCATATTTGTATTACTCACTTTTCGGGTATCTCGGTTTGCTTGGTGATTTAAGATGTCTCTGTTGAACGAGGAAAAATAAATTGAAACATCCCTGACATGCTCTTTGTAGCTTTTTGTGCTGATGTAACAGATATGTGATGTCTGTTTGATGGATTATTGGCTTCTTTGGATTTATATGCAGGCACTCCCTAACAGGAAAGAAGCTCTTATAGTATCTTCTTGGCCTCAAACTTCACTTCCGAGACATATTAACTCGATAAAAAGATTTGAAAATTTACAAGCTTTGGTGAGTTTAAAATTTCTGTTGTCTCTTGCTGAAAACCTCCATCCAAAACCTGTACTTCTGTGATATTATGTTATCTTTTCTTAATTTACATTATAAAAGGAGTCATTAGTTTCTGCTTGTTTATGTGCTAGACTAGAGCAATCCGCAATGCTCGAGCAGAGTACTCTGTTGAGCCAGCAAAGCGTATATCTGCTTCTATAGTTGGAAATGCAGAAGTCCTTGAGTATATATCTGTAAGTGGTGCCTTTCCTTAACAAGTGTCTTATTGTGAAAAATAGCAAGTCATTGTCATGTGGGAAGAATACCCAAAAACCCTTCTAACAGTTTTTCAATCTAAAAAACTCATAAAATTATCTTTCTATCTAAATAACCCAAAAAAAATGAAATTTTCATACTAAAAACGCAGTCATTAACTTTTTACTAATACCGTTAAAAACTAAATAGCATTTAGAAGAAAATATTCTTTACCTATATAGAAAATCTTAAAATTGTAATAAGATATTTTGCAGAAACGACCACCGATTGCTGTTAACAAATAAAAACAAATCAATTTGATGGTTTTGTACTTTTCATATAACACCACCGGCATCTTCAATAATTTCTCTTTATCTTTTCTTGCTTTTATTTTAACCTAAATTTTTAATTATTAATATATGGTCTGTGGTTGTTTTGAAATTATTTGAGATTTTAAGATTTTTGTTATGATAATTTATTGGTTTGCAGACAAAATCGAAGATCTATGACTGTATTTTTTCTTTTCTTTTAAAAAATGGAATTTTGAGATTCTTGATAGTAAGAAAAAAGGTTATGCTGTGCATAAGGGGTGTTTTTTTTAATGGAATTTCAATTCATTTAGTGTTGCCATGCCCTGATTTAATTGTTCTATACTCTGTTGATCTTTTAGAGTTTTGTTTCTTTGTTTTCTTTATTAAAAGAATAATGGAAGAATATTATGCAAACGTGTATGTGGTTTAATTTATGAAAGAGCATATCAACACGCTTTGACGTGTGTTGAGATGCTAAGTTCTTTATCCATAAAAGAGCAGATCAACAGTTGTGTAGTGCATGTTAAGATGCTAAGTTCGAGTAATCTCATAAAAGAGCAGATCAACAAGCGCGTGTTGATATGCTATTTTTGTCTAAATCTTTGATTCTTAACGATTTTAATTAAGAAGAGGACAATTAGGTCTTTGGTCAAAAAACTCTTCTTTTGGGCTTATTGGATGAATCAATAAGTTCGTCGGTTTTTCAGATTGAGTAATTATTTTGAAGTTTTTTTTATAGTATTTTTCCCTTTTTTATGAATCTACTGTGTAATTTAGAGTGGGATAATGCATTATTGTTTGAGATTGGTTGTGCCACCTCTTGGCCCCATTGTCCTTAAAGATGCAGTGTCATGTCTACAATTCTACCCAGGTATATCAATAAGATGAGGTGGTAGAGGGCTTGGTTTTCATGGACACACTTGTTTTATCAGTCACGTGGTTGCATGGTGTTTTTGTGGAAGTAGTGCACATTTTAGTCTATGCATGTTTTTAAGTTTAAATTAATAATTTATTTTTTGCTTGATGCAGAAAGAGAAGGAGGTTTTAGCTCTTCTATCCAGGCTTGACTTGCAGAACATCCATTGTGCAGATTCTCCTCCAGGCATGTTTACTTCCCAATTAGTTTGTTTTGCCCCTGGACTGGAGATATTTGTTTGTCTTGTTTAATCAATTTGACTTCTTATTAGGAGATGTTTAACTTGTTCTTTAAGCTCCATATGCCACCATATTTCAGGGGATGCAAATCAGTCAGTCCACCTTGTTGCCAGTGAAGGACTAGAGGCATATCTCCCCCTTGCTGACATGGTTGATATTTCTGCCGAAGTTCAACGCCTTTCCAAGCGACTATCCAAGATGCAGACAGAATATGATGGAGTTGTAGCTCGTCTGAATTCTCCTAAAGTATGAACTTCCTTACTCTTCCATGCACTTCAAACAAAACACATGCATGGACACAGATTTACAGAAGTTGATCAGTCTAGTTATGTACCTGACACCATCAACGTCAGGTAATAGTATTAGAACGTAATTAGATGCCCAGAGATTCCAAAATATTTACTCGCATCCAAACACCATTCAGAACTAACTCCAACTGATTGACCATCTGTTTAAGGTTTGCCAATGGGCCCAAAACTTTACTAATCTTTAATAGGTTTCTGGACACATCATAGATGGTTTCACGATATGAAACAGCCAATAAGTTAGGTTGATGAATTTGTAGAGTATTATCTAATTTGTTGAGGGGCTTGTTATAATTTCCTGTAAAGGGAGCTGTCCTAGCTGTTGCTGGATATTTCTGGGCTGTTACTTTCAACATGTTAGGGTTTGCACAAGATGGTGAAGCAGACCTGCACCACTCTAGAGGTTTTTCTTCAGTTCAAATTCCTAAATTAAAAAAAAAAGAAAAAAGAAGAGATTGTTAAGATTTAGACGAGTATACGATAAAATGCATTAGAGAGAGTGGCCTTGGAGCTGCATCTCTTTTGAAAGAAGGGGTTGCTAAACCATTTTCATTCTAGATTGGACTTTAGATCTCTTTCATGAAGTGCACATGCTATAGAATATAAATTTTACAAGCCATATTCTTGCTGGGATGTATCAATTTGTGGACCCCTTTCCCTGTCTGGTACATTGTTTCTTCCACTGACATGACCATTGATGTAAGCTCGAGTACAGTAAGCCTCTTACAATCATCTCTATTCACTGCAGTTTGTGGAGAAAGCTCCTGAGGATGTAGTTCGAGGTGTGCGAGAAAAAGCAGCAGAAGCAGAAGAGAAGATAAATCTAACCAAAAGCCGTTTGGCTCTCCTCAAATCAACTGTTTCGGTTTCGCAATAGACTTCATCAGCTCGATTGCATTTTGTCTCCACAACCAGTCTTGCTATTGGGTTCATTTCCATTCATTTTTTCCAATCAAGAATACATACTGTGCGGTCAACTGCTTTGGATTCACATATTTTGCAGTTAATGGACCGATTTCAGTTTGATCATTATTTTGGCAGCTGCTGAGCCATTCAGAGAACAGGAAGCGCAGTGGGCTTGGTCTATATGTCTTGCGAGCCGCAAAAACTATTCTTTATTCAGTCAATGCCAAAGCTGCATCTGCACTTTATTGTGATGGCCTTATGTCAATGTACAGTTGTTTTTTGGTTCTCATTTGCTGCCGCTAATATTGTACTGTATTATAGCCTTGGCCTTATTTCTGTGTGAGTTGCATATTTTCTTATAGCTGTGAGTTCGGTCTCTCTAACTATGCACTGATCACTTGTAAAGGGGGTTAAACTATCATGCTATTTATGACTTGTGACCGTTGGACATGGATGCCCATGCCTTTACTGGCCAGTAATTTTTGTCATATTGAATCACAACCGTTAGATTAAATAATAATGTATTCAATGTTCATATTTCTGAGTCCAGTAACAAGTAGGTATTTATTAATAACTGATGACAAATATTTTTCCTGAGCACGTACGGTGAAGTTGGAGACTCCCTGGTCTCCCATAACTGAAAATTTCCTCGAGTACATAAAGTGGAACAGGAGATGGAGAATAGCTTTTTCGTTAATGGCTCACCAAAGTGAGTTTTATATGTCTTATTGTGCCTAAAAAGAGAAAGTGATGCGACTGTTCGCTTGCAATGAAAAATATTCTTTTTATAGGAATCTGTAGGTCTCTTTAGACTTCAAACTTAAATCTTGAAATCCTTAGGTGCCGTTTGGCCTATATAAACTAAATAATATTAGCAGCCCACCCCCATAGACAAATGAAAAGTGAAAGGAGGAAAACGCAACAGAAACAAACTATTAGCCTATTAGGTGACACCATGAAATAAGTCTAACCCAAACCAAAAAGATAACAATCAGATAAACAAATAAAAGACAACAGTAATCTTAACCATAGCTACGGGAAACTTAACAAAATAAATGATAAAATTATGAGATCAGTAAATGCATTTAGGATCTGGACTTGGAACCTCAACGGGGAATAAGTATTTTGCTGATGTTCTACTCACGTAAGACACCCACTAGCAAGTATGTCCTCAATAACAGCCAGATTTCAATGATTTCTTCAACAACATTTCATAAAAGAACCAACTTCAAAATCTAGCAGACAACAATGGAAGATATCAAATCATTTTAGCATTTATGTAATGTATCTCAACTAATGAAACTGTGATCCAAAGGCCAGACAAATATCATTCTAGCTTCTGTTATTCTGCACTATTTTTCAAATGCTTAAAACTACATGTTTTCTATCATGGCTCCTCCAAAAGAATTTTAAGTGGTTACTTTTTTACTTTACTGATTTCATCAACAATAAATTC
This sequence comes from Bretschneidera sinensis, assembly GCA_023935145.1. NCBI lineage: Eukaryota > Viridiplantae > Streptophyta > Magnoliopsida > Brassicales > Akaniaceae > Bretschneidera > Bretschneidera sinensis. The sequence continues at coordinate 23,401,661 of CM043697.1, read as the reverse complement.
AGATTGTATGCAAGTCCTACTTAGCATGAAACCCATTTGGGCAGAATAGGTCCCTTTGAATAAGTCCTAGTTCATCAACATTATGAACATGTTTAATTTAATTGGAAAAAAAAAAAATCACAACACCGCTGACAATCCCAATTTATATTCAGAATAATAATATGACAATCAATAAGGAGCATGCTACATAGCACAGCAGAAACATAGCTTTCCTTAAAACCGCCTCTCAAGAACCCTAACCCTATTGATCAAATTTCAAAAGAACCAAGAACTCTTATTCTAAAGGCTAAACTTAAAACAAACTACGTAGGGAAAATACCATATTTTTCTAATAGTTAAAAACCATTTACTGATGTCTAAATACTCATGTAAACTAACTCAAATTTAGAGTCAACACAACATCAAAACCATTTTTTTAGCATTAATACCAGTATTTCACCATCAATTACTAAAAACTAGGCTCATTTCAAGAAATTGATAACATACTAAGACTAGAAAATTTAGAATAAGAAAACTTTACAAAACCAAAAATCTAGAGAGAGGTAAGAGAAAAATATGCATACTTGAGAGATATAGAGAGAGGTACCCATCATATACATAAACATTTTAATTGAATTTCTAGGGTTTAAAGTTGGAAGAAAGAGCTACGTAGAAAGAGATGGAGACTGGAGAGAGAAGAGAGAGCGCAAACCAGACTGCCAGAGAGATGACGATACTAACAAAGAAGAAAAATAAAGGATTGTGGTGAACTGATCATGGGTGGGGGTTGTGGCACGTTGATGGAAAGATAAAAAATAACATTACACATGTTTTTGTTGTTTTGGTCGACTGAAAATAGTGAAAATGAGTTTTTTCTTTTTCATTTTCTAAATGGGATTATTTTCAACTTTATTTTCTAAAAAGTGTTTTCTGTTTTTTTATGATCAAACATATTAATGTTATTTTTTTTTTGTTTTCTATGAAAATAAAAACAGAAAATGATCTCATTTCCAAATCCAAATGCACCCTTGGTTTCATAAAAACTTTTTCTCAAATTTTAATTTTTTTGGAAATCATTTTTGGCTTTCTTTTTGTTTTTTTTTCTTTTAAAAAAAATAAAAACCATTTTAAAATCTCAATCATGTCATATATAATTTGATCGTTGTAAAAGAAAGTGTACTACGCTTACTTAAGTGAGGGAGTTTTATTTCATTTGCATTTTTTTTAAATTGTAAAATCTTTGACTTTCTTATATTGTAAAGATTGTTTGGAAGTGTAAAATGTGATTTCATAAACTTGTGAAGTTTGATAGTATTCTGTTGAGTATTGCATGGTTGTATTTTGAGTCAAAGTACTCAAATGCTGAAAAATAATAAAATCGTTTCGAGTAAAGTCCACACAGGATGAATCGTTATACTCTTTTGTTATCAGAAAATCTTGGCTAAGTTTCAAAGTATCAGGATATCTTTTTCCTACGGAGAAAGAAACAGTGTGGTTGACTGGTTACGTAGGATGGGTGTCGTGAATGATAATAAGTATGCTTATTTTACTGTTCCAACTCAGGTTTTAGAGGAGTTTCTCTTATTGGATAGCGTACAAAGCTCTTCAGTTAGGCATGTAAATAAAAATCTAACATGTACAATGTTATTATGATAAAATGGGGTGATTTTGGTGCATAAATTTTCTTTTCAATCGGATCAAAGTGGAAATGCCTTAGTTGTAATTTACCCTTATTCAAAGTTTAAAAGAAAAAGTATACTCTTATTTATCCATCAAATATCAATTAATTTGATTAAACTTTATAATTAAAGAGGAATCTTTAAATAATCCACTTTGAAATTAGTGCATGAAATTATAAGAACATTTATCAATGTCAAAACATTGTTCACCTTAGCACTACAACACTTGAAACTCCTTTTTTCATATTTCTATAAGTTGTTCCTTTCTCTATCTCTAAAATAAGTCTTCTGCTTGGGTGTTTTTTCCTTTTACTTTGGGTACTTTTGTTAGTTTATTGCCAAAAAAATAGCACAACACCAGTTCTCTTTGTTTTTCTATCGGCATGCGTTCAAGTAAGTCAAACCCAATCTTTCTCTTTCATATTCATCTAGTAAATATGTTGTAAGTCACTAACGAAAATTAATCCTTTTCATTTTATCCGAAATGTCAAGATTTGAAAACAAAATTTATGATAATAGTTTTATATAAAAATCAACTTATGAAAAAACAAGAACAAAAGGATACAAAATAGAGATTATGTGTCGCATGAGAAAAGATCTATGTCAAGAGATGAAGAGGAATTGATGTTGAGTTAAAAATCACGAAGTTTGAGATTGATTTTTATTTTGTATTTGGTTCATCGTTTTGGGTGCAACCAATTTTCTTTTTGAAATTGGTGATCGATTGTTGGGCAAAATTCTAGAAAATAGAAGAAAGAAATTGTAATCAAGAGATTGAAGCTTGTAGAGATACGGACAACTGAGCCAATCCACTATATATGAACTAAAAATATTAGCTCATTTCGAGATTTTGTAAAGTGCAGAGAACTAAACCATAAGAAGGTAAAAATTTTGTATTGTTAAGGCATTATTAAGGAGTTGAAATTTTTTAAATCTGGACGGCTAGTTACAACTTTTGTCATGTAGTGACCCATTCTCAGGGGCCCTACTCGAGACAGTATCGTGACCTTTCAGCTCCAAGCTTTAACCTGAATGTCATTCATACATATTTTCATACAACACACTTTACAATTTAACAAAACAATCAAATAATCTCATATAAAATCATATTTATACAACAAAATAAGACACCAATCTCTTTTTATTTGTACATAACATCTTTAAAACAAAATTCTAGACTCAATAAGACTTTGAAGATGCCGCTTCCAAACAACTTGTACAAGGTCAAACTAGTAGCTCTCAATTAGAGCTTTTATCTATAATTTGTTGCCACATGAAGGGATAAAACATAAAGAAAGGGGGGAGGTTGAGCTTCAAAAGCTCAGTGAGTAACACATTACTCAAAGCATTCGATTTTTAAATTTCATTTATCAAGTCATATTATAAATTAATTAAATTTGCATAATACTTTAAGTCATTTTCATATTATTTAAATCTTTAGTCATTATAGTTCTTACATATTCACAATGCAAAAAAGAATGCTTATCAAGTAGTGACATTATACACCATTTTATAATCACAAAAAATTTAAATTTCATACACCCATCACACAATCAAATCCTGCAATTTCCACATCATAAGCAAGTCAATCAACAAGCACAACATTATCACGTCACACGAATCAACATCATATGCCCTTCATTGAGCCAATCACGTCAATTACCATATGAAATGTAATGCAATGCATGATCATGTCCCAGTTCATTTCATGTCTCTCATTTCAATTCATTTCAGTGCTCGTCAATAGGCTAATCATATCACAATACCCCTCACTAAGCTAACCATATCACAACGGAGACGTCTCTCCATGTATCGGTACGTTTCTCAATAACATTGCTTCACTCATTTCCACCCTCACTTGTTCATTCCACTCGTTTCTACATAATGATGAAGAAGTTCAAATCTTATAAAGCACATTTCACAACACTAACAAATTCTTAAGCATAAAATTTATCAATCAATCACACAAAAAGGCATCCACTTCCATTCTGCAACTAACTCAATGTTTTACATATTAACCCCAATACCACTTCATATTCGCAACCATTCCCCATAATCCAATCATAATCTATTCAAACAATCATATCACAACTTAACTACACACACACACACACACACACACACATATAGACATTTATCAATTATTAAGTCCTCCTCACTTACTAGGAGTAAGGTGCACTCACCTCGCTACACGATCCACAACTAGCCCCAACCACTTCCTTTGTCTCTCAAAGATTTTTCCATTTGAACTTAGGAGTGAATAATAGTTAATCCCAATAATTTAAATCATTTAATTATATACCAAGTCACCCCAAAGTTTTTTGTATACTTTAAATATCATGTGCGAATTTTGAGCTCAACAAAAATCAAAGGAACCAAAGTGTTATGATCTTTTTCATTCATTTTTCAAATCATTTACTTTGGGCTTCAAAAATATTTTAATATCATGAATACTAGGTATTTAAAAGGTGTTTTAATAATGCTTTCACAGTATATAAATATTAAAATGACTTTGAAAAAGTTTTACATTCAAAAGTCTAAGGAAAAAGAACAACTTTTAAAAAATCAGCCTAACATAGTCGGCTGTGATTTTTCACACTTGACTGTCAAAAGTCTAAAGACCTTCCACAGTTGACTGTGTAAAAACATAGGAAACTGTGTTGCCAAATTTTCCCAGAATTTTGGTCCAGAAGCCTCACACAGTCGATTGTGTTCCCCTGATTCCGAAAAATTCTTCATGAAAATTCATCATTTTCCCCAAAATCCTTTTTGATTTCCATAGTTCTTTTCAAATCTTCAAAGATACAAGTTTCTTATAGTTTTATTAGCAAAAACCAACATCATCCATAACAAAATTTGAACCTAAAACTTCAAAATCATTAAATTTGGTTTAAAACCCATTTTTCTTCAAAATAACTTAAATTCTTTCTCAAAATTCCTCAAATCCATAACCCAAACTCAAATTCATAGTTTACAAGCATGCTTAAAGAAAAGTAGGCTTTTACCTTGATTTTGAGCAAACCTCTCATATTTTCCTTTTTTTTCTCATTCTCATTCTCCTTCTCTTATTCTCACTTTCTCTCTCTCTCTCTCTCTCTCTCTCTCTCTCTCTCTCTCTCTCTCTCTCTCTCTCTCTCTCTCTCGGTTCCACTAGAATTTTCGAGCCCCAAATTCTGATCTCTCCTCCCTTTTATAGTGTAATTTTAGCTTTATTACCCAATTACCCCTCAATTCTTCAATTTTCTTGCGTTTCACCACATCACTTTTTAAATTTCAGTTTTTGCTTAGTTTTTCTTACAATTCTTTAGAAATTTTGTAGTCCTCCCTTGACATGTGCTTTTATTATTTGATTTTTAGTTTATTTATTTATTTTCAAGTCTCACTAATACCCATATGAATTAATTATAGTTTATATTCAATTAAGCACGCCAACACGAGTAGAAATGCACTCCCGTGATTTAAAATAATCTAATTAAAATATCGGACACTACAATTATCCCTCGCTAATAAAATATTGTCCTCAAAATTTCTTCTAGATTAAGTCTGCAATTGATTGAGGTTCTCGTTTCCCTCATGCCCATCTCATTTCTTGTTTTAATACTCATTTTCATTCTTCCAAAGTGTTTTATTTAGAGATAAGACTTTATTTCGATCACAAGTTTTAATTGTTTCTAAACCAATTTCGACTCAAAATTATATCATTTCAATTTACTCACATGTGTACATTTTAACACATAGATTCAATCACTTTTTTCTTGATTTAAGTGAAGATCCAAACATACATGTTGTGAGTTTTAATTTACTCGCAAGCGCATGAGTCGTTTGCAATATAGCGTTGTGCGAGTGCGAGGTCGAATCCATAGGGAATTGCGTTGTGAAAATATAATTTAATCTAAACTAACTCTATCTTAACCTAGTTCCTAATTTCAGATGATAATTTGCAAAAGAAATTAAAATTAAACTAAATTGATTTTTAAAAACTAATAATTAAAACACTAAGGTTTCCAAATCCACCCCACCGAAGTTAAGTATATATGTTCTAAAAATATAGCCTATCAAAACATTCTATGAATCCAACTATAAGACAAAAAACAAAGAATATCCCAACTAAACCAAAAGCATCCAATATATCCGCTCTCAACAAATCACAAAGGAAATCCAATTTAATCGAAAAGCATTCAATGTATCCATCAGATGAAACACAAGGAATATCCAACAAACAATTTAAACTCAATCAATTATAAGATTAACTCAAATAATTGACAGAACATTTATACTAAAAATTGTCAGATTTGTACAAGCAAATCTGAACTACTACGCCAAACAACGGCGGGGCTTCATCTTCAACCTTAGTTGAAGAGTCTAGCCACTCATAACTATGAAACTACAATTCATAATAAAAGTGCTAAACATTTAAACTAAAACAACTAAATGTAAAGAAATAAATAAATAACTTTACATAGGAGAAATTCCATTTGCTGACGGGCGGCGCTTCCCCTCGTGGTGACAAAGCCTTCGAGATCCACCAGAATGCTAGCGGACGTCTACCGGTAAACACCAAAGTGGCTCAGGAATTGTACACTGAATGATGAGGCCAGATGGTGTTTATATAGGGGGAGTATCATAAGTGCAATATGCTTCCAATCCGATATGGGATACTGCAGATTCCAGTTTTTGCTCTTTGACCTTTGTCTACTAAAACTGCCATAACTTTCTCTAGAAAAATCATTTTATTGATTCGTAAAATTCTCCAGAAAATAGACATCGGGATCTTTCCAAGCATATATGGCTCATCTTCTAGTTCTTCCTAAATCAATACAGTTTAATCCTAAAAAATGGCTGATCTGCATGAGCAATTCTGGCAATTTAGTGAAACTTCGTTCCAAGCTTGTAAACCTGTAAAACAACGAAAACAACTCAAAGTAACAAATTCCTAAGCTAACAAATGTAAATTAAAGGGCCAAAATATGAAATATTTGGCACTCATCAAATACCCCCAAACTTACAATTTGCTAGTCCCTTAGCAAAACAAAATAATAAAAAAAAAACCTAAATGAAAAACAAAGAACATAAAGATAAGTTCATCACTCATGGTATCCAAAAATTTAAGGAGCACACATCACCATGATATTCATTCATGAGCAAGCTTATAAAAATAAACACATCTTCGCAATGAATAGAAAAGTTAAAATCTAATTACTTACAAAAGGCAGGTTAAGGCATCACAAGTCTGACACTGTGTAAAGTGAATTAGTATATAGAAATGAAGCTTCCAAGTGACTCCAATGTGTAAGGTCTCCATGTCTCAAGATTCACCGAATTTCCCATCAAAATGAACGAAAAAGGCGTAGTTTTTTTTTTTTTTTTAAGGTACGGCTATGTCTAGTTCCCTTAAGCTTTCTAATTGACCCATGTAGCGAGTGTTGAGTCAATGACTCCCAAACCAGATGGTTTTAGGGCATTAGGTGTAAAGACACCCCTAAGGACTTACTAACTCGAGTAAAAAAGTCTACGAAATTAAACCGGCCTTAATACTACCAAGCAAAATTCCACCTTTCGACGTGAACACTCACTGCTTACTGAGGTAAGAGGTCCAGTTACTCAGCGGAAAGTTTATTTACGATAACAATTTATTTTTTATTTTTTTATGTTTTTCTATGCCCAAGAGTTCATCCAACAAGTCATCCAATTTCAGTTAAGATAAGGAAAAATACACATTAAAATCATATGTCATACCTCACATAATTTGTGCTAATGTGCTCGTGTTAGATTATGTCAAACATGTGAATTATCAAATGCCTAAGGTAAGTAACTAAATTTTAAAATTTATCAACAGACCATGTGTTCAAAATGTTAAGCTCACCAATGATATCACATCACAGAAATTGTTTAGATCAACCAAAATTTCACGATAACATGAGCATGCATTTATCTCTATGACGAAAAGACAACAAATTAGGACAAAGTGTGTGATGTGTCTCCCATACCCCCAAACTTAAATTACACATTGACCCCAATGTGTGACTAATATGGAATGAGCTGACCTGAGATATGGAGAACTAGCTGGACTGGTATGGCTCATAGCATACCCCCAAACTTGAACTGAAGTACGCATTGTCCCTGAAAAATAAAAACTGGAAAACAAAAAATACTGGAAACAAACATTAATCATAAAAATGTGACATAATAAATAAACAGAAAAGATAAGCTGTGGGGTGCCTCCCATGAGCGCTAAGTTTAACGTCTTCAGCCAGACCCAACATTAGTAAACATGCCCAACTAAGCGCTCCACCATCTGATCAATAAATTTGAATGGAAAATGATCAGGCCTAGTGGCAGCATTTAACTTATGGTAGTCTATACTCACTCTCCCTCATGACTGAACACGAGTTGGCACCAACTTGTCCTCATTCTTCACTACCGTTAATTCAATATGTTTGGGCACGACTTGAATCAGGCTCACCCACTTGCTATCAAAGATGGGATAAATGATCCCTACCTCTAACAGCTTAATATCTTCTGCCCTCACAACCTCTTGCATAGTAGGGTTGAGCCTTCTTTGTGGCTCCCTCGATGGCTTGGCATTCTCCTCCAACTGTATCGTGTGTATTACCAACAAGGGGTTGATTCCCTTGACATCCTCAATAGTCCAACCTATAGCTTCCTTATGCTCTCTTAAGACGTCCAATAATTTCTCCTCTAGAGCATCACCCAAATCTAAAGCTATAATTGTAGGAAAAGAATCTGTTGGACCTAGGAACTTATACTTAAGATTGTCCGGTAAAGGCTTAAGTTCCTTCTTGGGGGGTTCAGGTGTTGTGGTTTCCTCCGTCTCATTGCTTTCTCGAGGATCAGACTCCAAAATGGCATTCACTTCCTCGAGTAACTTATCTAAGCCCAAGTCCTCTCCAAAGTGAGCAAAGCATGCCTCCAGGGGGTCCTCAATGCGGGATTCATCCATAGTCTCCTCTGTCTTACTACTCTCTCGAGGAGCAAACTCCAAGATAGTATTTGCTTGCTCAAGTAACTTATCTAAGTCTAAATCCTTTCCAAACTAAGCAAAGCCTGCCTCCATAATGTCCTCAAACTTCCCTTCTTTCTTGGGTGCTTGTAGTCTCTCAGGGTAAGGCACTTTAGGTAAAAACGACCTAGAGAGATCCTTAATAATAGGTGTGGCTGTAGATGGCTCAGCATCTCTCTTTTCCATGTTGCCACTTTCTTGCCCTTGTTGCATAGCAGGGTTCTCCTCCACTTGATTGTCCACTTGTCTCCCAGACAAGTATGGGACAGTTGATTGCACTTGTTCCTGCCAATGCATAGGAGTTGATAAATTTCCCACCGCAAACTGTTCTTTTGGGTTAGGCTCAGGTTGATTGGGAAACTCTCCTTCCTCTCCTTCACCCACGTAACTTGCGATTTGATCAATTTGACTCTCTAGCTTGACAATCGCTTGAGTGTTTTCTATTGTTGCACTCATCACTTCACTCATAGATTGGCTAGTCGTTTTCATGAAATCATTGAGAGCGTCCTCCAATGACTGTGAAACCGACACTGGCGCTTGAATGGGAGCTTGGTAAGCGGGTGATGGTGCTGGATAGGCATAACTTGGTATTGGTGGAGGAAATTCGGGAGGGTATTGATTATAAGGGGCTCCTCCTTGATTCATCAGTTGGTTCTGCTCCCATAAAAAATTAGAGTGGTTCCACCACCCTGGATTGTATGTTTCGGAGTAAGATCCATTTGATTCCCAACAACAGTCATTGAAAGCATTCATTTATTCCATGGGGTACTCGGCACAAGCCGACATTGATGGAAAATTCTGTGCTACATGCATGGGACTAGCACAGATAGCACAGATGGAACAACTATCAACATTGAATGTGTTGGCAGCATTGAGAGACGGGCCGGTCATTTTCATGTACTCCTTAATGGTGTCCTCTAAAGACTGTCAAACCGGTGCTGGATTCATCCACATAATTTTTTTTAAACAAAAAAAATAACTAACTAGTAGAAAAATAAAATCATTTTAGACCAAAAATTTTCACAAACCAAACAACTCCCCGGCAACGGTGCCAAAAACTTGTTGTGAGTTTTAATTTACTCGCAAGCGCACGAGTCATTTGCAATATAGCATTGTGCAAGTGCGAGGTCGAATCTACAGGGAATTGCGTTGTGAAAATATAATTTAATCTAAACTAACTCTATCTTAACCTAGTTCCGAATTTCAGATGATAAATTGCAAAAGAAATTAAAATTAACTAAATCGATTTTTAAAAACTAATAATTAAAACACTAAGGTTTCCAAATCCACCCCACCGAAGTTAAGCATATATGTTCTAAAAATATAGCCTATCAAAACATTCCATGAATCCAACTATAAGACAAAAAACAAAGAATATCCCAACTAAACCAAAAGCATCCAATGTATCCGCTCTCAACAAATCACAAAGGAAATCCAATTTAATCGAAAAGCATTCAATATATCCATCAGATGAAACACAAGGAATATCCAACAGACAATTTAAACTCAATCAATTATAGGATTAATTCAAATAATTGACAGAACATTTATACTAAAAATTGTCAGATTTGTACAAGCAAATCTGAACTACTACGCCAAACAACGGCGGGGCTTCATCTTCAACCTTAGCTAAAGAGTCTAGCCACTCATAACTATGAAACTACAATTCATAATAAAAGTGCTAAACATTTAAACTAAAACAACTAAATGTAAAGAAATAAATAAATAACTTTACATGGGAGAAATTCCACTCGCTAACGGGCAGCGCTTCCCCTCGTGGTGACAAAGCCTTTGAGATCCACCAGAATGCTAGCGGACGTCCACCGGTAAACACCAAAGTGACTCAGGAATTGTACATTGAATGATGAGGCCATATGGTGTTTATATAGGGGGAGTATCACAAGTGCAATATGCTTCCAATCCGATGTGGGATACTGCAGATTCCAGTTTTTGCTCTTTGACCTTTGTCTACTAAAACTGCCATAACTTTCTCTAGAAAAATCATTTTATTGATTCGTAAAATTCTCCAGAAAATAGACATTGGGATCTTTCCAAGCATATATGGCACATCTTCTGGTTCTTCCTAAATCAATACAGTTTAATCCTAAAAAATGGCTGATCTGCACGAGCAATTCTAGCAATTTAGTGAAACTTCTTTCCAAGCTTGTAAACCTATAAAACAACAAAAACAACTCAAAGTAACAAATTCCTAAGCTAACAAATGTAAATTAAAGGGCCAAAATATGCAATATTTGGCACTCATCAATGCACATCCAATAACAGTTACACCGTTCGTAGTCATCCTCTTTAATTCTTAATAACTTTCTGTGATAAAATTTAAAATCTTCTCTTAGAGTAACACATCATCTGATAAAATTTTTCAATTCAAATTTTATATCATCCAATATTGTCTCTTTCTCTCTAACTCTTTCAAATTCCTAACTCAGATTAATTCTCTGATTTCTCACTTACTATACCAATTTGCCCTTGTTCTTTATTATTTGATGCACCTCTAAAATAAGCCATTTAGCAATTACTTACTTGTTCTCAATATTCATAATTTAAAACACTCCCTTTTTGTTTTCTAAATAAATATATTACTTAAAATTTATCAACCATGCTTTTCCAAAATTTTTAAACTTAACTCAGCTTTAGTTCATCCACCAAATTTCTTCACCTATAGTTTCACTTTGATCCTCATAACTCTTCTCAATCTTTTGATTATACTCCCTAGGCCATTACTCACATTCTTTCCTCAAATCACTTCACTTTGCACAAGCAATCTTGATTAAATCTCTCACTCATTGTTCATACTCATAGACTCAACATTTCATATCAAATTGCTACTCAACTTGCCTATCTAGCTCTCATAAAAAAAATATCATGAGATAACCCTTTACTTATAACAATTAAAGTGCTCTCCACGTCATTCTAATCATCATCACCTTTTTCTTAAAGGTTTACTAATTTAGACTATTCATGTTATAATTTTTCCTGTTCCTTAACACCCTACTCTTTCACTGTAACGACCCATCCCGAGCGGGCCCACTCAGGACGGTATCAATTACCTTTCGAAATCGAGCACCTGGACACACAAATATATACTACAACAGAACAACATCTAATATATATTAGTTAAGATCATACAGAGATTTCAACTATAAGGTTGTAGCTTTACAAGGTGTCTGAAGAGACACAGCCAACCGGTTACAACTTCACACCTAATATACGATATAACACTAAGAAAAAAAAGATTGACCGAGGATGCGACGCTCGTGGACCCACCTAAAACTTCATTGAACTTCAAAGCTTCATCACTTAAAATCCAAAATCACCTGAAAGATTAGAAATAGGAAGGGGGGTGAGCTATAAAGCTCAGCGAGTTCTTACACTACACAAAGTAATCACTTGTTAGAAAAAGTTGAGGGCTTATTATTATTTCTTTTTCCTTTTTACTTTGTTTGTTCGTATACATAGTCATTTAGCACTTTGCAAAACAACAATCTTAGTAATCGTAATACGGTCCTATAAGACCCACAACCAACTTGCAATCGCCATTCCATAGTCCATCAAAATATCACAATTTATCCATACAACCAAACATTTCATATGCCCCCTTACGGGCCAAGTAATTCAAATTCATGTATGATATGCCAATGCAGCATGATGCAATGAAATGTATCATCTCATAATCAATCATAATCCATCGGGGACGTCTCCCCACGTACCGGTACGTTTCACAAACAATAAATTTTCAGAACCCCCCTTGATCCGGGCCGGGTCCAATCATCCAAATATATTCGGTACCCTTTTTCACCCCTTGTGGGTAGGGACCTATCGTCCTCACACATCACTCCCCCCTCAATAACATACCGTAAATTTCAATGAATGATATGAAATGAAATCAAGTGATGAACATCATCAAATTCTCAACAATCCATACAATCACATAACATTCAGCACAAAGGTTTTGAAATCACTATCTCATCATTAATATATAATTTACTTATCTTACCACATAGTTATAAATATAATTATTATATCTAAATAGCGAATTACAACTCTTATACAACCTTATTGTTTTGGTTTCCCCACTAACATTCATGCTTACCAAGAGTAGGGTAATACTCACCTTACGCCAAACACTACTCGTGGATCACTTCTTTACCTTTATTACGATCATCCACCTCACCTATTGAAATGTCATTTTTAACAATTAAAGCAAACTACATATACATATAGCCAATGAGTATAATATTTAAAACTTAGACACTTAATAAGAAATCAATCATTCCATTTACTTAACACATATAAATCAAAGAAAATACTACTAAAGTTCTTTCTTCTCCTTAATCATCTATTTTCACTCTTTCCCTTCTTTCCTTCATTCTTTACTCCATAAAACTCTCAATTCATATAGACTTAAATTTCAAGACACTAACTTAGGGTAATTACCAGCAAATATCAACTTGTAAAAAGTATTCATTCTAAATATAATTTCCCAATCCAGAAAAAATCTCTTACTTAGGAATTTCTTTTAACTCCAAAAAGGGTTTCAAATTTACAGCCCATAGTAAAATTCTCTAACAATACTCATCTCAAAAATCATGTTATACAAGAATAAAACTTCAAACTTTGTACATACAATCATCCTAAAAATCTTCAAACTTCACACACTCTTATTACTTTCTTCCAAAGTTCCATAATACATAAATTTCCAGATTTCTCACAAATTTTCTCCCAACTTCAAATATTTCAAACTAAACCAATTTAAAATCAAATCATCCCAAATAAAGTTCTAGATAAACTTGAAGAAGTATACTTTAACTTAAAAATAGTTGGGACACAAAAATACCTCAAATTCTTGCTGAAAAACAGCTCACAAAACTGCCCAGAACACAAATTATTTCCAGAATTTCTGCACAATTCTCCCAACTTATACAACTCATAAATCCCTCAATTTAAATCCAAAAGACCTCAAACAAAAGCCAAAAATCAACATCAAGAAGTCTACTTTAAGTTTGTAGTTGAACACTTTCCGAAATTACCTCAAAATCTGCACGAAAAAGCCAAGGGAACAAAACGGGCTATTTCTCCCCTGCTCGGAGCGTGGGGTCCACGCGCCACTGTAGCCCGCTCGTGGAGGCTCACCTCCCTGGCCCGAGATAGCTGATGGTGGCAGAAAAAGGTTTTCAAAGTTTGAGGGCAAACGGAGCTTGAATAGTTAGGTTAAGGCTAGGTCAAAGTTTGGAAGAAATGGGTTTTGAGAAGGAAAAAATCTGGAGCTTTTCTTTCTTCTTCTCTCCTTCAGCCGAAATTGCAAATTGCCAAAGGAAAGATTTGCCACTCTAGGTCAACTTTTAGCTTATGTACTCCCTCTAAATCTTGGCCTTTTACCACTCTACCCTTCCCCTTCTTCTTTTTTTAATTTACATGCCATTTCCTTTAATTTTCCTTCTAGTATTTAAACAACTCCAAAGTTTTTGTTTCTTACTAAGAGATCCCTAAAAAAAAAACTGAATTATAAAACAAGATTATAAAAGCTTAAAAGAAATATCGGATTCTACATTCACATGTATCACTTTATTTCATTTCAAGTTCTCACCCAATCCATCTAAATCTTCAAGTCATCTAAATCTTGTCAATTGTCCCATCATTATGATTACTGACATTGTCGTCATTATGTTACTTCTAGAGATTTCCAAAATGTATCTTTATTCATTAGTTAAACGTTTCCCTTTCTTACGATTGACTATCCTACACTAACCTCATCCACCCTCTTAAATCCACAAACAACACCATCGACTTTATTCACAAAATTTTTGACTATCATCACCAAGACTTAACTTACCTCACTTTTTATCCATAAAGTTAAAAGACTTTTACTTAACCTCTTTACTCTTTAATCTGACATTTTTCATCATTTAACTCATTAAATCATATTATCATAATTTTTTATCTACCTTTGATTCTTTCTAAATATTAGAACCTTTATTTTACCCTTTTTAAGTTGCTAACTATCACTCTCTTTTTTACTCATCACTAGTAACTCAATTTTTTTTGTTCATAATTATTTACATAAACTTGCTCACTTTTAAAATTTGAATCTTCTAGAAAATCACTCATATTACATTTCCCATGCCTCCCCTTTAACAAACACTACCATCTCCCACAAGGTTTGTTAGAAATCCAATAACCTTCACTAGCATGACAATCATTGATAATATCTTCATTAGTTATTCTACAAACAAAGTCATTAGTCTTTACAAATCTTCAAAAGTATTTTGGGCCTTTAGCTTTTACATCAAGCTTTAATACTCTTCTTCCATTAAGTGGAGTTTGTAATAATTTCTCATCTCTCTGAATTAAATTACTCATTCAACATACACATAGTCTTGAAAAAAATTTTAAAATTCTCTTCATTCTATTTTAAACTCCAGTTACTTAGGAAAAAAGTGAAATTCACATTCAATGATTCTCAATCGTAACTCTAACTCATCTAACAAACAATTATTCAAATCCCCTTGATCTCACATCCAATCCTTACTTCTTTTCGCAACAATATTCTAACACCTTCAAACATCACTAGACTCTCAATTTTTCATACTATATCCCATCAATACTTTTATTATATTTATAACCTTTAAAGTAAATCATACATCTCAAGCCTTCACTGGTTACCATCCTTCCCTTTTATTTAAACTACATCGAAATCAATATCACTTAGTAACTTTAACACTTTACACTTATCAACTCATTAATTTCTATCTTTTACTAGTTTCAAACATGTACCTTATAACTTACATCTCCAAATAGAGTGGAATTCTTTGGCTTACAAAAACCAATCTTTTATCTAATCACCTTTTAAAATCTTTCATAAAAGTTCCCAAGTTTCAGAGAAAATTTTTCAATGTCCCTTAATTAACACCTTATCACACTTGAATTTGATTTAGATTCAATATACTAGTCCTCTTACAACTTCATTTAACAATTTCAATCCTCACATTTTCAAATTTAAATTTTATAATTCAATCCTCCTCTATAATCACATACTTCCCCTCAACTCCACAAGTTACTCTAATTATACCCATAAAATTTCTATTGAAAACAAGTACATATTTCCGTTACTATTTTTTATTTCAAATCTTTCCAAATATCACAACAATTCCTTTTTCATTAATACAACATGATTATTCTTTTTCTCAAATCTCAAATCATTTCTCCCTTTTTATCTTAATTACTTTCAACATTTCCTCACTTACTACATCAACTTATTTATTCTAACAATTTATCTTTTTATTCATTTTTACACCTGTCAACTTATCAAAATTCTAACAACACATCATTCACTCATCTTCATTCCATATTTTTAAAATCAAGAATTCTTCTCATTCTTATAAAATTTTCCCAGTTTCTTAAACTTTCCACACTTCCTGGTGGCAAACACAACATACACTTTCAAAAATATTACAAACCCATGATATTATTTCAATTATCTTTCCATCATGCCCATTCATCATAAGCACAATTACCTTTATTACCAAACACATACATTACTAGCTCAGTCATTTATGACTTCATTTCATTCAATTCTTTGTACAATCTCTTAACAACTATTTTTCAAGTTCAAACATTCTATCATTTATTCTAGAAGTTCACCCTTAGCAACTTTTCTGATTCATTTAGCTAACATTTAACCACTTGTTTACCAACGGAACATATCTTCAACATAAAATTTTAAATTAATTAAAATTATTCGTTCTCATTACTTTCCCACACCTTCACTATGCAATCGATCCACGCCACATCGCAATTTATATACATATGTATATACGAATTAAATAATTCATTATCAAGGCAGAATATTTATATTCATAATTTCTCTCAACAACATTAGCAAAAATTTCATAATCATGAAAAATCATTTCACACAACACATAATCATCCAATACAACAAACAATCAATCCATTTCATCTTCAAAAACTCCTACAACAACCCATTCCTACATCAACGTTAATTTCCTAAACGACATTCTCTCTAACCTTACACGACCGACTCTC
Source organism: Bretschneidera sinensis (assembly GCA_023935145.1). NCBI lineage: Eukaryota > Viridiplantae > Streptophyta > Magnoliopsida > Brassicales > Akaniaceae > Bretschneidera > Bretschneidera sinensis. The sequence continues at coordinate 23,384,921 of CM043697.1, read as the reverse complement.
TACCGACTCCCTATACACCATACTGATGAAATTAGAGTCTACAGAACCTTAAGCCTATGCTCTGATACCAAAAATATAGTGGCCCATCCTAGAGTGGGCCCTATGTAACATGATATCGTCACCTTTCAACTCCGAGCCCTAACCTGAATGCCATGCATACATCTTTTCATACAACACACTTTACAGTTTAACAAAACCATCAACTAATCTCATGTACAATCATATTTATAAAAGAAAATAATACATCATTCTCTTTTTATTTGTACACATCTTTAAAACAAAATTCTAGACTAAAGACGACTCTGAGAATGCCGCTTCCAAATCACCTGTATAAGATCAAATTGCTAGCTCTCAACTAGAGCTTTTATCCATAATCTATGGCACCTGGGGAGGATAAACAATAAAGAATAGGAGGGGGGTGAGCTTCAAAAGCTCAGTGAGTAACACATTACTCAAAGTATTATCATTTTAGAAGTTTTAACTCTCTGCATCTTTAGAAGATATTTTCAAAGTTTTGGAAGGGTGTTGGACCTTATTAAACTACCTGATGTTGCCCTGGCGGTGAATAGTAGAGGGAAAGTATAAGTTTTGACACGAATGTGTTGGTGGTAAGAGTTTGTTGACATTTAGGGGTAGCAAAATCTTTCTAGAACATTTTTGACCTTTTGGTTGTCTCTTAACTGTAAATATCAATTAGAGAAACATACAACATGATTGCATCTTAAGCTTAGGTCCCAATCACAAGGGTGTATATAACAGTGTAATGATGAACTAATAAGTTAATTAAAGAACAAAAAAACTGTGTTGACCTTTTACTTGTCAATAAGTTTATTTTCACCTTCCCAACTAATGAACTGTAAAAATTCGCAATATGATTGTTCAAGTACACAAAAAGGTAGTTTGATGAATGAGGACCTTCATTTTCTTTAAAAATGAGCAACTAAAAGTAGCTCATCTATGGACTTCAGTTTTTCTAACCCATATATTCTAATTGTGAAGCTATTCAAACAAAATTTTAGAATATCTGACACTTTTTTTTTTTTTAATCAAAGTGATACTATTTACAAGTACAATAATTGATTTCATTACAATATAAGCCCACAATACTATACATAACCTATATGGAAGCCCACCATACTACCATCTTACCCATCTAAAGTGGGAGAAATAACCAGTAAATAAAACATACAAATAACTCAAAAACTAGAAGGAATCAAACCTTGAACCACAAGTCTCAACCCTAGTCCTTTTACCATTGAACCAAAGTGCCATTGGCTAGAATATCCTATACTTGAATCTAGGATAATTTGCATAGTCATTGTGAGATTAAATGTCACATAATCAAAAATCAATCTCGATCTTTGAATGTACAACATTAATTAAATAGAACTTGAAAAATCAGTGGCTCATTTTGATTTTTTGATAATGTGGCATTCAATCATTACAAGTCAATCGATATAGAAATGTAGCGGAAATTTAAAATTTTTCTATACCAATAAACTTAATCACATGAATTTCTCTACGAATCTATTAGAATGATAAACAATTTAATCTCCTTACAGGGTTAGGGGTTATACCTTTATGAAAATTCTGATTGAGAATTCATTGTAGAGTTCTAAGTTGTTCAAGTGTCCAAACTCTAAGCGTATCCACACGAGCAACTAAGGATGATGATCTCCTTCTTCTGGATGTCACACACTACACAAGGAATAGGACTAGGGCTACTTGAAAATTCCTTGAGATCTAGCTCTGAAAATTAGGACCTTTTTAGCGAGGAAAAATGTTTGAAACCAATTCCAGCAAGAATAGCATTAGGGTTTCTATCAAATAGAACCTTTATATAGAGCAATATTTAATCACATATATCTCAATTTCAAGTCCATAACTAAATGGCAAAATTAGAAACTCCTTACTAATTTCCACCTTATCTTGGCCAAGGAATTTCTAAGCTATGACTTAATTAGATCGCATAGGACTTTAATTGCATCGTTTTAATTGCTCTTGAAAATCTTCCTTGATGTCATCCAAACTCACAGATATGAAATTAATGGCATACTTATTTTTAGATTTTCTTTTACCCTCAAACTATACATATTAATTCTATAAATACTACCACCCACATACACAAGCTCAATTACAACAATACTACAAATCAAACTCATTTTCTCTCGAAGGTTCTCAACTACAACACAACTAGAAAATATGGTGAAAACCTCATTCAAGGCAGCTTTCTTCGTGGTTCTCTTTATCATTTCATCATGTTAGTCTTTCTCTTTATCTATTTGGTAAATACATTATTAGGGGTGTGGCTTTTATTCCCCTCTTGTTCATTAGTTTCTTGTCATATTTGTGACATGAATTTTTTTTACAAAATTTCACAAGATGAGATAAGAGTAAAGAAACAATATCCGAAAGCAAACTAGTTGGTGTTTCACGCTAGACAAAAACAAAATATTGTATAGATATTATAAAAAGGTAAATGATTTGAAATTGACTAATAATATACTATTTTCAGGTGTTCCATCCACAAGGATGCAAGGAGCTGAAGCTCTCGGAGAAGGATTACTAGATTGTTCAACAAGCTCTGATTGCTTAATTAAATTACCGTGTGCACCAGGTCTGATTAGTCTTTGTGTTGCTGGTATATGCATATGCAAGTCAAGCCTAGAACCTAAGTCAAGCCAAAAAAAATGTAGTGGTAAATTTCATAAAAACGATAAATGTAAAAACGATAAGGATGCTGAGGATTACTGTTGTTCAATGCACCAGCGCGACGCCCTCGGTTGTGTTAACGGTAGGTCCAAGTGTAAATGAGAAAGATGTATCTATGTCCATCTATGCAACATAATACATGAATAAATAATTCTTTTGGTGTTCAAGAAGAAAAAATAACTTATTTTTGGGCTTTCCTTGAATTTTTATCCTTATTATATAAGAGTATTCAGTTACTACAATTTTTTATTTTTATTTTTATTTTTGTTTTTTTGTATACCTAAATAAAATATTGTACAAATATAACCATCCAAAGGATACCAACCAAAGTAAAAAATACTATTTAACATGTAAGTGGGGCTCGCCAATGATTTCAGGGAAAAAGCAACTATCTAGCATGATCCTTGGCCACTTCTCTCATAACCCGCCCAATAGAAAATTGGTTTGATCATCTAAACCTAGAGCCATAATCTTTACGGAATTTTCAAATTGGTTCACTAAAAAATATCGTTTTTTTTGTCCATAACTTGCTAAATGACTAATTAAAAATGGATCATGCACTAGGCTGTTGATCATAAAGGTATTTTGAAATATCATATATATACAAGGCATTTCAAAGTGTATTTCAATACTTTCATTATAACTGGTTGTTTGATAAACATCTTGAAGAATCAATCAAACATTCCACATACATTACTATGGTCTGTTTTATTATGGAATATTTGAATTGAGAGAAATAAAGCTTTTTTTTGAACTTAAACTGTTTAGAACTCGGTCTCTTTTCTCTTTACATTTTCTACTTTTAATTATAATTTCCACATAAGTAAATTAAAATATTTCTTTTATGATAGATATGATAGGTACATATGCTTGGAGAGTAGGATATTTTATAAATAAATTTTAGTGAGAAAAATAAAAACTTAAGTTTTAATTTTCAATCTTGCAATAATTCAAGGGAGGAAGACATGAAATTTAAATAAAGACTTAGAGAGGGGAAGAAGGTAACTTAACATTTTAAGGAAGGGGTATAAAAATGAAGAGGGAGAGTGAGGAGACCCATTTTCCAGTCCTCTCTTGTGAGTTATAGTAAATTCCATTATTTTCTCTCTTCGTTTCTTCTTCTTTGGTTTTGTTAGAGCCAAGGGTGTAAGACTCTTCGTCCTTTCATTCCTTTCTTCTAGTAAGTTTAGTACCTTAAAGTTTAGTTCAAAAATCCAAGAATTTAAAGCTTTCCTAAGAAAGATTTGATGAAAACAAGTTATTGTTTCAAGAAAATGGGTTTTGTATTAAATTCTTGATTTGAAGTTTTTAACTTAAAACTTTATCCTGGGTACTGTAAAGTTATTGATTTTAAACCCCATAGAACTTGTGTTTCGAAAGTATTGGAAGTTACTTGAACCAAGTAAGTTTTGAAGGGGAAAAGGCAAAAAATTTCAAGAAGGGTTGTACTAAAAATCGAGGGTTCAGTCGACTGAAAGGAATGTTCAGTCGACTATATATTTATTTACGGGAGTTTGGTCGATTGAATAGAGAGTCCAATCGACTAAAAAGCTGGACAGAAACTTTCTGGACAAAATCCAATCGACTAGAAACTTAAGCAGTCGACTGGATCAGTCTTATTTTCAAATAAACATAAAGTTTTACTTACCCTTTCGAATCGTAAGCTTTTCTAAAACACCCCAATGTAATTATAAGATGAAAACATAAATTTAGTGGTTAAAAGAAGGCTCTTTTCTATTATTTTAAATAATTAAGAGTGAGATTTTATAAGAACACTTAGATAAAAAGAAGGAACGTTTGTAAAATAAAACATAGTTTTACCTTATGTATATAAATTTATGGTATAGATGAATGTTGTATGTATATATACTAGTTTGATATGTTGAATGGTATATTCATTAGGTGTGTTAGAAGAACATACAAAAGGTAAGGAAGTAGTCCGAGACTAGGACTTGGTGCTAAAGGTGAGTATCACCTTACTCTTAGTAAGCGTGGTAAACTATACGATAAAAACAAAAATTAAAAAAAATATAGCTAAATATAATAATTATGAAGTATAAATCATATAAAGTATAAATAATCATATAATAGATAAACATTTATATGTATGTGTTCTTGAAAAAAAAAGTTGTGATATGATGGAGTTGATGAATTTTATGTTTGGGAATTTGTTTGTGTTGTGATTGTGCCTTATGAGATATGTGTTTCTTGATGATTGTGTGGAACAAGTGGAGTGAAAAGTGAGGATAAGATCCCGCTCGGTAAGGGGTAGGGGGGATCCAAGATGTTTAGGACCCAGCCTAGTAAGGGTAGGGACGGATACGAGTTATATGCTGAGATACGTACCGGTACGTGGGGAGACATTCTCGTTGTGAAATATGCATTGATGAGAGTATTAGACTAAGATGATTTCACGTGAGACGTGAAGGCATTGAAATGACGATTCTTATGTTTGCTTCAATCTTGTGTTGTGCATTGTATGATATTTTATATTCATGTGATTGGTTAAATATTTATAATACATTCTTATGATGATTGTATACCTTGTGATGAGAAATGATGGAAATAATTACATATATATACAAATCATAATCATGGCTATAAAATAAAGTTTAATTATAAAGAAGTAAAACTCTTGAAAATTAATCCGAGTAATGTGATTACTCGCTGAGCTTTTTAGATCACCCCTCCCTTTTTAATATTTCAGGAAAGTCTACGGAAGACCTTGGTCCAAATAAGTGAGGAGATCATGAAGAAGAATGAGTTGTTAGGTGGATCTACGTGATTGGCATCCTCACCCTTTTTGGTATAGGAGTCTAGATATGATATCTATATGTTATGATTGTAATTTTTTCTAAGTTTATGCCTTATGAGGCACTTTGTAAACAAATGATGTATTATTGAAATGGTCATAGGTATGAAAATATGTATGCTTACGTAAATGATACATTAAGGAAAGGTTGTGTACATAGGATAAATTGTTGGATTGCTTGTTTGCGTTATAGGTCCAGGTGCTCAGTTCTAAAAAGTAGTGATGTCGTTCTGAGTAGGGTCCATTCTGGATGGATCATTATATTTATGGTGTCGAGGATGTCGCATGGATGTAGTAGAGGTAGAGCTAAGGTTATGGGACATACTCGAGGTAATGGTAGTGTTCAAACTTGGGGGTGTGGATGATCCCCTTTGCATAAAGTTGAGGAAATGGAGGTTGAACTTGAAATCCATGAGTAGGAGCGTGTTGGTAGCGCATCTGGTGCTACTAGTGGAACTATGAAAGATGTTACTGTTGAGAGGGATGAATTGTAAGAAGCTCTTACTCAAGCCTTAGGTAGAATTGACAGATTACAGCATCAGCTAGAAGAACGAAATTGATAGGTTCCAAATTTACTTGAGGGTTATGCAAGATTTCTTGAAGAACAGGGTGTTCAAAGAAGGGGAGTTGGCTTGATACGGGAAATGGAAAGAGATGTGTTTGCTAGATTAAAAAGGTTTTAACCGCCAAACTTTAGAAGTGTTGAAAATCCACTTGAAACAGAAGTACGGATCAAAAGATTAGAACGTTTCTTTGGAGTGTTGTTAGTTACCGATCGACAGAAGGTTGCTTTTGCATCGTTTTAATTGGAGGGTAAGGGATAAGAGTGGTGGGATGATTCATTTTCTAGACTAAATGAAGATGTTAATCAACCGTTGACTTGGGATAGATTCAAAGAGGTATTCTATGCTAAATATTTTCCCGATACTTTTAGAGCCCAGCAAGAAAGAAATTTTACTCACTTGAGACAAAATGCTATGACTGCATCTTAATATGATGGAAGATTCATTTCCCTATCTCGGTTTGTTCTAGAGTTGGTGAATATGGAAGACAAAAAGTGTAAACGGTTTTTAGATGGACTGAACTTCGAAATCCACTCTCAACTTTCCTACTTGAAATAATCTAATTATACGGCATTGGTGGACATGGTATTGCAAGTGGAAAAAGATGTGATGGAAGCTAGAGGATAACAAGAATGATAAAAAAAAAAAAGTAGATCAAAGGGTGCAAGGAGAGCAATTATGGGTTTGGGACATCAAGGTGGTCGTCCTTTTCAAAAGAGTCGATCAACTACTCAAAGAGGACAAAACTTTGGAAGTAGGCCATTTTTCTATGAGTCAGAATCAACAAAATAAGCCAATAGTATCTATTGTACAAAGTTCAACAAAATAGGCTCAAAAACCTAAAGGAAAACTAATACTAGTAGGAGTTTAGGGTATAGGGATAGGTATCTCAAGAAAAGGTAGCAGTGTTGTGTCAGGAATGGATCCCACGAGATAAAGAGTGGGAGACTACCCCATAGACTACACCGGATACTTCAGATACTGAGTCATTTGAGTATGAGCAAGATATTCATGTTTCTGATGTAAAGGATGAGGATTCAGATGCTGGCTCGGAGGTAAAGACCACTGTAGATCGAGGTTTCAACCCAAGAGGGGGGTGAATTGGGTTTTTAAAACTTTTTGCAGAATTAATACAAGTTTATAAAAACGTATAAGCAGCAAACAGTTAAGACAAGTAATGTGCTATAAATAAAGAGTTTAAGAGTAGAGGATGCAAACTCAGATTATAGTGGTTCGGCAATATCAGATTCGTTCCGACCCTACGTCCACTCTCTTCAAGGAACCTCCTTGAAGTAATCCACTAAGTAACTTAGTCGTACAACTTTCCCGGTGTTATACAAACCTTACAATCCCTTCCTCTCGGAAGCTATCCTCTTCCTCTCGGAAATAATCCCCTTCCTCTCGGAAGTAATCCCCTTCCTTTCGGAAGTAATCCATTTACAAAAGATGCTGTAAAGTAAATGGTAGAGAAACAGTAAATGGAAGCTTATACAACTGAATAATGTTTCTCTTTCAAAGTAAAGCTTATAGAATGCCTCAACAAGAATATTTCGATGCTTTTTATGTTTCAAAGAGTACAATAACTTGATTGTGTAAGATCAACTCTTTTTGAATATGTGCAGCTCTCTATTGAAAGCTCAATAGAATGGGTTTATATAGCCATCAAATAATACGGCCGTTTTAACTTTAATTTGAAAAATATTTGCTTTTAAAACGTTCAGATTTGGTGTCTAACGGTCATATTTTGAACTACCAGTCGACTGGGTCGTGATACCAGTCGACTGGGTTCACTTGAAAAAACTCGTTTTCAGACCTTCTGGGTTACCAGTCGACTGGTATTTTTCATCTAATCGACTGGGGACTTACTATCCATTTTACCAATCGACTGGTATGACTGACCCAGTCGACTAGAGACATACTGTCTCATATACCAATCGATTGGTATATGTACCCAATCGACTGGGTTGTCTTCTAACCCAGTTTTTATGTTTTTAATTGAAAATGTTTGTTTAAAAACGATCGGTTTAGAAAAACCTTTTGTGTTCGAGCCATTGAACAAGCTATTACAATGTATAAGTGAGACTTACATTGGTTCTAAAACCTTAGACCTATACTAGTTCTTCAGCCTTCATTTGATACTTTGATTCGGTTTGAGTTCTTGCATCTTGATCCTTGGTTGAATGCTTTTGTTGCTTACTACACTTAGTTAGTATAATAACAGTTGTGTTTTGTCATCATTAAAATACGGGTGAGGGTCAACAATCTCCCCCTTTTTGATAATGACAAAACTAATAATGTGAAAACAGATAAAAAAACTAAGTGTTTGGATTTTATGAAAAATCGGACAGAGTCTCCTCTATTTTTCGAATAAAACCACCTTGTAAACAAACAAACGCAGTTTATAAACATTCCAACCAACCATAATCAACTCAACCAATCAATGAATAAGTTTTGATAAGCTTTGGAGCAGTGCTCCCCCTACATCTATGCATTGGTTTATGTTTACTTAGTTTTTCTTATTTTTCTAATTTTTCTCCCCCGTTTTGACAACAGCAACCAAAGGGGTCAGAAATCAAAAAATAATTTATTTAGCTACTATTGTCATCTAGAGTACACTTAAACAAACCCGTGTATGAAAATTTGGCTTCATTCGGAGTTCAGAAACCATCCCGAGAAGAACCGGAAGTTTTCATACAAGCATAATCATTTTCAGAGCATTTTCGTGAATAAAAGTAGTTGAAAACTATGCAAACATATCACAAATAATGTAAATAGATGTATGAAATATGACTAAAGTAAAAGCAATATCATATATAAAAAGTCAATACATGAATGGGCTTCATAGAGCCATAAAAAATACAACAGTAATACAAAATATGTCCGTGCTATGTGGTAAGAGCTGGAAAACCCTAAATACATTATAATAATGAAAACAAAGACTCAAGGAGCGGGAGAGCCCGAGTTATCACGAAGAAGATCCCTAATCTCTGCTAGAGAACCCTCGGTGTGCTCTCGATGTAACTCGAAGTCGTCCCGTAGGTGGTCGATGGAGGAGCTCAATCTCTGGTACTCCGTCTGCATGGACTGAAATTCGGACTGCATCGTCATCTGAAGGCTCGAGATTGCCTGAAGTATATCGCCGTATCTAGTCTGACCAGTACTCAAGTCACTAGTCGGAGGTGCTCGGGTACTTGTGTCCATATCAGCAGCAGCATCTGCAGCAGCCTCCTCATCTTCATCATTATTGCTCTCATCCTCTCGGATCCGTAGGTGCTTCCCAGCCTTCGGATAGAGGAAGTCGTCATGAACCATGCATCCTATCTTTTTCAGTGATGAGCCTCGAAGGCAGGCAGAGGCACCCGAAAGTGCTGGAGTATGAGCATAATGAGCATCCCATAAGGAAGATACCCAGAGTCGCTCGCTTCACCATTTATCATATTGGCAAGCAACAGATGATATATATTGAAGTGGTGCCTGTTTTAAGGCACCAAATCAATGTTGTATCTATCTTAGATAGACACCCTCGACTCCCGAGTCTCGGGTGGATGTTCCAACTGACTATCAGCTTAAACATCTTCGAGTCAAGGGGTATATCACTACATGTATGAAATGTAGTGGGTCTGTACACATAGTTACGGTCTCCCCTAACTATCTGATAGGCCGCCTCGACATCGAAGTTGTCTGGCCATCCATCCAGACTCTATTGGATCCCCCTTACAAGGATTCTCAGAATGTTCATGAGGAGGTCAGTGTTGACCTCAAACTCCACACCACTGACTCTGGTCCTGAATCTCAGAGCCAGAGGATTGGGTTTCACCAAGTTCACGTAGAACTGGTGAATCAGTCTCGAGTAGAATTTTTCATGCACTTTGACCAGTGGGGTCAAGTGAATCACCTCAAAGGCTGGCAAGATATCAAAATTGCCATGACGAATAGAGTCGAAGTCGACAACTCTACCTGTCATGATCTTCTTATGGCGAATGATTGAGTCATACCTTGCCTTTGCCGTAGGACAAGAAAACAGAGACTCATCAAGCTCTGTTCTAGGCGTCTTGCCTGATGAGCCTGCTACACCCTTCCCCCGTGACTCCGATGCCGAGGGTTTTGTAGACCTTGGCCTTTTAGGCGCATTTGGTCCACTAGTTGTAAATTTAACACGGATTCTGTCGGTCATTTTTTGAAAAATGGGGTTTTTTGGGAAAAAGAGATTTTAAGGAAAATAAGAGATTTTAACCGTAGAAAGTTAAAAATCTCGTTATGGATGAGTAGATCGGTGTGTTAGATGAAGTTTGGATGAGTAGATCGTCAATCAACCGACTCCAATCCTAAGTAGTCCAAGGCAATGATTGAACTTACTTAGAGGTAGAACCTTGGTACCTAAATCTGTAGGACTTTCTTCCATGGCCTTCTTGTCCTTATGAATGCATCATTTCGTACTATTTTTCGGAATGTAATGATACCAAACATCCATATGCTTTGTCCTCTCATAGAACACCGAATTCCTCCACAAGTGCCACACACTTTGGATATCCAAAGACACCACCACCTGCTCTTTCAGGACCATCCATTCATCCAACAATCCTTTGCACCATATAGCCTCTTTTATGGCTTCTGAAGCCACTATGTATTCTGCCTCCATTGTTAAGACTGCTACCACCGGCTGCCACCGAGCCTTCCAATACCTCAATAGCCACTTCATCCCAAGCTAAAGCTCTTTTTCGAGATTGCTCACACATCTGCTGAGAACACCCATTGCTTGAGAAATGTCAGGTCTAATGCTCACCATCATGGACATAACTGGTACAATCGCACTAGAGTAAAGGACCTTTACCATTTTCTTCTTCTCATCATCCATTCCAGGACATTGTTCGCTGGAGAACTTGAAATGACTAGCAAGGGGAACATTCATCGGTTTACCATCTTCCATAGAAGACCGAGAAACCTTCAACCCATTTCTCTCCCTTTCCCGAATTCTTCTCATACCAAGGATATTTTGTGTAAGGCTGAAATCCTTTCTGAGTTGAGATGTAAACCTTTTCATCCTCTCTTTACTATTCTCAACCGATAGTATATCAATGACATAGATGAGGATACTCACCACTTCATCCACCTTATGTCTAGGTGAGAAGGTTTCTGCAAAATCCATGCCTTTCCTTTGTGTGAACCCCTTCGCCACCAGCCTAACCTTGTTCCAAACTTCATCTCTTGGATGGTACCCTTCTTTCATCTTGTAAGTCCACTTATAATCCACAACTCTCTGTTTTCCCGGAATGTGCACTAATTCCCAGAAGTTGTTCTTCCTCAAAGAATCCATTTCTTCCTCTATAGTTAGCTTCCATCTTGGCGAATCTTTACATCCCATGGCATCAATGTAAGTCTCTGGTTCAACTATCCCTCATTCTTTCAAAGGAGCTGCTGCATCCGCAGCATCCACAAACCCATATCTTGAAGGTGGTCCGACCAGCCTTCTTTCCCGGTCTTTTGTGAGCTGATAGTCCTTTCGACTCCCTGCATCATCCTTTTTCAGTTCAGCCTCCTCATGAGTGTCATGAGCTTGGTATTCATCAATGGGCTCTACCTGGTCTGAACCCTATTACCTTCCTTACTCTACCTGAACCGAATTCTCCTTGATGCTATGCTCCACAAATACCGAACTGGTTTGCTCATTAGCCCCTGCACGGTTAGTTTTCTCTAAATAGGGAAATAAAAATTCATTAAAATTAACATCCCTATTTATTATGAGTCTCAATCCTTCTTTCTCTAAGGATCACAACCTATACCCCTTAGCCCCTCCCCCATATCTTAGAAACACATATTTTCTATATCTTGGGCTAAGTCTATCATCCTTTTTTTGTGCATATGCAGCACACCCAAAAGTCCTAAGGTTGTCCAACTCAGGGGGTTTTCCACTCCACATCTCCCCGGGAGTCTTATGGTACACAATCCTAGAGGGTGATCTATTAACCAAATACGCAGCAGTAGACACCGCTTCCCCCCAAAAACATTTGGATAATCCGGATCCATCTAACATGCACCTAACCTTTTCCATAAGGGCCTTATTCATCCTCTCAGCAACTCTACACCGCTTCCCCCCAAAAACAATCATTCTATGTCTTAAAATGTCATTTAACCTACAAAATTGATCAAGTTCTTGGTTGAAAATTTTTAAGCCATTATCGGTTCTTATCTCCTTAACTACCCTGCCCATTTGAGTCTCCACCAGCTTTTTCCACACCACTAATCTATTTAAAGCATCTGATTTATTTTTAACCAAATAAACCCAAACCTTTCTTGAATAATCATCAATTAAAGACAGAAAGTACAAGTTACCTCCCTGTGTTGGTGTCCTTGCTGGTCCCCAAAGGTCTGCATGAATGTAGTTAAGAATGCCCTTAGACTTGTGCACTCCGGTGTTGAAGCTGACCCGGTGTTACTTCTCAAGAACACAACACTCGTAGAAATCAAGTTCCTCTACTTTGTTTCCACCAAGTAAGCCATCCTTGCTGAGAACTTGCAGGCCCTCTTCGCTTATATGTCCCAAGTGAGTGTGCCAAAGGGCTGCTTCATCCATCTCAGCCATCAAGCTTACTGCTTGATCCTTGATCTCCATGTCTCCGATCATCTCATAGAGTCCATCATTCATTGCTACTTTGATCACTACCAAAGATCCCTTTGCTACCTTGATCTTTCCTTCCTCCATCTTGTATGTGTATCCCATGGAATCCAGCTACCATAATGAGATCAAATTCCTCCTCAAATCTGGGAGATACCTCACATTCTCTAACAGCCTTGTCATTCAATCAAACATCCTCACCTGGATGTCTCTCATGCCCCTCACTTGGTAAGAAATATTATTCCCCAAGAAAACCTTTTCATCATTGGTTTCCTTGAAATTCTTGAACCAACTCCGGTGAGGGCACATGTGATGAGTGCACCTGGTATCCAAGATCCATTTCCCGCTGCCTTCTTTCCCCTTGCTCACATCTGAGCACACAACAAGAACATCACCATCTTACTGTTTTGTTTTGGCAACCGAAGCCTCTCCATTCTTGGTATGGCTTCTTCCTCTATCCCTTATCTTCTCCTTGCCATCTTTCTTGACATGACCCTATTTATGGTAGTAGAAACATCTTCCATGGCTCTCTCCTCTACCTCTATCCTGGTAGTAGCCATGCATGTTGCTGTGCACTCTCCCATGGCTCTCTCCTCTACCTCTGTCCCGGTAGTAGCCATGCATGTTGCTGTGCACTCTCCCATGGCTCTCTCCTCTACCTCTGTCCCGGTAGTAGCCATGCATGTTGCTGTGCACTCTACCATGGTTCTCCCCTCTACCTCTGTCCCGGTAGTAGCCATATATGTTGCTGTGCACTCTCCTATGGCTCTCTCTTCTACCTCTGATCTGGTAGTAGCCATGTATGTTGTTGTGCACTCTCCCATGGCTCTCTCCTCTACCTCTGTCCCGGTAGTATGGTTGCTGCCATACCGAGTTGCTGGCCTTCTTTTAAAGAACAACCCTTTACCACTTGATGAACTCCTTATCTTGGCATCAAGATTATCTTGCAACTCTTTATTAGGATCAAATTTAAAAACAAAGATTCGTTTACGAAGATACCTCTTATCCAGGAGAGTCTTGGCAAGAAACAACTCATCTAGTTTCTTCCATGTTGCAGGTGGATCTTCCAAGTCTCCGCACTCCCTTGTGACATTATTCGATATGTGCAAGAAAATGGTGTTGTATACCATCTTCTTTATCTCATTCCACTGGTCCTCTGTGGTACTTGCTGGAAAAGTGTCATCTCCTCCAATCGCCAAGTCTACCTTTTGTTGCACAAGAATCGCCTTGATCTTCCACTTCCACAGGGAAAAATCTCCCTTCCCATCAAACTTCTCAATACTGAAATTTGAAGCCATCTTGCGGAGATGATCCTAGATTTGTGCAGCACCCACAATTGCTCTCCAACTTCTTCTAAATCTCAAGAACACAGATCGAAGATGGATCTTAACACCGTTCTTGAATCACTCTCAAGAACATGATCTGATCTTGATCTTTACACCGTTCTTCAATCACCCTCAAGAACACGATCAGATATTAATCTTAACTCCGTCCTTGATTCACCTCAAGAACACGATCAGATATAGATCTTAACTTCGTTCTTGAATCACCCAAGAAGTTGACCTTCGATTCTTGGAGTCTTATTCCGACACCTTCTCTTCTTGCTTCGTTACCCAGCTGTGGAAGCTCTGATACCACTGTTGTGGTATCTCCTCTAGCTCTGATACCACTGTTGGAAATCACCTTGACAAGATGCCCATATGGTGATCTTTCAAACACCTAAGTCTAGAATGACTTGTAAAGAAAAGATACAGCAACCAAAGCAAGAAAGAAGACAAGCAATTGTTATTGTAGCTAGAGGTTTCAACCCAAGAAGGGGGGTGAATTGGGTTTATAAAACTTTTTGCGGAATTAATACAAGTGTATAAAAACTGATAAGCAACAAATAATAAATACAAGTAATGAGCTGTAAATAAAGAGTTTAAGGAAAGAGGATACAAACACAGTTATAGTGGTTCGGCAATATCGGATTCGTTCCGACCCTACGTCCACTCTCTTCAAGGAACTCCTTGAAGTAATCCACTAAGAAAACTTAGTCACACAACTTAGCCAGGTGTTGCACAAACCGTACACAAGCAAATTACAGGAATTGCTTAAACCGAACAATCCCCTTCCTTTCGGAAGTTTCCCCTTCCTCTCGGAAGTAATCCCTTTATAAAGATGATGTAAAGTAAAATGTAGAGAGACAGCAAATGAAGGCTTATTACAACAGAAATGTATCTCTTTCAAAGTAAAGCTTGAAGAAATGGTTCAACAAGATTATTTCAAAGCTTTTTGTGTTTCAAGAGTATATAAACTTGATTAGGTGAAATCAACTCTTTTTGAATATTTTCAGCTTTTTTTTGAATGCTTAACTGAATGGGTTTATATAGCAATCAATTAAAATGGCCGTTTAGGACTTTAATTTGAAAAATATTTACTTTAAAACGTTCACATTTGGAGTCCAATGGTCATATTTTTGAACTACCAGTCGACTGGGTCGAGATACCAGTCGACTGGGTTCACTTGAAAAATACTCGTTTTCAGACCTTCTAGGTATCCAGTCGACTGGTATATATCATCCAGTCGATTGGGGACTTTCTGTCCATTTTACCAGTCGACTGGGTTGATTCATCAAGTCGACTGGAAACTTACTGGTCAAAGTACCAGTCGACTGGGTTGTTTCATCCAGTCGACTGGGTTGTTTCATCCAGTCGACTGGGTACCTTCTGACCTATATACCAGTCGACTGGTATATATACCCAGTCGACTGGGTTGTCTTCCAACCCAGTTTTTCTTATGTTTTTCATTAAAAACATTTAAAAATAATGGTTTTAGAAAAACCTTTTGTGTTCGAGCCATTGAACAAGCTAATACAATGTATGAGTGAGACTTACATTGGTTATAAACCTTAAGACCTATACTAGATCTTCAGTCTTCACTTGATACTTGATTTGGTTCGAGTTTTTGCACTTTGTTCCTTGGTTGAATGTGTTTGATCCTTAATACAACTTAGTTTAAACATGTTAGTTAAATAACAGTTGTTTTTGTCATCATTAAAATACGGGCGAGGGTCAACAATCTCCCCCTTTTTGATAATGACAAAACTGATAATGTAAAAATAGTTTTAAAAGCTAAGTGATAGGATTTTAAAAAAATTTGGACAGAGTCTCCTCTGTTTTTCGAGTAAAACCACCCTGTAAACAAGCAAACACAGTTTATATTTCTTTTAACCAATCCAGAATCAAACTCAACCAATCAATAAACATTTTTACAAAGTTATGGAGCAATGCTCCCCCTAAATCTATGCATTGGTTGCGTTTACTTAGATTTTCTCGTTTTTCTCATTTTTCTCTCCCATTTTGACAACAGCAACCAAAGGGGTCATAACATAAAAAATAAGCTACTTAACCAATACAGTCAAATAGAGTATAAGAAAACAAAGTTGTACGCGAAGATTTGGCTTCATTCGAATTTTGAAAGCCTTCCCGGGAAGAACCGGAAGTTTTCAAGCGTATAAGCATTTTATAGCAGTTTTAGTGACCAAACAGAGTTTTAAAACAGTGCTAACATATCACAAATAGCGTAAATGAATGCAAGAAATATGGCTAATAGTAATATATCATCATAGAGAAAAAGTCAATACAATCAGGGCTTCACAGAGCCATAACTAAGCAAAAAATAGTACATGAGATGTCCGTGCTATGTGATAAGAACTGAAAAAACGCTAAGTACAAACAAAAGATAGAGACTCAAGGTGCGGGAGAGTCTGAGCTGTCAAGAAGAAGTTCCCTAATCTCAGCTAGGGAACCCTCGGTGTGCTCTCGATGTAACTCGAAGTCGTCCCGTAGGTAGTCTATGGAGGAGCTCAGTCTCTGGTAATTAGACTGCATGGATTGAAAACCGGACTCCATCGTCATATGGAGGCTCGTGATAGCTCATAGGATGTCACTGTAACCAGTCTGACCAGTACTCGAGTCACCAATAGGAGGTGCTCGGGTATCCGTCTCCATCTCAGCAGCCGTATCAGCATCCTCATCACTGTCGCTCGCATCCTCTCGAATCCTTAGGTGCTTTTCGGCCTTCGGATAGAGGAAACCTTCACAAACAGTAAATCCCATCTTCTTCAGAGATGAGATGTTGATGATGTTCGTCAATCCGATATCCTGAGCCTCGGAGGCAAGCAAAGGTACCCGGAAGTGCTGGATGATGAGTGTAATGAGCATCCCATAAGGAAGACACCCGGAGTCATTTACTTCGCCGTTTATCATGTTGGCAAGCAGCAGAGGATATATATTGAAGCGGTGCCCAGATTTTAGGCACCAAATCAATACCGTATTTATTTTAGATAGATACCCTCGACTCCCGAGTCTCGGGTGGATGGTCCAACTGATAATCAACTGAAATATCTTTGAGTCGAGGGGCAAGTCACTACATGTATGAAATGTAGTGGGTCTGTACACATAGTTAGGGTCGCCCCTGACTATCTGACAGGCCTCCTCAACTTCAAAGTTGTTTGGCCATCCATCCAGACTCCATTGAACCCCCCTTATAGGGATTCTCAAAATGCTCATCAAGAGGTCAGTGTTGACCTCAAACTCCACACCGCTAACTCTGGTTCTGAATCTCAGAGCCAGAGGACTGGGTTTCACCAAGTTCGCATAGAACTGGTGAATCAGTCGCAGGTAATATTTTTCATGAATTCTGACCAGTGGGGTCAGATTTATTGCCTCAAAGGCTGGTAGAATATCGAAATTACCATGGCGAATAGAGTCGAAATCAACGACTCTACCCGTCATGATTTTCTTGTGACGGATTATAGAATTATACCTCGTATGAGCCGCTGGGCTGTAAAACAGAGTATGCTCCAACTCTGTTCTGGGCTCCTTGCTGGATGAGCCCGCTGCTCCCTTCTCTTTCGACTCCGAAGCTAAAGGTTTTGAAGACCTTGGCTTTTTAGGCACATTAGGTCCACTTGTTGTGAGTTTTATACGGATTTTTTCACTCATTTTGGAGAAATCTGGAGTTTTTAGAAAAAATGATTTTGGTAAAAATGAGAGATTTTAACCATAGAAAGTTAAAAATCTCTTTAGGAATGAGTAGATCGGTGTGTTAAGAAGGGATTTGGATGGTTTTTGGATCAAAAAGATGATTTTTTCTAGAGAGAGAAAGCTTGAGCTCTTTGAAAATAGCGTAAAAATGGCAAAAATGAACAGTCCCTTTTATAGAATCGCGATACTAGTCGACTGGGGTCGATATACTAGTCGACTGGGTCCCTTTGAAAAGATGAACAGTTTCTTTACCAGTTAATTGGGTAAACGTACCAGTCGACTGGGTAAACTGGCAGTGAGTTACTAGTCGACTGAGCTATCTTTACCAATCGACTGGAGGACAAGAGTTTTTCAAAAAATTGGCTACAAACAGGATTTGATCTTATAGACGATTGGAGAAGACTTACCAGTCGTCTGGAATATTTGGCAGAGAATTACCAGTCGACTGGGTCAAAATTACCAGTCGACTGGAAGATCAGGCAGAGACTTACCAGTCGACTGGAAGATCAGGCAGAGACTTACCAGTCGACTGGAATATTTGGTAGAGAATTACCAGTCGACTGGGTCAAAATTACCAGTCGACTGGAAGATCAGGTAGAGACTTACCAGTCGATTGGGTCACATGTACCAGTCGACTGGGTCCCTTAGTAAAATTTCCAGTCTTGAATTTTTTGCACGATTTTGTTTATCTATAACATTTTTGAGTGAGGGAAATAATTAAACAATGATTAATATTCTTTCACTCAATGTCAAACATGCAAATGATGAAATGAGATGCAATCAAACATTCAGTTTTATCAAAATCAAGCAATCCCATCAACATTCAAATCTTACAAAAACTAGCTTCACTTAAGGGTTTTGTAAGAATATCAGCTATTTGATCTTCTGAATGAATGAATTCTAATCTTATATCACCTTTTTGAGCATGGTCTCTTAGGAAATGATGTCTAATCTCTATATGTTTGGTTCTAGAGTGCTGAATAGGATTTTTGGTTAGGTTGATGGCACTAGTATTATCACAAAATATAGGAATATTTTTTAGACTTATGCCATAGTCTTCTAGTTGTTGTTTCATCCATAATACTTGGGCATAGCAACTGCGAGCTACTACATATTCTGCCTCAGCAGTTGATAGTGCAACGAAATTTTATTTCTTGGAGAACCAAGAAGTTAACATAGCACCTAAGAATTGGCATGTTCCACTTGTGCTTTTTCTATCTAACCTACATCCAGCAAAATCAGCATCCGAATATCCTACTAGCTCAATAGATGATTCTCTAGAGTACCATAATCCTATGGTCTGGGTCCCTTGTAGATATCTAAGGATTATTTTTACTGCAACTACATGTGATTCCTTAGGATTAGACTGAAATCTAGCACACATGCATACACTGAACATTATATCAGGTCTACTTGCAGTCAAATAAAGTAAAGCACCTATCATGCTTCTATAATATTTAGAATCTACAGTTTTACCTCCTTCATCAAGATCAAGTTTAGTAGTTGTGCTCATAGGTGTTCTAATTGGCTTTGAGCTTTCCATCTCGAACCTCTTTAGTAGATCGTTGATGTACTTTTGTTGATTGATGAAGATACCTCCTTTTAGTTGCTTGATTTGCAGTCCAAGGAAGTAGGTAAGTTCTCCCATCATGCTCATTTCAAATTCACCTTGCATGCACTTTGCAAACTCTTGACACATAGATTTATTAGTAGCACCAAATATAATATCATCAACATATATTTGAACTATCAAAGTGTCATTTTTGTGAGTTTTTGTGAAGAGAGTTATGTCTATTCTACCTCTTACAAAATCATTGTCAATAAAAAATTTACTTAATCTTTCATACCATGCTCTTGGAGCTTGCTTCAACCCATATAGAGCTTTAGAAAGCTTATAGACATGATTTGGAAGACTAGGATTTTCAAATCCAAGAGGTTGTTCAACATAAACCTCATCTTCTATAAAGCCATTTAAAAAGGCACTTTTCACATCCATTTGAAATAGCTTGAATTTATTAAAGCATGCAAAGGCTAATAACATTCGAATAGCTTCTAATCTAGCTACGGGAGTATAGGTTTCATCAAAATCTATTCCTTCCTCTTGGTTATATCCCTTAGCAACTAGTCTAGCCTTATTTCTAGTTACTATACCATTTTCATCCATTTTATTTCTATATACCCATTTAGTTCCAATAATTGAATGATCTTTAGGTCTTGGAACTAGTTTCCAAACATTGTTTCTCTCAAATTGATTTATCTCTTCCTGCATTGCAATTATCCAATCATTATCTTTTTCAGCTTCTATAAATGTTTTAGGTTCTACTTGAGACAAATAAGCTACAAAATTGCAAATATTTCTAATAGAAGAGCGAGTTCTTACCCCTTGTGAAGGATCACCAATTACTTGAGCAATTAGATGATTATTTACATACCTCCAATCCTTGGGTAGCTTTTCCTCTTGTTGACTTGAGGATGGTTGGTCCAAATTGGGAGTTGCCATCCCTTCATTTATTTGAGGAGAACTCACTTTTGGGTCAACAATGGGAGTAGGAGTTTTCATTCTTGGAATAAAATCTGCATTATCTTTTAAGGAAATTTCTCCACTACTCATTGGGTTAGATTCATCGATAGTTACATGCACAGATTCTTCTACTACTAGAGTTCTCTTATTGAAAACTCTATAAGCCTTACTAGTAGTTGAATATCCTAAAAATATCCCCTTCATCGGTCTTGGAATCAAATTTAACCAAGTTAGTTTTATTGTTATTTAAGATGAAGCACTTACTACCAAAAGCACGAAAATAGGAAATATTGGGCTTTCTCCCTTTCCATAGCTCATATGGAGTTTTATCAAGCAAAGGCCTTATCAAAATTCTATTTAAAATATAGCAAGAAGTATTCATGGCTTCAGCCCAAAAATATTTTGGTAAATTATTTTCACAAAGCATTGTTCTTGAAAATTCTTCTAGAACTCTATTTTTCCTCTCAACAACTCCATTTTGTTGAGGAGTTCTAGAAGCTGAAAAGTTGTGATTAATTCCATTTTCATCACAAAATTTTAAAAAGCTTTGATTTTCAAATTCTTTGCCATGATCACTTCTTATGCTTGAAATACAAATTCCTTTTTCATTTTGTACCTTTTTGCAAAACTTTTCAAATCTTTTGAAAGCTTCATCCTTATAAGCAATAAAAATAACAAAGGTATATCTTGAATAGTCATCAACAATAACAAGAGCATATTGATGGCCACCTAGACTAATGGTACTAATTGGACCAAATAAGTCCATATGCAAAAGTTCCAAAGGTCTAGTAGTTGAGACTACATTTTTTGCTTTAAAGGAGATCCTAGTTTGTTTTCCCATTTGACAAGCATTGCAAATTTTGTCTTTTTCAAAATTGATTTTAGGAAGTCCAATAACTAAATCTTTTCTTGAAACAATTTTTAGCAAATTCATGTTTACATGACTAAGCCTTCTATGCCATAGCCATGGATTTTCACTAAAAGCAGGAAAATATTTTTCATTATCAGAATGCAAGGATTTCAAATCAACTATATTGACATTTTCATGTCTATGGCCAGTGAATTTGATCTTGTAACTCTTGATGTCTATAACTAGACAATGAGAGGTCTCAAATGTGACTTTGTATCCTTTGTCACATAATTGACTAATGCTAAGTAAATTTGGCTTAAGGCCTTGTACTAGCAATACATTATCTAAGGTTGAGAAATCATTACCGACTTTTCCATGCCCGATGATCTTTATTTTAATATTGTCTCCAATGGTCACAAGTCCACCATCTCTTAGAGTTAGCTCCTTGAATACGCTTTTATCACCGGTCATATGCTTCGAGCAATCGCTATCAAGGTAACAATAGTTACCTTTCTCCTTGGTGTGAAGGCAAATCTACATCACACAAGGATATACGATAGCACTTTTAGGTATCCAAAATTTCTTGGGTCCTTTGGGGTTAGTCCTTGAAAATATGGTTCCTTTTGGGACCCATAATTTCTTAACATGAGGTGCTCTATGACAAGTTGATGATGCATAGTCCTAGCATGATAGTCATAGAAATTTCTAGGATGTCTTACATGTGAATTCCTATAATCCTTAGGATAATAGTTCCTAGGATACATGTTTCTATGGTAAGGAGTATTAAAATTCATGTCATTTCTATAAAGAGTATGATGATGCATTCTAGGATACCCATGATGATAATTCCTAGGATGAGCACGAGCATAATGCATTCTTTGATAATACACATTGTTCCTAGAATGAGCATGATAATTATTTCTAGGCTGTGTATGAGCATTTCTAGAATGAGCATACATATAAGCATGAGTATTTTTAGGATGCTTCAATTTAGTATGATCATTTAAGTTTCTAGATTTCCTAGCATTTATCGAGGGAGTGCTTTTAACAATGCTAGGAGCTTTTGAAGTAGAACCTCCATCTACACAAGAGGCTTTCATGAATAAACTCTCTTTTGTTTTTTGTTTTCCCAATGGAGAATATCCTACACCAGATTTTCCTCCACTTAATCTTTGGGAAGAAAGCACTTCATCAAGTTTTTCTTTACCAAGCATAAGTCTAGATATAGTGCTGTTTAATTCAGAAATTTTATTTTTCAAATTCTCATTTTTATCTTTAAGAAAATATTGAGATGAATCATACAGTAAGGATGACAATTTTTCTTTTTCTTCTCTAAGAATTATCATTTCTTTAGAAAGAGATGATACTTCTTTCTTAAGAACAGAATTTCTAGAATCAAATTTCTTTAATTCTTCATACATTTCATTTATGGCTTCTAGCAGTTCTTCACTACTAGTAACAATATTATTTTTTGAAGAGGGAGAAGATGTTACCTCACTTTCATCATCGATTGCCATCAAACAAAGGTTGGCAATTTCCTCGTATCCGATTTCTTTGTCTGATGACTCATCTTCTTCGTCATCGCTCCAGGTAGTTGCTACCATAGCTTTCTTCTTGAAGCCCTTGTATGCTTTGTTTGAAACCGGACGGTCAGCTTTTATATGTCCTGGCTTCTTGCAGCCATATCACATAAGTGGTTCCCTTTTTGAGGTGGGATCCTTTGAGTAAGGTTTCTTGCTTTTCTTCAAGAACCTATGGAATCGTCTGGTGATTAAAGCCATATCACCATCCTCTTCACTGCTCTCTGCTTCTTGTTTTAATTCTTTTTCTTTGTTTCTTGTAGAAGCTTTGAGAGCAATTTGCTTTTTCTTCTTCTCATCATCATTGATGATGGGAGTCATTTCTTCCATCTCGTATGTCAATAATGACCCAAGCAGTGTCTCAACATCAAGCTTGTCAAGATTTTTGGCCTCCTGAATGGCTGTCCTCTTTGGTTTCCATTCTGGTTGCAGAGATCTTAAGATTTTTCTGGTTAGTTCAACTTCCTCAATATTCTTGCCAAGCAATTTTAAACCATTTATAATAGTGGTGAATCGTGAGTGCATTTCAGAAATGGTTTCGTTAGGAGACATCTTAAAAGATTCATACTCAGAAATTAGCATGTAAATTTTAGACTTTTTTATTTCACTTGTTCCTTCATATGTGACTTGTAATTTGTCCCATATTTCTTTAGCAGAAACGCATGCAGATATTTTGCTATATTCAGAAATATCTAATGCACAATGTAGCATGCTTGTTGCTCTGCTATTGAGAGACATCGTTCTACAATCCTCGTCAGTAAACTCAGTTTTGAGTTTAGGCATTGTATGAAGAGTCTCTCCAATAACTATTTCTTTTGAAGGAATTTTAGGTCCTTCTTCTATAATTCTCCATAGATTGTAATCTTGTCCTTCGACAAAGATTTTCATTCTATTTTTCCAATAGTTATAATTTGAACCATTGAACAATGGTGGTCTAGTATAAGAGTGTCCCTCAGAGTAGCTATTTGCTGCCATTGGATCAACTATAGGATTTTAAGCCTAATAAAGAGAATGAGGCTCTGATACCAATTGTAGCTCGAGGTTTCAGCCCAAAAGGGGGGGTGAATTAGGTTTATAAAACTTTTTGCGGAATTAATACAAGTGTATAAAAACTGATAAGCAACAAATAATAAATACAAGTAATGAGCTGTAAATAAAGATTTTAAGGAAAGAGGATGCAAACACAGTTATAGTGGTTCGGCAATATCAGATTCGTTTCGACCCTACGTCCACTCTCTTCAAGGAACTCCTTGAAGTAATCCACTAAGAAAACTTAGTCGCACAACTTAGCCGGGTGTTGCACAAACCATACACAAGCAAATTACAGGAATTGCTTAAACCGAACAATCCCCTTCCTTTCGGAAGTTTCCCCTTCCTCTCGGAAGTAATCTCTTTACAAGATGATGTAAAAGAAAATGTAGAGAGACAGCAAATGAAGGCTTATTACAACAGAAATGTCTCTCTTTCAAAGCAAAGCTTGAAGAAATGGCTCAACAAGATTATTTCAAAGCTTTTTGTGTTTCAAGAGTATATAAACTTGATTAGGTGAAATCAACTCTTTTTGAATATTTTCAGCTTTTTTTTGAATGCTTAACTGAATGGGTTTATATAGCAATCAATTAATATGGTCGTTTAGGACTTTAATTTGAAAAAGATTTACTTTAAAACGTTCAGATTTGGAGTCCAACGGTCATATTTTTGAACTACCAGTCGACTGGGTCGAGATACCAGTCGACTGGGTTCACTTGAAAAATACTTGTTTTCAGACCTTCTGGGTATCCAGTCGACTGGTACCAGTCGACTGGAGACTTTCTGTCCATTTTACCAGTCGACTGGGTTGATTCATCCAGTCGACTGGAAACTTACTGGTCAAAGTACCAGTCGACTGGGTTATTTCATCCAGTCAACTGGGTACCTTCTGACCTATATACCAGTCGACTGGTATATGTACCCAGTCGACTGGGTTGTCTTCCAACCCATTTTTTCTTATGTTTTTCATTAAAAACATTTAAAAATAATGGTTTTAGAAAAATCTTTTGTGTTCGAGCCATTGAACAAGCTAATACAATGTATGAGTGAGACTTACATTGGTTCTAAACCTTAAGACCTATACTAGATCTTCAGTCTTCACTTGATACTTGATTTGGTTCAAGTTTTTGCACTTTGTTCTTTGGTTGAATGTGTTTGATCCTTAATACAACTTAGTTTAAACATGTTAGTTAAATAACAGTTGTGTTTTGTCATCATTAAAATACGGGCGAGAGTCAACAGTTATCGAGGTTCAGCAATAGCCTACGTCCCCGTGAGTTCCTCTGAACTCTCTGCACTAAATCAATGGTTCTTTACAATACAACAACCCTCTTCAAGAAACCTCAAAGTTCTTGAAGAAACAAAGATGAGAAGAAAGAAAGTGATTGGACTATTACAAAAGCTCTCTACCCACTATCTATACTATTTCTCTCTTTACAACCAGCCTCTCTACAATGAGTCCCTCTTGTATGTCTGTGTCTTTGCACTCTCATACAATTATCTCATTCACACACACTCTTGTGTCTTGTCACAATGCCTTTCACATTGCATTCTATCATGAGATTGAACCTAGGTGACCCTTTATATAGTGCACCAACTTCTTGTTCAATCTTGAGACTCAATCTCCACCCTTAGATCTTGATGACCACTCAACTATGGCCCTCCATAAACCCTAAGTGATGTTGTAAATTTTAACCTTGCACCCATGCACTTAACAAGAGGCTGAATCAAGTGGAATATGTGTGCCTCAGTGTGCCTAGCGCCTAGGCACTGAACAGGGTATGCTGCGGCGCTAGGTAAAACACCATTTTTCACCACTTTCTGGGCGCCGCGGCCTTGGTGAGGGAGAGGTGCAGCGATGGCCTTCCTCCAGAACCTCCCTTGCTAGGCGCTGTGGCCTGGGAGGAGGAGGGCTGCAGCGCACACTGAAGCTGTGCCCCTCACAGTTGTGCGCACTTCTTTGTCTTGCTGAATAGAGGTGTGCACACACACCCAAAGTGATGCGCACACTTGTGTGCACTCCTTTAACATGCTGAAATTAATTCTTCCAACCTTGTTTAAACCTTAAACAATGTTTAAACCTTAGATAAATACCAACACCAACAATTTATCCCATGTACGCAACATTTCCTTAATGTATCATTTACGTAAGCACAATATTTTCATACCTATGACCATTTCAATAATACATCATTTGTTTACAAGTGCCTCATAAGGCATAAACTTAGAAAAAGTTACAATCATAACATATACATATCATATCTAGACTCCTATAACAAAAAGGGTGAGGATGCCAACCACGTAGATCCACCTAACAACTCATTCTTCTTCATGATCTCCTCACTTACTTGGACCTAGGTCTTCCATAGACTTTTTTGAAATATTAAAAATGAGGGGTGAGCTAAAAATCTCAGCGAGTAATCACATTACTCGGATTAATTATCTTCAAGAGTTTTATTTCTTTATGATTAAACTTTATTTTATAGCCATGATTATGATTTGTGTATATATGTAATTATTTCCATAATTTCTCATCACAAGGAATACAATCATCATAAAAAAGTATTATAAATATTTAACCAATCACATGAATATAAAATATCATACAATGCACAACACAAGATTGAAGCAAACATAAGAATCATCATTTCAATGCCTTCACGTCTCACATGAAATCATCTTAGTCTCATACTCTCATCAGTGCATATTTCACAACGGGGATGTCTCCCCACATACTGGTACGTATCTCAGCATATAACTCGTATCTGTCCCTACCCTTACTAGGCTGGGTCCTAAACATCTTGGATCCCCCTTACCCTTACCGAGCGGGATCCTATCCTCACTTTTCATTCCACTTGTTCCACACAATCATCAAGAAACACATATCTCGTAAGGCACAATCACAACACAAACAAATTCCCAAATATAAAATTCATCAACTCCATCATATCACAACTTTTTTTTCAAGAACACATCAAGACATATAAATGTTTATCTCTTATATGATTATTTATACTTTTATATGATTTATACTTCATAATTATTATACTTATCTACATTTTTTTTTTAATTTTTGTTTTTATCATATAGTTTACCACGCTTACTAAGAGTAAGGTGATACTCACCTTTAGCACCAAGTCCTAGTCTCGGACTACTTCCTTACCTTTTGTACGCTCTTCTACCACACCTAATGAATATACCATTCAACGTATCAAACCAGTGTATATACATACAACATTCATCTATACCATAAATTTATATACATAAGGTAAAACTATGTTTTATGTCACAAACGTTCCTTCTTTTTATCTAAGTGTTCTTATAAAACCTTACTCTTAATTATTTAAAATAATAGAAAAGAGCCTTCTTTTAAACACTAAATTTATGTTTTCATCTTATAATTACATTGGGGTGTTTTAGAAAGGCTTATGATTCGAAAGGGTAAGTAAAACTTTATGTTTATTTGAAAATAAGACTGATCCAGTCGACTGCTTTAAGTTTCCAGTCGATTGGATTTTGTCCAGAAAGTTTCTATCCAGCTTTTTAGTCGATTGGACTCTCTATGCAATCGACCGAACTCCCATAAATCAATATATAGTCGATTGAACATTCCTTTCAGTCGACTGAACCCTCGATTTTTAATACAACCCTTCTTGAAATTTTTTGCCTTTTCCCCTTCAAAACTTACTTGGTTCAAGTAACTTCCAATACTTTCATAACACAAGTTCTATGGGCTTTAAAATCAATAAATTTACAGTACCCATGATAAAGTTTTAAGTTAAAAACTTCAAATCAAGAATTTAATACAAAACCCATTTTCTTGAAACAACAACTTGTTTTTTATCAAATCTTTCTTAGGGAAGCTTTAAATTCTTGGATTTTTGAACTAAACTTTAAGGTACTAAACTTACTAGAAGAAAGGAATGAAAGGACGAAGAGTCTTACACCCTTGGCTCTAACAAAACCAAAGAAGAAGAAACGAAGAGAGAAAATAATGGAATTTTCTATAATTCACAAGAGAGGACTGGAAAATGGGTCTCCTCACTCTCCCTCTTCTTTTTTATACCCCTTCCTTAAAATGTTAAGTTACCTTCTTCCCCTCTCTAAGTCTTTATTTAAATTTCATGTCTTCCTCCCTTGAATTATTTTTTTATTTTTGTCACTAAAATTTATTTATAAAATGTCCTACTCTCCAAGCATATGTACCTATCATATCTATCATAAAAGAAATATTTTAATTTACTTATGTGGAAATTATAATTAAAAGTAGAAAACGTAAAGAGAAAAGAGACCGAGTTCTACAGTTTAAGTTCAAAAAAAAGCTTTATTTCTCTCAATTCAAATATTCCATAATAAAACAGACCATAGTAATGTATGTGGAATGTTTGATTGATTCTTCAAGATGTTTATCAAACAACCAGTTATAATGAAAGTATTGAAATACACTTTGAAATGCCTTGTATATATATGATATTTCAAAATACCTCTATGATCAACAGCCTAGTGCATGATCCATTTTTAATGAGTCATTTAGCAAGTTATGGACAAAAAAAACGATATTTTTTAGTGAACCAATTTGAAAATTCCGTAAAGATTATGGCTCTAGGTTTAGATGATCAAACCAATTTTCTATTGGCCAAGGATCATGCTAGATAGTTGCTTTTTCCCTGAAATCATTGGCGAGCCCCACTTACATGTTAAATAGTATTTTTTACTTTTGTTGGTATCCTTTGGATGGTTATATTTGTACAATATTTTATTTAGATATACAAAAAAAAAAAAAAAAAAAAAAATTGAAGTAACTGAATACTCTTATATAATAAGGATGAAAATTCAAAGAAAGCCCAAAAATAAGTTATTTTTTCTTCTTGAACACCAAAAGAAATATTTATTCATGTATTATGTTGCATAGATGGACATAGATACATCTTTCTCATTTACACTTTGACCTACCGTTAACACAACCGAGGGCGTCGCGCTGGTGCATTGAACAACAGTAATCCTCAGCATCCTCATCGTTTTTACATTTATCGTTTTTATGAAATTCACCACTACATTTTTTTTGGCTTGACTTAGGTTCTAGGCTTGACTTGCATATGCATATACCAGCAACACAAAGACTAATCAGACCTGGTGCACACGGTAATTTAATTAAGCAATCAGAGCTTGTTGAACATCCTAGTAATCCTTCTCCGAGAGCTTCAGCTCCTTGCATCCTTGTGGATGGAACACCTGAAAATAGTATATTAGTCAATTTCAAATCATTTACCTTTTTATAATATGTATACAATATTTTGTTTTTGTCTAGCGTGAAACACCAACTAGTCTGCTTTCGGATATTGTTTCTTTACTCTATCTCATCTTGTGAACTTTTGTAAAAAAAAATTCATGTCACAAATATGACAAGAAACTAATGAACAAGAGGGGGATAAAAGCCACACCCCTAATAATGTATTTACCAAATAGACAAAGAGAAAGACTAACATGATGAAATGATAAAGAGAACCACGAAGAAAGCTGCCTTGAATGAGGTTTTCACCATATTTTCTAGTTGTGTTGTAGTTGAGAACCTTCGAGAGAAAATGAGTTTGATTTGTAGTATTGTTGTAATTGAGCTTGTGTATGTGGGTGGTAGTATTTATAGAATTAATATGTATAGTTTGAGGGTTAAAAAAAATCTAAAAATAAGTATGCCATTAATTTCATATCTGTGAGTTTGGATGACATCAAGGAAAATTTTCAAGAGCAATTAAAAGGATGCAATTAAAGGCAAAAAACCTTTAAAATGGAAGGTGCAACTTATATGAACCTTTAGATTCTAGATTACGTTTTAATTCTATGTACTTAAGATTTAGGTGAGTGTATTATCGGTTTAGATAATTTGTAGTATAAATGGTATAGTTTTTGGTAGAATGCATTAGATTGGCCCAAGTGTAATGGCCCACCGTTATAGCTTAAAAAGGAAAGAGTTAATGTCCCTCATTTGATCCATCCTATTTAGACCTGATAACTAAAACAATATGACATGCAAAATAAAACAATGTACATTTTCACAGTACATTTAATTAAATTATAGATACTCTTTGAACTAAATTTCAATAACAATAAACCATTGTGACGGTTAAATAGTTGAAATACTATATTTCAATTATTTTTTCATTAAATACCCTAATAGTGGTGAAAGGTGTTTAATTGGTTTGGTCGCACGGATTTAGATCCACTCTATTTGTGAATTGAAATGGCAATTAAGGTCATGGTGTGATTGATAGTAATATGCCCTACAAGCCAATAAGATTTGATGTTATGGACATATTACTTGTAATTAATCTTATTAATCTATAGATAATAAATCATTATTAACGGTATTTATCTTATTTATCATGTTCATTACAAATCATCGCATGTGAATTACATGCTAAAGCTCATAGAATAAGTTCAATGGAAATAAACAATATGATAAGATCATGCTAGTGAGATTTATTTAATTAATTTTTATTTTTAAATGTTCATAATCATACTTACACTAAGAAGGGCATTAGTGAATTCAGATATATTAGTACATTCAATATGTCCTTAAGGAGTTGAGGGTGATTGATCTTTTGGTCACAAGTGCATGAGACACTAAAACAAATTATGTAGGCGTTTGTTAGAGAATGTCCTATGCAATCTAATTAAGTCATATCTTAGAAATTCTTTGGCCAATGTGAGGTGGAAATTAGAAAGGAGTTTTTAATTTTACCATTTAAGTTATGGACTTGAAATCGAGATACATGTGATTAAATAATTGATGTTTGACGATAATTCCATGCCTTAGATTTAATAAGGGACATTGCATGATGGAAGGATTGAATTGTAAAACAACTGATGACTAAAATATTCGCATTAATTCATATTATTTGGGTAGTCATGACATATTATTAGGTTTCAATCATGACTAGAATTAATTTAAATTAATTTTTAATTAAAAGGAGTTATAAAGAGAATTAAAATTAAAAAGCGTTTTAACTAATTGGATAGGATCCATTGTTACGTTAAATTTATGACCTACTGCCAGAGCAATATTAAACCTAAAGTGTCACACAAAATTGGTTAATTGAAAGATTAAGAAAAACTAATAGGTTAATTAAGAGATTTTTAGGAATTAATTAAACCAGAGGTTTAATTGCAATTCTAGAAATGTTGGAGCTTTTAGCAGCAAATGCTCTATATAAAGGTTCTATTTGATAGAAACCCTAATGCTATATTAGTTTCAAACATTTTTCCTCGCTAAAAAGGGCCTAATTTTCAGAGCTTGATCTCAAGGAATTTTCAGGTAGCCCTAGTCCTCTTCCTTGTGTAGTGTTCGACATCTAGGAGAAGGAGATCCTTATCCTTAGTTACTCGTGTGGATATGCTTAGAGGTTGGACACTTGAACGACTCGTGAACTCTACAACGAATTCTCAATCAGAATCTTCATTAAGGTATAACCCCTAACCCTGTATAGAGATTAAATTGTTTATCATTCTAATAGATTCATAGAGAAATTCATGGGATTAAGTTTGTTGGTATAGAAATTTTTTTAATTTCCACTACATTTCTATATCGATTGACTTGTAATGATTGAATGTCACATCATCAAAAAATCAATATGAGCCATTGATTTTTCAAGTTCTTTTTAATTAATATTGTGCATTCAAAGATAGAGATTGATTTTTGATGATGTGACATTTAATCTCAACATGACTATGCAAATTATCCTAGATTCAAGTATAAGATATTCTAGCCAATGGCACTTTGATTCAATGGGAAAAGGACTACGGTTGAGGCTTGTGGTTCAAGGTTTGATTCCTTCCAGTTTTTGAGTTATTTGTATGTCTTATATACTAGTTATTTCTCCCACTTTAGAAGGGTAAGATCGTAGTATGGTGGGCTTCCATGTAGGTTATGTATAGTATTGTGGGCTTATATTATAATCAAATCAATTATTGTACTTGTAAATAGTATCACTTCGATAAAAAAAAGTATAAGATATTCTAAAATTTTGTTTGAATAACTTCACAATTAGAATACATAGGTTAGAAAAACTGAAGTCCGTAGATGAGCTACTTTTAGTTGCTCAATTTTAAAGAAAACGAAGGTCCTTATTCATCAAACTAGCTTTTTGTGTACTTGAACAATCATATTGCGAATTTTTGCAGTTCATTAATTAGGAAGGTGAAAATAAACTTATTGACAAATAGAAGGTCAACACAGTTTTTTGTTCTTTAATAAACTTATTAGTTCATCATACACTATTATCTACATCCTTGTGATTGGGTCCTAAGCTTAAGATGCAATCATGTTGTATGCTTCTCTAATTGATATTTATACAGTTAAGAGACAACCAAAAGGTCAAAAATGTTGGGTTACTAAAATATTGTCACCACCGCTAGCAAGATTTTGCTACCCCTAAATGTCAACAAACTTTTACCACCAACACATTCTTGTTAAAACTTCTGTTTTCCCTCTACTATTCACCACCAGGGGCAACATCAGGTAATTTAATAGGGTCCAGCACCCTTCCGAAACTTTGAAAATATCCTCTAAAAATGTAGGGAGTTAAGACTTCTAAAATGATAATACTTTGTGTAATGTGTTACTCACTGAGCTTTTGAAGCTCACCCCCTCCCATTCTTTATGTTTTATCCCCCCCAGGTGCCATAGATTATGGATAAAAGCTCTAGTTGAGAGATAGCAGTTTGACCTTATACGGGTGGTTTGAAAACGAAATTCTCAAAGACGTCTTGAGTCTTGAATTTTGTTTTAAAGATGTTGTGTATAAATAAAAAGAGAATGATGTATTATTTTCTTTTATAAATATGATTGTACATGAGATTAGTTGATTGTTTTGTTAAACTGTAAAGTGTGTTGTATAAAAAGATGTATGCATGGCATTCAAGTTAGGGCTCAGAGTTGAATGGTGACAATATCATGTTGGGTAAGGCCCACCCTGAGATGGGTCGCTACATTTTTGGTATCAGAGCATAGGCTTAAGGTTTTGTAGACTCTAATTTCATAAGCATGGTGTATGGGGAGTCGGTAGAGAGTCGGTCGTGTAAGGTTAGAGAGGATGTCGTTTAAGAAATTGATGCAGAACAGGTAGACAAAGCAGAACAGGTAGACAAAGCATAACAGATGGCCCTAGACTACCTAGAACGGTTGGACCGCTCCAAATCTAAGGGTACGGTTTACATTGTTTTACGTGTCGACTCGGATCGGGCCCCAAAGACCCTAGTCTAATTGGAAACGGGCCATTGAGCAAAACCTGATTCCTTTATAATCAGCGTGGCAAAATTTTAGCCAAAAAACGATGTTTAGGCCTCCAATTAATCAGTTTTCAGTTTTTAGGAAATTTCTTATTTCGTACTTGCCTAATTTCAATTTTCCTTTTCTTTTTACTTTAACCTTATAAATAAGGAGGCCATGTAATAGTAGGGATTATTATTATTATTGAATAAAATTAGGGTTTCTTTTCTCTTTGTGAGAGTTTGTTGAGGATTGAGACACAGTTCTTCTTCCTAGTTCTTTCTTCCGCTAGCGTTTTACATCAGAAATTAACATTGATGTAGGATTGGGTTGTAATGGGAGTTTTTAAAGATGAAATGGATTGATTATTTGTTGTATTGGATGATTATATGTTGTGTGAAATGATTTTTCATGCTTATGAAATTTTTGCTAATGTTGTTGAGAGAAATTATGAATATAAATATTCTGCCTTGATAATGAATTGTTTAATTCGCATATATATATATATATATATATATATATATATATATATATATATATATAAATTGCGATGTGGTGTGGATCGATTGCACAGTGAAGGTGTGGGAAAGTAATGAGAATGAGTAATTTTAATTAATTTAAAATTATGTTGACGATACGTTCCATTGGTAAACAAGTGGTTAAATGTTAGCTAAATGAATTAGAAAAATTGCTAAGGGTGAACTTCTAGAATAAATGATAGAATGTTTGAACTTGAAAAATAATTGTTAAGAGATTGTACAAAGAATTGAATGAAATGAAGTCATAAATGACTGAGCTAGTAATGTATGTGTTTGGCAATAAAGGTAATTGAGCTTATGATGAATGGGCATGATGGAAGGATAATTGAAATAATATCATGGGTTTGTAATATTTTTGAAAGTGTATGTTGTGTTTGCCACTAGGAAGTGTGGAAAGTTTAAGAAACTGGGGGAGATAGTGCCGAAAATTTTATAAGAATGAGAAGAAATCTTAATTTTAAAAATATGGAATAAAGATGAGTGAATGATGTGTTGTTAGAATTGTGATAAGTTGACTGGCGTAAAAACAAATAAAAAGATAAATTGTTAGAATAAATAAATTGACGTATTAAAAGAGTAAATGATGAAAGTAATTAAGATAAAACGGGAGAAATGATTTGAGATTTGAGAAAAAGAAGAATCGTGTTGGATTAATGACTAAGGAATTTTTTTAATAGTTGGAAAGATTGGAAGTAAAAAATAGTAAAGGAAATATGTACTTGTTTTCGATAGAAATTTTATGAGTATAAGTAGAGTAACTTGTGGAGTTGAGGGGAAGTATATGATTATAGAGGAGAATTAAATAACAAAATTTAAATTTGAAAATGTGAGGATGGAAATTATCAAATGAAGTTGTAAGATGACTAGTATATTGAATCTAAATCAAATTCAAGTGTGATGAGGTGTTAATTAAGGGACATTGGAAAATTTTCTCTGAAATTTGGGAACTCTTATCAAAGATTTTAAAATTTGATTAGATAAAAGATTGGTTTTTGTAAGCCCAAGAATTCCACTCTATTCGGAGATGTAAGTTATAAGTTACGAGTTTGAAACTAGTAAAAGATAAAAATTAGTGAGTTGATAAGTGTAAAGTGTTAAAGTTACTAAATGATATTGATTTCGGCGTAGTTTAAATAAAATGAAAGGATGGTAACCAATGAAGGCTTCAGATGTATGATTTACTTTAAAGGTTATAAATATAATAAAAGCATTGATGGGATAGAGTATGAAGAATTGATAGTCTAGTGAAGTATGAAGGTGTTAGAATATTGTTGCAAAGAAAAGTAAAGATTGGATGTGAGATCAATGGGATTTGAATAATGATTTGCTAGAAGAGTTAGAGTTACGATTGAGAATCATTGAATGTGATTTTCACTTTTTTCCTCAGCAATTGGAGTTTAAAATAGAAAGAAGAGAATTTTAAATTTTTTTCAAGATTATGTGTATGTTGAATGAGTAATTTAATTAAGAGAGATGAGAAATTATTACTAACCCCACTTAATGGGAGAAGATTATTAAATCTTGATGTAAAAGATAAAGGCCCAAAATGCTTTTGAAGATTTGAAAAGACTAAAGACT
Organism: Bretschneidera sinensis; assembly: GCA_023935145.1. Taxonomy (NCBI): domain Eukaryota; kingdom Viridiplantae; phylum Streptophyta; class Magnoliopsida; order Brassicales; family Akaniaceae; genus Bretschneidera; species Bretschneidera sinensis. The sequence continues at coordinate 23,349,829 of CM043697.1, read as the reverse complement.
TTGTTTGTAGAATAACTAATGAAGATATTATCAGTGATGGTCATACTAGTGAAGGTTATTGGATTTCTAACAAACCTTGTGGGAGATGGTAGTGTTTGTTAAAGGGGAGGCATAGGAGGTGTAATATGAATGATTTTCTAGAAGATTCAAATTTTAAAAGTGAGCAAGTTTATGTAAATAATTATGAACAAAAAAATTTGAGTTACTAGTGAAGATAAGATTTATGATGAGTAGAAAAGAGAGTTATAGTTATAAACTTAAAAATGGTGAAATAAAGGTTCTAATATTTAGAAAGAAGCAGAGGTAGATAAAAAATGATGATAATATGATTTAATGAGTTAAATGATGAAAAATGTTAGATTAAAGAGTAAATAGGTTAAGTAAAAGCCTTTTTAACTTTATGGATAAAAAGTGAGGTAAGTTAAGTCTTGGTGATGATAGTGAAATTTTTTGTGAATAAAGTGGATGGTGTTGTTTGTGGATTTAATAGGGTGGATGAGGTTAGTGTAGGATAGTCAGTCGTAAGAAAGGGAAACATTTAACTAATGAATAAAGATACGTTTTGGAAATCTCTAGAAGTAACATAATGAAGATAATGTCAGTAATCATAATGATGAGACAATTAACAAGATTTAGATGGATTGGGTGAGAACTTGAAATGAAATAAGGTGATACGTGTGAAAGAGCAAGCTAAGTAATAGGAACAATTATAACATGAATAGTCTAAATTAGTAAACCTTTAAGAAAAAAGGTGATGATGATTGGAATTATGTGGAGAGCACTGTAATTGTTATAAGTAAAGGGTTATCTCATGATATTTTTTATGAGAGCTAGATGGGTAAGCTGAGTAGTAATCTGATATAAAATGTGGAGTATATGAGTATGAACAATGAGTGAGAGATTTAATCAAGATTACTTGTGCAAAGTGAAGTAATTTGAGGAAAGAATGAGAGTAATGGCCTAGGGAGAATGATCAAAAGTTTGAGAAGAATTATGAGGATCAAAGTGAAACTATTGGTGAAGAAATTTGGTGGATAAACTAAAGTTGAGTTAAGTTTAATTTTTTTGGAAAAGTATGGTTAATAAATTTTGAGTATTGTATTTATTTAGAAAACAAAAAGGGAGTGCTTTAAATTATGAATATTGAGAACAAGTAAGTAATTGGTAAAAGACTTATTTTTATAGAAGTGCATCATATAATAAAGAATAAAGACAAATTGGTATAGTAAGTGAGAATCAGAGAACTAATTTGAGTTAAGAATTCGAAAGAGTTAGAGAGAGAGAGAGAGAGAGAGAGAGAGAGAGAGAGAGAGAGAGAGAGAGAGACAACATTGGATGATGTAAAATTTGAATTGAAAAATTTTATCAGATGATGTGTTACTCAAAGAAAAGATTTTAAATTTTATCACAGAAAGTGATTAAGAATTAAAGAGGATGACTACAAAAGGTGTAACTGTTATTGGATGTGTAAATTTGGATCTTCAGTTAAATCAAGAAAAAGTGATTGATTATATGTGTTAAAACGTGCCCATGTGAGTATATTGAAATGATATAATTTTGAGTAGAAATTGGTTTAGAAACAATCAAAACTTGTGATCAAAATAAAGTCTTATATCTAAATAAAATACTTTGGAAGAATGAAAATGAGTATTAAAAAAAGAAATGAGATGGGTATGAGGGAAACGAGAACCTCGATCAATTGCAGACTTAAGCTAGAAGAAATTTCGAGGACAACATTTTATTAGCGAGGGATAATTGTAGAGTTCGGTATTTTAATTAGATTATTTTAAATCACGGGAGTGCATTTCTACTCGTGTTGACGTGCTTAATCGAAAATAAACTATAATTAATTCATATAGGTATTAGTGAGACTTGAAAATAAATAAATAAACTAAAAATCAAATAATAAAAACACATGTCAAGGGAGGACTACAAAATTTCTGAAGAATGGTAAGAAAAACTAAGCAAAAACTAAAATTTAAAAAGGGATGTGGAGAAAAGCAAAAAAAATTTAAGAATGGAGGGGTAATTGGGTAATAAAGCTAAAATTACACTATAAAAGGGAGGAGAGATCAGAATTTGGGGTCCAAAAATTCTAGTGGAACCGAGAGAGAGAGAGAGAGAGAGAGAGAGAGAGAGAGAGAGAGAGAGAGAGAGAGAGAGAGAGAGAGAGAGAGAGAGAGAGAAGAAGAGAATGAAAATGAGAAAAAGAAGGAAAAGATGAGAGATTTGCTCAAAATCAAGGTAAAATCCTACTTTTCTTTAACTTTGATCTTCAAGCATGCTTGTAAACTATGAATTTGAGTTTGGGTTATGGATTTGAGGAATTTTGAGAAAGAATTGAAGTTATTTTGAAGAAAAATGGGTTTTAAACCAAATTTAATGATTTTGAAGTTTTAGGTTCAAATTTTGTTATGGGTGATGTTGATTTTTGCTAATAAAACTATAAAAATAAAAAAAATAAAAACTTATATCTTTGAAGATTTGAAAAGAACTATGAAAATCAAGAAGGATTTTGGGGAAATGGATGAATTTTCATGAAGAATTTTCCAGAATCAGGGGAACACAATCGACTGTGTGAGGCTTCTTGACCAAAATTCTGGAAAAATTTGGCAATACAGTCGACTATGTTTTTACACAGTCAACTGTGGAAGGTCTCTAGACTTTTGATAGTTAAGTGTGAAAAATCACAACCGACTATGTTAAGCTGATTTTTTAAAAGTTGTTCTTTTTCTTTAAACATTTGAATGTAAAACTTTTCGAAAGTCATTTTAATATTTATATACTTTGAAAGCATTATTAAAACACCTTTTAAATACCTAGTATTCATGATATTAAAATGTTTTTGAAGCCTAAAGTAAACGATTTGAAAAAGGAATGAAAAAGAGCATAACACTTTGGTTCATTTGATTTTTGTTGAGCTAAAAATTCGCACATGATATTAAAAGTATACAAAAAAAAATTGGGGTGACTTGGTATATATTTAAATGATTTAAATTAATGGGATCAAGTGTTATTCACTCCTAGGTTCAAATGGGAAAATCTTTGAGAGACAAAGGAAGTAGTTGAGGCTAGTTGTGGATCGTGTAGCGAGGTGAGTACACCTTACTCCTAGTAAGTGAGGAGGACTTAATAATTAATGAATGGGAACTTCAAATATACATATATATATGTATATATGTATATATACATATATATATATATGTATATTTGAAGTTCCCATTCATTGATTATATATATATATATATATATATATATATATATATATATATATATATTCAACTCATTTTGTATACATGCTTGCATCCAAACTCACAAACATTTATCTTATCAAGGTCAACTTTATATATATATATATATGTGTGTGTGTGTGTGTGTGTGTGTGTGTGTGTGTGTGTGTGTAGTTAAGTTGTGATATGATTGTTTGAATAGATTGTGATTGGATTATGGGGAATGGTTGCGAATATGAAGTGGTATTGGGGTTAATATGTAAAACATTGAGTTAGTTGCAGAATGGAAATGAATGCCTTTTTGTGTGATTGATTGATAAATTTTATGCTTAAGAATTTGTTAATGTTGTGAAATGTGCTTTATGAGATTTGAACTTCTTGATGATTATGTAGAAACGAGTGGAGTGAACAAGTGAGGGTGGAAATGAGTGGAGCAATGTTGTTGAGAAACGTACCGGTACATGGGGAGACGTCCGTGTTGTGATATGGTTAGCCTAGTGAGGGGCATTGTGATATGATTAGCCTATTAAGAGGCACTGAAATGAATTGAAAAGAGAAATATTAAATGAACTGGGACATGATCATGCATTGCATTACATTTCACATGGTAATTGACGTGATTGGCTCAATTAAGGGCATATGATGTTGATTCATGTGACGTGATGATGTTGTGCTTGTTGATTGACCTGCTTATGATGTGGAAATTGCGGGATTTGATTGTGTGATAGGTGTATGAAATGTAAATTTTTTGTGATTATAAAATGGTGTATAATGTCACTACTTGATAAGCATTCTTTTTTGCATTGTGAATATGTAAGAAACTATAATGACTTAAGATTTAAATAATATGAAAATGACTTAAAGTATTATGCAAATTTAATTAATTTATAATATGACTTGATAAATGAAATTTAAAAATCGAATACTTTGTGTAATGTGTTACTCACTGAGCTTTTGAAGCTCAACCTCCCCCCCCCCCCCCCCCCTTCTTTATGTTTTATCCCCCCAGGTGGCAACAAATTATGGATAAAAGCTCTAGTTGCAAGCTACTAGTTTGACCTTGTACAGGTGGTTTGGAAGCGACATCCACAAAGTCTTCTTGAGTCTAGATTTTTGTTTTAAAGATGTTATATACAAATAAAAAGAGAATGGTGTATTATTTTGTTGTATAAATATGATTGTATATGAGATTATTTTATTGTTTTGTTAAATTGTAGAGTGTGTTGTTGAAAAGATGTATGCATGGCATTCAGGTTAAGGCTTGGAGCTGAAAGGTCACGATACCGTCTCGAGTAGGGCCCCCGAGAATGGGTCGCTACATGACAAAAGTTGTAACTAGAAGTCTAGATTTAAAATTTTTTAACTCCTTACTAATGCCTTAACAAAACAAAATTTTAACCTTTTTATGGTTTAGTTCTCTGCACTTTACAAAATCTCGTAAGAAGCTGATATTTTTAGTTCGTATATAGTGGATTGGCTTGGTTGTCCGTATCTCTACGAGCTTCAATCTCTTAATTACAATTTCTTTCTTCTATTTTATGGAATTTTTACCAGCAATCAATCACCAATTTCAAAAAGAAAATTGGTTGCACCCAAAACAATGAACCAAATACAAAATAAAAATCAATCTCAAACTTCATGATTTTTAACTCAACATCAATTCCTCTTCATCTCTTGACGTAGATCTTTTCTCATGCGACACATAATCTCTATTTTGTATCCTTTTGTTCTCATTTTTTAATAAGTTAATTTTTATATAAAACTATTATCATAAATTTTGTTTTCAAATCTTGACATTTCAGATAAAATGAAAAGGATTAATTTTCGTTAGTGACTTACAACATATTTACTAAATGAATGTGAAAGAGAAAGATTGGGTTTGATTTACTTGAACGCTTGTCGATGGAAAAACAAAGAGAACTGGTGTTGTGCTATTTTTTTGGCAATAAATAAACAAAAGTACCCAAAGTAAAAGGAAAAAACACCTAAGCAGAAGACTTATTTTAGAGATAAAGATAGGAACAACTTATAGTTATAGAGATATGAAAAAGGGAGTTTCAAGTGTTGTAGTGCTAAGGTGAACAATGTTTTGACATTGATAAATGTTCTTATAATTTCACGCACTAATTTAGAATTAGATTATTTGGAAAAGACGTACTACAGGGATCCAAACTCCTTCTATAAGCATGAATACTTCTATGTTCTTTTACTCCATTTACATTACATCTTGGTTAAGACCAAGAGTTTACCCAAAATATGGACATTATATAAAAATTAACTCCATGACAATTTACAAATATATACATTGTTCCAACAATGGAGATATAAATATTAATCTAACTCCCAAACAAAAATAGGTTGAGAAAAGCTTTATGTACAAACCCACCTAAGAATACTTTTCTCCTTCACTTCCCTTACTGACTTGCTTCCATTTAATTCAACAACTTTCCTAAAATGTTAGAAGGGTGGGATGAGCTAAAAAGCTCAGCGAGTAATCACATTACTTGGAGTATTCGTCATTTCAAGCAATAATTTCCTTATGTATTATTCTTAATTCACAAATTAATGTACATGTATACAACATAATAATTTGTCACCACAATGTATGTCAAAGCAATTATAAACACAATAGATACATTCTAATCGTATCCATAAACATTACATACCCTTCATTGGGTGAATTCAATTATATCAATTCTTAATTAAATGCAATGCACTGTAATGCCATGCATGACTATTTTAATCATAACATAACGAGGATGTCTCCCCATGTATCAGTACATTTCTTATCACATATCCTCGGATCTCCTTCACCTATCGCGGACAGGGTTCTACCATTTCCAATATTATCCTCGGATCCCTTTCACCCATTCTAACGGGGTCCTACCATTTCCAATATTATCCTCAAATCCCCTTCACCCATCCTAGGCGAGGTCCTACCATTTTCGATATTATCCATAGATCCCCTTCACCCATCCTAGGCAGGGTCCTACCATTTTCATTTCATTCCATTCATTTCCATAATTTCTTTATGATTCATGTCAATTCAATGCATTCACAATGCCATAACCTTCAAACATAAAACTCCACAACAATTCATAAATATATTTTTTTATCAATCAATTCCATTATAACAATGTACATCACATATCATTTTTTAAATCAAACACATATGTATGCACACCCATAAATAGGTTTAACATTATACTTACATATTTTCATATTTATCATATAATCCATCACGCTTACTAAGAGTAAGGTGACACTCACCTTGATAGCACCATGTGTTATTCTTGAACTTTTTCCTTAGCCTTTACTACGTTCTTCCACAACACCTGTAGAATACATCATTTAGAATACCAATCAAAGAAATATGTACTAAAAATTAGTAATTATCTTTATCATATAACTACAAGAAATAATCAAAACAAAACAATATCATAAGCTTCCTTTTCTTTGTCTACCTTTCCTCATTCTTTCATTCCTTTACTTTCCTTTCCTATCAAATTTAAGATTTAAATCTAAAGAAAATGATAGTTTTTAATTTACTCAAGTAAATTCCAAAGTAAACTATAAGAAGATTTAAAATTCTTAAGTACTAAGATCAATAAAATGACTTGTTTAATTTACTTCCAGTATTTCTTATTTCTAAACTTTTTACTTAAAAAGCTTCTTCAACTACTCCATAAATCCTCCAAATCAAAGAAAACATACCAATCTAATAATATTTAAACCACCAAGATTTTAAACTCATAAATTTCACACTTTTCAAATATTAACTTAGATTAAATCACATAAATTCCAAAATACCCAATTAATAGAATTCTTCCCAAACTTTAGTTTCATCACTAAAAATCCTCCTAATTCAAGAAATTTTCTTTAGCTCTTGTAAGTATTAAACTTCCAAGCCCAAAACTTACATTTTTAAAACTACTTCAAATCACAAGTTTAAGGTATTTCATACTATAATTCAAGATTTACTCAAAATCCCATCATAATCCGCATTTTAACTTCAATAAAATCATAATTCCATCAATCTTTACACTTCCATATATGTAAATTTATACAATACCCAACACAAACTTTTCTTATTTCCTTCTATAATTTTTCTTACTTCTAAGAAAATTTATAACTATAGAAAGAAAAATCTCCAATTTGTGAAATTAAACCAAATCCAATTAAACCTACTCTTATGGGTCTCAACTTTAATACTTTACAAAACCTACAACTCAAAACCAAACTTCAACATCATAGTTCTACAATATAAAATCCAAAATTTCATTATAATTACTCTCAACTTCAAATACGTCAAACTAAATCAATTTTACCTCAAATTCTTGACAAAAATAGCCAAGAAAAGCAAAAGGAGTTGAAACCTTTAGGTATAAAACCTAATTTTTAGTATATCAAGAGTGCAAACACTCACAATTCCAGCAACAAAGAAATCCACAAAATATAATGAAGATATAACAGCAAAATGAACTCCAACAAGAGAGAAAATGTGAATATCTCACAAAAATAGTGGTATGAAACAACCCATGAAATCCTGATGTAGAAAGCTCAAAAACACAATCCAATCAGCTCAATTTGACAATAGATAGATCTCTGATCGTCAGGTTGATGTCTGTTGTTTGGGTCCAGCAACTGTCTGCCTTTTGCTCTCTCTTTTTGCTACCCGAGAATTAAAGGAAGAGGAGGAAGATTTTTTTGGGCTGAAGCTTGTAGGCTTTAACCTTATATAGTACCACTTACCATTAGCTTTTACATTCTTGCCCTAACTCTCTTCTTTAATTAAATTGTATCACTTTTCCTATCTTTTTATAGCTAATTTAACTAAGGCCCAAGAGTTTTATTTCATAACAAATTCTCCATAATTTAACTTAGCTTTTATTCACATACTTCCCTTTGTCTCATCTCTAATTTTCCCCTTAATCAATAAGTCGTATAAATTTAAATTAAATCTCATTGTCCTCTTATACACCAATTATAGTTCGAAAATACAACCCCGTGATTTAAATATTCCAATTGAGGTACCAATATCTACAATTCTTCCTAAAAAAATTATGTCCCAGAAATTTGCTTAACCAGAGTCCACAAATGAGTCAGGATTATCACTCTTCCAAGTTTGTTTTACATCCTCAACTATACTTCTCAAACTTCCATAATTTCTTTACCCAACAATCTATTGGTTTTACATTCTCATATTTATCTTTCTTCGCAATGGTTGTTCTCACACTTTTATATCTCACTAAGCTTTCAACCTTTTATACCACACCTCCTTAATATTTCTTATTAACTAATAATCTCATTTTCCAAAAGTACATCCCATATTGTTACATTCCCCATACTATCACACATCCATCCTTTAATAACTATGTCTCAAGCTCAAATAATGATAATTTATTTAGGGATTTACCCTTATCAACTTTTATAACTCAAATAACTAGTATTTAACCATCACATTCTCATACCTTCATTATGTTTTCACTACAAAATTAACCACTTCACGACACGATCCACGTACCTTTACATATATATATAAGTAATATCAAGTTAGCATATTTTTATTTGTAATTGCTTCCTCAAAAAGCCTTAGCAAAAAGAAAAAAAAAAACAAATTTCATAAGCATAACAATTTACTTCATATAGTTCAAAAATATTCAATACAACATAAAATCCATCCATTTCATCTTCAAGACTCTTATTACATCCCATTCCAATCAACTTTGATTTCCTCAATGACATCTTCTCTAATCCTTTTCATTAGCCCAATTTCATCTAAAAGTATGTTATCCATTAACCCTTGAATTCTAAACGTTGCATAATTGAAATTATCATCAAATATCATTTACTAGATTTCAATTAACATTTCCTTAATTTCTTTATATCCCTAAGTAAAATAAAACCTTTAGGCTCAAGTAACTAACATCCATCATTTAATCATTCGTTCCTTACTTTATGAACAAAATGTTTTAGGTTTTAGAATAAATCCAACTTCTTCTTTCACCAAACCTCGTCTTACAATTAAGTTCAATTCAAAATTATTGCACCTCTTTCCTTTACAATTCCAACATAACAAATCCTACTTCTCCATTTATTTCCGATTGAAATTTATAATTAGTCCCCCTACCACTTGCCTATAAATTGTTCTTATTCCTTTTTTTTATACTCGTTAATCCATCTAAACCTTTGCCAAAATATTAATTATCCTTCTTAAATCCCATTTCATAATGGACGCTTACAATTTCTTATGAATTGATATAACTTTCCAACTTTTAATCTTTTTCAACATTTTTCTGAGGGATATTACAACTCGAACTTTCAAAATAATCCAAGTCTAATATTCAATCAACTACCTTTTTCCCTTACTTATCACCTAAGCATATACACCAACAATGTCATCCAATTGAAGTTTATAACTTCTACAATAATCACTTCTTAATTCAAACATTACATAGTTTATTGTTACATTAGAAAATTAGTCACAACAAGAACTCTAATTTTTTTAACTAGGATTTAATCAATGATCGCAAAATCGATAATGGTGGGAAAACCTTCCCTTATTTCCTTCACTGTTTTACACCTTTTTTCAACAACCAAACTACAAAATAAACACACGTGGATGATATATATATTAGATTATTTCATCACATCAAGATATTTATATCCACAATTCTCATTAGGGCATCACCAATAAAATTTCACAATTCACAATTCACAACAAAATTATTCCATATGATGCGATGAAATTGGCACTAGCAAGTGCACTAATCGTTCAAGTAATAAAATGATGAGTAAATATCGTTCCCAACGAGGACTGAGCAAATACTACAGAAATTATGACTCGACTCTTATTGTTATTTGAGCAAATGTATAATTGTCGGAGAAAAGGTTACTAACAATTAACTAAAAGGGAAAAACAGAACACAATAGTAAATAAAGGAAGACTTGCAAACTTTGGAATGAAGACTCTTATGAACTAACGTGCTAAGGACTCGACTTCACCTAAACCATAATTGACAAGAGTTTTGAATGGACAAGTTTCACTTACTATGTTTTTCAAGATGGTAGAATCCCTAATAAATTGGTTATCCATATTCTAGGTCTAACCACAATCTTAAGAATCATTAACTTCAAATATCTGTATTCCAGGTCTATTCTAGATTAATTCAAATTAAGAAGCATTAAGTGTTTATGGATTCCTTTAAGTTAAATCTCCCTATTCGGTTACGATTTAAGCGGACCACATGAACTTCCTAGAATCCCTATTCGGTTACTCCTATTCCATTCATGGCATGTTTTACCCTGGCCTTTGCATAAATAACAATCCAATATCATATTTATTAGTTCAACCATTCATAAAAGCATGACTTCTTTATTCGACACATCACCATGCCCAAAGAATGAATCAAAATAATAAAAAGCATTAAGAACAATAAAACACACTCTTTGAAAAACACATTAAATTCCACTTGTCCAAACAACAACTCAAGATATAGGTTTAGGATTCATCTATCCTTAACACAAAATTATCTACTCCATAATAATATTCAAACAAACCATGTTCATATTATAAAACATCAACATAGATAGATAAGAATAATACAAAACCGGAGAAGAATGATTTAAAAGCTTGATGCGTAGCCTCCCGGAGTGTCTCCAACTCTCCTTTGGCTTCTCCTCTTCTCCAAATTCTGTTTTCTTCTTCTATGGCCGTCTTCTTTCGAGATCAACTAGGGTTTCTATTTATAACATTCAAAATCAGTGGGCTGGCGCTGCAGCGCCAACATCCTGGCGCTGCAGCTTCAAGACGTATTAAAACCCCTATTCTGGCACTGCAGCTCCAATTTTCTGTCCAAATCCTCTCTTTTTGTTAGCTACTAGTGCTGCAACGCCAATATCCCGGCACTGCAGCCTTGAATTTCTGTCTTCTTTATGCATTTTGGCCTTCCAGTGCTCTCCAACTCTCTAGCAAGTGTCTGCACAATAAATTTCCATGACTTAGCATTGATAAATCAACTAAAACAACTTATTAGTAGAATAAGAAAAACTAAACTCAAATTGCTAAAAACACATGCAACATAATTCTAATGCTTAAGATCAACACCAAAAACGTGCCTAAAAGCAGCATAATAACATGATTTATTCAGAGTTATCACACCCCCAAACTTAAGTTTTTGCTAGTCCTCGAGCAAACTAGAAAAAAATTCTATGCACACACATCCTAAGAGTGCGAGATGGTTTGATTAGATTTGATATAACATGCCTCAAAGATTGCATAAAAATCATAACGCAAGAAAACTTTCCAAATGTTGCAAATGTCTAGAATTTCAAATTTATTGGCAGCTTTATCTTACACCAAATTCTTCAAACGTGTGTGTGTGTAACACCTTTATAAACTTAATTATCTCGCCACTCTGATCGGTTTATGCAAGCAAGTAGGATAATGCCAATCTTTCAAAGTCAATAAGCTTGCTTTTCACACCACTCTCCACTGATGTAGGCCATGACAATACCCGAGATCACCAGGACTTTATTCTGCTTATAACTTTGGCTAAGGTTAAGGTATGGTAAAAGATTGATTTAAGGCTCACATCACCTTAAGCACATCAACCAATAAAAATTTTATTTCGAACTTTCCCTCAGTTATCATGGAATACTTCCAATACTTTTGCTATTGTCACATCTTCTTCTTCTTCTTCTTCTTCTTTTCTTTTTCTTTTCTTTTTCTTTTCTTTTTTTTTTGTATGCTTGTACTATAGTAGAACTAGTCTTTGTTTCCGCGTGCATTACTGAAACTATAACATAGCATGTACACGACGATCAAACACAGCTTTGCCAGCTGCTTGTGTTCGGCAGAATACAACTTGATCAAATAGTTCGTGTGGTAAATCTTTTTAACTTTGATCTTTCCCTTGGTCACTCTCGATGGGAAATATGTGATACTTATCATAGCCAAGTGAAGACCACTTTCTCTTGCTCAATCCTCTGTCACCACTTAAGAGAATAGTCCATTTATTAATCAATGTGCTTACAGGTGAAAAGTGGAGATATATATATATATATATTTTTTTAAAGGGAAATAGGTTAGATGATTGGGTGACAAAACAACATGTATCCAAACTTAAAAGGGGAAAACAAAGGATAATCACATATCAAGGGTTGGCTAGAAAGGCTCAAACTTTCCAAACATGGCTTGGATCCTTTCTTTGGTATAGTACTACCTAGGATTTCGCCTCGAGTGGTCTTCAAACAAGTTCTAGAGTCAAAGAAATCACAAGACTACACTGCTCATATAAACGTTCTCCGAAACAGCAAGACAACAAAGTGCTTAGATGTAAGTGCTCATTGAGTTCAAAGAGTTCGATGTAAAATAAATCCAACAACAAATTCAAGCACACAGACAAACGCAAAATTTTTCAAATTTTCAATGGCTATAATCAAGTCAATCTATTTCTCATCATCGAAAAAATCAAAATCAAACACAAACAACAGAAAACACTCAGATAAAACAAATAGAAAAATAACTAGAAACATGAGCAGTGCACAACACTCAGATATAGTTCCCACCCCCAAACTTAAATGATACATTGTCTGCAATGTATAGAATTTGAATTATAAAGTAAGAGAAGGGAACTCCCCTGATTAGTCGGAGGCTGAATCAATCATCTTTGTCAATGTACTCATCCTCATTATCACTGCTATGATCGGGATATGGTGGTAGTGGAGAAATCTTACTTGATTAGAAGACATCAACAACACCCAAAATCACTTGAGATGAGTGATTCTCGGGAGGAATGGAAGCTATCCATGGTGGAAAATGCAAAAGACCCTTGATTATGTGGTGCGATGGGAAGGAGAAGTGAAATTTCGGTGTTTTGGACAGGGGGAGCAGCTGGAATTCTAATTTTAGAGTGCCCTAACTGTGGAAGGGCTGTGCATTTAAATGCTAATTTGCGACCTGGCGCTGCAACTTCCACTTTCCAGCGCTGCAGCGCTGAAATTGTGAGGCTGCAGTGCTGGATTTCTGACCTGGACAGCGTATAAATGAAAGACCTGGTGCTGCAGCGCTGGAAATGTGAGGCTGCAGCGCTGGATTACTGTCCTGACTCCAAGTAGAGCTGAAAAATAAACCAAAAATACACATTTTAAAGCAATAAAAATTTAACTATCAAACAAACCAAACAAAACAAAAAATTAAACACACAAAACAAATTCAAAAGACAATAAAAAAAAAACAAATTGTTAGTTCTAATTTATAGTCTTTAGCTTGACTTTCTAATTTATGGCTCTTGGAGAATGGTTGTGGATGATTGAGGGTCAAACGTCCCCGTGATGTAGTGCTTCAATCTGTGCCCATTGACCTTGAATGTCTCATTGTTTTTCTTCTGTCGTAATTCAACGGCACCAAAAGGTGAGACACTTATCACAGTGTACGGTCCAGTCCATCGAGATTTCAGCTTTCCTGGAAATATTGTGCAATCCTGAGGTTTTGTTTACAGGTAACCTCTCAACTGGCCATTGATAAGAATTTGTGGCCATCTCTTCTAGCAATTCAAGAGCCTCTTCTGGATTTTTTTTCATGATCGTGCCACCTGCAACTATATCAATCATATTTCGGGTTGCACTGGTTAAACCGTTATAAAAAGTTTGTACCTGCATCCAAGTGGGCAACTCGTGATGAGGACATCTTCTCAACAAGTCTTTAAAAGGTTCCTATGCCTCATAGAGTGACTCTCGATCGACCTGCAAAAATATAGTAATTTCATTAAGTAACTTTGTAGTTATTACAGGAGGGAAGTATTTCCCTAAAAAAATTTGTGCTAATTCTGCCCATGTTGTTATGGATCCGACTGGTAAAGAAGTCAACCAGCTTTTTGCTTTATCCCTCAATGAGAATGGGAAAAGTCTTAAGCGAATTGCATCCTCCGATACTCTGTTATGCTTGAATGTGTCACAAATTTCAAGGAAATTCGTCAGGTGAACATTTGGATCTTCTTGCGATAGGCCCCCAAATTGTACTGAATGTTGAATCATCTGAATGATGGCGAGCTTAATTTCAAAATTGTTCACTTGTATAGGTGGTCGTCGAATGCTAGATTCAACACCATCCATCTTTGGCATAGCATAATCCCACAGTGCACGTTGCACCTCTGCATTGTTTCCTTCTGCCATTGTATTAACTGTTACTGGTGCTGCTCTTCGCAAAGCGTGAAAGGTGCGCTCAATCTCTGGATTTAGTTCTGCAAGTATTCTCCCACTAGTACGTGTCATGCACTAGAAACAAAAACCCTACAAAATAGACTTAAAAGACCAAATTAATAAACTCTCAAATTAACTAGTAGAATCACAATAAATGTAATATTTTATTTCAGTCCCTGGCAACGGCGCCAAAAACTTGATGTGATGAAATTGACACTAGCAAGTGCACTAATCGTTCAAGTAATAAAATGATGAGTAAATATCGTTCCCAATGAGGACTGAGCAAATACTATAGAAATTATGACTCGACTCTTATTGTTATTTGAGCAAACGAATAATTGTTGGAGAAAATATTAGTAACAATTAACTAAAAGGGAAAAACAGAACGCAATAGTAAATAAAGGAAGACTTGCAAACTTTGGAATGAAGACTCTTATGAACAAACGTGCTAAGGACTCGACTTCACCTAAACCATAATTGACAAGAGTTTTGAATTGACAAGTTTCACTTACTATGTTTTTCAATATGGTAGAATCCCTAATAAATTGGTTATCCATATTTCAGGTCTAACCACAATCTCAAGAATCATTAACTTCAAATATCCGTATTCCAGGTCTATTCTAGATTAATTCAAATTAAGAAGCATTAAGTGTTTATGGATTCCTTTAAGTTAAATCTCCGTATTCGGTTACGATTTAAGCGGATCACATGAACTTCCTAGAATCCTTATTCGGTTACTCCTATTCCATTCATGGCATGTTTTACCCTGGCCTTTGCATAAATAACAATCTAATATCATATTTATTAGTTCAACCATTCATAAAAGCATGGCTTCTCTATTCGACACATCGCCATGCCCAAAGAAGGAATCAAAATAAAAAAAAACATTAAGAACAATAAAACACACTCTTTGAAAAACACATTAAATTCCACTTGTCCAAACAACAACTCAAGATATAGGTTTAGGATCCATCTATCCTTAATACAACATTATCTACTCCATAATAATATTCAAACAAACCATGTTCATATTATAAAACATCAACATAGATAGATAAGAATAATACAAAACCGGAGAAGAATGATTTAAAAGCTTGATGTGTAGCCTCCCGGAGTGTCTCCAACTCTCATTTGGCTTCTCCTCTTCTCCAAATTCTGTTTTCTTCTTCTACGGCCGCCCCCTTTTGAGATCAGCTAGGGTTTCTATTTATAACATTCAAAATCAGCGGGCTAGCGCTGTAGCGCCAATATCCTAGCGCTGCAGCTTTATGACGTATTGAAAACCCTATTTTGGCACTGCAGCTCCAACTTTCTGGCGCTGCAGCTCCAACTTTCTGTCCAAATCCTCTCTTTTTGTCAGCTACCAGTGCTGCAGCGCCAATATCTCGGCGCTGCAGCCTTGAGTTTCTGTCTTCTTTGTGCATTTTGGCCTTCCAGTGCTCTCCAGTGCTCTAGCAAGTGTCTGCACAATAAATTTCCATGACTTAGCATTGATAAATCAACTAAAACAACTTATTAGTAGAATAAGAAAAACTAAACTCAAATTGCTAAAAATACATGCAACATAATTCTAATGCTTAAGATCAACACCAAAAACATGCCTAAAAGCAGTATAATAACTTTATTTATTCAGAGTTATCACCATACAACACCGATTTGTACAACATCCCAACATAAGTCAACTCGATTTTATTCTCAAGATTCTCATCATTCTTACAAATTTTCAGTACTGCATCTACAATTCCTTAGACTTCCCACACTCCCTAATAGTAATTTGTATTATACTATTAAAAAAATATTTAGCCCCATGTTATCATCACGCCCATTCATCATAAGCTCAATTTTGTCTATCACCAAACACATACAGTCATCATCCTATTTATGTATTTGTAACTTCATCTATCTATTTCTTATACACCATACACCAAGTAATTAAAGTCTATATAATCTTAAACCTAAAGCTCTGATATCAAAATTGTATCGACCTATCCTGTTATCGCTACTTTTAAGTATTGAGCACTTGAATATGAATCTGTACTGTAACATGTAAATCCTACTCTTTCTATCACATAATACAATCCTACTATAAGCATGAATACTTCCACATTCTTTTACTCTATTTACATTACATCTTGGTTAAGACCAAGATTTTACCCAAAATATAGACTTTAGATAAAAATTACATCTAATACAATTTACAAATATATATACATTATTCCAAACAATTGAGACATAAATTGTAGAGCCCATCTCCTTCTTTTAATTTAAATATTTAGTGGCCTAGTAAATTTAAATATTGTGTGGGTATTTTTGAGATCTTAATAATTAGTGATGAGTTAATTGGTTAGGGACTTGTGAGAAGTAAGTCAAAATTTGGGTTTAATTAGAATGATTAGTGTTACGCGATTATCTACCTAAATAAATATGCAAATAATTATACTTATTTTACTTGCAAGTGCACAAGGTCAATGGTAGCATAGTGTGCAAGTGCGAGATCATTTCCACAAGGATTGGTAAACTTCGATTTAGAATTAGTTTCTTCTAAGTAAAAAGAGAAATAAATGTTGAGTGTGAGTTAATAATAATAAGAACATAGAACTGTGATATCCACCATTAATTACACTTTCCCACTAAGTAAGATGTCAATGCTCTAGCCTTGTTATGAATATTTAATGGTTGCCAACCTAAGGGCTTGGCCCACACCTTAGGCTATTGATCTCCCTATGCGACGCGTTAGGCATGGTGTATACTCTAACTCTTTTCTTTCTTAAGGATTCAGCATGGGTGTATACTGAGTTGTTCCTTAAGAGAGCATAAGGGTTGTGGAGATCAGCAACCACACGGGACCTAAGGCTTGGTCCGCTCTTGGTTTTCTATGTAGATTAACCCAAGAATCCGATGTGGATATCTTTTGTTACTATTGTTGAACCCAGGACTCGGTCATCCAAATTGATTCAACTAACTAATCCATACCACATGCATATGTTGATCAGACACACACATATGAGGAATTTAAATACAAGCAGGCATTAATCAAGTTAAGCATTCTAACATGGCTATGACAAAGGTAATCAATGAATATATATGTGGAAAAGCATAACTAGGGCATCAATCGAGCCCTATAAGGGTTTAGTTGCACATGCTAGTTAAACTAAACATTATAACCATAATGAAACAAAAATAGAAAAATAAAACCCGAAGAAGACGCGGGAGACGAGTCGTCAATTCCTCTCCTAAGCTTGCAACTTTAAGTCTAAAACAAAAGGTATGGTTTCTATGTTTTACAAGGGTATATATAAGGCTCTAAAGGTGCCTTGAAACCCTAATTTTCTATTTAAGGTCTGGAGACTTCTTTCCATAACTGGCTCTGCTGCCTTTGGAGTGTGTGCGCTCGAGCGTATGCGGGCTGCGAATGTGTGTGCTCGAGCCTTCTACGAGTGCGATCGTGTGCCTATGTGCTCGATCATAAGGGAGGTGCGCTCGAGCGCACCTTGCTGGTTTGCAGAACTTTATTTTTTACTCTTTAGAGCTCCAAAATGTCATTTTTTTGTCAAAGCCCTGTGAAAAACACATAAAACATAAAAATGAAATAGAATCTACTTAAATAGATAACCAAAGAACCTAACAAGCGTAAATTAAGGGGCTTAAATATGACTATTTAAGCACTTATCACACCCTCAAACTTACATATTGCTAGTCCCTTAGCAATACAAAACAAAAGACTATGTCGAAACAAAATTAAAGATAAATTCATTTTTCATGATATTCAAAAATTTGGGTTCCACATAAAGCTATGATGACCATTCATGAGTAAGCATATAATAAAAACACATTTTTATACTGAATAAGGATTTTAAAAGCTTATTTTACTTACCTAAGGTTGGCTTAAGGCATCACAAGTTTGATTTGTGTGTGATGAATTGGCACATAGAAGATGGGGCTTCCAAATAATTTTAATGTATAGTGTTTCGGTGTCCAAATCTTCATCGAATTCCTTATCAAAAAGAACAAAAAATGGCATAATGCTTGCTTCTTTTCTTTTTCTTTTATCATACGATTTTTGTCATGTTGAGTTCCATTAAGCTTTCTAATTGACCCTTGTAACAAGTGTTTAGCCAATGACTCCCAAACCATATGGTTTTAGGGCATTAGGTGTAAAGACACCCCTAAGGATTTACTAACTAGAGTCAAAAAGGCTACGGAACTAACAGGTCTTAATGCTTCCAAGTGAAATTCCCACCTTTTGACGTGAACACTCACAGCTTACTGAGACAAGAGGCCCAGTTACTCAGTGAAAATTTTTATTATGATCATTAAATGCTTCATTCCCACCTTTTGACGTGAACACTCAGTGCTTACTGAGGCAAGAGGTCCAGTTACTCAGTGGAAAGTTTTTCTTTAATGATCATTTAGAAGCTTTTTATTCTTTTTTTGCATGATAGACATTTTTCTTCATTTTTCTTATGCCAAAGCATTCTTTTAACAAGTTATCCGATTACAGTTAGGTCAAAAAAACGTATATATAAGAATTTTGTCATACCCCACGTAAATGTGTGCTAATGTGCTCGTGTTAGATCTGGATCAAACTCGTGAATTCTTAAGTGCCTTGAGGTAGGTAACTAAACTTTGTAAAATTCTTATTATAAGACTATATGTTCTAGATTTTAAGCTTACTAGTGGAGTTTTATCATATTTTAAATCAACCAAAATTCCTAACACAAAATGAAAATGCATTTATCTTTTCTAAAAAAAACTGAGACCTAGTGTGTGCATGGGTTTCAAGTGTGTGCATGTAACAATATCTCCCACAACCCCCAAAATTAATATACACATTATCCCCAATGTGTGTGTGGCATGGAAAGATCTGACCTGGGAGATGAAAAACGAGATTGCTTGCGTTGCTCGTACACGTCCCCAAACTTGAACTGGATGCACGCACTAAGTTCCTGACAATGAAAAATAAACGTTGTGCCAGAAAATAAGAAATATGGATAATAAACATGTAAATATAAACATAAATATTAATAAAAGAAAAATACTATAATGTAAAGGATATGTTTTGGGGTGCCTCTCATGAGCGCTAAGTTTTACGTTTTCAGCTAGACGGGGTCTCTTCTCACTGCTGGTCATCAAGTGGTGCAGTCGAAGAGGTACCGGGTGTAGAAGGCAGGCGATCTAGGATGGCCTGTAGTATCACCTCCTGTCGTGCGAACTGTACCTTCAACCCATCCATCCATTGATGGATCAATAATCTCGCTTCCCTATCCTCTCTATGAACATTAGAGAGCTCACGCCGAAAGGAGGACAACTCCTAGAGAAAAAGGCCGGGATGCGGTGGATCCTATGTCTGGCTGGTCCTCCTCCCTCAGAAGGCTCACTGTCGGGTGATCGGAGTCTATAGGATCATCCGCTACCGGCTCACTAACAGGAATCAGCATCCGAGGTCCTCGGGGCATGTAGGACTAACTGAGGCTCCACTGAGCCTTCCCAAAGTATGGATGATCGCTAACTGGCCCATCTACGGAGGATCCTCTAATCCCCTTCTTCTTGAAGATATGGCTGAGCAAGAAGGGGAAAGGGATCCCCCAGGCGTTATCTGTGGTGGTCTGCCAGTTATGCACATTGTCCTAGAACTTGTGTATCTGACTCCATATGACTGCTGGGATAGAGTACCAGTGACCCCGGTGAAAGGCATAGAGAGCCTATAGAAACTGATCCCTCTTATGTGTCTTGTGCCCCAGGGGACACACGTTATGCTGGAAGACGGAGTCTATGAACCATAAACAGGGAGGCAACCTCGACTGACTCTCTCCATTGTTATGTCGGTCCGCATACTGGCCTGTATACATGTCCTCTATAATGTGTGGCAGAGGAAACAGGTCCAGCTACTCCTCCATATGACTGTGCTCTGGAGGGGACTCAATCACAGCAGTGGAGGGATATGGTGATATCTGTAGTGGTCAGCTTTATGAATCTACCCTGGACTGAAGATGATAAGATCTCTTGCCTGGTGCAATCATAGGTCAGGTTCTCGTAGAAGCTGACCACAAATCTGGTGTAAGCCGTCTAACAGAACAACTTGAACAATCTCTTGAGACCCCAAGCCTTGAACTCTTGGACCACCCATCTTGTGGCATCCAAACTCTTGAAGTCCTCATCTATGTTAAATGTAGTCTTGAACAATATTTCACGCTGCTCAAAACTGGGCTGGGTGGACTGGGAGCGACTACCAGAGGCTCGGGAAGTGGAAGCCATTTTCTGAAGTCTAAAACTATAGTTACTGTCACAAATGCACTTGATCACAAACTTTGTGCACTCGATCGCACTAGAAGACGTGCACTTGATCACAGGTGGTGGGCGCTCGAGCGCACTAACTCAGGCAATTTTTCGAACAGTTGTTAGGCAACAAAAACTCAAAGCTATGAGAATTGTACAAACTCAATTGCAACCTCCTACAAATGTCACACATAGTCACAACAAATGGTATAAATATGTAAATAGTATAATGCAAATTCAATCGTGTGTGCTTTTGTGTATCTAAATGGAAAAGAACATAAAAATAGGGATGAGTATACCTTGTGGGTACGGTGAAAGAAATGTGTCTAGGAGTAGATGTGGACTAATGATGGGTGAATGTAATGTGGGATGAGGAGTTGTATCTTGACGGGAAAAAAAAATGGAATGAGAGGTTGAGAGGGCTAGGGTGTGTAGAGTGACTTGCGAAGTTGAGAGGCGAGAATGTGAGAGATGGAGCGAGATAGTGTGATTGAGCGTAAAGGGTGAGAGTGAGAGTGAGAGGAAAATGTTTTAAAAAACCATCATGTGGCCTTTCTACCCCGAGTGCGCTCGAGTGCATTGTGAAGTGCGCTCGATCGTACTAGTGCGCAAGTGCGTAGGGTAATGCGCTCGTGCGTACTGGGTATAGGGCGAGGGTGCGCTCGATCACACTATGTAGTGCACTCGAGTGCAAGATAGAAATTGCTAATAGTGATGAAACATAAAAGAATAAAAATAATGAACAATGAGCAGAGCAAGGAATGATACAACCATACCATACTTTAGTGGCCTCGGCACCACTAACCTTTGTAGAGGCGCTTGAGCTACACGATTGTCAAAGGTGTGACATCTCAAGCGCTCTCTTGATGCAGTGCTACTCTCTTTGAAGGGGGCACTTAGAGCCCACATAAGGTGGTTTAAGTGCCCTTGACAGCTGCTACATCTCCAATTTTTGTTCCTGGTCAATAAAATAGAGAAAAATAGTATTAGTAAGTTCAGGATTTTCAACTTGAGGATTATACTTACTTGAAGGCTTTGGTGTCTTCTTGATATGGTGCATAGCTCTATTGATGTCTTTAATCACATCGTCATCCTCTGGCCTAATGTCCAATCTTGTGTCATCATAGTTAGGGATGGTTTCCAATGGAATAGTGTGATGGACCTGAGAAACTTTCTCAACATCTTGCATTAAGCTTACATTAGAATTATCATTTTTGGTTGTATTAAATATTTTGAATTCCATCTCCTCATCATTTACTTTCATAGTGACAATGCCCCTTTTTACACTAATATTTGTGTCAGTGGTGATCATAAATGGTCTTCCTAAGATGATGGGGAGTGGCAATGGCATATGAAATTCTTCTATATCTAAGACAATAAAATCAGCAGGTAAAATAAATTTACCTACTCTCACTAAAACATCCTCGAGAATACCTCTCAGTCGTTTGATGCTTCTGTCAGCCAATTGCAAAGTGATGGAGGCTGGTTGAAGCTCCCCCAAACCTAGTGTCTCGAATACAATATATGGCAACAGATTGACACTCGCTCCTAAAACCAATAGTGCATGCTCGAACAGCTAGTCACCTAGCCTGCAAGGAATGGTAAAACTACCCGGATCTTTTAATTTTGGTGGTAGTTTTCTTAATAGCACAACACTTACCTCTTCGGTCAAGGCTATTGTCTCATGTTCCTGAAACTTCCTTTTGTTAGTGCAACAATCTTTTAAAAGCATAGCATAAGCAAGAATTTGTTTAATTGCATCTAATAAAGGAATGTTTATTTCTACTTTTTTCAAAGTTTCGAAAATGTTAATCAGTTTAGTCTCTTACTTAGGTTTTACTAACCTTTGAGAGAATAGTGGAGGTGCATTTACCTTTTCTATCTCACTTACCTTAGAGGTGGATGCTTTGTCTAGAGATACTCGTGTAGGCTTATCGATGCCTATGATCTTTTCACTTCTCAGGATTGTCACATCATTCAGTTGTCGTTGTAGTGACCCGGGTTCGATCCCCGGCAACGGCGCCAAAAACTTGTTGGATGAAAATATACCTAAATTAATAAGTAGATAATCGTACTAGTTTTACTTGCAAGTGCACAAGGTCAATGGTGTAGTATAGTGTGCGAAAGCAAGGTCATCTCTACAGGGATTGGTAAAGTTCGGTTTTAGAATTAGTTTTTTTAAGTAAAAAGAAATAAAATAACTATTGAATGTGATTTGATAATAATAAAGACGTAGGGCTTTGATATCCACCACTAGTCATACTTTCCCAATTGTATAAGGTATCAGTGCACTAGCCTTATCATGTATACCTACTGGTCGCTAACCTAAGGGCATGGTATCTACTCCTTAAGCTATTGATTTCCCTCAGCAACGAGTTAGGCATGGTATCTACTCTAACTCTTTTCTTTCTTAAGGGATTCATCATGGTATCTGTTTGAGTTGTTCTTTAAGAAAGCATAAGTACTATGGAAATCGACAACCACATGAGACCTAGGGCATGGTATCTACTCAGTTTCCCATGTTGATTAACCCGGGTATCCGGATAAGATATCCTTTGTTACTAATGTTAGACCCAGGACTCGGTCATCCAAATTGATCTAACTAACCAATCCATACCACATGCATACGTTGGTCATACACATACATATGAGGAATTTAAATAAGCACAGGCATTAATCAAGTTAAGCAATATAATAAAGGCTATTGGCAAAGATTTATCAATGAATAAATATATAAGAAAGCATAACTAGGGCTTCAATCGAGCCCTATAAGAAAGTTAGTTACACATGCTGTCTAAAAACATCATATATAAACTAAACATAAAGGGAAAAATAAACCCGAGAGAAGAGGCATCAATTCTCTCCCAAAGCTTACAACTCCAAGTAAAAGCTAAGATAAGTGTTCTCTAAGTTGTGATTATTTGTGTGTGCTTTACAGGTGTATTTATAGGGTTTGAGTAGTCCTAGAAGGCTCATGAGTTCCTAAACTTTCCTAAAACACAAAACTCCTTTATTTCCAAAATAAGGTCATTTCCAAAATAGGGTTCTATAGTTTACTGTTCACACCCATACATGTGCGCTCGATCGCATGCGTCTTGCGCTAGATTGCATTTCTGCGCTCGATCTTTCATGTGTGCGAACGATCGCATATGCGCTCGATCGCATGCAGTAGTGCGATCGATAGCACTTTGACCAAAGGCTGCTCCAGGAATTCCCAGTTTCTTCCTTTAAGTGCCAAAACTGTTTCTTTTCTTCCAAGACCCTATAAACACATGTAAAACACACAAATGAAGTAAAATGGACTAAAATAACATAACTAAGGACCTAATAAATGTAAATAAAGGGGCTTAAATATGAATATTTAAACACCTATCACACCTTCAAACTTACATATTGCTAGTCCATTAGCAATACAAAACTAAAAACTAAAATGAAAAAATAACGCCACATAGATAAATCCAATAATCATAATGACCACAAAAATTTTAGGCTGTCACACAAAATAATGATGCGCAATCATGACCAAACTTAACACATATAAACATATCTTTGCAATGAATAGGAGTTTTGAATGCAAATCACTTTCATAAGGCAGTCTAAGACATCACAAGTTAGACTTTGGTGTGTGGTGAACTAGCACATAAAAGATTAGGTTTCCAAATAATTTTAACGTGTGTGTTTTGATTTCTCAAGGTTCACCAAATTTTCTATTAGAATCAACAAATATGGCATACATTTTCTTCTTTTGTGATATTTTTGCTAAGTTAGTTTCCTTAAGCTTTCTATTTGACTCATGTAACAAACGTTTAGCCAATGACTCCCAAACCAGATGGTCTTAGGGCATTAGGTGTAAAGACACCCCTAAATACTTACTAACCCGAGTCAAATAGGCTACGAAACTAACAGATCTTAATGCTACCGATCAGAATTTTCACCTTTTGACGTGACACTCACTGCTTACTGAGGCAAGAGGGCTAGTTACTCAGTGAAAAGTTCTTTTTAATGATCTTTAGGAGTATTTTTTTTTTAGTAATAACAATTTTTTTTCTATCTTCTTATACCAAAGTGTTAATCTAACAGGTCATTTGGTTCACAGTCGAGTAAAAGAAACATACACATCAAAATTACATGTCATACCCCACATAATTATGTGCTAATGTGCTCGTGTTAGTTTAGGTCAAACTTGTGAATCCTTAAATGCCTAAAAATGAGGTGATCTATGTTCAAAACTTAATTATTGGCCTATATGTTCCAGGTGTTAAGCTCACTTATGAAGTCAAATCATATTCTTTGCATAGATCACCAAAGATTTTTAGAACGGAATGAACATGCATTTATCTATGAAAACAACAACACACAAAACAACAACAAAAAAATGGGACATAATGAGTGTGAATGTGTCCCTATACCCCCAAACTTAAATTTCACATTGTCCCCAATGTGTGAATAGCATGGAAGGAGCTGACCTGGGAGATGGAGAACTATATGGCTGGCATGGTTCGTAGTACGCCCCTAAACTTCAACTGGATGCATGCACTATGTCCTTGAAAAAGAAAAACAAACATAAAATGGAAAACAAGTAATCATAAATAGTTATATAGAATGAAACATTAAAAAGGATATGTTTTGGGGTGCCTCCCATGAGCGCTAAGTTTAACATCTTCAGCCAGACGGGGTATCCTCTCAACTTTAGTCTTTTGGTAGGGAGTACTTAAAGTTCACTTCATGTGGCTTAAGTGCTCTTGGTGGTGTTGCATATTCATCATGACTCAATCCTTTCAGTGTATTTAAATGTGATTTCTTCTTATCACCTAGTCTTGGATGCATAGGATAGACTTTAGGGAGGTGCATAGCTTCCAAGATGTTATTAGGGACAGTTTCTGATGCAGGCTCAATATCCGATCTTTTGAAGCTATGGGTGAGGGTGGCCTCCAACGGATCAGTGTAATGGACCTGAAAAACTTGCTTGACAGCACTTTGCATCATATATTCATTAAAACATTCATCATCATTATCATCTTGAGGTAATTTCATTGCATCAAATATCTTAAATTCTATTGTCTCTCCATTTACCGTCATACTTACAATACCCTTTTTCACATTAATTATTATATTAGCAGTTCTCATAAAGGGTCTTCCTAAGATAATGGGCAGAGGTAATGGCATAGGGCATTCTTCCATATCTAATACAATGAAGTCAGCAGGCAAAATAAACTCACCTACCTTGACCAGAACATCTTCAAGTATACCTCTAGGTCTTTTGATGCTTCTATCTGCCAATTGCAAAGTGATGGAGGTTGGTTGAAACTCCCCCAAACTTAGCTTTTCAACTACTGTGTATGGTAGCAAATTGACACTTGCTCCTAAATCTAGTAATACTCGCTCAAACAACTGATCACCTATCCTACAGGGAATAGTAAAACTACCCAGATCTTTTAGTTTTGGTGGTAGTTTTCTTAACAATACCGCATTTGCCTCTTCAGTTAGAGCCACTGTTTCATGTTCTTGAAACTTTCTTTTATTAGTGCAACAATCTTTTAAAAATTTAGCATAAGCAGGAATTTGTTTAATTGCATCTAATAAGGGAATGTTAATTTCTACTTTTCTCAAAGTTTCAAAAATATCAAGCAATTTATCTTTCTTTGGCGTTACTAACCTTTGAGGGAAGGGTGGTGCATTCCACTTCTCTACTTCACTTACCTTGGATGTGGATGGCTTAGCTTAAGATGCTTAAACTGGCTCATTAACTCCTATGATCTTACCATTCCGGAGAGTTGTAATGGCTTTCAGCTGCTGATGTCCTCTTGGGTTTGGTAGTGTTTGTGCAGGAAGTTCACCTTGCTTTCTTTCACTTAGCTCCTTAGCCAGTTACCCCATTTGTTCTTCTAGCCTTTGATTGGTTTGTTTTTGGTGATCTAATAAAGTCATCAATGTTGTCATTAGTTGCTGTTGTTGAGTGGCTAATTGCTTTACAAGACTTTCTAGACCATCTTTCTTGGGTTCTGGAACTGGTTGGGCTGCTTTATGGAAGTTCCTTTGTTGCCCTTGAAGGTTCAAGGTGTTTTGATTGTTGCTCCATAAAAGGTTGGGGTGGTCTCACCATCCAGGGTTGTATGTATTTGCATATGCACTGTTCGGTCCCACATAGTTTGCTTGCTCGGGATCTGTAGATGAATACAAATGGCAGGTCTCAGTAGTGTGATCAAATTGAGAATATAAAGCACATACCTGGCTTTGTGTAGCTTGTGGTCGAGGAGAGATGTTTTGAGTAGACATGGCTTTTACAATCATATCTAGCTTCCTCTCTAAAACAGCTATTTGGGCAGAGGGTCCACCATTCAGAGTAACCTCATATATACCTTTGCTATTGACTCCTTGTCTACCTCTAGAGGAGAATTGTTGGGTATGGTCACTCAATGCCTCAAACAGCTCTATGGCTTCTTCACTACTCTTTTCCATCAGCACACCTCCACAACCAGCTCAACTGTTGTGGTGTGAGCATTTGAGTAGTAGCTCGTTGAAGTGTCCCCATGCCTCAAAGAACAGATCTCCATCCCATTGTTTGAAGGATTGGATCTCCTTCCTCATTTGCCTCGTCTTTTGGGCTGGGAAGAACTTCCTTAGGAATTTGCCAACCAACTCCTCCCAAGTGTGGATTGAAACATGCAGACTAAGAATTTTACCGTAGCTTAGTATTATCTTTTAAGGAAAAGGGAAATAGAATTAACCTTATTCCTTCTTGGTCTAAGCCCTGGATGTGCTGGAATTTGCAGATATCAAAGAATTCCCGAAGGTGCAAATATGGATCCTCTGCCGGTGTACCCTTAAAGTGAGTCAAAGCATTGAGTATCTGCGGGGATATGTAATAGTTTTCCTCTGCTTCCAGTTGATATGCAATGCATGAAGGATGGTTGAGGTTCTATAGGATGAAGGATTGCTTCATCGATCTTCGTGCAGGTGGTTGCTGGATTTCTAGCTGTTCCACCATTGGTGCTTCTTCCGTGAATTCCTCTTCTTCCTTCTCAAAGTTATCTCTAAGATTTTATCGGATGGTCCACTCAGGCTCGGGATCAAGGAGAAAGACTGTTGGATGTTGGGATCGAAGTCCGTGCATGAATCAGGTAAAACAGCTTCAGTGCAGTAGTTCAACTCAACTGCTCGGGTAACTTTCTGTCCTATTTGCGCTCGATCGCACAGAAGGTTGTGATCGATCGTTACAAAACCATTGATTAGGGTTTGATGTACCTGAAACAAAAAAGAAATCGAAGGCCAAGCTCAAGAAACTCAAGAAGAGGCTGAACAAGAAGAGGTTGATGCAGCAAGTCATAATGACTACCAACTCATAAGAGACCGCGGAAGGAGGGTGGTTAGACCACCTTTGAAATTTAGGTTTGCGGATGCTAATGTAGCAGCTCCTTGGATAGAAGGAGATTTTGAACTAGAAACTTATAAGGATGCCATGGAGTGTAAGGATTCATCAAAGTGGCAGCCGGCTATGAAAGAAGAAATGGACTCTTTGATGAAGAACAACTCTTGGGAGTTGGTGCCCAAACCTGAAAAACAGAGAGTTGTGGATTGTAGATGGCTCTACAAGATCAAAAAAGGGAATACTCCAGGGGATGAAGTCCGGTATAAAGCTAGGCTGGTGGCGAAGGGGTTCACACAAAAGGAAGGCATAGATTTCACCGAAATCTTCTCACCGGGTGTGAAGTACAAGACGATCTGGATAGTGTTAGCATTGGTGGTCCAATTTGATTGGGAAATTGAGCAAATGGATATGAAGACAGTGTTCTTACATAGAGAGCTCGATGAGACCATTTTAATGAGGCAACCTGAAGGCTATGAGGAAGGAAGGAAGGGAGAGTTAGTGTGCAAATTGAAGAAATCTCTCGATGGCCTGAAGCAATCACCTAGGCAATGGAATAAGAGGTTTGATTCCTTTGTAATCAGCTTGGGTTTCATGAGGGGCTACTATGATTCATGCTTGTACTATAAGGGGTAGAAGGTTGAGGAAGTGGTGATCATCCTCATCTATGTTGATGGCATGTTGCTGGTTAACAGCAGCATGGAGAGGATAAAGAAATTGAAGACTCAACTCCATGAGGAGTTTGAGATGAAGGATCTTGGCCATGCACAAAAGATCCTTGGGATGTGTATCATCCGGGAAAGGGAGAGAAACAGATTAAAGATCTTCAAACTTCCTACATAAAGAAGATAATATCTAAATTCTCTATGAAAGATAGCAAACCAGTGAAGGTTCCCTTGCTGGTCATTTCAAGTTCTCCAGCGATCAATGTCCAAGATCGGAGGCGGAGAAGAAGGAAATGGAGAAAGTCCCTTACTCTAGTGCGGTTGGTTCTGTTATGTTCACCATTGTAAGCACTAGACCTGATATTGCTCATGCAATAAATGTTCTTAGTAGGTTTATGAGTAATCCCGGAAAAGTGCATTGGCTTGGGATGAAGTGGTTGCTGAGGTATTTGAAGGGAAGCCCAGAAGTAGGGCTAGTGTATAAGAAAAGAGGTAAGTCCATCTGGCTTGAAGGTTTTGCTGATTCGGACTATGGAGCAGACTGGGATAAAAGAAGATCGATTACCTCGTACTTCTTCAACTTAAATGGATGTTGTGTAAGTAGGAAGGCTTAGTTACAGCCAATGGTAGCACTCTCAACAACCAAGGCTGAATACATAGTGGCTACGGAGGCCATTAAGGAGGCTATGTGGTGCAAATGGTTGCTTGAAGAGTTGAAGGTACTGGATGAGCAGGTTGTGGTATTTTAGGATAGTCAAAGTGCATTGCACTTGTGTAAGAATCCAATGTTCCATGAGAGGACAAAGCACATGGATGTTCAGTTTCATTCGGGAAAATGTTATGAAATGATGCATCCATGTGGACAAGGTAGCCACCGAAGAAAATCCTATAGATTTGGGTACTAAAGTTCTACCTCTAAGTAAGTTCAATCATTGCCTTGGACTACTTAAGATTGGAGTTAGTTGATAAATGACTCATGATGAGTTTGGATCCCGAAGCTCTCTGCAAAATGGTTCGGGTTTAAACACTTAGACAATGGTAGAGATTGTTGGTATTTGTCTAAGGTTTAAATAGGTTTAAACATGTTTCAAATATGGTTAAAGTCTAAACCAAGGTAGGAGGATTAAACTTCAGCAAGTTAAAGGACTGCACACATATGTGTGCATCACTTTGGAGCAAGATAAGGCTAGGTGCACTAGTGTGCGCACTTCAGCACACATGCTGAAGGGGTGTGCGCATAGCTGGGTGAAGAGGCAGCATCACCAGCACCGCACCACTCCTTCTCCAACACCACACCTCATAGAATGGAGGCTCTAGTAATGTGCCAGCACCGCACTGCCCATCTGCTAGCACTGCACCGTCCATGAGGTGTGCTGCTTGATGCACACCAGCACCTCACCGCTCACCCACCAGCGGCGCACCACCTAGAAGGTGTGCAAAGGCACTCTGCCCAGCACCGCACTGTGCCCTGCTGAGCGCTTAGGCACTAGGTAAAATGTTGCACACATGGACAGCTTGTTTTAAGCCTCTTTTAAGTGCATGGGTGCAAGGTTAAAATGCACAGCACCACTTAGGAGTGATGGAGGGCCATGATTAAGTGGTAATCATAATCAAAGGGTGAGGATTGAATCTCAATAATGACCAAGAAGTGGGTGGCTATAAAAAGGGTTCCCTAGCCTCATTTTTCACATATACAACAACATAAGTTTGTGACATACTTTGAGATCAATTGTAATACAAGAGAGAATTGTGTGAGAGACATAAACATAAGAGGGACTCTTTGTAGTGAGGCTGGTTGTAAAAGAGAGAGAAGTCTATATTAGATAGAGAGCATTGTTAGTTCTTATCTTCTTCCTTTCTTCTCTTCTTGGTTTCTTCGAGAACTTGAGATTTCTTGAAAGGGATTGCTGTAACTTGTAAGAACCATTTGATTTAGTGCAGAGAGTTCGAAGGAACTCACAGGGACATAGGCACATTGTTGAAACTCAATAACAAATTGCTTGTCTTCTTTCTTTCTTTGATTTTCTGTTATTGTCTTTGATTGCTGAATTTCTTTCTACAAATCATTCTAGACTTAGGTGTTTGGAAGATCGCCACTTGGGAATCTTGTCAAGGTGATTTCCAATAGGTTTGGGGGAGCTTCAACCAACCTCCATCACTTTGCAATTGGCAGATAGAAGCATCAAAAGACCTAGAGGTATACTTGAGGATGTCTTGGTAGAGGTAGGTGAGTTTATTTTGCCTGTTAATTTCATTGTGTTAGATATGGAAGAATGTCTTATGCCATTACCTTTGCCCATCATCTTAGGAAGACCCTTTATGAGAACTGCTGATACAATAATTAATATGAAAAAGGGTATTGTAAGTATGACGGTAAATGGTGAGACAATAGTATTTAAGATATTTAATGCGTTGAAATTACCCCAAGATGATAATGATGATGAATGTTTTAATGAATGTATGATGCAAAGTGTTGTCGAGCAAGTTTTTCAAGTCCATCACACTGATCCATTGGAGGCCACCCTCACCCACAGCTTCACAAGTTTGGATGTGGCTTCAAAGCCAGAATTTGAAGATATTACGGATGACATCATTGAAATTGTGCACCTCCTTGAAGCCTCTCCAAAGCATCCAAGTAAGTTCACCCCTCCGTTTGAAACTTTTGAGCGTACTAATACTACTTTTCTCTCATCTATTGTCCAGGCACCAAACTTGGAATTGCCGTAGTTGCCTGCAAGAAATCAAACATTCATGGTACATGGACACAAAGTCATGCCACACTCGAAAATTACAGTGCAACCAAGACTATCTAGTATGTAGCAACAATAAGAGCATCTGAGCCACATGCAGTGAACTTTAAGTACTCCCTGCCAAAAGACTAAACGTTGAAGCTGCTATAGAGAGCGTTTGAGCCATTCAGACTTTGATAAGACGTGTAGCTCGAGCACCTCCATTGAGGTCAGTGGCACTGAGGCCCCTGAGTACGCACTCTCTGCCATAAGTGCGATCGAGTGCACTTCACAGTGCGATCGAGCGCACATTGGACAACAACTTGCCATGATGCCTAAACTGTCAACCTCCACCTCTCGCACCCGGTACCTCATTGACTGCACCACCTGGAGACCAACAGTGAAAGGGTATCACGTCTGGCTGAAGACGTAAAACTTATCGCTCATGGGAGGCACCCCACAACTTATCCTTTTATTTTTATTGTCTTTCATATTTATTGTTATTTTTTTTTACTTTTAGTACTTTTTGTTTTCCTACATTACGTTAGTTTTACTTTTTTTAAGGACAATGTGTGCATCCATTTAAGTTTGGGGGTATGCTATGAGCCATGCCAGCCCAGCTAGTTTTCCATCTCCCAGGTCAGATCTTTTCATGTTATTCACATATTGGGGACAATGTGTAATTTAAATTTGGGGGTATGGGAGACACATTCACACACTTTGTCCTATTTTTTTTTAGTATTCTTGAAAATATAAATACATGTTTATACTGTTCTAAAATTTTTGGGTGATCTAAACAAAACAATATGATTCGACTTCATAATTGAGCTTAAAACCTTGAACATATGGACTCATAATTAAGTTTTAAACCTTAATCACTTACTTTTAAGCATTTAAGGATTCACAAGGTTGACCTAAACTAACACGAGCACATTAGCACATAATTGTGTGGGGTATGACAAGTAATTGTAATATATATGTTTCTTCGGCTTGACTGTGAACCGGATGACTTGTTAGATAAATACTTTGGCATAGGAAAATATAAAAAGATTGTTATTGCTCAAAAAGAGAAGAAAAAAAATAAAAGTGCTCTTAATAATCATTAAACAAACTTTCCACTGAGTAACTGTGCCTCTTGCCTTAGTAAGTAATGAGTGTTCACGTCAAAAGGTGGGAATTTTGCTCATAATGATCATTAAAAGAACTTTTCACTGAGTAACTAGCCATCTTGACTCAGTAAGCAGTGAGTGTCACGTCAAAATGTGGGAATTTTGATTGGCAGCATTAAGACCAGTTAGTTTCATAGCCTTTTTTACTCGAGTTAGTAAGTCCTTAGGGGTGTCTTTACACCTAATGCCCTAAAACCATCTGGTTTGAGAGTTATTGGCTAAACACTCGCTACATGAGTCAAATAGAAAGGTTAAAGGAACTACACTTGGCAAAAATCTCACAATAAAAGAAAAAAAGAAAAACTGTGCCATTTTTGTTGGTTCTAATAGGAAATTTGGTGAATCTTGAGACATCAAAACACTACACATTAGAATTATTTGGAAACCTAATCTTTTATGTGCTAGTTCACCACACACTAAAGTCAAACTTGTGATGTATTAACCTGTCTCATGAAAGTGATCTGCATTCAAAACTCTTATTCATTGCAAAGATGTGTTTGTACTTGTTAGGCTTGCACATGAATGCACATCATGGTTTTGTGCGATACCTAAACTTTTGTGGACACCATGAATATTGGATTTATCTGTGTGTCTTTATTCTTTCTAGTTTTTTGTTTTGTATTGCTAAGGGACTAGCAATATGTAAGTTTGGGGGTGTGATAGGTGCTTAAATATTCATATTTAAACCCCTTAATTTACATTTGTTAAGTCCTAGTTTATGTTAATTTAGTCCATTTTACTTTATCTCTGTGTTTCACATGCTTTTGTAGGGACTTGGAGAAAAAAGAAGTATTTTTGGCACTTAAAGGAAGAAATTTGGAAATCCTGGAGTAGCTATTGGCTAGAGTGCGATCGAACAGAGGCCCCGGTACGATCGAGCGCACACTAAGAAGGCTCGACCGCATCATTACGATCGAGTGCAACACATATGCGATCGAGCGCACATGTACGGGTGTGAATAGGAGAGGTTTTGTGTTTTAGGAAGTTTAGGGTTTCCAGAGTCTTCTAGGGTTATTTAACCCCTATAAATACACTTGTAAAAACACAAATTGAGGGGGGACCGGGGAATTTTCTTTGGAATTGTAAGCTTTGGAGAGGAATTGACGACTTGTCTCTCGGGTTTATTCTTTCCCCTTTATTTTTATTTTATGAATATGTTTAGCATCACAACCATGTGTAACTAAACCCTAGTGAGAGCTTGGTTAAAGCCCTAATTATGTTTAACCAATAATTCAGTATTGGCGCCTTTGCGATATTCATGTTGTGTTGCTTAACTTGATTAATATCTATTTTTATTTAAATTCCTCATATGTGTGTGTCTGATCAACGTATGCATGTGGTATGGATTAGTTAGTTGAATCAATTTGGATGACTGAGTCCTGGGTTCAACAATAGTAACAAAATATATCCACACCAGATTCTTGGGTTAATCAACATGGGAAACCGGGAGTAGATACCATGTCCTAGGTCTCGTGTGCTTGTCGATTTCCATAGATCTTATGCTCTCTTAAGGAACAACTCAGTATACACCATGCTGAATCCCTTAAGAAAGAAAAGAGTTAGAGTAGATACCATGCCTAACTCGTTGCTTAGGGAAATCAATAGCTTAAGGAGTAGATACCATGCCCTAGGTTGACAAACATTAGGTATTCATGACATGAGTAAAGCATTGGCATACTGTTGTGTTGGGCTAGCATGATTAGTGGTAGATATCAAGTCCCTACGCCTTTATCTTTATTAATTCCAACTCAATATTTATTTCTCTCATTTTTATTTTATTATTGTGAAACTAATTCTAAATCAAAATTTACCAATCCTTATGGAGATGATCTTGCATTCGCATACTATACTACTAAGTTGACCTTGTGCACTTGCAAGTAAAACTGTACGATTATTTGCTTATTAATTTAGGTAGATAAACACACACCAATAAGTTAGATAATCCTGAGCTAAGTGTTCCACTTCCCCATAGATGAACAAG
The DNA here is from genome assembly GCA_023935145.1 of Bretschneidera sinensis. NCBI lineage: Eukaryota > Viridiplantae > Streptophyta > Magnoliopsida > Brassicales > Akaniaceae > Bretschneidera > Bretschneidera sinensis. Next base: position 23,315,211 of record CM043697.1, on the reverse strand, counting down.
CACCTTGTGACTTGACTCTTGCAACAGTATGCATGAGTCTACCATCTTATGTCTTAAGTGCCTCTAACTCTCGAATTACTCGCTCTAATTTGGCTTTCATGCTATCCTCTTCCCTAAGTTAGTAGATCCCCGGCCGGTCTTGCTCTATTTGTGCTTTCAACAGCACAGGGCCCTGTCCAAGTGTGGACTTTCTCAGCCAAGTCATTCAGATACTCAATTGCGTCATCGGGGTCATTTTGCATAAAGTCCCCGTTGCACATCATCTCTATGAATTGACGCTTTCTACTCGTAAGTCCCTCGTAAAAATGACTAACTATGCGCCAACTCTCATACACATGGTGTGGACACATATTTAACAAATCCTTATACCTCTCCCATGCCTGATATAATGTCTCACTATCCTTTTGGGTAAAGGTTGAAATTTGTCTCTTCAGACCATTGGTTTTGTGAAGTGGGAAGTATTTACTGAAAAATCCTTGCGTCATTTCTTCCGATGAACTTATGAACATCGGCCGCAAAGAGTATAGCCAAATCTTTGCTTTGTCCTTCAAAGAATTAGGAAAGAACCTCAGTTTAACCGAGTTAATAGCCTCAGGTCTGCAATGAAACATGGCCGCCACTTCCTCAAATTCCCTAATGTGAACATAAGGGTTTTTGCTTTCTAAACCGTGGAAGATGGGTATCAATACTATCATGCCCAGCTTGAAATCTGCATGTGGTGTGTTTGGCAGAAAAATGATGCATGATGGTGTAGATGTGCATGTGGGATGAATGTAGTCATTTAGGGTCCTAATAGGGTCATCTCCGTGATTGCTCATGGTGTTAGAGCTTGTGTTTGAACCCGTTTTACTCTTAATGTAATTCGATGGGTATTCTAACTGAAAGATTCTAACCAATCGTCTGTGTTCGTCTCTATCCCAACGCATATACCACCAACACTCGCTTTTTTTATTTGGTTTATTTATTTTTCTTTAATTATTAATTTAAATTTTTTTTGAATAAAAGAAAACTGAAAAATAAACTAAAGCTAGAATTAAAAAGGAACTAAAAGAAATATTTCAGAAAGATAGTACCCAAAACCACATTGTAGATTGATGTTCTCCCCGGCAACGGTGCCCAAATTTGAATTACACCCAAACAATACTTTGCAGTAGTAGTAATATAGAATGGGGTGTCGATCCCACGAAGATAACATTCTACAATCAAAGTCTCATGCAAAAAATAATGGACACAAAATTAAAAATTAATATTAAGAAAATGTTGAGAATTAAATGAAACAATTGAATTAAGTGAAAGAAAATCAGTAATTAGCAACATAAAGGTCTAGGGATCCCTTTTAAATTTCACAACTTTAACTTGTATCAATTCAAAAATTATAACTCAACTACGTATTTCACATCCCAAATACGTAATCGAAAAATAATAGTGAAAGCACCAAAAATATTCTTTTGTAAATTATTATGAGAAATCTCCTTGTTTTTACAAGCAATACAACGGTCAATCATATACGATATCCTAAATCAACGATATATCCGGAGACAATAACGCAGTAAAGGACCAGCATATATAATTAATATAATGAAATCAATCACATCCTAAATTCCACACATAAGAGAAGCCTGAGTGAACTTATATGGAGAAAAAGAACAATGTTGGTATTTGTCTAAGGTTTAAACATGGTTTAAACATGGTTAATGTTTAAACAAGAGATGGAAGAATGAATTTCAGCATGTTAAAGGAGTGCACACAAGTGTGCGCCTCACTTTTGGTGTGTGCACACCACTTGTTCCAGCAAGACAAAGAAGTACGCACAGCTTTGAAGGGTCCAACATCAGTGTGCGCCACAGCCCTGCTCCTCCCAGGCTGCGGCGCCCAGCAAGTGAGGATGCTGGAGGAAGGCCAAGGCTGCAACGCCCAAAAAGTGGTGAAAAGGTGTCTTGCCCAAGGCCGCAGCGCGCCCTGTTGGAGGCCTAGGCGCTAGGCACACTGATGCATACATGATTAACTTGATTCAGCCTTTTATTAAGTGCGTGGGTGCAAGTCCAAAATGCACAGCATCACTTAGGATTGATGGAGGGCCATGGTTGATTGGTCATCAAGATCTAAGGGTGGAGAATGATACTCAAGATTGATCAAGAAGTAGGTGCACTATATAAAGGGTCACCTAGCTTCATTCTTAACAAGAATTAATTATGAGATTACAAGAGACACATTGTGACATACAAGAAAGAATTGTGTGAGAGTGCAAAGACACAAAACACAAGAGGGACTCATTGTAGTGAGGTTGGTTGTAAAGAGAGAGTCGTATGGATTTGATAGAGAGCATTGTAATAGTTCTTATCATCTTCTTTCTTCTCTTCTTGGTATCTTTAAGAACTTGAGCTTCTTGGAGAGGGGTTGCTATAATTTTAAAAGAATAATTGATTTAGTGTAGAGAGTTCAGAGGAACTCATGGGGACGTAGGCTATTACTGAACCTCGATAACAAATCGCTTATCTTCTATCTTTCTTTGATTTCTGTTTCTGTTTCCGATTCCAAATCTTTACAAGTCATTCTAGACTTGGGTGTTTGGAAGATCACCACCTGGGAATCTTGTCAAGGTGATTTCCAACAGTGGTATCAGAGCATTGGTGAGAGGGTATCGAAGCAAGAACAATAAGGTGACGAACTCAAGACTCCAAGAATCAAAGATCAACTTCTTGGGTGATTCAAGAACGGTGTAAAGATCAAGATCAGATCGTGTTCTTGAGAGTGATTCAAGAACGGTGTTAAGATCCATCTTCGATCATGTTCTTGAGGTTGAAGAAAGCATTTGTGGGTATTGCATAAATCTAGGATCTTGTCCGCAAAGATGGCTTCAAATTTTATTGTTGAGAAGTTTGATGGAAAGGGGGATTTTTCCCTGTAGAAGCGAAAGATCAAAGAGGTTCTTATGCAACAGAAAGTGGACTTGGCTATTGGAGAAGAAGATGCTTTTCCAGCAAGTATCATGGAGGACCCACGGATTGAGATGAAGAAGATGGCGTACAACACCATCTTCCTACATATGTCGGATAATGTCACAAGGGAGTGCAGAGACTCAGAAAATCCAGCTGTAATTTGAAAAAAAATTAGATGAGTTGTTTCTTGCCAAGATTCTCCCTAATAAGAGGTATCTTCTTAAACAATTCTTTGCTTTTAAATTTAATCCTAAGAAAGAGTTGCAAGATAATCTTGATGCTAAGATGATGAGTGCATCAACTGGAAGAAGGTTGTTCATTAAAAGAAAGCCAGCAACTCGGTATGGTAGCAACATACATGGCTACTATCGGGACAGAGGTAGAGAAGAGAGCCATGGGAGAGTGCACAGCAACATACATGGCTACTATTGGGACAGAGCTATAGGAAAGAGCTATGGGAGAGTGCATAACAACATACATGGCTACTACCGGGAGAGAGGTAGAGGAAAGAGCCATGGGAGAGTGCACAGCAACATACATGGCTACTACTGAGACAGAGGTAGAGGAGAGAGCCAGGGGAGAGTGCATAGCAACATACATGGCTATTACTAGGATAGAGGTAAAAGAGAGAGTCATGGGAGAGTGCACAACAATATATATGGCTACTACTAGGACAAAGGTAGAGGAGAGAGCTATAGGAGAGTGCACAACAACATACATAGCTACTACTGGGACAGAAGTAGAGGAGAAAGCCATGGGAGAATGCCTTCCGAACTGAGATTTGGAGGGAAGAAATGTTACTACTGCCACAAGGAGGGCCACTTCAAGAAAGATTACAAGAAGATAAGGGATGAGGGAAGAAGCCATACCAAGAATGGAGAGGCTTCGGTTGTTAAGACAGAATAGCAAGATAGTGATGTTCTTGCTGTGTGCTCGGATGTGAGTAAGGGGTAAGTAGACAGCGGGAAATGGATCTTGGATACCGGGTGCACTCATCACATGTGCCCTCACCGGGATTGGTTCAAGAATTTCAAGGAAACCAATGATAAAAGGGAAGAAATGTTACTACTGCCACAATGAGGGTCACTTCAAGAAAGATTGCAAGAAGATGAGGGATGAGGGAAGAAGCTACACTAAGAATGGAGAGGCTTCGGTTGCCAAGACAGAACAGTAAGATGGTGATGTTCTTGTTATGTGCTTAGATGTGAGCAAAGGGCAAGAAGTTAGCGGGAAATGGATCTTGGATACTGGGTGCCATCATCACATGTGCCCTCACCAGGATTGGTTCAAAAATTTCAAAGAAACCAATGATGAAAGGGTTTTCTTAGGGAATGATATTTCTTGCTAAGTGAGGGGGATAAGAGACATCCAGTTGAGGACGTTTGATGGAATGACAAGGCTGCTGCAAAATGTGAGGTATCTTCCGGATGCGAAAAGGAATTTGGTCTCATTGGGGCAGCTAGATTCCATGGGGTACACATATAAAGCAGAGGGAGGAAAGATCAAGGTAACCAAGAGATCTTTGGTAGTGATCAAAACAACAATGAATGATGGTCTCTATGAGATGATCGAAGACATGGACATCAAGGATCAAGTAGCAAGCTTGATGGCTGAGATAAAGAAGGCAACCCTTTGGCACAATCACTTGGGACACATAAGCAAAAAGGGCCTGCAAGTTCTTAGCAAGAATGGGTTACTTGATGGTGACAAGGTAGAGAAACTTCATTTCTGCAAGAGCTGTGTTCTTGGGCAGCAACATCGGGTCAGCTTCAACCCCGGAGTGCACAAGTCTAAGGGCATTCTTAACTACATTCATGCGGATCTTTGGGGACCAGCAAGGACACCAACACAGGGAGGTAATCTTTACTTTCTGTCTTTAATCGATGATTATTTAAGAAAGGTTTGGGTTTATTTGCTTAGAAATAGATCAGATGCTTTGAATAAGTTAGTGGTGTGAAAAAAGCTGGAGGAGACTCAAATAGGCAGGGTAGTTAAGGTGTTAAGATCGATAATGGCTTAGAATTATTTAACAAGGAACTTGATCAATTCTATAGGTTAAATGTCATTCTAAGACATAGAATGGTTGTGAAAACCCCTTAACAAAATGGAGTTATTGAGATGATGAATAAGACCCTTATGGAAAAGGTTTGGTGCATGTTAAATGGATCCGGATTACCCAAATGTTTTTGAGGGGAAGTTGTGGCTATAACTGCATACTTGGTAAATAGATCACCTTCTAGGGTTGTGGACCTTAGGACTCCCATAGAGATGTGGAGTGGAAAACCCCCTGAGTTGAACAACCTTAGGACTTTTGGGTATGCTGCGTTTGCACATCAAAATGAGGATAAGCTTAGCCCAAAGTCTAGAAAATGTGTGTTTCTAGGATATGGGGAAGGGGCTAAGGGGTATAGGTTATGGTCCTTAGAGAAAGAAGGATTGAGACTCATAATAAGTAGCGATGTTATTTTTAATGAATTTTTATTTCCCTATTTGGAGAAAACTAACCCTGCAGGGGCTAGTGAGCAAACCAGTCCGTAATTTATGGAGTATTGCATCAAGGAGAATTCAGTTCAGGTTGAGCAAAGAAGGCAAGAGGGTTCAGACTAGGTAGAGCCCATTAATTGAAGCCAAACTCAGGGCACTCAAGAAGAGGCTAAACTAGAAGAAGTTGATGCAGCAAGTCGGAATGACTACCAGCTCACAAGAGACCGGGGAAGGAGGGTGGACAGACCACCTTCAAGATATGGTTTTACAGATGCTGCGGATGCAGCAGCTCTTTAGACAGAAGAAGGGATAAATGAACAAGAAACTTATATAAAAGCCATGGGATGTAAGGATTCGCCAAGATGGAAGCTAGCTATGGAGGAAGAAATTGATTCTTTGAGGGAAAATAACTCCTGGGAATTAGTGCACATTTCGAGAAAACAGGGAGTTGTGGATTGTAAGTGGACTTACAAGATCAAATAAAGGTACACTCCAAATGATGAAGTCCATAACAAGGCTAGGCTGGTGGCGAAGGGGTTCACACAAAGAGAAGGCATTGGTTTCACATAAATTTTCTTACTTGGACACAAGGTGGAGGAAAGGGTGAGTATCCTCATCTATGCGAATGATATACTGTTGGTTGAGAACAGCAAGGAGAGGACAAAAAGGTTAACATCTTAACTCAGTGAGGAGTTTGAGAGAAAGGATCTTGGCCTTACACAAAAGATCCTTGGGATGAGAATTATCTGGAAAAAAGAAAGAAGTCAGTTGAGGGTTTCTCGGGCAATTAATGTTCTCAGCAAGGTTGTGAGTAATCCCAAAAGGAGCTTTGGCTTAGGATGAAGTGGTTGCTGAGGTATTGGAAGGCTTGGTGGAAACCGGTGGTAGCACTCTTAACAACCGGGGCAGAATACATAGTGGCTATGAAAGCCATAAAGGAGGCTATATGGTGCATAGAGTTGTTGGACAATTGGAAGGTCCTAAAAGAGCAGGAGGTGGTGTCTTCAAATATCCAAAGTGCATGGCACTTGTGGAGAAATCCGATGTTCCATGAGAGGACAAAGCATATAGATGTTCGGTATCATTACATTTCAAAAAATGGTACGAAATGATGCATTCATGTTGACAAGAAGTCCATGGAAGAAAGTCCTACAGATTTACATACCAAAGTTTTACCTCTAAGAAGGTTCAATCATTGCCTTGAACTTCTTAGGATTGGAGTAGGTTGATTGATGACTCAAGATAAGTTTGGATCCTGAGTTCTCTGCACAATGGTTTGGGTTTAAACAAAAAGGTAGAGATTGTTGGTATTTATCTAAGGTTTAAACATGGTTAAGGTTTAAACAAGAGATGGAAGAATGAATTTCAGCATGTTAAAGGAGTGCACACAAGTGTGCGTGTATGCACACTTCTCCTTCCAGTAAGACAAAGAAGTGCGCACAGCTTTGAAGGGTCCAACATCAGTGTGCACCATAGCCTTGCTCCTCTTAAGCTATGGTGCCCAGTAAGTGAGGATGTTGGAGGAAGGCCAAGGCCGCGGCGCCCCTTACCCAAGGTCGCAGTGCCCAAAAAGTGGTGAAAATGTGTTTTGCCCAAGACCGCAGCGTGCCCTGTTGGAGGCCTAGGCGCTAGGCACACTAATGCACACATGATTAACTTGATTCAGCCTTTTGTTAAGTGCGTGGGTGCAAGTCCAAAATGCATAACATCACTTATGATTGATGGAGGGCCATGATTGATTGGTCATCAAGATCTTAGAGTGGAGAATGACACTCAAGATTGATAAAGAAGTAGGTGCACTATATAAAGGGTCACCTAGCTTCATTCTTAACAAGAATTAATTGTGAGATTACAAGAGACACATTATGACAGACAAGAGAGAATTGTGTAAGAGTGCAAAGACACAAAACACAAGAGTGACTCGTTGTAGTGAGGCTGGTTGTAAAGAGATAGTAGCAAAGATTTGATAGAGAGCATTGTAATAGTTCTTATCATCTTCTTTCTTTTCTTCTTGGTTTCTTCAAGAAATTGAGCTTCTTGGAGAGGGTTTGCTGTAATTGTAAAAGAACCATTGATTTAGTGCAGAGAGTTCAGACGTAGGATATTGCCGAACCTCGATAACAAATCACTTGTCTTCTTTCTTTCTTTGATTTTTGTTCCTGTTTTTTATTTCAAATCTTTACAAGTCATTCTAGACTTGGGTGTTTGGAAGATCACTACCTAGGCATCTTGTCAAGGTGATTTCCAACAAACAACAATCACTGGAGTTAAATAAAATCTATGGAAGAAGAAAATATAATTGTTTGTCACAGAAAAACATCAACTTCAATATTAAATAAAGGGAACAACTCAAAATAATTATTCAATGTTAGAAACACATATGCTGAATTAAATACAAGCCAAACCCGCTATGTCTAGAAGTTCATCTTTTTGCCTTGGTTGAAACTTAGCCTAGCCGATAATACATAATCATAATAGCTCTCTTCAAATTCAATGTGTATCTGTTCAGCCCCCTGTTGTCTGAGTCTAAAATCCTATATATAGTTGTATGGAGATGGCTTTATAGACAGAAAAGTCGTCCTAGGGTTTCTGTTCAGGCCGTGTGCTTCTGCTAATATCTAGACTCAGTTCTGCTGTTATCCAAGCTATACATTTGCTGCTGTCCAGGCTTGATTTCTTTTGTCTAGAACTGGTCCGGTTATGCTGCTGTCAAGGCCGTGCAAATGCCAAAAAAAATCAGAATTTAATAGCTCATTCACTTCTGCCATGCTGAAATCACGCACAACCTTACCTTTTTCTACTAAAACTGCCATAACATTCTCTAGAAAAAATCATATTTATGAGCCGTAAAAGTATCAAAAAAATAGACATCTGGATCTTTTCAAGCATCTCCTGGTTATTCCTAAATCAAGGCGGTTTAATCCGCAAAAATGACTGATCTGTATGGGTAATTCTGACCATTTAGTTAAACTCCTTTTCACCCTTTGCTAGGGACAACATGACTTAGAAAAATGCTCAATTTATCTTTAACAGTTTAGAAATAATGGGTTTTGTTGCACTCCTCTTGGGAAACCTGGTTTCTCTGCTCGGAACTGGTTTGGATGTTGTGGATTCTTTCGAACAAATTTTATATTTTTTTTTGTTTAAGGCTTTTTGTTTTTTTAAATCTGCTAAAATACGGAATTCTCCAAAGGACCACACTTGTTAAGAAATTCAATGAATAATCAAAATTAATCTTAACAAATGCATATAATTAACTTTATCTGAAATGCATTTTCATGCCTTAATCATAACCCCCAACCAGCTCATTGGTACTACCTAGTGATGCAAGCGAAACAACAATGCATGAAAAGTAACATAGCATGAATGTTGTTTATCTGAGAATTTTGCAGAATTGTCTAGCATTCAAACAAACGTTGGCCAAAGCTCACAGATGCTAACGAAATTTTCAAATCATGTCTTCCGAGAAACTTTGAGTGTGTGCACTAAGCCTAAACCTTCTTACCAGAAACCAATGATGCATAAAACTTTGAATTCAATCAAGAAAGAAGCCTCAACTTCATTATCCTTACAGGTAAAGTGTTTATCAATTTAAATAGGCAAGGTATTTACTCATGGAGTTGGAAAGCAGATAAAAGCACTCAGTGAAAGGGTCAACCAATTTAGGACAAGCAAGTGAACAAGAATCGACAACAAGATAGGCTAATCACATAATTCAAAACACTTTATCCGACTTACCAATATAATACCTCGAAATTTCAAGGTTTAATCAATAAGCCTTGGTGTTGAAGGTCCTTTCTTCTAAGTGTGGTGCAACAACTTATCTTCCTTAAATTGTTGAATCTTAATTCTTTCGAATACAAATTGAAAAATGAAGTAAACAAAAACTAATATTTTCTTCTTTTCTTTTTTTCTTTTTCTTTTAGAGAATTACAATATAAATAAATAAGCTGATAAAAGAATGATTTTTTTTCTTCTTTTTTTTTTCTTTTTTCTTTTAGAGAATTACAATATAAATAAATAAACTGATGGAAGAAGAATCATTCCCAAAATATTGTCGACGATCAAAACTCCGCGCAAATGTCAATGATGGATTCGAAGGCTTCGACGACTAAGCAAATCATTTCTCCACATGTAAGGTAAGCCAAAAAAAAGCATCTCAAATAGCAATAAAACCAATTCAAGTAGGCAATAAAAGTTCACACTGCTAGTTTTCTCAAACTCTCCACTCAATAAAAATAAATGTGCTTCAAACATGGTTAAAAACCAAAGATCATATGCATCACTCTCTAAACAATAAGCTTAGTATGTGCACAGAAATGAGTTTTCAGAAAACAATCAGTGTTAATCAAGATAGTGTCATTGGACCTTGACGAAAACAGAGTTGCAATCATGCATCAACAGTTCACAAAATCGTGAAATCTCACAAACATGCCATGATAGTTTCACACAAAACAATATATAACAAGCATGCATATGATATCACCCCCAACCAGAATGTAACAGTGTCCTCATAGTCACCAAAAGATAAGAAAGTCATACTGACGGGAGAGAGGAACTTCAATAACGTAGCATAGGTAAACCTGCATCATACAAAACAAAACACAAAAGCAAACAAAGCAAAACAAAAGAAACTAAACTAGAAAGCAGTAAAATATAATATAGATAGAAGTACTGAACATTAATCGAAGTAGATAGGGGCAACCAAAGCAATCTCTTTTGGTTCCTCTACTTTCTCCACACAGTGCTTCAGACGTTGCCCATTCACTCGAAATACTCTCCCACATTTTGGATCTTCTATCTCAACCCAACCATTGGGAAAGACTTGCTTAACTATGAACAGGCTGGTCCATCTCGATTTTAGCTTACCGGGATGAAGGTGAAGCCTCGATTTATAGAGGTGGACTCATTGATTGGGCTCGAAATGCTTCCTTAGAATTTGCTTATCATGAGCCACCTTCAACTTTGCCTTATAGATTCTGGAGTTGTCGTAGGCATCATTTCGCAACTCTTCAATCTCAGCTAAATAAAGCTTTCTACGAATTCCTAGTTCGAAGAATGGATGTTTAAGTCCCTCAGGTAATGTCGTTAAGTCGACCTTTGGGGTTTCCTCAGCAGATGGCTTATTTTTCTCTTCATCTCTTAGTAACTCCTTAAAGCTTGGTTGCCACTTCCGTTCTCCTTTATCCTTTGACCCTGAAACAACAGAAACATCGAAAATATCATCAGGATAAAGTGAACTCTCAGAATCAGAAATACTAAGGAGATACTATAAAGATTATGAATTTTTGCTCAAGTGAGCCTCATCTGGGATCAGTGTGTCTATCATATAGTTTGATAGCAATCATCATCATCACGTGGTTGTCTTCCGATGATGAAAATATTGACCTCTAGAGTCATGTTCCCAAAAGACAGCTTCATTATACCATTCCTACAATTAATAAGAACGTTAGAGGTGGCCATGAAAGGTCTTCTTAAAATGATTGGAACTTTAGACTCTATATCAACCATAGAATGAGTATCCAGAATGAGAAAATTAATAGGATAGTAGAACTTATCTATCTGTATAAGAAAATCTTCGGCTATCCCCCTTGGTTGTTTAATCGACCGATTGGTCAACTGTAGTACCACAGATGTGGGTTTGATCTCTCCTAGACCCAGTTGCAAGTAGCTAGTGTAAGGCATTAGGTTTACACTGGATCCTAAATCCAGCAAAGCTTGACTAATCTTATGAGTCCCAATTTAACAGGTGATCGTGGAATACCCTGAGTCTTTATATTTGAGCGATGTCTTTTGTTCAATCATTGCACTCACTTGTTCAGTTAAGAATGTAGTCTTCTTGACTTGATGATTCCTTTTTATGGTGTATAGATCATTAATCGCCTTTGCATAGGTTAGCACCTGTTTAATCACATGAAGCAAAGGCAAGTTAACTTAACTTGTTTCAAATATTCTAGGATCTCACCTTGTATTTTTTTTTATTTTGTTCGGAGCGCTTGGGAAAAAGAGATTTGAACTGAAATTTTTTCATTTGGCTCACTCTTGGGGGCATTCTCCTCAGTGCTCAGAAAGGTGCTCATGGTCGTCATCTGACACCTTACCACTCCAAGTAGTTATGGCATTGATCTCTATGATATTTTGTGAATTTGAAGTAGAGGTTTGTGACATATGTTGCCCCCTTGGATTTGATTGAGGTTGAGATGAGAATTTGCCCCGCTCTTGCACTGCAAGAGAACTTGTTAACTTAGTTATTTGACTTTTAATTTCCTTGTTCTCTTCCTTTACCTATGTCACAACAGTTTTCAATCTCTGAGTAATTTTACCTTGTGACTATAAATGCATTTAATTTTTCCTCTAAAGGGATTCTATTAGGTTGCATATTATATGCGGTTGTAGGGTATGACACAAGTGGTTGTGCATGTGCGTGTGTGGGTTGGTTTGAACTGGGCCTCCAGATAAAGTTCAGGTGGTTACTCTAACTAGAATTATATGTATTGGAGAAAGGATTTTGAGGCTTCCTGTAAATCTCTAAGGCGTTACATTGTTCATCAAAAACCCCTCTCAACTCTGCATAAGTTAGGTAATCTTGAACTAAGTGTTCCACTCCCCCAAAGATGAAACAAGCACCTTGTGACTCGACTCTTGCAACGGTATGCGTGAGTCTACCATCTTCTGTCTTAAGTGCCTCTAACTCTCGAGTTACTCGCTCTAATTTGGCTTTTATGCTACCATTTTCCCTAAGTTGGTAGATCCCGGCTGGTCTTGCTCTATTTGCGTTTCAACAGCACTGGGCCCTATCCAAGTGTGGGCTTTCTCAACCAAGTCATTCAGATACTCAATTGCGTCATCGGGGTCCTTTTGCATAAAGTCCCCGATGCACATCATCTCTATGAATTGACACTCTCTACTTGTAAGTCCCTCGTAAAAATGACTAACTACGCGCCAACTCTCGTACCCATGGTGTGGACACATATTTAACAAATCCTTATACCTCTCCTATGCCTGATAAAACGTCTTGTTATCCTTTTGGGTAAAGGTTGAAATTTGTATTCTCAAACCATTGGTTTTATGAAGTGGGAAGTATTATTGAAAAATGCTTGCGTCATTTCTTCCCATGAACCTATGGACCTCGGCCGTAAAGAGTATAGCTAACTCTTTGCTTTGTCTTTCAAAGAAATAAGAAAGAACCTCAGTTTAACTGAGTTAATAGCCTCAGGTCTGCCATGAAATGTGGCCACCATTTCCTCAAATTCCCTAATGTGAACATAAGAGTTTTCACTTTCTAAACCGTGGAAGGTGGGTATCGATGCTATCATGCTCGGCTTGAAATCTGTATATGGTGTGTTTGGCGGAAACATGATGCATGATGGTGTAGATGTGCGTGTGGGATGAAGGTAGTCATTTAGAGTCCTAATAGGGTCATCTCCGTGTTTGCTCATGGTGTTAGAGCTTGTGTTTGAACCTGTTCACTCCTAATGTAATTCGGTTCGTATTCTAACTGAAGGATTCTAACCAATCATCCGTGTTCGTCTCTATCCCAACACATATACCACCAACACTATCTTTTTTTATTTGATTTGTTTTTTAACAATAATTTAAAATTTTAATTAATTAATTTTTTTTTAATAAAAGAAAACTTAAAAATAAACTAAAGCTAGAATTAAAAAGAAACTAAAAGAAAGAATTCGGAAAGATAATACCCGAAAACCTCTTTGTACACTGATGCTCTCTCGGCAATGGCGCCAAAATTTGAATTATGCTCAAACAGTACTATGCAGTAGTAGCAATATGGAATGGGGTGTCAATCCCACGAAGAGAATGTTCTACAATCAAAGTCTCAGGCAAAAAATATTGGAAAAAAAATTAAAATTTAATATTAAGAAAATGTTGAGAATTAAATGAAACAATTGAATTAAGTGAAAGAAATTCAATAATGAGCAAAACAAGGGTCCAAGAATCCCTCCTAAATTTCACAGCTTCAACTTGTATCAATTCAGTAATTATAACTCAATTACGTATTTCGCATCCCAAATACGTAATCAGAAAATAATAGTGAAAGCACCAAAAATATTCTTTTGTAAATTATTATGAGAAATTCCTTTCTCGTTTTTGCAAGTAATGCAACGGTCAATCATATATGATATCCTAAATCAATGACATATCTGGGGACAATAGCGCAGTAAAGGACCAGCATATATAATTAATATACCGAAATCAATTGCATCATAAATTCCACACATAAGAGAAATCTTACTGAACTTATATAGAGAAAAAGAACAACAATCACTGGAGTTAAATAAAATCTATGGAAGAAAAAAATATAATTGTCTGTCACACAAAAACATCAGCTTCAATAGTAAATAAATGGAACAGCTCAAAATAATTATTCGATGTTAAAAACACAAATACTGAGTTAAATACAAGCCAAACCCACTATCTCTAGGAGTTCATCTCTTCGCCTTGGTTGAAACTTAGCCTAGTCGATAATACATAATCACAACAGCTCTCTACAAATTCAGTGTGTATCTGTTCAGCCCTCCGTTCTCTGAGTCTAAAATCATATATAGTTGTAAGGAGACGACTTTGTAGACAGAAAAGTCGCCTTAGGGTTTTTGTTCAGGCCATGTGCTTCTGTTGCTGTCCAGGCCCAGTTTCTGCTGTCCAGAACTGGTCCAATTGTGGTGCTATCCACAATGTGCAAATCCCAAAAAAAAAAAATCAAAATTTAATAGCTCCTTCACTTCTGCCACGCTGAAATCACGCACAGCCTGACCTTTGTCTACTAAAATTGCCATAACTTTCTCTAGAAAAATCATATTTACGAGCCGTAAAATTCTGCAAAAAATAGACATCCGGATCTTTCCAAATATATATGGCTCATCCCCTGGTTCTTCCCGCATAAATACTTTATAATCCACAAAAAATGACTGATTTGTACGGACAATTCTGGAAATTTAGTGAAACTATTTTTCACCTTTTGCTAGTGATAACATGACTTAGCAAAATGCTCAATTTATCTTTAACAATATAGAAATGATGGGTTTTGTTGCATTCCTCTTGGGAAGCCCGGTTTCCCTGCTCTGATCTGGTCCGGATGTTGTGGATTCTTTCGAACATATTTTATATATTTTTTTTGTTTAAGGCTTCTTTGTTTTTTTAAATCTACAAAACACACTAAAACACAGAATTCTCCAACCACACTTGTCAAGAAATTCAATAAATAATCAAAATTAATCACAACAAATGCATATAATTAACTCTATCTGAAGTGCATTTTCATGCCCTAATCAGACTCCCACGTGAGAAATGGTAAAAATTAAATGGGTGTAATAGGATTTAACCTTGAAAACTGGAGATAGAAAATTTAGGGTGAATTCTTTGCCTTTGAAGATGAAAGACTTTGAATTGATTTTGGGTATGAATTGGTTAGTTACATGTCATGCTTGGGTTGATTATTTAAAAAGATAGTGATCTTTCGAATTATGGGAGAAGAAGCATTTCAAAACTCGAAACCATAATAAAAATTAAAAATAATTTAATTACTAATTATTTCAAAAACTTTAACTTATGAAAATAAAAAAAAAATCAATTATTCTTTTATACTTTAGCAATAGCTCTCCTTCTTTGTGTTCAGTAAACGAACTGAATATTGGGCTTTTATACTAATCAAGGTTATCAAGAAAGATAACAAGCTGAAACTGCTCTTTCCTACTAGCTTTTTGCACTCTAAAATTGTATGTGCCAACCATGCCGACGGGTAGGGCACAATATTATAACTTGATATGCATATATTTCTTCTAAATATAGTAAATATAGTCTTACTTATACCTTAATTTGAACTGATGAGCAAAAAAATGATTGAACCAATTAATCGAACTGCATAGACATGTTCATTTTAGGTTTTTTTTATTTTTTTATTTTTTATATGCAATTAGCTTTAGTTTCATTCCAATTTTTAGAGTCATTTATTGCTTCGGTTCAATTTAGTATATTGATCAATATTATCTAATCCAAATCTAAAAATCCAATAAAAAATAACAACGTAAATTCATTTTTAAAGCTTACAAATATCATTTATTATAAATCTTGAACTCATATTATATTGGTTTATTTTAAAATTGTTAATGCGTTTACTATTGGTGCTAACGTGGCCTGGGTGAGGACGTGGCTCGGACGAGGGTGTGACTTCGGTGAGGATGTAGCCTAGCCCTGCACATGTAACAAGGGTGAACTGAAGGCCCTCGGAAGGAGGGGCCTCCGAGGCTTAAGTTAGCAACGATTTAAAGGAGAAGCGAGAATTAATTATTGGGTACAGACAGACCGGTAAAACAGCAGTAGCCACAAATACAATTCTCAATCAACAGGGGTAAAATGTAATATGTGTTTATGTAGCTATTGGTCAAAAAGCATCTTCTGTGGCTCAGGTAGTGACTACTTTCCAGGAAAGAGGGGCGATGGAATACACTATTGTGGTAGCCGAAACGGCGGATTCCCCAACTACATTACAATACCTCGCACCTTATACAGGGCTCGAAAGAGGAACCGAGGGCTTAAGTAAATTAAGTATAAGTGCAGATGTGTATATGAAAAGGTGCTTGGTGAAGTCCATACCTTGGTCCTTTTATAACCGTCTGCCAATGGGGAGGGCATGATTACAAGCCTAGAGGGTGCGGCTGTAAGATGGCCACAAGGCAACCGTAGGGTGGCGTGCTATAGGGGAGGTCCAGGCGTAGGCTTACTGGGCCACCTTTTCATGGGCTTGGGGATTTTGTTGGGCTGGAGGGTGTATTGTCTGGGCTGGAGAAGGTACTGGGCTAGGACATTTCTTGGGCTGGAGAGGTTACTAGGCCTTTAACTGGGTTGGAACACTCCTGGGTCTGAAGCTTACTTGGGCTAGAGCGGGCTACTCATTGGACCGGAGTGGTTTGGGCTGTAGAGGTTACTGGGCCGGACTCTTCTCTGGTCTTAAGGCTTATTTGGGTCGGAGTATTTTGGGCCATATCACAGGCCCCCCACTTCCTGGAGTTCATTTATGTGTTTCAGAAAGTATTTTGTGGGACGAGCTTTTCATGGGTCTGGGTAGCAAGACTCGTTCGTGGGGGCTAAGACCGTCATTCTTGGGAGATGAAAGGTCATTTGGAGAAGTGAAAGGCCTTCTCGAAACCGTACGGTCAATATTGCTTTTAATTGGCTGCCTTTGGGAGTCAGACCGTCACCTTCAGGAGGTGAAAGGTCGCTTGGAGAAGTGAAAGAGTCTTCTCGAAAATCGTAACGTCTTCTCTTTTTCGACTTTCTGCATTTATTCCTCTTCGCTAAGCGTGTTTTCCCTTCTTATAAATAGGGGTCTCTGACACCTTTTGTTTTAAGTAGAAACGAGTTCAGTTTCTGAAGAGCTTGAGAGGGAGATATCACTTTCTGGTAGTGGAAACATTGGTTTGGGTAATACCGAGGGTAATGATCTCAGAGAGAGAGAGGAGTCATCAATCTCTTGAGGGTCCTATGGAAGCCAAAGAGGAAGACGAGGTTACCTTGGAGGAAGATCGTGGTTCGACGACCATGGTTTTCTCCTTGATTTCAAACGAGGGTCAGAACCTCTTTCAAATTCTGAGTGGAGGCAAGAACCTCTTCTAGATTCCGAGTGGGAGCTGGGAGGGTTCCTTATGCCAAGACCTTCTCTGTTCCAAGGAACGAAAGAAGAAGAGGGACACGGCCGTCCCCAAAGGAGCACCACAGATTCATTTAAAGTCTGGGGGGCTGTGTCTCTGGATGGTGGGCTCTATGGCCCCTTGAGCTTATTGGAACCGAAGAAGATGAGGGGGGGTTGGGTTGCTTCTGGCTCTCGGAAGTTGAGAGTAAGGCGCAGCTGTTTTTCTGGTGGCGACAAGATAAGAGGGCTGCGACTTCCTCTTCCCTGCCTTAGGATCGCTGTCCTTTTCTTTGTACTTCGAGGCCGTTAGGGTCCTTTTTTCTTTGTACTTCGAGGTCGTTAGTTGTAATTCTCTGAATTAATAAAATATCTTTTCTTTCAATCTTTGCTTTGCGTGATATCCTTGCCTTTCATACTTAGTTCGATAAAACAAACTTGATCCTGGGCCCAAGGCTGAACGTTGGTAGCGTAGATTAGTCCTTCGGACTTTTCGGACCATATGGCCGAGCGACAGGCAGGGCTCAGACTTTTGAAGAAAAGTTGGAGAATCGTGCCGAGCAATAGACAAGGCTCAGACTTTTGGAGAACTATTGGAGAATCGTGTTGAGCGATAGACAAGGCTCGGACTTTTGGAGAACTGTGCTAAGCGATAGACAAGGCTCAGACTTTTGGAGAACCGTGCCGAGTGATAGACAAGGCTCGGACTTTTGGAGAATCATACCGAGCGATAGACAAGGCTCAGACTTTTGGAGAATCGTTGGAGAATCATGCCGAGCGATAGACAAGGCTCGAACTTTTGGAGAATCGTTGGAGAATCACGCCGAGCGATAGACAAGGTCAGACTTTTGGAGAATCGTGCCAAGCGATAGACAAGGCTCGGACTTTTGGAGAATCATTGGAGAATCATGCCGAGCGATAGACAAGGCTCGAACTTTTTGGAGAAATCCTTGGAGAAATCATGGCCGAGCGTATGCAACGCAGCTCCTACGCTCGGGCTTTTTTGGAGAATACGACCGAGCGTTGACAAGGCTCGGATATTTGGAGAATCCTTGGAGAAAACATGGCTGAGTGTATGCAACGCAGCTCATACGCTCGGACTTTTTGGAGAATACGACCGAGCGTTGACAAGGCTCGGATTTTTTGAGAAACCTTGGAGAAAACATGACCGAGTGTATGCAACGCAGCTCATACGCTCAGACTTTTTGGAGAATACGACCGAGTGTTGACAAGGCTCAGATTTTTTGGAGAAATCATGGCCGTCACTCGGCCCTGGAGATGCTTGGCCGTGCGCACTATTGCACACTGATGCTCGGCCTATGTGCACAAGTGTGCATTGGAGCTCGGCTTGGTCCGAGCGTTTGCACACATATTCCTTCTCTCGAACTTGAGTGTGCGCGACTTAGTTTGGTCGTGCGCACTGGTGCACACTGATGCTTGGCTAGTGTGCACAAGTGTGCACTGAAGCTCGGCTTGGGGCATGCGCACTACGGCGCTCGACTGTGCACACTTAGCAACCGTTCAGACAGGGACGTGTGCAGTATGGCGCTCGGTCATGCACACTTAACAACCGCTCGGACAGGGACGTGTGCACTATGGCGCTTGACCGTGCACACTTAGCAACCGCTTGGACAGGGATGTGTGCACTACGATGCTCGGTCGTGTGCACTACGACGCTCGGGCGTGTGCACTTGAAACTCTAAAGTGTGTTACGCGGTGTCAAACGGCTTGGCATCACAACAGATGAGTTCTTTAGACTTCTTCACTTCTACTGTAGCGAGAGATTGTGGTTTCCCATAGACGACACCAACCTATTGATGTCGCTTACTGTTGGTGCTGACGTGACCTGGGTGAAGACGTGGCTCGGACGAAGGTGTGACTTCGATGAGGATGTGGCCTGGCCCTACACAGGTAACAGGGATGAACTGAAGGCCCTCGGAAGGAAGGGCTTCCGAGGGTGCTCTGATGCTTAAGTTAGCAATGATTTAAAGGAGAAGTCGAGGGCTCGAAAGAGGAACCGAGGGCTTAAGTAAATTAAGTATAAGTGCAGATGTGTATATGAAAAGGTGTTTGGTGAAGTCCATACCTTGGTCCTTTTATAGCCGTCTGCCAATGGGGAGGGCATGATTACAAGCCTAGAGAGTGCGGCTGTAGGATAGCCGCAGGGCGGCCATAGGATGGCGTGCTGTAGGAGAGGTCCAGGCGTAGGCTTGCCGGGCCACCTTTCATAGGCCTGGGGATTTTGTTGGGCTGGAGGGTGCATTGTCTAGGCTAGATAAGGTATTGGGCCAGGACACTTCTTGGGTTGGAGAGGTTACTGAGCCTTTAACTAGGTTGGAACACTTCTAGGTCTGAAGCCTACTTGGGCTATAACGGGCTGCTCATTGGATCGGAGAGGTCTAGACTGTAGAGGTTACTGGGCTGGGACTCTTCTCTGGTCTTGAGACTTATTTGGGCAGGAGTATTTTGGACCATATCAAAAATATTTATCATTTGTTTTGAAAACAGATAGAAAAACCGAACTTAATTTAATTCGGTTGTCAGTTACCGGACCATGCTCAATTTAGCCCAACAACACCAAAAACGAATCGGATCAAGACCGATTCGCCCCACCTCCATTCTTTTGGGGGATCAAATGCTTACACGCCTGCAATTCAACACCCAACAAAAACCAAAAAGCCAAAAAACCACATTTCCACATTTCTCTTTTACACTTGCAGTTCAAACATCAACAGACACTGTTTAGAGACAGAGATAGAGAGAGCAAAACAGAAACGGAATGGGGTTAGGGTTATTAGCTTCAAGAGCAATGAGGCCGGCATCAAGGCTCGTCAATCCTCACAACCCTAGACTCCTCCTACGTACAATCGTCACCAAACCGGAGCTACAATCCCCAGAAGCCTCTGCGGCAGCCCAGCCTGAACCCAGCCCAGATCTTCCGCCGCGGACCCCCGTGGCTGGGGCCCGGGTTCACTTTCCGAACCCGGACGAGGCCATCGAGGTGTTCGTTGACGGGTACCCGGTCAAAATCCCCAAGGGGTTCACCGTTCTGCAGGCATGCGAGGTTGCCGGAGTCGACATCCCCAGATTCTGTTACCACAGTCGCCTTTCAATCGCCGGAAACTGTCGGATGTGCCTCGTCGAGGTGGAGAAGTCCCCCAAGCCTGTTGCCTCCTGCGCCATGCCCGCGCTTCCCGGTTAGTTCCAGCTTTTCTGAACTTTGATTCTTCCTTTTTTGGTTAGTTTGGATTTGAGTCAGACTTATGTTAGGAATTTGTGTGATTGCGCCTTGTTTGGGCTTTAGATATACATATGACATTTTTTATTCATTCCAGTTATTGGTTTTGATTGTGTTGTTAAATTGGCACGTTCAGTCGGGCTGGGTCCTGTTCAGAATTTTTGGGATCTTGTCCCGTTTGGGAATTGATATGCTATTTATGGCTTGTTTGATTCGTTTGATAATTTGGGTTATTTCGATTTTGGGTTCATATCATATTTGTAAACGTTTGGATTTTAAGATTATTGTATGTGGAGTAGAAATGATTTGTGGATATCGAGTTATGAGGTTTACGATTTCTTTGATTATTTGGATTGATTTTAGAATTCTGGGATTAAGCTCTAACATTCTATTTGGTTTGGTTTGGTTTTGTTCTTTGTTTACATTTTTATAAATTATTAGCTTTTAAAAATGCAGCTCTAGTTTCCATACTGCAAAATCTGGTCTGGCTTCATTCCATAGTGTGTCTGTTTATTTATTTTCTTTTCTTCAGAATCATTTATTTATATGACCAAAAGAAACAGAGATGGGCTCACTATTATGTGCTATAAGATTTATTAAGGTATGCCTATGCAATCAATTCTTCTGTCATGCTTTCTCCTTGAGGTTAGGTAGTTGTTATGTATATATATAGGTTATTTCTTTATTTTTATTTCATTCGTAATTATTTAGTTTAAAATTTAAAATGTGGATGTTGTATTGATTTGTTCTTAAGTCTTTTTTATTTGTATCTTGATTGGAGCTTGGGATGCAAGTATCCTGTATCTGTATACATATCCTGTACGTTACTTATTGAAGATGATTTTTCGTATGCGGGTGGTTATGTTCCTCTTCATGATGTTTGAAATATTAGAGGTTTTATATTTTAGGGATGAAGATCAAGACTGATACACCAGTGGCGAAGAAGGCAAGGGAAGGGGTCATGGAATTTTTGCTGATGAATCATCCACTGGATTGTCCAATCTGCGATCAGGGCGGAGAATGTGATCTGCAGGATCAGTCTATGGCATTTGGGTCTGACCGTGGCCGTTTTACTGAGATGAAAAGATCCGTGGTTGATAAGAATCTTGGTCCTTTGGTGAAGACTGTGATGACTCGGTGTATTCAGTGTACACGGTTAATTTTCTATCTCATATTTTCACTGTAGATCTGAATAACGAATAGTTTTTAGTTCTTTGATATTTAATATGATAAATACTTTAACCCAATGTTTAGCAAGTTGCAGATGAACAGTATGAAATGTGTGTTAGATGTGGTTCTGTGATCCAAATCAAGCCTTTGATCTATATTTTATTATCTTTTGTTTGATAGCTGTGTGAGGTTTGCAACAGAGGTTGCTGGGGTTCAGGATCTTGGCATGTTAGGTCGCGGAAGTGGAGAAGAAATTGGGACTTACGTTGAAAAACTTATGACCAGTGAACTTTCTGGAAATGTCATAGATATCTGTCCTGTTGGAGCTCTTACCTCAAAACCCTTTGCATTTAAAGCTCGAAATTGGGAGTTGAAAGGAACAGAGAGCATTGATGTTACTGATGCTGTTGGATCCAATATTCGGATCGATAGTAGAGGTCCAGAGGTCATGCGCATCCTTCCAAGGTTAAATGAGGTATATTTTCATAAGTTGTGATGCATCTTATGTTCATTAGCCCATGAATTGCTCACCTAAGCATAATCTACCTGCCTTTACAAGAGCCAGTCTTTTTTCTGTTATGAGTAGGGTGCAGTTCTTTTTCACAGGTTGCGTTCTGGCTGAAGGATTTTCTTGACTGTCATATGTTTATCACTAATTGATAAACATATGATGATTATTTATTATACATATGATATAATATATTGTTTTGTTGAAATATAAAAATATATGTATTATACAAATATATTTTGAAAGAAATAACATATTTAATATTTGTTGAAAAGTAAAACTACTCGCCTTGAAAAAGTCTTCATACCAGACATGAACTATTATGATTGAATAAAATATATGCATGCTTTATGGCGTCATTTTTTTTGTCAAACTTTATGGTGTTCTTTGTTTAGTTGCAAAAGTCCTAGAACTGTAAAATGCTAGAAAAGCTTGAATGAAAAGGAAAACTAATGAATATGCTTATTTTAGGTTTAAACCTAAACATCTCGAGTCTTAAACCTCTTTTCTGTAAAACTTAAAAAAAAATGAAGAAAATTACTCTCTCTGTCCGATAAATATTGGCAAGTATTCCATTTTGGGATGTCTAATATTGTTTGTCCATTTTGAAAAGTCAAAATTCAATTTTAGTTAAGTTTCCTAAATTACCCTTAAGTTTAGGTTTTCTAGAAGACTATACCATTAAGTCTATATATTAAGTAAGGGTATTTTGTGGAGTTTCTCTCATATAAATAGCCTTATACATGGGTTGCACCTTCTTGGTGCGTTCTTTTTAAAGCTTTTTATTTACTTATAAAAAAAATAAGGGTATTTTTGGAAAGTAGACTATGGTTGAATGAATTTTAGCATTATATCTCCTTAAAAAGTTGGTTTTTCTATATATCCCAACATATATGGGACGGAGGGAGTAGGTTTTACTTAATTGGCAAACTATACAATTTGATTCGTACTGTTCGCCATCGACACCGATTCATGATGAACTTTGAGTTTGCATATACAACCTGATTGAATTACATTTCTCGATTCGTATGATTATCTTGGAATCCTGAACATAATCCTGAGAAAACCCCATTAAAAAGAAGAAAGAAAAAAAAATCAATTTTGAAACCCATCTTCCTCTGCTGGATAGAAACCCAAAGTTACGCAGCCGTCACATTTCCAGCCACCATGGCCCCCTTCTTTCTAGCTGTCACATGTCCTCTTTGGCGCAACCGAATCTCCGGCAAGTTCCAGTATATCCGATGAGATCACAACCCATTTCTGCAATAAAGATCGTGATCCTTTTTCAACCAATCACAACTTCAGCCGCCGGCAATATTGTGCCTCCTTTCCTAGCGAGATCAAATATCTTTATCGGCGAGATTGTGCCACCGTCACCCACCCATCTTCTCTCCTTCATCTTCTCCAATAATTGTTAAGGCACCATCTCGTGCCGTTGTATCTGACTCAGCCGTCGTTGCTGACTCAATTACCGTCTTAGATCGTGTTCTTCTCCAGTTTCCTCAACCAAAGCAAATCCTTGCTTTGACCTGTTTGCAACCCAGATTCTTGCTGACCTGTTTCTCGGATCCTTGGACCTGACCTGTTTCCCAGCTTGTGTTGTTGAAGAGGACCCAACCCATTCAAGTTCTGTTGTGTTGTTGGGTCTTGTTGACCTGATTTTGTTCTTATGGGTCTTGTTGTGTGCTCGGGTTGTATCTATTTTTAACAAGTTGATGCATATATGCTCCGACTTGAGGGGGAGCGTTAGGAGTGTGGAGGGTATTTATGTATTTCCTTATTAAATAATAATAATAATAATAATAATAATAATAATATAACACTACTTTCTCTCTCCACTCAACCCCACCCCTCTCCCATAAACTAAAACAAATTCATAGTACTTCATCCATACTGCTTTTAATTTGGATGTTCATTGATTTAACTATGGTGAAATGAGTGCAACCTATAAAAAAGGCATGGTGAACTGAGTGCTGCATGAATAGTTTGTTCCATTACTGGTTTGGGCTATTGCACCATTGTCTAGATGATTGTTACTATATCCCCTCATTCTATTCGTCAAAAGCTGTGAAGTGCTGCTTGTAATCGTTTGTTCTTAATGATATTGTAGCTATAATTGCTTTCATGTTAACTAGGGAACAAATGGAGGCAATGAAGCTGATTGTGTGTTAAATTTTGTCCTTTTTTTAGTTGCCTGTGTCAATATGCGTAATTTACTGAAATGTATCATACTATCAAATATGTGTTGCAGAACACAATTTTAAGAGAAAATCTAGAACTCTTCTGCTATTAGAATAATCATGAAGAGGTGAAAGTTAAGAACATTTTTGGTGTCTCTTATAGTTTCTGTAGGTCTGAAGCTTTTACAATGAACTTGACCCTTTCTTTTGATAAGTAAACTTGACCTTTTCATCCTGCTGCTCTGACCTCTTTGCAGGATATAAATGAAGAATGGATATCAGACAAGACTCGTTTTTGTTATGATGGTTTGAAGAGGCAGAGGTTAAATGACCCTATGATTCGTGGTGCTGATGGGCGATTTAAGGCTGTGAGCTGGCGTGATGCCTTAGCTGTTGTTGCTGAAATTGCGCATCAAGTTAAACCAGATGAAATGATTGGGATTGCTGGTCAGCTATCTGATGCCGAATCCATGATGGCATTGAAAGATTTCTTAAACAGAATGGGTTCAAATAATGTGTGGTGCGAAGGAAATGGAGTGAGCCCTGATGCTGATCTTAGATACAGATATCTAATGAACAGTAGCATTAGTGGTCTTGAGAAAGCAGATGTTTTCCTTTTAGTTGGTACCCAGGTAATGTTCTCACAGTTGTTTTAGTATAGTGCACATGTTCTGAAGTGATGCTCTGTTTCTGTTTATTTATACCGGAATTACATCTGCTTCCTTTGACCATCCTTTTCTTGACCCCCTTATTACTTCTACAATCATGTTTCTGAAGTGTCGTTTTGAGAACTTAACATGCAGTAATTCAACTAGGGTGGATGTGGGGGTTGTGCTGTGGGTGTAGACTTTTAATTGAGTTTTGGCAACATGATCTCATATTTCCACATTAATTTGCCAGCCAAGGGTTGAAGCAGCTATGGTAAATGCCAGAATTCGCAAGACAGTTAGAGCATCCAATGCTAAGGTCGGTTACATTGGCCCTGTGACAGATTTCAACTATGATTACGAGCATCTGGGCACAGGCCCCCAAACACTTCTTGAAATTGCTGAGGGCCATCACCCGTTTTGTTCAGCTATCCAAAATGCTAAAAATCCAGCCATCATTGTAGGTGCTGGACTCTTTGATAGGAATGACAAGGATGCAATTCTCTCCGTTGTTGAAGCCATTGCAAAACAGGGAAACGTTATCAGACCGGACTGGAATGGACTCAACTTTTTGCTTCTAAATGCTGCCCAAGCTGCTGCCCTTGACCTTGGACTTGTCCCAGAGTCCAGCGAAAGCATTGAGTCTGCAAAGTTCATATATTTGATGGGTGCTGATGATGTGAACTTGGACAAGGTTCCAAATGATGCCTTTGTGGTTTATCAGGGGCATCATGGGGACCATAGCGTTTATCGTGCCAATGTCATTCTCCCTGCAGCTGCATTCAGTGAGAAGGAAGGGACATACGAAAATGCTGAAGGGTGCACTCAGCAAACATTACCTGCTGTTCCGACAGTAGGTGATGCCAGGGATGATTGGAAGATAATCCGAGCACTCTCTGAGGTGGCAGGGGTGCGGTTACCCTATGATACACTTGGGGCCATCCGGTCACGTATCAAAACTGTGGCACCAAACCTCTTACACTTGGATGAGAGGGAGCCTACTATTTTTGGGCCTTCACTAAAGCCTGAGTGCACTCAGAAGATGAGCTTGACTCCATTCAGGCCTGCCGTTGAGAATTTCTATAGGACCAACTCCATTACCAGGGCATCCAAGATAATGGCTCAATGCAGCTCAATGCTACTGAAGAAGTGAGGAGTGGATTTTGATTTTTCTAATAAAGGTGTGGATTCACTTTTTTTGCTCCAGTGATATCTTCGTTTAAGCTGTGTAACTGCTAGGTTCGGCTGAGGTTTTGGAACATTTGGAAATACTTCCAATAAAGTAATTTAGGTCTGCTTCACTGTAACATGTTCAAATGTCAAAGCATTACCCTGTAAAACTCTCATGTAAACTTGGGAATTTCCAATTGATATTCTTTGCTGGGGTGTTCTTTGAGTATGTAAGGCTATGTTTAAACTGTTTTCAGTTTTCAAAAACCGAAACCAATTTTCAAAAACTTTTTTTTTGTTTGGTAAACAGTTTTAAAAAGTAATTTTTTAAAACAATTTTTAAAAAATCAGTTTTCAAAAACTGTTTTTTGAAAACTTTAAATTAATGTTTTCTAACATAATATTCGAAAAATAACCTTAAAATCAATGTTCATTTCTCTATTTCATTCTTTTTTCATGGTATATAAAAAATATTAAAATTTTAAAAATAAAATATTATTAATTATTTTTAAATATTTAGTAACTACGGAAATAAAATTAATATGGATTTTAAATTTAAATTTAAAACTAAAAATAATTACGTATCAAAACAGTTTTTAAAATAAGATCATCCAAACAACATTTGATTGTTTTTTGTTTTGGAAACAGTTTTCAAGTTAAAGTTATCAAACATTTTTTTTCTTCAGAAAATTGAAAAGTTTTCAGATTTTATTTTCAAAAATAGTTTTTGAAATCTGAAAACAGAACTGTTACCAAAATATACCCTAAATGTTTGTCTATGGTTCTGAATACTACTGAGCTGTCTACTTGTCTGGCCAAATATGAGCCAAACAGAACTTTTGGTTGGATTCTTCTGCGTCTGCAATTTTTATGGGTTCATGTTCACATCTATGATCCGTTTGATTAATCATGTTGGATTTTCTTTTCCTTATAAGTGATTGAATTTGGGTCACAAATTTGAACCGATGGGTTATTATATTTTAGCACATTATCTTGATGCTAGTCCTCGTTTGCATATTGTTAACTTGCAAACAGTAAGTTATTAAGATGTTATACAAGCAGATGAAGCAGCTATATATATATATATATATATATATATATATTATGATAAGCGATGTTTATTGAAACCAAAAGAAACGATTGAATATCCCTCAAAAGGGAGGATTCTAAGAACTGAGGAATCTCTCCCTCCCAATTTTGGCAATCATCTAAACTTAAGACATGCCTAGCCAAGTTATGGGCAACCTGGTTGCCTTCTCTGTTAATGAATACAATGGAGCTAAAAACAAAAGCATTAAGAGCTGCCCTAATGCCAGCAGTGTAAACACCTACTGTTGAGAGGTTTTCTTCAGCACTGCTACATATCTGTACCAATGGTAAGGAATTACTCTCAATAAGCAGATGTTCAATTCCTAACTCAATAGCTAAATGGATGCCTGCAAGCATAGCTCTAGCCTCAAGAAGAAGAGGTTCTGTCATGAATTCCCAGCTAATGGAGCGAGCAGCAATAAGGAAGCTATTGTGGTCTCTAACGGAAACACCACCACCTTCCTTTTGTGAAGAAAGGTTCAGAGCACCATCAACACTAACTTTTAAAGAATTGATCGATGGTGATTTCCATTTCAAGTATTTATACCGGTTTTTATGAAGATAATGACCATTAGCATCCCTAAAATCTTGCAACACTTTAGTTTCCGTCCCTATCACATCAAACTTGGATTGGATTTGCCCCTCAAAATGATCTAACTTCCTTCGATACCAAAGAGCTCAACACACTGTAAGAAGGAGAGCAAATCTTATCCGAGTCCAACTCTGCAAACCTGCTAGCTAACATGTGCTTAAAACCCAAAATCCTTTCACCTTCACTAACACAATCTAAGCCACTTTGAGCTCAAACATCCCCTGTAACACACAAAACCCGAGCGTGGCAAATGTTGTCCACAGCTTTATTGCAAATAGAACAGCGAGTCTCAATCACCACACCACGTTGCTGGAGATGAAGATTAGTAGGTAAGGCATTATGACATGCACGCCAGGCAAAGGTCTTTATTTTGTTAGGAACATGAGACTTCCAAATACCTTGCAAAATTTCCCTCTGAGTTTGAGCTGGACGAAGCCCCACCACCCCATAAATTCTCCTCTCTTCTCAATCTGCTGTCTTGCTCAACGTAATACCCACTGCAAACAGAATATTCACCAGTCTTTATATAATACCAGACCAGTTTATCCTCAACTCGAGAACAACTAAGAGGGATGCTACAAATAACTTCAGCTTCCAGAGGTATAAAAACGCTGTGAATGAGATCCACATTCCACGAACAAGTGTCAGGATTAATGAGTGAACTAACCTTTGCAGTAGCTGAAAGTTCATTCACAGGAGAAACAACTCAGCTTAAGAAGTACTGGGAGAATTGCTTTTTCTCTCTCTTGGTTGCTCTCTTTCACAGACATGGTTGTGACTTGCAATCTCCCATCCGTTTATCATCACAATGGGAATTTTTTTACCAGTAAGCTCATGCATTCCCTTCCTGAAAGCAGCTAAGGGAAGTGTCTCTGTACTTTGCTCAGGGATTTGATGATAATATCTTTACTAAAGATTTTTTTTTTGATAATATCTTTAATAAAGATATTAATTACTCCTTAGCCATAGAAGATGAAGATCCTTCCATACCAGACACCAAATTAGAAAGGAACACAGATGTCAGCTTTCAAGTCTCAGAAAAACAATGATCCATTTCAATCTCTTTATAACTACAGAATTTGTAATTTTTCAGGTCACAATCTTCACACAGCTATTAACAAAGCCTCAGAGATGGTGTTTGATTAGGTAGTCAGGCTTACAATCAAGTTAGAAATTCCGTTTCTAAGCACTATTTATTAATTGACCATTATTTCTTAATTTTCTTAGAATAAAAATAAACTATCCCCTTTTGGAAGTGGAATACGTAGAAATCAAACGACAATTGAGGCTCATTAATTAGGTTCAAATAAATTAAAACACCTACTTAATTAATATCTGACGAAAATAGAAAACAAGTACAAATAAATGGGCTGAATGCCCCATATGAGAATAGGATGATAGGAAATTGCATTTCACAAATTACTACAACAACTGTAAGTATAGAAGCCAGAGATTGCAACCATCCAATCATCTATTCAAAATCTCGTCATCATAAATGATAAAACATCATTTGCACTATATGATTACCATATTGTGTAGATTTTTGTTTGCGCATCTCTCCTGTATTTTCGTGTAAGTGAAGCCTCTGTTGATGAGAAATTCAAGAAAGCAGCCTCACAAGCAATCCATACTGTCAAGAAAAGCTTTATGACCTCATCTGTGTCTGAGCAATTCTTGTTTTTCAATCTGCAAATAGGAAAGGAAACAAGGAGCCATGAGCTATTCTGTTTCAAGATAAGGAAGGACAAATCTACGGGAAAACTTCATTGCCTTGGTGTTGTTATGCAACAAAATTAAGTTAAATTATCATCTTCAATTCCACATGATCCCTTCTGTTACATATATATTCACCTTATGAACAATTCAGGTTCTTTGCTGTCGAGAAAACAAAGTACTGAACTTCCATGTGTACCCCATTTCATCATCAGCTTCCATTTCAAATTTTGGATCTTGGCAATAGATGATGCGTTTAGCCTGCAATGTGTTAAGCAAGATCCTTTGTGTTACTAGTTGTTACTGTGAATTCTAGGCAATTGAACAAAAGTATCACAGCAAGCCATAAGACAGTAACACTTGAAATTTAGAAATAAGTACCTGGAATGCTAGTCCACGTCAGGATTCAATGTTTTTTAAACTGAACTAATCTTTTCCACTTTTGTATTGGGTTGATCTGAAAGCTCTTCCCACACTAGTGTTTTAGCTGGTGATCTTCCAGCAGGATGCCACCCCCTGCCAGGTCTATATACTCACAGTTTCCATACGAACTTTCTGATTCAAGGATGAATCTTATGCGGACATGCGCATCTTTAGCCTGGAAGTTGGACACAGGGAACAACACTATATATAGCCATTACATAGATGTTAATGTCTCCTATCAGGTTGTCGTAAGTAGCCAGTTGGTTCATTACTCTCGCAGGCTTTTGATAATTTGAAGGGAGTCACTTTCCACGATGATCTTTGCTATTCCAAGCTCTAGAGCAAAAATTAAACACCCCTTAGCTGCAACAGCTTCTGTCAATACTGCGGAAGAGGGCCTTCTACACTGTTTTGCTCGAGCACTTCACAAAAATGCCTTTGTCATCTCTAAGAACCATTAAACTTCCCCGAGCTAACAAGAGGCGACCTTTTCAGTGTACTTATAACATTTTAATTTTTTTTTTATGGTAGAAGAAAGTACAATGCATGGGGGGAGGAATGTCCCTACACCACTGCACTAAGGCAGGCGGGGACTAACATTTTAAATTTTTGTTTTGATTATGGTGACAGCACCAGCTTACATCCCCCATTTTCTTAACACATGTATGATCAGAATGGCCGTTTGCAATTAAACTATTTGAGGTGACTCGGTGATTCTTTAATTTGAAGTGCCTCCATGATGAATCACCATGGATTTGAAGTGCAATTAAAGTTTACGAAGGAAAAATATGAGAAACTGTATAAATTCATTTTTTTTTTTATAAGTTAAACCGTATAAAATCTTACAGTACATAGATGATCATAAGACCTACTAGAGTAGAACTTATCATCAATGTGGACAACCGAAGTGGTCATGACAAGATTAGCAACTAGATCAAAACACCTACCCATATAAGAGAACAAGAAAAGCACAAATTAGATGCTAATATTTTAAATTTTAAGCAAGAGTTATTAATTATCATAAGAGAAAAGAACCTGAAGTACATTGGACAATATCAATTAAGATCATCCCTATAACCCGTGACACTTCTGGACAATCTTATCAAAGCCTATTTGTCAAATCATCCACAGTTTCAACTCATCAAAGAAATCATCCAGAGTTATCCTGCAAGATGCACCACCATAACAAGTCAGTCCAACGCTACAAATCAAAACAAGTAACTAAGTTGCAGGATTCGCATTAAACTAAATAAACATATCTGAATTGATTTCTAAAAACTCGGACCTGAAGAAGAAGAGCAGAATATAGTCTCCTTCATCACAGTAAGAGCCCAGTCATACACTAGTAATAAACAACAATTAAAATAGAATACAGAAGGGTGCACTTCACATTTCTCATATATAGATCACCCAAGGTGCTCGTATCTTTGCCCGTATCATGTCTCACTGACAAACTCACTTTTCTCTTTTCGTACTAGCCAACCCTCAGATGAAAGATTTCCTCAAGTAGTGTAAAGAAAAAGGGAAAAAATATGGAAAGGAAATCAACAATGTCATGTTGTACATTAGATAAAATTGATGCTACTCTGCGTTAATTTTAGAGTCAAGTTATTACTTTGTTCATAAGCCATAACATGAGGCCACTCTGCGTTAATTTAGAAATCATGTTATTACTTTGTTCAGGGTTGTTGTATTTATTAACTCAAGTTTGGTTAAACAGGTACTAAGAATTCCTTGTTTTATCATCCTTCGCTATCAAGGATGCCAAGAACTCCTTACAATCATGAGTCCATTTAAAGATGGACGAGCGGGAATGTACAAATAAAAGTTCCTTATTTCAAAAAGGGATGAACCCTTGATATGCAAATCGTCAGTGATCCTGCAACAAAACCAAAAGCATATGATTCTCGGCTAATTCGAAGCAACTAAATAATTCACACTGAAACCATTCATTCTCTCTTTTCAAAGCTGTAGGAGAGAAGATGTCATTTCCTGTGAAAACTACGGGCAGAGAAATAACCTAAGACACAACCATATCAGTTTTATCCTTTTGGACAGATCAACATAAAACAGAATGAACAAACATCTGACATGCACCCCGTTTACTAAAGGAGGGATCAAAAGCACAACATAAAAATTTAATTTTACCGGTCTTTCTTTCAGCTTTTCTCAGGAAAACATTTTCACCGCCCCTATAAAATTTAAACATCACTCAGCTCTGCATAATATAAGTATTTGGGCATCATTAGTTGAGCTTAACTTAAGATTACTATTGTTATCAAAGTTTCAAGTAATTATCAATTCTCTTATCTACTAAACATTTTGTTATCAGCTAAATTATGTGAATCAATAAATTAGCTAATATAATGATGCGAGTATTAGGCCGAAGAACATAAAGTTCCCAAGAAAATACAAGGAGCCATCAACATCTTCTCTGTTGGGAAACCACCTCTCAAGATGCCCAGGTGATGGTCTTCCAAACACCCAAGTCTAGAATGACTTGTACAAACAAACACAACAACCAAAGCAAAAAAGAAAAGAACAAGCAATTTGTTATCGAGGTTCGGCAATAGCCTACGTCTCCGTGAGTTCCTCTGAACTCTCTGCACTAAACCAATGAGTTCTTACAAGTTACAACAACTCCACTCCAAGAAACTCAAGTTCTTGAAGAATCAAGAAGAGAAGAAAGAAAGGGATAGAACTATTACAAAAGCACTCTACCCACAATCTATACTACTTCTCTCTTTACAACTAGCCTTTCTTTTTAGATCTATTTTAGTGCCTCTCTGTGTTTTGTGTCTTTACACTTCTCACACTTGCACTTTATCTCTCTTGTATGATGATCACTTGTATGTCACAATGTGTTATGTTTTTTAGATTGAAGCTAGGTGACCCTTTATATAGTGCACCAACTTCTTGACCAATCTTGAGGGTCAATATCCACCTTTAGATCTTGAAGACCAATCAACCTTAGCCCTCCATCAATCCTAAGTGATGCTGTGCGTTTTGAACATGCATTTACACACCTTACAAAGGCTGAACCAATGTGCATCAGTGTGCCTTCAGGCCGCGGCCTAGAACAGGGCAAGCTGCGTCCTGGAGCAGGGCTGGATCTCCTCTACTCCTCACCTTTCTGGGCGTCGCGGCCTGGAGGAGGCTGAGCTGTGGCGCACACCTCCTCCAAGCATCCTCCATGTTGGGCGCCGCGGCCTGGGAAGAGCTGGGCCGCGGCGCACACTGGTGTGCATTCCTTTAACATGCTGGACTTCATTCTTCCATCTCCCGTTTAATCCTTTGACAAACTCCAACAATCTCTATCTTTGTCTAAGCAATTAAACCTGAACCCATTGTGCAGAGAACTTCAGGATCCAAACTCATCTTGAGTCATCATTCAACCGACTCCAATCCTAGGTAGTCCAAGGCAATGATTGAACTTGCTTAGAGGTAGAACTTTGGTGCCTAAATCAGCGGGATTTTCTTCTGTGGCTACCTTGTCCACATGGATGCATCATTTCGTAACATTTTCCCAAATGAAATGGTACCGAACATCCATGTGCTTTGTCCTCTCATGGAACACCGGATTCTTGCACAAATGCAATGCACTTTGGCTATCCGAATACACCACAACCTGCTCTTCTAGCAACCCTTTGCACCACATAGCCTCTTTGATGGCTTCCGTAGCCGCTATGTACTCAGCCTCGGTTGTTGAGAGTGCTACCACCGGTTGCAACTAAGCCTTCCAACTTACACAACATCCATTTAAGT
Organism: Bretschneidera sinensis; assembly: GCA_023935145.1. Classification (NCBI taxonomy): domain Eukaryota; kingdom Viridiplantae; phylum Streptophyta; class Magnoliopsida; order Brassicales; family Akaniaceae; genus Bretschneidera; species Bretschneidera sinensis. Next base: position 23,281,649 of record CM043697.1, on the reverse strand, counting down.
TGAAAAAGTAGGAGGTAATCGATCTTCTTTTATCCTGGTCAGCTCCATAGTCTGAATCTGTATAACCTTCAAGACAAATGGACTTACCCCTCTTCTCATAAATGAGCCATACTTCTGGGCTTCCCTTCAAGTACTTCAGCAACCATTTCATCCGAAGCCAATGCTCATTTTCGGGATTACTCATAAACCTACTGAGGACACTCATTGCATGAGCAATGTCAGGTCTAGTGCTTACCATCATGAACATAACTGAATCAACCGCATTAGAGTAAGGGACCTTTTTCATTTCCTTTTTCTCCGCCTCTGATCTCAGACATTGATCGCTGGAGAACTTGAAATGACCAGCAAGAGGACGCTTCACTGGTTTGCTATCTTTCATAAAGAACTTAGATATTATCTTCTGGAGATTTTAGGAAGTCTGAGAAATCTTCAATCTGTTTCTCTCTCTTTCCCGGATTATATTCATCCTAAGGATCTTCTGTGCATGGCCAAGATCCTTCATCTCAAACTCCTCACTGGGTTGAGACTTCAATTCTTCTATCATCTCCATGCTGCTCCCAACCAGTAACATATCATCAACATAGATGAGGAAGATCACCACTTCCTCCACCTTGTGCCCCTTGTAATGCAAGCATGAATCATAGTAGCTCCTCATGAAACCCAGGTTGGTTACAAAAGAATCAAACCTCTTATTCCATTGCCGAGGTGATTGCTTCAGGCCATAAAGAGATTTCTTCAATTGGCACACCAAATCTCCCTGTCTTCATTCCTCATAACCTTCGGGTTGCCTCATGTATATGGTCTCATCAAGCTCTCCATGTTAGAACGCTGTCTTAACATCCATTTGCTCGATTTCCCAATTGAATTGGACCACTAATGCTAATACTATCCTTATTGTCTTATATTTCACAACCGGTGAGAAGATTTCGGTGAAATCTATGCCTTCTCTTTGTGTGAACCCCTTCGCCACTAGCCTAGCTTTATACCGGACTTCATCCCCTAGAGTGTTCCCTTCTTTGATCTTGTAGATCCATCTACAATCCACAACTCTCTGTTTTTCTGGTTTAGGCACCAATTCCCAAGAGTTGTTCTTCTTCAAAGAATCTATTTCTTCCTCCATAGCTAGCTGCCACTTTGACGAATCCTTACACTCCATGACATCCATATAAGTTTCTGGTTCAACCTCTCATTTTGTCCAAGGAGCTGCTACATTAGCATCCGCAAACCCATATCTCAAAGGTGGTCTAACCACCCTCCTTTCCCAGTCCTTTATAAGCTGGTAGTCATTCTGACTTGCTGCATCAACCCCTTCCAGTTCAGCTTCCTCTTGAGTTTCTTGAGCTTGGCCTTCATCAATGGGCTCTACCTGGTCCGAACCCTCTTGCCTTCCTTGCTCTACCTGAAACGAATTCTCCTTGATGCGATGCTCCACAAATTCCGGACTGGTTTGCTCACTAGCCCCTACAGGGTTAGTTTTCTCCAAGTAGGGAAATAAAAATTCATTAAAAATAATATCCTTACTTATTATTAGTTTCATTCCTTTTGGTTCTAAGAACCACAACCTATACCCCTTAACCCCATCACCATACCCTAGAAATATACATTTTCTAGACCTTGAGTTAAGTTTATCATCCTTTTGATATGCAAATGCAGCACACCCAAAAGTCCTAAGGTTGCTCAACTCAGGGGGTTTCCCACTCCACATCTCCATGGGAGTCTTGAGCTCTAAAGCTCTAGAAGGTAATCTATTTACCAAGTATGCAGCAGTAGACACAGCTTCCCCCCCAAAAATATTTTGGTAAACCGAACCCAATTAACATGCACCTAACCTTTTCCATAAGGGCTCTATTCATCCTCTCAAGCAACTCTATTTTGCTGAGGTATTTTTATAACCGTTCTATGTCTTAGAATGCCATTTAACTCACAAAATTTATCAAAATCCTTATTGCAAAATTCTAAGCCATTATCGGTTCGTAAAGCCTGAACTACCCTACCCATTTGAGTTTCTAACAACTTTTTCCACACCACAAATTTATTCAAAGCATCTGATTTATTTTTAAGCAAATAAACCCAAACCTTTCTTGAATAATCATCAATTAAAGACAGAAAGTAAAAGTTACCTCCCTGTGTTGGTGTTCTTGTTGGTCCCCAAAGGTCCGAATGAATGTAGTCAAGAATGCCCTTAGATTTGTGCACTCCGGTGTTGAAGCTGACGTGGTGTTGCTTCCTAAGAATACAACACTCGCAGAAATTCAATTTCTCTACTTTGTCACCACCAAGTAGACCATTCTTGCTGAGAACTTGCAGGCCCTTTTCGCTCATATGTCCCAATCAAGTGTGCCAAAGGGCTGCCCTATCCATCTCAGCCATCAAGCTTACTGCTTGATCCTTGATTTCTGTCTCTCTGATCATCTCATAAAGTCCATCTTTTATTGCTGCTTTGATCACTACCAAAGATCCCTTGGTCACCTTGATCTTTCCTCCCTCTGCCTTGTATGTATACCCCATGGAATCCAGCTGCCCTAATGAGATCAAATTCTTCCTCAAATCTGGAAGATATCTTACATTTCGCCGCAGCCTTGTGGCTCCATCAAACATCCTCAGTTGGATGTCTCCTATCCCCCTCACTTGGCAAGAATTGTCATTCCCCAAAAAAACCCTTACATCATTGATTTCCTTGAAATTCTTAAACCATTCCTTGTGAGGGCACATGTGATAGGTGCACTCAGAATCCAGGATCCATTTTTCGCTGCCTTCTCTCCCGCTCACATTTAAGCACACAATATGAATATCATCTTGTTGTTCTCCTTTGGCAACCGAAACCTCTCCATTGTTAGTATGGCTCCCTCTCTCATCCCACAACCTCTTCTTGCAATCTTTCTTGAAGTGACCCTCCTTGTTGCAGTAGAAGCACCTCTTTCCTCCAAATCTTGGTTTGGAATGTGCTCTCCCATGGCTCTGCCCTCTACCCTTTGATTTCTTCCGGTAGTTTCCATGGTTACTACTGCCATTCCGAGTTACTGGCCTTCCTCTAATGATCAGCCATTCTCTACTTGACGCTTCCCTCATATTGGCCTTGAAATCATGAGCCCTTATAGCATTGATCACAATTTCCTTGGTTAGTGTATCTCTTCCATATTCAATAGCATTAATCAAACTCTCAAAACAATCAGGAAGAGAATTTAACAAAATAACAGCCAATTGTTTATCCGGGAACTTTATACTACAACTAACCAAATCTTGAACTAGTTTGTTAAACACATCAAGATTATCTTACAACTCTTTATTAGGATCCACTTTAAAAGCAAAAATTATTTTAAGAAAATAAATCTTATTAGGGAGAGTTTTGATAAGAAACAACTCATCTAGTTTCTTCCATATGACAGTAGGATCTTCCGAGTCTCCGCACTTCCTTGTGACATTATCCGACGTGTGCAAGAAAATGGTGATGTATGCCATCTTCTTCATCTCAACTCGCTAGTCCTCCGTGATACTTGTTAGAAAAGCATCATCTTCTCCAATAGCTAAGTCCACCTTCTGTTGCATAAGAACAGCCTTGATCTTCCGCTTCCACAGGGAAAAATCTCCCTTTCCATCAAACTTTCAACAACGAAATTTGAACCCATCTTGTGGAGATGATCCTAAATTTGTGCAGCACCCACAAATGCTTTCCAACTTCTTCTAAACCTCAAGAACACGATCGAAGATTGATCTCAGCACTGTTCTTGAATCACCCTCAAGAACACGATCTGATCTTGATCTTTACTCTGTTTTTGAATCACCCAAGAAGTTTGTTCTTTAATTCTTGGAGTCTTGCTCCGGTACCTTCTGTTCTTGCTCCGATACCCAGTTGTGCAAGCTCTGATACCACTATTGGAAAACCACCTCTCAAGATGCCCAGGTGATGGTCTTCCAAACACTCAAGTCTAGAATGACTTGTACAAACAAATACAGCAACCAAAGCAAGAAAGAAAAGAACTAGCAATTTGTTATCGAGGTTCGGTAATAGCCTATGTCTCTGTGAGTTCCTCTGAACTCTCTGTACTAAACCAATGAGTTCTTATAAGTTACAACAACTCCACTCCAAGAAATGCAAGTTCTTGAAGAATCAAGAAGAGAAGAAAGAAAATGATAGAACTATTACAAAAGCACTCTACCCACAATCTATACTACTTCTTTCTTTACAACTAGCCTTTCTTTTGAGATATATTCTAGTGCCTCTCTGTGTTTTGTGTCTTTGCACTTCTCACACTTGCACTTTAACTCTCTTGTATGATGATCACTTTTATGTCATAATGTGTTATGCTCTTGAGATTAAAGCTAGGTGACCCTTTATATAGTGCATCAACTTCTTGACCAATCTTAAAGGTCAATATCCACCCTTAGATCTTGAGGACCAATCAACCTTAGGCCTCCATCAATCCTAAGTGATGTTGTGCGTTTTGAACATGCATCTACGCACCTTACAAATGCTGAACCAATGTACATCAATGTGCCTTCAGGCCGAGGCCTAGAACAGGGCAAGCCACGGGCTGGAGCAGGGCTAAACCTTCTCTACTCCTCACTTTTCTGGGCATCGCAGCCTGGGGGAGGCTAAGCCGCGGCACACACCTCCTCCAGGCATCCTTCATTATGGGCGCCGCGGCCTGGGAAGAGCTGGGCCGCTGTGCACACTGGTGTGCACTCCTTTAACATGTTGGACTTCATTCTTCCATCTCCCGTTTAATCCTTTGACAAACTCCAACATTCTCAAATGATAAAAAGAGATGGATGTAACAATAACTTAAAAGAGGTACTAAATAACTTACAAACTGTCTTCTACAATTGAATGGATCATGACAAGTTCACTTCAATCGTCACTTGTAAAGTTTATTTAGATACATTTGATCTAATTTACAATTAGCTAACAAATCAATCACCATGACTGCAGTGTATGCATCTGCTGAAAATCCTCGACAAACCATTTCACAATGAAGTTCTGTTGCCATTGATGTGTCATTGTTTCAAAGAGGCCATTGGATCATAATATTATAAATGTAACTATAGTTAGGCAAGAAACCACTGGCTTCCATTTTCTAAACATCTCATTTGCGTCACTTAGTAACCCATTTCTATAAAGTCCAAAAATCATTATAGTATATGTCTTAACATTAGGCTTTAGCCCATTGATAGAGAGGCTACAAAATAATTCCTTCACATATTCAACCTTGCACATACCATCAATGAGGATATTACAGTTTCTACAAAGTCCAAAAATCATTATAGTATATGTCCTAACATTATGCTGCAGCTCATTGATAGAGAGACTACAAAATAATTCCTTCGCATATTCAACCTTCCCAACCTTGGACATACCATCAATGAGGATATTACCGTTTCTACAAAATCCAAAAATCATTATATTATATGTTCTAACGTTAGGCTACAGCTTGTTGATAGAGAGAATACAAAATAATTCATTCGCATATTCAACCTTCCCAACCTTGCACATACCATCAATGAGGATATTACCGTTTCTACAAAGTCGAAAAATCATTATTGTATATGTCCTAACATTAGGCTGCAGCTCGTTGATAGAGAGACTACAAAATTATTCCTTCGCATATTCAACCTTCCCAACCTTGCACATACCATCAATATTCGGACCAGTAAAATTGGACACTTGGATGTCATAATGATTGGTTACCTCGAGCAGCGTAGGAATCAGGCCTACTCATACCATAATGATGGATTTGCCACCCTAAAGCGTGAAGATTCAATCTTTGATGGAAGAACTCACTAGTAGAGGTCGTTTCTCATAGGCAGAGGTCACTTCTCACAAGCAAAGGTCGTTTCTCATAGGTAAAGGTTGCTTCTCACAAGACTCGAAACTCAAGAAGTCATGTCCTAGCTGTAATCCACTTTGGAATTCTAGACAAAAGATCTTCAGTGCCTATTTAAAGAAGTTCCAACCCTTATAACAAATAAGAGGTGAACACAAACAAAAAAAAGGAGATGAGAGATCACCCAAAAGAAAAAACAGACACAGAGAGTAAAACATCTAAGGGAACACAAAGAATCATCTCGGTTCTTTTTCCTTTTTTCACTCTCTCACCTTGGTATCACTTTGGCTTTTTTCTTACATCATTTTAGTATATATGATTTAATCATTGGAGAGTCCACCCTGGAGCACCATGCTCCGGATGGCTTCCCTTGCAGGTGCACAAGTGCGAAACGAACATGATTACATGAGTAGGTGGCCTCAAGGCTCTCATCTCCCCCAAATCCACAATCTTTTAAAGAAGTCTTCACCCTGTTGAAGGTTAAGAAGATAAGACCACCTTTCGTCATCTTTTTGGCATCAACAGATTGGCGCCTTCCCATATGTGGGAAAGACAAATTCATTTCACAATGCCATTGAGAAAAGGCCTCTAGCTCATCTCATCCTATGGTTCCTAATATTGTAGCTTTGAGATGCTCCATTCTTCTCCCACCAGAATAGAGAAAGATAGCATGACACCTTCAGAGTGATGCACGATTAAACATAACCCTCATCAAACCCTAGGGAGTCATCGAAATCTCGAGATTCACGGTGATCCAATCCAACTTCGTAAGAGCTTACCTCATTAAGTATTTTACAGCCTTAGCTAGCAGAACGGGGTACGAAGAACTCGTGTTCTGACATGACCTCACGGTCCCTACGATAGTACAAATGGTACTAGACTTGGCTTGAACTGAACCTACTCAAGTTAACTACCAAAAAGCCAGCATACTAGCTATCTTGAAAGATCGAGAGAAATAGTCACCTAGACTCGAAGATCGAGAAAAAATAGTCACCTCGACTCAAAATGAGCATCAACACAAGCCTACGTGGGAAGTTTGTGACCAAAGCCAAATTCAACACCTCACAAACTCTCAAGCTCAGCTCTTAGCTAAGTCTAAACCTCATCCTGGCATTTGGCAAAGCGTAGGGGTTTGTGAGCTTCTCAAAGTTCTTTAGAAGCCGTGATCAAAGATGAGCACATCATCGTCGCTTTTAAGGCTCACAACCTCAACATCTTGAACAAAACCAGGTCTCCAAGGGATCCACTCCTCCGCGAAACCACAGATGCAATGAGTCATGATAGCATCAAGGTGTTAAAGATCAAGCCTTACGCAAAAGAGTTCCATTGAGCATATAGAGACAAGTAACTCTCAAATGCTTGCTTATTGAAATTCACAAGCAAATCCATGCTAAACCCTCCCACACACTCTAAAAAAAAGTACAGATCTAGCCTTACACTCTTCTTTAGAGACGATAAAACTCTTTCGAGGTTTGGTATGAGTAACTTACGACTCATCTTTTTGGCAGCCATGGGATAAGAGGAACAAACTCGGGGTTTTACTCATTTCGCTCAACAAGTTGATGAACCACCCTAGGAATACATGGATAACCAGGTTAAAAGATCGACCAAAAGAACAACTATCAAGACCCTCATCAATGGTCTTTGCATTTTTAGCTACAATCACCACTTGCCCAGTGAGCTCCCTAGTAACCATCTTCATCGAGGCAGATAAACCCGCAATAGTCGAAATAAGTCAAGCTCCCCAAGAAAGAAGACTAGTAGATGTTCTAGCTTAGCTCACTCATCACCTACTTAAGACTTACCTAAGTAGTATGGAGGAAGAAGAAACTAAGTCAGATTTAGTCTGTTTGAAGACCAAACACCATGAAGGCATGTTAGCACAAGTAAGCACTCTCAGCCTGAGCAAAAGACCAAAGTCAAATGCTCAAAGAAAAGCTCTTGTAAAAATCCCACTTAGTTCTCCTAAAATGAGGATCTCGAGAACCCGAAGTGAGAGGCTAGAGTTTCATTCAGACTAGCTTCTATTATTCACTACCACTCTAGTAGAAGTAGAGAAATCAAGATCAGAATACAAAGTCTTAACAGTTGTAAAAAAAAATTTGTAAACTCTACGTAATAGAAGTAGTGAAAATGTAAAAGTAAGAGAAGTAAAATAAAAACACTTCATTTAAGAAAAAAATTATTTACATCGGAGGGCTTCAAGGTAAAAGATACATAGAAAAGAAAAGGCTAAAGTCCTATCCTAAGACTACAGCTTCTCATCCCTGAACTCCTCAGCTAGCACTTCGACCTCCTCGATTACCGCAGTCCTCTGTGCCTCCTCAATTGCCTCTAGTCTTACATGCCTAGAGGTATCAGGGATCTTCACATTGTCTTAGTTTAAGTCATGCCACTTCTTGGCATTGACCTCATTTGTTGCATCAATGCCATCAGCATAGTACCTTAAAGCTTACCTTATAAGTTTCTTGTTGAAGTCCTCAAAGTTTCGGTACTTCTCCACACCTTGAAAGCTGGTCACCTCAACCCTGAGTTGGCTCTCGATCCCATGAAATCTGGATATCTCAACCCCTAGCTGGCTCCCAACCTCTAGAAGCTTGTAAACCTCAGTCTTCAAGCGCTCCACCTCTACCATGGCAGACAAGCAATTGACATTCGCCGAGACCAAAGAGACTTGTAGCTTCTCATTCTCAAGCTCGAAGACGTTGGCTCAGCTGGTAAGGGAATCAACTATTCTTTACCTTCACACAACTGTCTCTTATGATCCTCATCATTCCTCCAAAGTCCAACAATAGTGTTGTTCATAGACAGGACGTAGATGTTGAGAAAGTAGGCATGCATGCCAACCTGCATAAAAAACAACTTAGCTCAAAAAAGTTAAGCCAAAGCATACAAAAGTTAAAGATTCAAAGCCTTAGATCTTACCTTGTAGCAATGGTCTAAAGTGTTGACCATCAACTGGTGAAGGGTCATGTAAGGCCCGTACCCTTAATGTAAGGGTAAAGTGGTAAATTTTGAAGTTATTTTGTAATTAATATGCATACATGTGAATTGGAAATTTGAGTTGAAACAGTTTTGAAAAAGAATTTGAAAACACTGAAGAAAAAGAGTTGGAAAATATTCAAGGAAGGAAGGAATAACATTTTAAAATTCAAAAAGATGGGCAAATGGTCGACCAGGGTGGTCAACTAGTAAGGGTAGTCAGTCGGCAAGTGTAGTGGACTAGTTGGTTAGTTAGTCAATCGGTGGTTTGAGTGTTGGCGGTCGGCTAGCAGCGATCAACGGGTCAGTCAGCTGGTAACCTAGTCGGTAGACCGACTCGTTGGCTAGTGAGGGGTGGATCAGTCGACCAATCGATTGGTAACCTGACCGATCAGTCAGTTGGTCGTATATTGGGACGTTTTCACTTGTAAATCTTGAAAATGCATTAGTAACCACTGGTCGAATGGGTGGTCCCCGGTTAGTCAAATTTTTTTTATACGAATAGCCTTCAAACGTTCAAAAATTTCATTTATAAGGTTTTAACTTCATTTCTCTCTACAATTCATTCTCTCTCTAGAAAATATCTAAAAACACTAAAAATTTTAAGGATTTCACAATCCTGCGTTAAATTTGACGGATTCACGGACGAATTTCAAGAATTTTGAAGGAAAAGCTGCGGAAAGGTAAATTTTTAAGAATTCGGTTATAAGATTTCTATTTAAATAGTTTAGTTCTTGTACTTTCCTTAAAAAGGATTTGAATTGGATTGAAACTAAAAGAAAAGGATTTCTATCGAAACTTTGAATTTGAGTTAAGATGAAACATGCATACATATTCATGAATTCAACCAAGTAAAGTGTATAAATTGAATTATGAGACAGTGAAATTGATAAAAATTATTCGGGTTAAGTGGTGATGAGAAATCTGATGGTATTGCTGAGAAGAGCGCCAATGGAAAAGAGGTGATCCACAGATAGCGTTAGCATTACGTGGTGAGTTCAGTTTACTGTTAGTAAGCGAAAAGAACTAAATATATGAATAAAACTTGAAATGAATAATATTATGAGTAAAACTATTGAATATATTATGAATATGTTTGTTTTGATGAAATACATAATAAATGTATTAACTGGATGGTTAAAGAGAGGTATGATTCATGATACGATTGAAAATATGAATATATGATAAATGGATCAAATTATATCCTTGAAAGGATAAGTAAATTCTTATGACAAAAATGAGAATTGATGAAAAGTATATCTTTGAAAAGATAAGAGATACTCATAAATTGAATTATTATGATGAATTGGAGATTTTATGAAAAGAAAATGATTTAAATTATATGATGATACGTTATGCCTGTTTGTGTGTGATTGTTTATATGCATTGTTGGGGCCACTATAGAGATGGAATGTGTGGCCCTGGGGAAGACCAGAACCATAGCTAGTCTGGATGAAAACATGTTGACATGTGGGGAGACGTTCCCAAAGGCTGTACTAAAGACTGGTATGGATACCCAAAAATAGATTAAATTACCTATACTTGTGATAGTATGGATGAGATGAGATGTGAAAAAGAAAATGAAATGATGAGATGTGGAAGTGAGAAGAAATGATTATGCATTCACATTTATTTATTTATAATTATTGAGATGTTAAGATATAAGAATGATTGTGAAATTGTGATGATATGATTGTGAATCTCATTATGAGATAGTTGTGATGAGAAAATGATGAACTTGATATCTATATGATAAATAAAATACATGAAATATAATATGATATAAGGAATGATGAAAATGATATGAGATGAGAATAATTGAATAAATGAAAGTATATTGAATTTTATATATGAATTGTGATTAAAATATGATCAAAAATATATAAATCGAGTACTTCTACTAAATTGAAATTTACTGAGCTTGTGAAGCTCATTCTCTAATATTTAAATAAATTTTAGGTTGCATGCATGACTAATAGATTCTTTGACTTGAGATTCAGAGTTAGTATCTCGGTAAGTCCTTGTGGTTGGCATCCTCGTACAAGAAAAGAAAAGAAAGGCAAGAAAGAAAGAAAAGAATACAAATAAGGAAAAAAAGAGAGAAAAATAGTTGTATATTTATAAAAAGTGTTCTGTATGTTCATGTGTCTTTGTAAATTATAATACAAGTGTTGTAAAGAAATTTTGTATCTCCTCTGTAAAAGAGATGAGGCAAAAATTTGTAATTATTTTCAAGTTATAAATGCAATAGTTGTCGCATATAAGTCATGTTTCGTTATCAAAAGTCAAGATACCATCTTGGGTGGGCTCACCTGGGATGGGTTGTTACAGGTCAGCATTTTCATCAGATCCACATCGGGAGGAAGAATAGAGCCCCTAAAATGTTGGCGAACAATACTCATACTGTCAAAGGTCGAGTCCGTACGCTTCATCTTCCAATTCAGTTGGTACATCTCAAAAGTCAAACTTACAATAGAATTTGAGCTCTCAAGGGCAAAAATGGACTTCTTAAGGGAAATATGATTTGAGTTAAGTGGCATAATAAAAAGAACCACCTCCGAGGAAGGAGCCCTCTCGTTACTTACCATCACCTCAGTCCTCTGCGGGACTTCGACCTCCAACTGTTGTGTGTTTATCCACCTAAATTAATGAGCGAATAATCATACAGTTTTCCTTGCAAGTGCACAAGGTCAACATTAGCATAGTGTGCGAATGCAAGATCATCTCCACAGGGATTAGTAAAGTTCGATTTAGAATTAGTTTCGAAATAATGAAATAAAAACAAGAGAAATAAATATTGAGTTTGAAATAATAAAGATAAAGGCGTAGGGACTTGATATCCACCACTAATCATGCTACCACAACAAAACAGTATGCCAATGCTTTACTCATGTCATGAATACCTAATGTTTGTCAACCCAAGGGCATGGTATCTACTCCTTAAGCTATTGATCTCCCTAAGTAATGAGTTAGGCATGGTATCTACTCTAACTCTTTTCTCTCTCAAGGGATTCAGCATGGTGTATACTGAGTTGTTCCTTAAGAGAGCATAGGATCTGTGGAAATCGACAACCACACGGGACCTAGGGCATGGTATCTACTCTTGGTTTCCCATGTTGATTAACCCAAGAATCCAGCGTGGATATCTTTTGTTACTAATGTTAAACCTAGGACTCGATCATCCAAATTAATTCAACTAACTAATCCATACCACATGCATACGTTGATCAGACACACACATATGAGGAATTTAAATAAAAACAGGTATTAATCAAGTTAAGCAACACAACGTAAATATCACAAAGGCGTCAATACTAAATTTATTTAGTAAACATAATTAGGGCTTCAACCAAGCCCTTACTAAAAGTTTAAGCACACATAATAAAAATAAAGGAAAGAAGAAACCCGAGAGAAAAGTCGTCAATTCTCTTCCACAATTTCCTTCTCCGATCTCCCCGAACAAAAACTAAACTAAAAGGAAGATATGCTCCTCAAAAGGGAGATCATGTTTATGTGTTTTACAAGTCTATTTATAGGGTTCTAAGGACACTTGGAAACCTTAATTTTCAAAACAGGTCTCTAACCCTACTTTCCAAAATAGAAACTACCGTTTTGATGTTTTACTGATGTATGTGTGCTCAATCGCATAAGTTTGCGCTCGAGCCTTCTCTTTGTGCGCTCGATCGCACTCTTCTACAGCTCCCAGTTCCAGTTTTGCTCTTTGAGTTCCAAAATGATTCATTTCTTCCAAAAACCTATAAAAACACAGAAAACACAAAAATAAAGTAAAATGGAATAAAATACGCAAACTAAGAGCTTGATAAATGTAAATTAAGGGGCTTAAATATGAATATTTAAGCACTTATCACACCCCAAAACTTACATATTGCTAGTCCCTTAGCAATACGAAACTAAAACTAAATGAAAAACAACAAAGATAAATTTAGCATTCATGTTTTATTTAAAAACTTTGGTTGCACAGAAAACGATGACGAAAGTTCATGAGTAAGCTTATAATAAAAACACATTTTTACAATGAATAAGGATTTTAAAAGTTCATGTTACTTACACAAGGCCAGTTTAAGGCATCACAAGTTGACTTAGTGTATGTGGTGGATTAGCACAAAAAAGATAGAACTTCCAAATATTTCAAATGTATAGTGTTTCGGTGTCCAAACCCTTCATCGAATTCCTTGTTAGACGAAACAAAAATGGCATAGTTTTTACTTCTTTCCTTTTTCTTTCATCATGAGATCTTTGCCATGTTGAGTTCCATTAAGCTTTCTAATTGACCCTTGTAGCGAGTGTTTAGCCAATAACTCCCAAACCAGATGGTTCTAGGGCATTAGGTGTGAAGACACCCCTAAGGACTTATTAACTCGAGTCAAAAAGGCTACGATACTAACAGGTCGTAATGCTTCCAAACAAAAATCCTCACCTTTTGACGTGAACGCTCACTGCTTACTGAGGCGAGAGGTCCAGTTACTCAGCGAAAATTTTTATGATCATTAAATGTTTAATCCCCACATTTTGACGTGAACACTCAATGCTTACTGAGGCAAGAGATCCAGTTACTCAGCGAAAATTTTAATTAATGATCATTAGGAGCATTTTATTTTCTCTTTTTGCATGATGGACATTTTTCTCTTTATTTGTCTATGCCAAAGTGTTTCTCTAACAAGTTATTTGATTACGGTTAAGTCATGGAAACATATATATTAAAATTACATGTCATACCCCACACAAATGCGTGCTAATATGCTCGTGTCAGATCTGGATCAAACTCGTGAATTCTTAAGTGCCTTGAGGTAGGTAACTAACTTTTAAAATTATTATTACTAGACTATGTGTTCTAGATTTTAAGATTACTAATGAAGTTTTATCATAATATTTGTTGTAAACAACCAAATTTTTTTTTTCATTAAATATGAATGTGTATTTATCTAAAAAAAAGTGGGACAAAGTGTGTGGATGTGTCTCCTATACCCCCAAACTTAAATTACACATTGTCCCCAATGTGTGAATAACATGAAAAGATTTGACCTGGGAGATAGAGAACTAGCTGGGTCGGCATGGCTCATAGCATACCCCCAAACTTGAAAAGATGCATATATTGTCCCTAAAAAAGAAAATTTAATATAATACGGGAAAACAAGAAGTACTAAAAATAAATAAATAACAATAAATACGTAAAACAATAAAAATAAAAGGATAAGCTATGGGGTGCCTCCCATGAGCGCTAAGTTTAACGTCTTCAGCCGGACTAAGCCTTATTTTTTCCCAAAACTGAGATTGGCAGCAACTAGCACAGGTAGTGTCTTATTCTCTCCCATATAAGCATAAGTCAAATGCTTCAACAATTGCTTCAACTCCAAATTTGGTGCTTGGACAATAGAAGGAAAAAAAATAGTATTAGTAGGCACATTAGGTTCAAATGGATCGGTGTACTTACTTGGATGCTTTGGAGAAGCCTCTAGAAGGTGCACAGTTTCAATGATGTCATCAGTAACATCCTCAGATTTTGGCTCAACATCTGATCCTTTAAAACAATGGGTGAGGGTGGTCTCCAATAGATCAATGTGATGGACGTGAAAAACTTGCTCAACAACACCTTGCTATCGTTCACTCAGCTCTTTAGCCAATTGCCCCACTTGTACTTCCAATCTTTGAATGACTTGTTCATGCCTTGCAGTGGTTTGTCTTATCTCAGTCCGAAATTGCCTTTCCTCTGCCATAAACTGATCTTGTGAGGTCATCAATTGTTGTTGCTGAGTTGCCAACTGCATCACAAGACTCTCTAGGTCGCTTTTCTTTGATTCGGGAACTAAGTGGGCTGCTTGTTGGGAGTTCCTTTGTTGCTCTTGAAAGTTCAAGGCATTTTGATCGTTGCTCCATGAGAAGTTGGGGTGAGTCTACCATCTAGGATTATAGGTATTTGCATATATATTGTAGTTCTTCGGTCCCACATGATTTGCTTGCTCTTGATCTGCAGATGAATACAAAGGGCAAGTGTCAGTAGTGTGATCAAAACGAAAACATATAGCACATACCTAGAGTTGTTTGGCTCGTGGACTAGGTGAGATATTTTGAGCAGTCATGGCTTTTATAAGCATATCTAGCTTCCTCTCCATAGTAGCTAGATAAGCATAACTAGTTTCCACCATAGGTGCTTCTCCTTTAAATGAATTAGTTGAAAAGCTTTAGTGTAGTAGTTTCAGTACTGCTTCTCGAGTACTCTCTAGAGCTTTTGTGCTCGAGCGCACCAAGAACAGCACTCGATCGCACGGGAATTGCGCTCGATCGCAATGAGAACAGAAACTCCTCCTCTGCACACCTGAACAAAAACAGAAAATGTAAAGAAGGAATAAATCTGATTTTTGATAAAAATAAAAATAAAACGGAATAGAATAAAATAAAATAAAATAAAAAAACTAACGAAAATAATTCCAAAAAGAAATTTAGCACAATCCTCGGCAACGGTGCCAAAAACTTGTTGTGTGTTTATCCACCTAAATTAATGAGCGAATAATCGTACAGTTTTACTTGCAAGTGCACAAGGTCAACAGTAGCATAGTGTGCGAATGCAAGATCATCTCCACAGGGATTGGTAAAGTTCAATTTAGAATTAGTTTCGAAATAATGAAATAAAAACAAGAGAAATAAATATTGAGTTTGAAATAATAAAGATAAAGGCGTAGGGACTTGATATCCACCACTAATCATGCTACCACAACAAAACAGTATGCCAATGCTTTACTCATGTCATGAATACCTAATGTTTGTCAACCTAAGGGCATGGTATCTACTCCTTAAGCTATTGATCTCCCTAAGCAACGAGTTAGGCATAGTATCTACTCTAACTCTTTTCTCTCTCAAGGGATTCAGCCTAGTGTATACTGAGTTGTTCCTTAAGAGAGCATAGGATTTGTGGAAATCGACAACCACACGGGACCTAGGGCATGGTATCTACTCCCGGTTTTCCATGTTGATTAACCCAAGAATCTGGCATGGATATTTTTTGTTACTAATGTTAAACCCAAGACTCAGTCATCCAAATTGATTCAATTAACTAATCCATGCCACATGCATACGTTGATCAGACACACACATATGAGGAATTTAAATAAAAATAGGTATTAATCAAGTTAAGCAACACAACGTAAATATTGCAAAGGCGCCAATACTGAATTTATTTAGTAAACATAATTAGGGCTTCAACCAAGCCCTTACTAAAAGTTTAAGTACACATAATAAAAATAAAGGAAAGAAGAAACCCGAGAGAAGGGTCATCAATTCTCCTCCACAGTTTCCTTCTTCGATCTCCCCGAACAAAAACTAAACTAAAAGGAAGATACGCACCTCAAAAGGGAGATCATGTTTCTATGTTTTACAAGTCTATTTATAGGGTTCTAAGGACACTTGGAAACCTTAATTTCCAAAATAAGTCTCTAACCCTACTTTCCAAAATAGGAACTGCCGTTTTGATGTTTTACTGATGCGTGTGCGCTCGATCACATGAGTTTACACTCGACCACAAGGTTGCGCTCGAGCCTTCTCCTTGTGCACTCGATCGCACCAAGCACTGTGCTCGATCGCACTCTTCTGCAGCTCCCAGTTCCAGTTTTTCTCTTTGAGCTCCAAAATGCTTTCTTTCTTCCAAAAACCTATAAAAACACATAAAACACAAAAATGAAGTAAAATGGAATAAAATACGCAAACTAAGAGCTTGACAAATGTAAATTAAGGGGCTTAAATATGAATATTTAAGCATTTATCACCAACCTTGGCTTCTCAATTATTTTTCTCTCAGTGGTAAAGTCCTCAGCCATTGGCACCTTGGTTTGTTGCACCTCAGCAAGCTCCTTCGTGGTCTTCTTAGATTTAGACCGCCTCACCTCAGTTTGTTAGACCAAAGGATTCTCCTTACTAGCCCTCTTCCTTCCAGTAGAGTCAAATGAAATGGCACTTGCAGCCTTAGCCCTCTTCATCTAGTGAGCCATCACGGCTGCTTCAGCTGGGTTCAACATGGTGTCTGCTACGAAGAAAGATAACCAAGGTCAGAAGCAAAGAAATAAAAAGCCAAAAAGCAGCTAAGGTACTCTTTACTACCATCAAAGGACCTTGGGTCATGAAAACTAAGCTGATAGGTCCTCAACAGTTTCTCATTAATAAGGTCTTTGCCAGATATCCTAGGCCTGAACCCTAAAACCTTATTAATCGCCCTATGATCTTCATCACTCAAGGTCGAAGGCTCATTTTGATCAGGTATATATCTAGAGCTCCACTCTAGCAAAATATGATGAGATTTTGGTCCCTCCACAAAAAAAAAATAATTTTTTTC
Source organism: Bretschneidera sinensis (assembly GCA_023935145.1). Lineage (NCBI taxonomy): Eukaryota > Viridiplantae > Streptophyta > Magnoliopsida > Brassicales > Akaniaceae > Bretschneidera > Bretschneidera sinensis. Next base: position 23,264,504 of record CM043697.1, on the reverse strand, counting down.
CAGAACTTAATCGAGGAAAGACTATCCAGAATCATCCTTTCGGTCCTTAGGTAGAAGTTAAATCACCCGTTGTTAGCAATGCTTCTTCAAGGTGTAAAAACACATGAACATCTGCACTTTGGACTTCCTGTTCCCTCTACTATACCTTGTATTCTTCCTCAGAGCTAACATGAACCCCACAAAACTCCCCATCCCATTTGGGGAAAGCTGGGTAAGGCAAACCCTATAGTGGTTAATTATCTCCCTAAGATCAAGGTTAAAAGGGAACCTCAACACTACCTTTAAATAGTCAAAGTAGTAGTAGATAGAGTACTACTCCTCATCTCTCAAAGGGACACAAGCCTTCTCCTTGGGCTTAGGATGCCTAACTCTCCACTAAGGAGGGAGAAAGAACCTAGTTGGTATAGATTCAAGATCAGATTTCAAAATTTGATTGGTATCCTCCCAGCTTGAAAGCCCTACTAGTGGAAGCAACTGTAACCTCTTGAGAATAATTTTATTCCCCACTATATACCTTCTCCCTATTTTTAGAGTTAGCATCTCTTCTCTCAACCTCCACTTTTCTAGATCTACCAAACCCAGAAGTAGACATGGTTTGAAAAAAGAAAGAGAAGAAGAAAAGAAGTCATACCAAAAACGAAGGAATGAGACTAAAAACCTAAAGAAAGAAGAGGACTATTGAAAGAACTCTAAGGAAATTTGAAAACTCGACAAATTTGAATGGATGTAAGTAAAGGAAAAAAAAGGAATGAAATGCAAGGTGTCCCTTAAATACCCTTTTGTCAAATGAGCTTGTTACCCAAACACGTTGTTAATGCACCAATTACATTGACATGATAAAAAGTGTTTCGGGCATTTGAAGCATTCACTCATCATTAATGTTATAGCTCACAAGGGGGAGAACTAAACACTTCTCTCTCACACATGGGTTTATAAACCTTGATTGTACATTTCTATCTGGCCTCATTAAGCCCAATATCAGAATTAAAGTCTCAACTATAAAAGCCCCACCTACATGGAGTTAAAGCCCACACAACCACACGACTCCATCCAAGCCCATCCAATAGGAGTTGACTATAGTTAATAATTCATTTCGAATGGGAACTACGGTTTCCACGCTATATAGTCTCACCCAGGATCAATAGGAATTACGACTCCATTCATCACTTATATCTAATAGGTGTTGACTACAGTCAACATTTCTTACCGAAGTGGAACTATGACTTCCACGCCATACAATCCCACACCGGATCAAGAGGAATTATGACTCCACTCATCACTTCCATCCAGCAGGTGTTGACTACAGTCAATAATTTTCCCCGAAGTAGAATTATGACTCCACGCCATTGTAATACCCGTATTCATAAAGAAAGGGTAAAGAAGTAATTTAATAAATATGACATGGAATTAAAATAATATATATATGCGAAAGATTTAATTTTTATAAAACAATTCTAAAAAACGTCCAGATAAAGGAAAAAAGAAAAAGAAAAAAAAGTTTCTTTAAAAAAAATTGAATGTGGCAACACCTGGCTTTAGGTGTTGCCAAAATGACTTACCTATTTTCTACGTGCAACAGCAAGCAAATGGAGCGGTGTGGTGCCGCGTAATTCCATTATTTATATGGAATTGTTTTATTAGTTTACCAAATCCTATTTGGTTTTCTTCAAACTCAAATCTAAATTACTCTATTTCTTTAAACATTTGGGGACCGAAAGAAAGGTTGAAAGAGTAAAATTTTGAAGAGGTTTACGGGAGAATTTCATATAGAATCACGGGAAGCTCTAAGAAAAACATAAGGTAATAACATGAAGTTTATTTTTGAAATTTAGCATACATGAAATTCCCAGAATTCAAAGTGGGAATTTGCAAAGGCTGTGAATTATGAAAAAATAAATTAGAATTTAATATGAATATTATGTTAGGTGTTGACGATCAGCAACCGAGGGAAATTGCTGAGAGAAGCAGGAAGCTAAGAAGGTGATCCACGGGTAGCTTTAAGTGCTACGTGATAAGTTAGATTTACTTTAAGTAATCAAGATAAATATGAAATATATAAACCTATGATTTGATAATAGATGAAAGTTGTTTGATAGGTATAACTGATATGTGGAAAGTTACTATATGAGAAGTAATATTATTGGAATAATGAGTCGATTAAATAATGAAGGGGATAAATGAAATTTTTGATGAGTTATGGTAGATAAATTGATGTGATATATGAGGAGAAGAAATTAGTGAAATTGATCAAACAGTAAATTAAGAAAAGGCAGGATAGCTAAATTTAATGTCTGAATACATGTTTGTTGTTATATTACTGTTCATATGCATATTTCATATCATTGTTCATATGCATATGCATGAAATAAAAGAACCAGGAGGGGATCAGTCTAAATGAAAAACCGTGACAACCAGTATATGCTGGAAATAAATGAAAACCGTGATAGCCGGTATATGCTGAAAAACTAGGAGGGGGCTGGTCTAAATGAAACAAAAGAACCGGGAATGGGCCAGTCTAAGATAAAAATATGTCAACATGTGGGAAGACGTTCCCTAATAATAATTCATGTATTGCATTTGTTTTAAATATTGATTGTATTACTGAAATGCTGAAGTGTTGTTTGTTATTTTAAATTTATAGATGAATGAGTCTTACAGAGAGACAATTATGGTGAGAAAGAAACATAGAAGTGTGATATGATAAGAACTATCTAAATGGTAAACTATATGTTGTGAACCTCAGAGGTAATTATGAGATAATTGATGGTCCTAAGGTGAATAAATATATAAGAAGAAGATATTGATAAAGAATGAAACTTATGATGTGAGTAGTGATAATAGAATGTTATTATCAAGTTATATGAGATATAAATAATTAAATATTAAAAGATTATTTATAAGAATTGAATACTTCTAGTAAATTTAATTCACTGAGCTTGTGAAGCTCATCCCTTGACGTTAAAAGATTTCAGGCAGTCGAATTATTATCTGTAAGCCATGTGGTCCACGTGCTCAGACTAATGAAAAAAAAATATTTGTAAATATTCATGCATACTATGTTGTATACAATGTTTAAGTTGAGATCTAGATGACGTATCTTCCCTGATAAGGGTTGAGGATTGATAATTCCAGTTGATAAATTTTTATTGTTGCATATATGTGTCGTGTTGGGATTTTCAAAATGTGATGACACCGTCTCGGGGGTGGCCAACCCGGGATGGGTCATTACAGCCATACAGTCCCACCCGGATCAACGTTAATTACGATTCCAATCATACAAACCCAATCAAAAAGGAATTAAGGCTCGTGCCCCATAATTCCTATCAAAGTGGAGTTGTGACTTTAGCTATACAATTTTCGTCGAAGTGGGATTACAACTTCTATACATCATAACTCCACTATAGTGGAAGATGAATTAAAGCTTCAGTCACCCTACCACTAAAGTGGAATCGAGGCCTTAGTCCTTTAGAAAGAGAACTACGACTTCTATGCCTCATAGTTCCAACCAAATTAAAAAAGGAATTAAGGCTCGTGCCCCACAATTCCTACCAAAATGGAGTTGTAACTTTAGCTATACAATTCCCGTCGAAGTGGGATTACGGATTCTATGCCTCACAATTTCACTTGAGCAAAAGAAGAATTAAGGCTTCGATTATTATAGTTATAGTAATAATTATTATAATTATACTAATTATTATTATAATTAATAATAATATCATTATCATATTAAATAATAATTATCTTAATAATAGTAATTATAATAATTATAGTTATTATAATTGTAAAAATAATAACTATACCAATTCTTTATTATAATATTATTCTTTTAATAATTGCTATAGTTATAATTATAATTATATTACTAGTAGTAATTATTAATATAATTTTATTATTATACTATAATTATTGTTATTATTATATTGATAATAATAATAATATTTATTATCATTATTATAATAATTAGAATTTAATAATGTGATTATAATAAAATATAATAATAAAAATAGTAATAATAAGAATTATATTTATAATTATAATAATCATAATAAAAAAAATGGTGAAATTTTAAGATATATGAAGAGTTTGGGAATTGTTGGGAATGATGAATAGTTAAGAGTAATATGGTCTTTTGATTTATTATCTTACGTTAATACAAATTAGTCAATTCCATGAGCCAAACATAAGATTAAGATAATATCATTTTAATCCTTTATAATCTTATCTTACTATAATCTTAATTACATTCTATTATAATTTTGTTCGTGAAACAAACGAACCTTTTATCTTGAAGCTTTATAATTATTTTAATTTACTTTCCTATTTTATGAGTTAATAGTTATTTTTTGAAGACTAAAATGCCTAAGGCCCTGAAAGTACTGGTACTTGGTAGTAATTATATATATATATATATAGTGCTACTGTTCGGGTTAATATTATTTTAGATGTGAGAGAGGCTACTAGGTTTTGCAAATCTGAAAAACTGTTCAATTGATAGCATCCATTAATCTGGGGTCTTGCTACAATTGGCTATGTATGATAGCATATTTACTCAAAATTGAGGTCATCCTCTTGGTTTCCTTGCTCAAATTTGAATGGAAGTTGGAGTTCACATAAAAAAAATACTTAAAAAGTTGAAAGATTATTATATTTAAGTGCTATTGATCAAATATTTGAAAGTTATGGTTGCAATTTATCAATTTATCTTAAAGTTGTTTTCAACTATCTTATTTTTAAGAAGAAAAATATGTCATTTTTAGATATTGAACAAACTTGAATATTGTATTTGATGAGTTGGTTGCTCATATTTTATCAAATTGTGAAAGTTATATTGCATTTTTTTATTTTAATTTTTAAGAATTTATTTAACAAACAAACATGATATGACCAAGGGAAGAGTGCTGTCATATTTGATCGATGATATATAAAAAATACTAACATTTTAAAAATAAAATAACATTAATTATTTTCAAGTATTTGGTGTGTGTTTAAAAAATTATATTTAGTAAATATGAGAAATAAAATTAATTTTAGATATTAAAATTTAAACTGAACACTAAAAACTAAAAGCTGAAAACAATTACAAGAAAGTGTAATCAAAACAGTTTTCTATTTTCAAAACAGTTTTCAATCACTGATTATCCAAACAACATTTCACTTAAAATTGTTTTGGAAACAATTTTCAAACACTGTTATCCAAACATATTTTCAAATACTAAAAATTGAAAACTCTTTTCAAAAACAATTTTCAAACGCTAAAAACTAAAAATTAAAAATTATTACGAAACATCCCCTAGATGTCGTTCGCGCGGTCGCGCACTCTACTTTGAGTTAGATGATGTAGGACCCACGAAGAAAGCGTAACTGGCTAACTGGACCCAGCGCTCGTTTAATTTAGACAGGAGTTTTCCACTTTTTTCTTTTACATTTATAGCATTAACGAAACAAATAGAATAAAAGGAAGCCGTATGGACGAAGGAATGGGATTTCAGATTTGAGCATCTCTTTCTTTCCCATATTTCTCATTTATGCCTTTGAGAGAAAGAGGGTGAATTTTGTAAAGGAAAGAGTGTTCTTATTGTGAAATGGGAATACTGTCGAACAAGATTTCGAGAGATGAACTGAAGCCTGGAGATCACATCTACTCGTGGAGGCATGGCTACGTTTACGCCCATCACGGTTCCCTCTCTCTCTGCCCTTCTCTCTTTATTCAATTTTCTCTCATATATCTATATATATATTCGTAGCTATTTGATATGTAAATCGCTCTCTCTTTTCAACATGTACTATTTATAGTTATTGCTTTCGTTAATATTAGATTCCTTTTATTAGTATCCAATCATGCGTATATATAGATCAGATTATTTAATTGCTTTGCTTTGCGTTGTTGTCTTCACTGATGTTTTTGCGGCGTTGTTAATATTCTATTTTCTTCAAATAAGATACTTTTATGATTCTCGGGTATGCTAGATTGGTAGGTAATAGCACCCTTAAACATCTCCGGTATTTATCACATTTGCCAATCAATATTGGCGATCAAACCCCCCATTCTTCTACTTAAAAATATACAATTGTATGTAAATGGATAAATGGTTATCTACGTAGCTAATTGCTAATCAGTGTGGGAATCTTTGTTTCGTAGCGGCTAAGATTTCATGAATGCCAGAGCACTGATGTCGGTCTGGACTCGTTACTAAAAAGTGCATCATCTATGTAGGTTTAGAATATTTTGAACGATTAAATGAAATATGTACAATTAAATTTGCAGGCCTGCCCCTACAGTTTCAATCAAGTTCTAGTCGCTAAAGATTCAGTTTGGTGGATTTTTTTTCTTAAAAAAATTAAACATTTTAGCTATGTGAAAGTTTCTACTAGTAGCACACATATGGTTCCTGATTCTCTCTCTCTCTGAAAATTTAACTGGTTACACACAAAAATAAATAAATAAATAAATAAACCAGCATCACATGCACAAAACTGATTGTAAAAAAATAATAACAAAAGGCAAGCAGCTGAATTTGAATTAGCAGCTTTACCTCAAAGTCTCAAATGACAATAAAAAACAAAAGTGATTGTAAATAAAGCAACAAATTGGTTGTAATTTGTAAACAAAAAAAAGAATGCAACTTCAGTGAGCACTGTTCTGCGACTGCACAACAGCACTTTGAGCAACGAGCAATGATCAATGATCTGTGACTGCACAGTAGTATCTTGAATTTTGAAGCAGCAATTTGCATGTACCTTGAATCAACATCTGCAATCATAGAGAGAAAGAATCAGATAATGAGTTAATGTCGAGAGGAAGAGAGAGAATGACGAAAGGGACTGAGGGAGAGGGAGAGGGAGAGAGAATGACAAGAGGGGGATACATACCTGGCGGCTTTGGAAGCCTGGGTTAGGGTAAGAGATGGGTACACTGCCAGGTTTGGAAATAAAAAGGGTTATATAACTATTAACTATATGTAGAGGAGGAGTATATTGGGGAATTAACTTATAAAAAAAAAAAAAAGTACATTGGGGAATTAATTAGAAATCAGGGATATTTTAGTAATATATCGGCGGCAGGGCAGGAACTCTCTAATGCATCTCCGCACTGCACCCGCTCCAGAGCAGCATTTTACTTGTATCCACCCTTGTTCCTGTTTTTCCTGAAACAAAAGCCCCGTCTTGGGTCATTTTTACAGTTTTTAGCCACATGAAAAACAAATTGGGTAAGTGAAGGGTGAAGGGCATGTAGTGGTGGACTCATAACCTAATGGCTTAAGCTTTTGGGTTCAAGTGATGTCCAACATTCACATGTTTAGGCCTTTATTTGGTGACTCTCCAGACCCAATTTTCTCTTCAACTAGGGTTGTTTCATCCCAGACAAGTAGTATAAGAGACAATGGTTTGGCTTGAGCATGAAGACCATGTAGTTGACTTTAGAGTGCTTGTGTGATATGTGTTGCGAGCATTATTATGATATTCTCCTATAAGCATGCCTGCAGCTGGGAACCAAAGTGGTGATCGATGCTAATAAGATTCCAAGTGGGTCGATTTGAATACGGTCAGAGTGTCGGATTGGTTTAGAGGCACATAAGGCACAAGGGTGAAGCCCACTTTAGCAGCTGTACTGTGGGTGTATGTTATTCTTACGGTGTAGTTAATGGAGCTCAGTTGTTTTGAAAACAGGTTTGTGGTTCTTTGCGCCTCATAGAGAACAAAGGTGGTTTCCTGGATGTGTCTACTAGACCGTAATGTGAGCTTGGAGTGTCTAGGTATGGTGCTAAGGGGGAGTTGACTAGTCTCACATGTGAAATGGGGAGATTTGTTGAGCTTCTCATGTGAGTATCCTACATAGAGAAGAAAGTTGATAAGTGAAGGGCATATATATGGTGGTGGGCTCTAGGTTTTTGAATTCAAATGGTGTCCAACATCATATATTTTAACCTTTACTTGGTGGACATCCCTAGCCCAGTTTAATTTATACTGTTTCATCCCGAACATAATAAGACAACAATGTTCTCTCAAAGGGTAATTTCATTTTTAAATGGGGACATTTTTGTCAATTGTAGTATAAATAAAAATTTGAGGAATGATAGAAACTTTCAATGGAGTACCATTAGAATACTTATGTTTAGACAATGATATTCCGTATTTTATTCCAAGGTGAAGTGCTATAATATATGATGCTTCAATCTTTGTGATTTGTTGTTGGTCCTCTACATTTTCAGAACCATCAATAGCCAAGGGAGTATGGATTTAACTTCTTCACACTATAAACCAATGATTGATCTTATTGATCATTTTTTTTAATTGGAATCCTTAAGCACTTTGATACTCTTGATGTATGACTTTCATTCTAATGATGCTGGAAATATTTCTTTGTTGATTCTTTTTATTTAAAGAAGAATTAACCATTTAGGGAGTACATGACAACTTTGAAGCATGCTACTGTTTGAAAATGGTTGGAGTGCTAACTATAACATTTTCTCATAAAATAGAACATCTATCTAATGCCACTTAAAGATTCTTAAGTTCTCAAGCTAGATCTAATGGGACCTTATTTGTTCTTTGAAGTTTTTTAGAGGTTTCTTTAGATTATTGTTTGATTGATTAGTAACTAACCTTGTCAAGGTTCCTCGATCAAGAATAATGGGTTTAGAATTAGGAGGAATAGTGTAGAGAAGGAGAGTGAGGACAGAAACAAAATAACGAAATCCTTGGTATGGATCGTGCACAAAGAGAAAGGACTAAGCATCAAAAGGATACCTTGGTAAAGTAAGATTGGCAACGCTTTGTGTGTAGAGTCTACATATCTTTGGTGAGGGGAGGTAATGTAAAGTAATGCAATGGGTGTTGGAACTTTCTTACTTGAGTGAGATATGGTAAGGTGAGATAAGCTAAGGTGATAGAAGTGTAGATCACCTCAACTTAGGGAAATTTTTTGGCATTGAATCCTCTAAAGCTTTTTTTTTTTTTTTTTTGGGAAAAGTTTTGGGGCATTGAACCCTCTCAAGCTCCACCAAAGGAGTGTCCACTAGGCCAAAAGCCTAATGGCATTAGAATCATGTTGCTTCTCCTTTAAATTTCTTATTTGTTGTTATTTATTTTGTTTCTTTGTTTTCTTTCACAATAACTGAGCCAAGCACAAGTAAGAATTGTTCAATTGTTGTTTGATGTGGTTAAGAAATTTGTTGTGATTCCACTGTTTCTTTAATAAATCATAAGCTTGATAAAGTGTTTTAATGTTTGAGCATGTAGATCATTTCTAATTGCATGCATTTGGGCCTTAGTTGTCCTCTGGAACTTTATAGTCTATACTCATGTAAGCATGGGCTATTTATGCCCCTATTATGGAGAGATTTGAAAAGAAGCTAGTCGAGTGGAAGAGAAATTATTATTCTAAGCGGGGACGCTTAACTCTCATTAAGAGTACCCTTCCGAGTCTCCCATCTACTTTATATCTTTTTTTTCTTATTCCATGTGAGATTGCTACGATTGGAGGGCATTCAACGGAGATTTCTTTGGGGTAATTTGAGGGAAGATTTTAAATATCACTTGGTGAGATGGGGAGTTGTCAAGCAACCCATTGATCTAGGGGGTCCTCGCCTCAAATCTTTGGTTCTCTTCAATAAAGCTCTTCTTTGAAAGTGGCTTTGGAGATTATTGGTGGATAAGGATAAGTTATGACATAAGATTATTGTGGCTAAGTTTAGGGTGAGCATAATGGGTGGATTTCTAGGGAAAGACGTGGCACGTATGGTGTGGGGGTTTGGAAGTGGATTAGAAAGGGTTGGGATGATTTTCTTCCTCATGTGCTTTTTGTGTGTGGTAATGGGAATGGTATTCGGTTTTGGCATGATATTTGGTTCGGCGATGTTTCTTTGAAAGTATAAGTCCCGGAGGTTTTTGCTCTTGCTAGAGATAAAGAGACTTTGGTGAGCTCTTGTGTGAGCTCTCATTATGGGGAGCTTGTTTGGGACATTGTCTTTACCCGAGATGCGCATGATTGGGAATTAGGGGATCTGTTTAGTTTTTTTGAAAGCATTCAAAAGGAGAAAGTGAACTTGCTTGAGGAAGATAAGGTTAAATGGAGGTTGAACTCGGGTTGTAAATTTGAGGTTAAGTCTTATTACAAGAACTTTTTTTGCTTGAAAATTCAGAGGGTTTGGACATCATCCCTTGGAAAGCTATTTGGAATAACTTAGCTCCCACAAGCAATATGCTTTCCTCCTTCCTTTCTTTGCATGGGAAGCTAGTTTTTTTTTGGGGGGGGGGTGCATTCTTACTATTGATAATCTTCGAAAAAGAGGAAAGGTGTTGGTGATTATGTGTTACCTTTGCAAGGAGAGGGCCGAGTCCATTTATCATCTTCTTTTGGGATGATCTTTCACTAGACACCTTTGGGAGTTGGCTTTTAGTTTGGTGGGGATTTATTGGGTGACTGCCGATTCAATCCAAGGTGAGATGTGGGCTTGGTCCAGGGTGCTCGAAGCATAGGAGGAAAGCATATTACTTTATTCCACTTTCCATTTTTTGGGTGATTTGGTTGGAACAGAATATGAGAGCTTTTGATGGAAAGAAAAAACCATTATCCATCATCAAGGATGGATGGCTTCACACTTTTTGGGTTTTAGGTTAATGAGAAATTTTTTTGTAAATGATGAAGATATCGTAGATCTCTTCGAGGTTCTACCTTGTTGGTAGCTTTTTGTATATGGGCGGTACCCCTTTGGTACCTTTTTTTAAATAATATTCTTTTACCTATAAAAAAAAGCCCGGGTTATTTACAGTTTTGACACTTTGCAATCAGAGCCTGGCAATTTAAGTGTGTGCAAAATTAATGGAAGACTTGTAAAGAGTGTTCAGTAGCTATGCATACAGAACTACTTATTAAAAAAAGCTATGCATACAATACTGTTTTTTTTTGTTTTTTATTTTTAAATTGGGCTAAACAAGGAGAGGTAGCCCTCCATCCCTTATCCCTCTCCTCCCTGCATACAACACTGTTGCGGAATTTAGGTTGGAATAAAATTGAAGTAACATGAAATACGTACAAATATTGGATATGGTATGAGAACTGGCTGGAGAAGGAATGGGCGCACTTCATAATATTGAAAAAATGACCTTCATATTTCTTTGCAATTCGAGGTCTGAGAAGGAAGATGATAATTCCTATCTAAAGAGAACTTTGAATCATATTAGTTTCTTTGCTAGTTGGGGTTTCCAGTATTGTTATTTGTGTTCTTTGGAGGTATGCAGAATAAAGACATTAATGGCGCGATGTTTGCTCCTCTGCGTACATTGTTTGTTGACTTCTCAGTTTGGGTTAACAAGTGAGGGAAAGAGTAAGTGCTCACTTCAACATACGGGCTAAGCTCAATAATTGAAAAGGTTTTGCCGAGCTAGTGATAGAGGATGGCTAGTGTCTTGACCATAAAATAGATTAGTGGCAAGAACATAAGCAAGGCCTTATTGTCTGGGAAGGGAGAGATTACAAGGATACTCACTTTAATTTTAAAGTTAGATTGGTGGAGTGAAGTGCAGTTCTGTTATTATGATACTGTCTAGTACAATTAAAATGTGGGACATTTTTTGAAGATAGCTTTGTGGTACACAATGTTTGGCTGGTTAGTACACGTTTAGGGAACATGTGTGGCTAAGATGAGACCGTTCAGCTATGCTTCAGGCACCTAGATCTAAAATCTGAAACAAAAAACTGGCTTGATCCTTGACTCCTTATGTACAATCTTCTAAATCATTAGGGCTTTTCTGCATCAGATTTCCCTGAGGCTCATGTAACAAAAGCTCCATATTGCTGATACTGAACATTACATTGAAAATACCATCTGAACCTTTCTACATGGACGTATGAATTTGGACTTCTGTCAATGGCTCCTTTCAATCATTCATTTTCTCTATAATTGCTTTTGTACTGTTAGTAATGAGATTTTGTTTGTCAATCTCATTTTTCTTTGCTTCTGCAGCTTAGTGAATATAAACTTGAAGGTAGTCTGAAATGAGATTTTGATTATATAATCTAGTCAAGTACTTTCTTTATGTGGTATTTGTATAATAACACCTTGCTTATTTTGAACTCTTGACTACCAGTTCATTTATTGCCTTAACACATGATGTTCCTTTTAAAACATTATGCAGCACCTGAGTTCTTTGAAAATTCTTTGAAATAAGTGGTGCAGTTGTGTGCCTAGCGGCTCCTAGTGATTGTATAAAGAACTTTTAGTTCGATAATTGTTGATAATTTTGTAACCACAGCTTTGCTAACCAGTGTGCCATATGACACTAGGGATATATGTAGGTGAGGGAAAGGTCATCCATTTCACTCGGGGAGCGGGCCAGGAAATTGGGACTGGAACTGTCCTAGATCGCATCATTTTTTCCTCCTCTCCTTCTCATCCGTCGGACAATCCGTGCCCAGGGTGTGGTGATCAATCAAGGCTAGACGGTGTCATCTCCTCTTGTGTTGACTGTTTCCTTTCCGGTGGTTATCTCTATCTCTTTGAGTACGGCTGCTCACCAGCTTTTTTTCTTGCAAAAGCTCGAGGAGGGACTTGCACCCTTGCCACTTCTGATCCTCCAGAGGATGTCCTTCATCGTGCTTCTTACCTCCTTCAGAATGGTTTTGGTGTCTATCATATTTTCAAGAACAACTGCGAGGACTTTGCAATCTACTGTAAAACAGGTCTACTGGTGTTCACTAGCATTAGTGTGGGTCGAAGTGGGCAGGCAGCGTCCTTCTTAGCTGCTGCGAGTGCTATTGTTTCTTCACCGCTTCGATATTTAACTACCAGCTTTAGTGGCCTGGCAGTTGTAGGTTGTGGTATGTATTGTGTTAGCCGATTGATTTCTGATATTGGAGTACGTCGTGACGTGTGTAAAGTCTCTGTTGAGAGGCTTGTTGACCGTTCCGGTGTAGATGAGTCAGGCATTGCAGCTGATATGCTCAAGAAAGATGAGTCAGACATTGCAGCTGATATGGTCAAGAAAGATGAGTCAGACATTGCAGCTGATATGGTCAAGAAAAACTAAGCTTTCAAAGATTGGATTGTGTGGATTACAAGGTTACTTCTATTGATTGTTGTAACGCTTAAAGAAGAAAATATGCATCCCTATGCAAAATAGAAAAAAAAAGAACAAATTAAAATTTGTCCTGGAAAATGTAATTGTATTGTTTGCTAACTACTGTGAAATTATTGTGTTATTCACGAATTATTTATTATTATTCCTATAAACGGCAGCTGTTGATATCAGCTAGTCGACACAAATTTTTGGTAGTCCGTACTGTAGTTTGTCTTCGGTATATTTTCTAAACTAATTCTCGTTTAGGTAAGGCTATCGCCACTGCCTCAATAATGAAACACTTTTTTGGTCGATTCTACCCGTAAATCAATACAAAATGAGAGAAAATATGACTTCCCCTTTTGTTTTTTTCTTGTAGGATGGAGTTTGTCTTTCTACATGTAAACAAAGTTAATTCTATGCTAATCGTTTAAGAGTGTTCGGAACCTCGTAAATCAAAAGGACATGAAATTATCAAAAGCAATTCAATTTACAAAGAAACATTGGATATTTGATATCCTTAGGGTGTGTTTAGTATTGAAAAAATATTTTTCATTTTTTATCTTCATTTTTTTTAATATATTTTTTTTCTTCAATAATTTGTACATTCTTACCATAATTTGAAAAACACTTCTCTTTCCAAATAATATTAAAAAAAGTTGAAAAACAAAAAAAAAAATGGTTTACAAAATTTTTTAATATTATATTGAAAAGAGAAGTGTTGTTTTACAAATTATGTTAACAATGTTCAAATTGCTAAAAAAATGTCAAGAAAAATGGAGACGAAAATAGAAAACATTTTATAATACTAGAAAACCCCCTAATTTGTACTTAAGTGATTAAAGTTAGATGATTCACTGGTTCACATTATTTATTTTTTCTTTGGTCTCCTGATAAATATGTTACAAACCATAAAAAAAAAAAAAAAAAATTTTGGTGTCACATGTGCGACACTTCAAAATTGAAGCATTTTCTTCAAATTTGTCTTTTTTCTGTATTTGTAGTGATGTGACTAAAATAATATGATCCAGCAAAAACCGAACACATGGCCAACTAAAAACTTTCAAACAACTAACATGTGGCCTCTTTATCTCAAACCGCAAACCCTTCTTCATCCCTAAAGAAAAAACCTATCTTTCTTTTTCCTCCCTTAGCCGTCGCTCTCTCTCATGTTGTTTCCTTTCTCTTTCTTTTCCGCAAACCCGAGCACCACACACCACACTTACCTCACTCCTCCCTCATTTTCCCTTGTCTCATCTCTCTCTCTCCTAAACAGCAACCAACACCATCATATTTTCCCTCTATGAATAATTAGGCAGTCTCTACTTCCTCATCCTCTATCTATTTAGCCTATCATTTCCTCTCATATTGAATCCACAACCACACATGGACAAGATTTTGCTCGTCCTCATCAAAACCAATGTCTTCTAATCAAATTCCTCCATTTCTCAATATGTGCTTTACATCCAAAGAAAATTGAAAATGGACAAAAAGTTCTTAATGACCATCATCCCACGTTGAAAAGATATGCCTAAAGAGAGTTATATATGCATCATTCTACAATTTTAAAAGTTGAGTACTCTTTTGAGTTGACGTGTGTAATCACTCTTATATGTAATTATCTTATTTTTCCCTCCCCATGTGTATGTTTTTGTTTCTTGATCAATTTCTTAAAAAAATGGATAAAATTTTTTTTCAATGACCATCATCCCATATTGAAAAGATTTACCTAAGAAAAGTTACATATAAGCATCGTTCCATGGCTTTAAAAGTTGGGTACTCTATTAAAACTGGCATGTTTATTCAGTCTTTTATGTAATCTTCTTTCCCCTCCCCATGTGTGTGTTTTTGTTTCTTAAAAATTTTCTCAAAAAATAAAGGTTTAGATCCAAAAATGCATTCTTTGTAGTTTTGATCGGTTTCCTTTGTTCCACGATCCAACCTCACTAGCATTAGCTACCATTTATGCTATCTATTTTGATCCATTAATTTGGTTATGTTATTGATATGTGAGGCTTCTCCATTTAGCAAATTACACTCCATTACCATGATGTATAAGGAAATAGGAGTAAACACCATCTATTTTTCTGACATAACATTGTAGGCCCAACGGTGGCCCAATCCAACAGTTGACACAATAACAACTTTCCGATGGTCAATGGTGACATCACATTTTAATATTTCAATAATACACTTATTGATTATTTATTCATGAAATGAGACTTTAAACCACAAATGGGCCCACATTTTGTGAATCCTCCTGTTTGTATCTGATTGGAGGCATGGCATACAAATTTTACACGTGTGGTTGTGGAGAAGAGAGGGTTGTACAAGAGAGAAAAATAAAGAAGGTTCGATTCTGGGCTATGCGAAGAAGAGAAAGAGCTAGTTTTTTTCATAAAAATTCAATGCAAGACAAAGAGAGATAAAGACCAGATCAAATATGAAAGTTACAAGTAATACATGTTCTATTTTCTCATATTTCTATTTTTTTTTTTTGGCATTATGCTTGAATCTTTTACATTTTTCAATAATTTGGGCTTTGATTACTCATTCTAGTAAAAATATGAGGTTTGTTGTCATTGGCACTTAAAGTGTTTAATAAATTGCATATGTGAACTGTAGGCAATAGAAACAATGCACATTTTTCCATAATTTTGGCTTAGATTACTCATTCTAGTACAAATATAAGGTTTGTTGTCATTAGCACTTAAAGTGTTTAATAAAATGCCTATGTGAACTTTAGGCAATTGAAACAACGTCCACTTCAACTCTAACACAACTTCAAGGCCAAAAATTTGATTCTGCAATAAGAGTATTGATGTGGACAAAACATAACCGTAAAAATCTCAGAGACTGAGACGAATAATGAGAAGTTATATTATGTGTGAGACTAGGCAATGCAAATGTTTTGAATGGTGTGAACCAATTATTGGTTATGGTGATGGTGATGGTGATCATGAAATTGGCACAATCTTTGTCCAACCTCAACAAGAAACTATGTTGGAAAATGTAGTCACTAGTGTTTTTGACCAAATTTCGTGATTTGAAGGCAAGGGTTGCATTTGTGGACAAACAGAATCAACCCATTAGGTATCTGGCAACTGCTGTGATGTTCTTAGCTGTAAGTCTTACAGTTATTGTAATGTTTGTGTTGTTTTATCACACTTAAACTATGCTTTGTTTTTAGTCTTGTTAACTTGCTTTGGTTGGTGCTAATATATCTTCATTGCTTAATCCTCTACTAGTCTATGTTAATGCAATCATGTTTTTTGTCAATGTAAATTATTTCCAATGGCATTAACAAGAGAAACTACAACATATTTAGTCAATTCCAAAAACAATCCCTCGTATTTATATTTGAAACTCATGTACATTATTTCTACTGTAATTTTCAAAATAACAAAATACTATATGGTTAGCATGAATGTCATTTCCCAAAACTATTGGAAGTATATACCAATCTTGGGTGGCATCGCTGAAACATAAGTGTCATCTACCAAATACAGTAAGCATATAATCCAAAAACAAAAAAAAAATATGATTTGCATGGCTTAAACACAAATGCCATCTGCCAAATACAGTAAGTATATAATTCCAAAACAAAAACAACCACAACTACATAAATACCCTATCCTAGAAAATTAGAAATCATCATAACTGTTGTCACTACTAACCACAAGATTAGATGATCCAATCACACTCTCAGATCCAATAACACTCTCAGATCCCATCACACTCTGACTTGGATTGCCACTAGTTGATGCTGACACTGCACCAGGTCCCTTACTTCATCATTCATTTCCTTCATTTAGGAACACAATAACATTCATCTTCTGTCCTCTAGTTTGCCTTTCAGCTTGACTACCTCAATCACTAACTATATTCATTGTCTCCTTATTATATCTCCTTCCATGTACAATAATACATTTAAAGCAATTTAATGACCACAATAACTAGAGTTACCATTAAGAGCAAATTAATGACAACCCTTACCTTGACCTACCCAACACTATGTTTATTTCTCTATGCACTTCCTACATCTGTCACACCAAAAGCATTTCCAATAGTTTTTGTAGCATTTCCAGTAGTTTTAGTTGCATTTCCAGTAGGTTTAAACATTCTTCCATGAGTTTCAGGTACATTTCCATTAACATTAAATAGTCTCTTCCCATATGCAAGTACAAAGTATCATCAGACCATTAATAATCTCACAAAGTGAAGCTTTACCTTACTTAACACATTACCTTCTTTTGTCCCACGGTTTTGAAACTTTTCCCAAAACTCTTTAACTCAACATTCCTATTGGTGGGTCTAGGTGTTGCATTTCCATCTCCATTAGCAATAATTATTCCTTGTACCACCATAAATAATTAGCAAGCAATTACTCAAGCTTACACAACCACAACAATAATCAATTAGCATTGATTCTACCTTTATTTGTAACACAATAATCTCATGGGCAGTAGTAGAAGTTTGATTTTCACCACAAGTAGCATGCCTTTTCCTATATTCAGTAACAAATAAATATTAGTTAAGGTTTTAAAAAACCAAACATGCACACACTAGAAGCATTTATTTCATCCTTACCTTCTCTGTTGCCACACTGTTATTCTTTCTCTTAGTACTTATTGTCTCTATCACACCAAACCTAGTTCCACCAGTTGATCCAACAATGTTTGTTTCATTATTATTAACACTAGAATGACCATTTTCTCATTTTCACTGTTTCAAATTGCATAGATGGTTTAGTGGATCACAAAAGAAATATCAATAATTAAGGATTCAAACAGGTACAAAATTTACTTTTTCCCTTTTGCTTGCTTCTTCTTAACAACAGCCCTCTGACAACCCCTTGAATTGTTTTCTAACTGCTCGCAATTAAGACAACTCAAAATACTTTTTTTTTTCTAGGAGTACTAAGACCAAAAACACCTTCATCTGCTTCCGTCCTTTTTTTTTTTTTGGGATTCCCAGAAGCCTCCTCAAAGTAGGAGCTTCCATGTGGTACAAGTTATCAGACTCATGATCATGAGACATTTCAATATCAAGGATAGGGTGAATTATCTGATTATAGATTCTAATGTACTTCTCGTTAGTGTAATAATTATGACAGTAAACCTCAACGTCTTCCTTCAGATGCACAATGCATAAACATGCATGCTTAAATGGTAGACCAATTATTTTCCACCATCATATGGGCATTTCGTTGTGTTTAGGTTGACATCAAATGTATGCTTTCTAACATAAATTTTAAATTCTTTCCTCTCAATTGAAATTAGTGAACGCTGCCTAGTTTACTAATGTTCAACCACTTTTGAATGTTTAGAGAGACCAACCTTTCAAAGATCTTGCTCTCTTTATACCTCATGGGCAATAAATCCATCAATTTCAATGCAAGTCCCTCTAACAGAGCTAGAATACTCCTACCCCTAAAGTCCCCAATCTAGTTGTTAAATGACTCGAGACATATTATTAGTAATGTGGTAACTCTTAACCCTAGGATCAAAAGCATGCCTTGACTAATGTCTTACATCCAAGTTCATCAACCAATTGTAAGCATCCTTGTTATTCTTCTTCATTGATTTCATGGCTTTTTTAAATGAGTACTCATTGTGTACCTGCAATTAAATAAGATCACCTTAATAAGGTGAGACCTCAATTTAATAAGTGAAGGAAACATGCAATGCATAAAGAGTAAGGAAATATTGATTACACACCTTTGTAGCAGCCCAAAAGTCAGCTTTAAGAAACAAACCTAGAAACTTGACTTTGAAGTTATTGTATAGATCCTTGCAGCAATGTCTATGTTAGGCATATGGCATCATCTCGACTATTACCTCAAGCAGTCCATACCATTTATTAACAAACATTAACAATGTAACAAATAAAATCAAATAATGTAACCAATATTATAACAATTTTTTTTTTAAAAAAAACCCATATTTTGTTAATCTAATATAATTACAATTGGGTTGTTTTTGTCTCGATGACCAAGAATATAGTCAAGGTTCTGTATGAAGAATGTCCACCTATCATTATTTTCTATCTCAGCAATACCATAATAAACTCGGAACAACCCATTGTTCCCATCAAGGGAAACTGCAACTAGTAAAACACCACCAATAGGGCCCTTAAGAAGGCATTCATCAATGCCTACGAAGGGCCTACAACCTTTATGAAATCCCCTTTTAATTGTATCAAAATAGACAAAAACCCTCTTAAATGATGGATTTTTATTCATTTCTGGTCTATCGAGCTCAAATTTCATAACACTCTCTAGGTTACTCTTTATCAAAATCCTAGCATACCTAGGTAACTTTCCATATTATTCAGAATGCTTACCCTTATTCAATTTCTTTTAAGCCTTTCATGCCCTATATAGTTGGTTGTAACTAGGCTCTATGCTCTATTTTCTTATCAAAATATTCTTCATGACTTCATTACTCAACTTAGGGCTTGCTCTAAAATCATTTGCAAGCTTATTTGATATCAAAGTAGAAGTAGCATTACTGTTATTAGTGTTCCTAACATGTGTTCAATATCATACACTTTGATATAAAATGTTATGCCATCAGGGCTAAGGGAAGAATGTAAATACCATGGCAACGTTCAATAGCACATTAGACATTTACCCTCTTATATTGTTTTCTAAAACTTTCCATTTCAATACCTTCTTGGATTACATAGTCTCTAAGTACATCTCTGAAGCTATGAACGTATGTAAACAGTAGCCCTTTCTCTAACACTAATTTTTTACTATCTTACCTCTTAAAAGGTTTACCTTTCAACATCATAGGTTCTATTATTACTTCCCTATCACTTTCAGACTCATCTAGGCTATTAGAACAGTCAAGAAACTAAGTCTACATTAGCATGATCATCTTGATTTTCAGACACCATTGACGCATCCTCACTAACTAAGTCATCACCAAATAAATTAACTTTATATACATAATCAGGATCATCATCATCACTTTCATACATCTCATCATTTTCATATTGATCAAGCATATTAACGTCATCATCAAGCATATTTATCTCATTATCAGACCTACTAATTTCATCATCAAACATAATAAACACATAACAATAATCATCATACTAACCACCAAATTCATAATGATCATCAAATTTATACTGACCATCAAATTCATACTCATCATCATGCATATCGTCATCATCTACATCATGATGCATAATATTATGAATATCAAGCGTATGTGAGTCATCCACACTTAAAGGCTCAATGAATGACCTAGATACAAAAATATAAATCATAC
Organism: Bretschneidera sinensis; assembly: GCA_023935145.1. Lineage (NCBI taxonomy): Eukaryota > Viridiplantae > Streptophyta > Magnoliopsida > Brassicales > Akaniaceae > Bretschneidera > Bretschneidera sinensis. The sequence continues at coordinate 23,244,162 of CM043697.1, read as the reverse complement.
GTATACCTTTACGTTCATCAAACATCTTAGTGACTCTTGGATATCATCAATAAGCTTCAACATTTGCTTAGTCTTAAAGGACTCTTACTCAATCTGAAGCACCATCTTACAATCAACAGCTATGTTCAAAACATAAGTAGCCAAAGTATCAACATCGTGAACTAAATCCATGTGAAAATATCAATCTCTGTCAGCATCTCCCATGATCCCGAAATCCTCTATGAAATGGATAACCAAATAAAAAATTCTACTTTAAGCCATGTTGCACATGCAAGTCTAAATTAGAACAAAAAGTCATGATTTTGAGTACAAAAAATGGAAAGATTTGCAAAAAGAAAACACATAATAACCTGTGTAGATTTTAGGGTTAGGGTTTGCATATAGTTTTTAGGTTTGAGTTTCTCCACTCAAACGATGTAGAAGCTCAAAAGAAAATCGTTCTTCTTTAGATTTCAATCTAGGAAACCAAATTTTTTTACAGAAAAAGTCATACCTTTATGTTACCCACCATTACTTTACTACAAAAACTAAACAAAAAGAAAAAAAAAGGGAAAAATTTAGAAAATCTAGATATTGAAACGAAAATGGGGAAAATGCGATAAAGAACAATGCTTTTACCTTTTCGTTTCCTTTGTTGCTCTATTGAGAGGAAAAGAATAATAGGGAGTTAACTAAATATGAAGAAAGAAAAAAAGGGAAGAAATGGAAAAGAGATCTTTATATTGGCATATATTCTAAGATGGTCAGTTGAGATTTACGATAAAAATTGGTAGGTAGAAACATTTAATGAAGGGTAATTCGAGAACTTCATATTTAACTACTCTCTTATTAACAGAAAAGAACAAAATATTCCTTGGAATATGTCCTCAATAGGTGCAATGTTGGACAAAAAATAGACGATGGTTACTCTAGTACATCATGATAGTGGAGTGTAATTTGCACTAAAATCTTGGGGCATGTTTGAAAATTCTTTTTGAAAACTGTTTTCAGTTTTCAAAAGCTTAAAAACATATTTGAAAAACTCTTTTCAGAAATAATTTTTTAAAATAATTTTTAAAATATTTATTTTCAAAAACAATTTTTAAAAATTTTTCAGACATGATTTTCTAAAAACGCCCTAAAAGCTCTTATTTTTTCTCTATTTCATTATTCCTCTTCTACACACACGGATCACGTCTCTGGTTCCGTCTCTCACGACCGTCATCTTTTGTCCTCCTCTCTGGTATGACCCGCCGCACTTCGCCAGCACTAGTAGATCTAAACCTAGAAGCTTCTCGTTTACCTCCATCGCGATTGACCATTCACTCCGCCACTGTCACTCCGCTAGACGCAGCGAATGTAAGGGTAAGTGTCTCCCCTCTCTCTCTCTCGTTCTCAGCATCTCTCTTACAGGCTGGTTTGCTTGGTTTGCAGGGGAAGAAAACAGGGATTGAAACCCAGATGTTCTCTCGCTTTCTCACCCTCCAAATAACCTCTTCTTCCTACGTTCAAACCATAGAAGGAACTCAGAAATACATAGCTTCCTTTCTTCAAACATTGAAAATACATAAATTCCTTTCTCTAAACACTGAAATGTCCTATTTTTCCTATTTTCTTGACAAAATTTGAGAAGAAGGAAAAAAATTTCTCCCAATTTTCTTGCTTACCAAACACTATTTTGCTCTCTCAAAACACCGTACATATCCTAAAAGAAAAGGTGAAGCCAAAACACAAAAGCCACCAGATCCTCTGATTTCCTCTCTGATTTTGGTATTAGAGGGAGAGAACATTGTGCTTTCAAATTTTCTCTACAGCTAAACAGTTTTTTTCTCTTACTTTCCCCACAAGAAAATCCCACGAAAGTAATATTGAGGTGAAGAATCACTCTTCCAAGTAAAGTTCCACCATAAATCCACTATAGATCAATCGCAATAACACTGTCTTACCAGCTCTATTGGCATGGATTCCTCACTGCATCATCGAAACTCCCTTGTGATGATCTCATAGTTCATAGTGTTCAGCCATCATAGATTCCAGTCAAGTAAGGAGTGTTAAGATAATTTCCATAGTGATTTCAAGAAATCGAAGGTAAATCTCAATTTCTGATTTCTCTCCGAATCATTGGTTCGTGATTTGGTTCAAATTACTCTATCAAATTCTTATTGAATATCCAGTAATTAGTTGAGTTGTTAGCTATTAAATATTTTTGGGTTTGAGAAGACTATTTCCCTTTGAACATTAACAGTGGTAATTTTAGATATTATATTGTGTGGATGCTTGAATTTACTTCATGAAATCTCTTATTTCATTTTCTCATTACTATTGTAGATTTTCCTTTATCTAATTGGTCTTCAAAAGGAATATAAATTATAATACTATATCAACATTTTAGTTTTCCTACCATTTGAAGATCAATTGTTAATTGGGAATTAGATGAAGTTAGCTTTTGGTTGATCCGAATATTATCATAAATGGATGTGCCTTGATATTTTTGTTTCTCTCATGGGTGAATGTAGAGAATGCATTTGGTCTTAAATATGAAATCATCTGATCATAGCAAATTAATAAAAGTAAAAAACTGAAAATAAAAGAAATGAATGAATAAAAGGATGTTAAAAGTGTTAAGATCCTCTATGTTTATGTTAGATTCTTGATTAGATCCATATTCTGTTTTAGGATGTTAACAACAAATGATAAGAAAAATTATTTGTTTATTTCATTTGTTATATGTGGAATGCCTCTAGTTCTTGTGGTTTTGCATTGGTTGAATCCAAAATAGTAGCAGAAACAATGTTTTATTTCATATTGTAGAACATCTCTACCAAAGAAACTACTTAAGGTCCACTGGTGTAATGGAAGCTTTTGAGCTATATATTCATAAAGCTATGCATTGTTGTTAAGTGTGTGCTTCAGTTATTTTTTAGTCACTCTGATAATGAATTTATGCAATCATCTTGTTCTTTCCTCTAGTTGGACTTAGAGTATGTTTTGGTGTTGATTGTTGTTGCTTTTAGGAATTCAAAGAAAGTGTTTTTCTTTTTTAAGATTCTCTGCTTTTCTTTAAATGGAACAATCATAATTTGCAACCCACATCTCATGTTCTCAGTTCTTTAGGAAACTCAAGGCATGTAATAATGTGATATTATGAGTTGTTTCATTAAGGAATAATGACATTTTTAGATGTTCTTTTTCTTCTTGTGTGGCATCATCTAATTTATTCAGTGTTACGTCTGGTTATTTTGATAATGGTAACTCTGTGTTTGCTTGGACTTTGTTGGTGACTACTTATGAGCATTTGTGTAATTCTTGAAATTAGTAGCTCATGATCTTCATTTTTGCTACTTATGAAATGACTGAACATCTGCTTCTTAAGCCTTGAAATGTATTTACATTGCAATTGAAGTATAGGCAGTTCAGACTTTAAAATTTCATGTTGATTGGCATGGTAGATCGTTGTGTTGTCTATACTTTAGTGGTGATCAACACTTTATCATTTACCTTACTGCATATTAGTACTAGCTTGCATTAATAGAACCTAAGAAAATGAATAACATATCAAAGTGAAACTTTGTTAAAAGAAAATTGTTTGATGGTAGCTCCTAATAGATTGTTTATTATTCTTCCATTTGCTTACATTTATGTTACGAGGGAGTAATAAGATGTCATTTTCCACTTTCCATTTTCCACTTTCCAGCCATTTTCCACTTTCCTATAGTGATATTATTCAACCAATACCATAGACAAATTTAGATCCTGAGATTGATGAAGATGCAACTAAAAAAAAAAAAAAAAGGTGGTGAAGTAGGACCATCAACTATGAGGAAGAGGTCAGCATAGTGAGGTGCAAAGAATGTGGGCAATTCACAAAATACTTGTTATCTTTAAGTTGGATTGTATGGCAGGCGGGGTGATGTAATACTCACTGAAAGACATTTTTTTTTTTTGTAATGGTTAGTACATTGAAATCATCTTTTGTAATGTCTGAAGTTTACAATTGTAATTACTACATTATCTTTTTTTTAATGACACTGCATTGATTTACCTTTAACTTTTGAACTTGTAAGTGCAATGTTCTTTGTTGGATCAAGTATACTTGTTTTGTCTAATGTGGTGGCAGTTGACATGGAACTTGTAATTGAATGCAAAATTGTTTCAATAAGTTGAGAAAGCTTGAATGAGAAAGAACATTGATAAATAACATTAAGACAAGTTATATTGAGAAAGAAGATGATCTAAATTATTCTCATTTCACTAAATTATGAAAGTTGTATTGTATTTCTTATTTTAATTTTTGAGAATTTATATAGCAAACAAACATGCGTGATATGAGAAGAGGGTAGGGTTTGGGCATGTTTGATCCATGGTATATATAAAAAATTGTAATTTTTGAAATAAAATAATATTAATTATTTTCAAGTATTTGGTGTTTGCTAGAAAAATATATTTAGTAAATGTAAGAAATAAAATTAATATAAATTTTAAATTTAAACTCAAAACTAAAAAACAGTTTTCTATTTTCAAAATAAAATTATCCAAACAACATTTCTGTTTTTGAAAACAATTTTTGAGTTACAATTATCCAAATATTTTTTTTTTCAAAAATATTATAAAAATGTTTTCAATTTTCATTTTCAAAAACTGAAAACGGAACTCTGATATTTAAACATGCCCTAGATTATTTTAAAGACTACTTGGAATCTCAACTCAATTGAGGCCAATGAGTTAGACCAACCACATTAACTTGGTGTGTGTAATTGAGGCCAATGAGTTAGACCAACCACATCAACTTGGTGTGTGTAATTGAGGCCAATGAGTTAGGCCAACCACATTAACTTGGTGTGTATGTGGCCAATGAGTTAGACCAGTCACATTAAATTGGTCAATGAGTTAGACCAACCACATTAACTTGGTGTTTGTAATTGAGGCCAATGAGTTAGATCAACCACATTAACTTGGTGTGTGTGCGGCTAATGAGTTAGACGAACCACATTAACTTGGTGTGTGTAATTGAGGCCAATGAGTTAGACCAACCACATTAACTTGGTGTGTGTGTGTTTTCTTCTGAGACAAGAAATTGTGAATCAATTGACTTCTCTGAATCAATACTCACAGTTAAATCATAGATTGAGCTTTCGTTGAAGCCTTTTGCTTAGTTAATATTTAATTCTACAATTTTGCTTTTTAATTCAAATTTTATGCTATTTTCTTTTCCTAATAAGACTTGACTGAAACAAACTTTAAAAAAAAACAGAGGACCAAACCCCTTCTCTTTCAGTTGCTTTTTTTTTTTTTTTCCAAAGAAAAGGAATGGACGACAGGACGTGGAACTTCCCTTGCCATTTTTTTAGTAACTGGTATGATCCTCGAAGCTATCTCGTGGTGATGGACATTGAAAAAAGGATCTACAAGTAATTTTTGGCGAGAATTGTTCTCCTATTTTTTCTAAAAAAACTATTCATTCTCCCTGACTGCCATTTGGACCAAACAAGAGCTTTTAGCAACTGATAAAAGGAAAATGGCTTTAATAGTAGTTTGGTAGACTAGTTCTATTTTTCAATCCGAGAAGTATAGTTTTTTCATTTCCTTTTTCTTCTCTTTTCATGTGATATAAAACAAATCAAGGCTGTGTTAATTGATATATGGTTAAGAAAATTGATTTTTCATTTTTGGTGTTTTAATAGAGAGAATGAAAAATTAAGAGGAAAGAAAATGGCTTTCTCTTCCTTTTTGTTTGAGCATTAGTATGCTATCGCGACAATTTTTTTAAGGTCAGTGATCTTGATAAACCTCAGTATCTGGAGAAAAAACAGAAACTGGAACTTCTAAAATATACAAAAAAAAAATGAAAGAAAATTATATCTGGGCTTTAATTTATTGAGAAAACAGGCAACATACCCCTGAAGAGGTTTACATTCATGCAATTCACTTTATTACAAACGCTCAATATAATTCTCACAATAAACCATCATCATAGCATTGCCTGAAAGGAACATTTAGGCAACACATGAAGGATACTTTTACACAAAACAGATTGAAGCAAATTCAAATTTAATAAAACATTAACTTTTTACATAAGCAGAAATGGTGTTCAAATTACTGGAAACAAGTTTCCCGATGAACATTAAGAGATTTTGCCCAATCAAATCTGATAATTAATTGCACCAGAACACCAAGAGAATTGTGGGTAGTTCAGTACTTCAGTTTCCATTGCAGCTTCACACATGTATACTCAAAAGCAAAAGATGAATCGGAACATAGAGATATTGGAATTTGCAGGAAGTTTAAGACTAAATGATCATGACCAACAAAGTTGAAGAAGAAAAGCACCAGAAATTAGACTTTGGCAAAGAAAGTGAAGAGAGTTGGAAATTAAGGACATGCCAAAGAGAGGAGAGAGAGTGCATTCTGAAGAAAGATCGTCTCAAAAAATTAAGAACAACCAAAGGAATCAAGAAAGCATGGGAATTATATCCCATTATTTATCGATATGAATTGGACCTCCAGAAAATAACAAGAGCGGCAGAAAAGGGAGCAAGGAAGTCAAGGTGACAGTGTATCACGCACAAATATGTACATGCATGATATGCAGAGAACATATCATATCACAGGTTAAGAAACAGTTTGTTTTATAGTTGTTACAACGAGGAACCCTGATGGTCGTATTGAAAAATTCTTGCATGTTCCGGGCATAAGAAAAATTCTTATGCCCCGAGTATTCACAACGGTTGATGAGGGGAGAGGAATCTCATCAACAATAGTGAATGCTTAGGTCATAGGAATTTTTCCAGGTAAGAATTTCTCGTCACTTTGAGGATTTTCCAGGATAGTTTAACGAAGGCACACCTTGAATAACGAGTGAGAATTCTGAGTTTTGTGGGCAATGTATTTCCTGGCTTCTTCGACAAATTTTTCGGGCATACCTGTCACCTGTAGCACCCGTAGACAAGTGAGATTTTTCAGACCTTCTGGAAGTGTCAATAGTTTGGGACAATAAGCAATGGTTAGCTTCTCAAGGTTAGGCAGGGCACCCTCCTTTATATCCATCCATTGAGTCAGTTTTACGCAATGGAGTATGGATAGCTTCTTCAGATTTGGGAATCCTGTTTTTGTAAATTGTATTTTCTCACCAACATAAGCATTGCAAATAGAAAGGATAACAAGGTTGGGCAGATGCTGGAGAGTTGCAAATGGGTCACTAGTGGATGCACAGTCCCACACATAGAGTAACTTGAGTGACCTTAGCTGGCTCACCCAATCTAATAAACCTTTAACCTGACCCCCAACTCGTAGCTTTATAATTTGTTCAAGAGGTTTGGTTAAATTCAGCTGAATCTGTTCACCCAGTTGACACTTTATGGTTAAGGATCGGAGGAGTTTCATCTGATCAATCGATTTTCCTAGTAGCTCAGATTGACCACTTTTCACCTTTCCCACTGACAATTTTTGAAGTTGAGTGAGGGCTTTCAGGCCCTTCCCAATCTGTTCTGTGAATTCCACCCCGGCCAGTGTTTGAAGGTCTTGGAAAACTTCAACATCCACAGTTAGGTTGACCACCTTTTCGCCAAATGAATTTGCGAGGAGAAGGTGTCTCAACTTCTTTGAATTCTCTAACAACGAAGACAAATTTCTAATTGGGGTATCCCTGACATCCAAGGTTTGTAACTCCTGCAGTTTCTTGATGGATGAAGGTAACTCGGCTAGCTTTGTACCCCTCAACCCCAAATTTCGCAACAAACCAAGATTTCCGATTGAACCTGGTAAGCTCTTGATGGGAACGTCTTCCAGATCTAATACGGTCAGAAATCTGAACTTTGACATCCAATTTGATTTGCTGAAGAGACTCTGCTTCTTGCATTCATCAAAGACGAGGAAAGAATGAAGTCTGCTCAGATTAGTATTTTCAAGATTAATCTCATTGCTGCTGCATCTGCCTGCTTGCAAAGAAAGATGAAGAGGCCTCTTTACTGATAAGTTTCCTCTGCTTATAGATATGGAGCAGACTTGATATTGTTCCGACCTTTTCAGAGCAAACTCATGCATAGGACGTAGGAGCTTACAGTATTTCGGCTCTCCATCTTTCCCTAAGCGCACCACTTGAAACATGTTCCTCTGGATAAGCTCATGCATCTGAAATTTTGCAGCATCCTCCTTCGTCATGATGGCGTGCTTTTCTTGTAACAATTTGGCCGCACCCTCCTTGGTCGTGTTGGTATGTGTTTCTTGTACAAGGCCTTCTGCCATCCACAGGCGCTGTAGCTTCTTGCAAGGGATTTTACGATGAGGAGGGAACAGGGCACCATAGAGAAAGCAGCTTTTGAGCACTGGTTGGAGGTCAGCATAGCATAATGTAATGAAATCAACATCCTTGAGACTATGGCTCACTGTGGTCCATTTAGAATTCTTCATGTCCTTCAGAGACAGCATGCCACCAACAGTTGCAATAGCAAGTGGATTACCATCACATATCTCCAAAGTTTCAGCTGCTGTTGATTTCCACTGAGATTGAAAAGATTCATCCCCGTGACGTCCTGATAAGGCATGCTTGTCTAGCAGCTTCCTAGCATCATCTGGACTTAGCTTTTTAAGATTGAAATCCACAGGCTTTGGATCTTGAAAGTCAAATGTCCGGGACGTTAGGATTACCTTTCCCCCACAATCGTGAGACAAAGAATCCTTTATAGATTCCCATTGATATGATGAAATATCATCAAGAACCAACAAGAACTTCTTCCCGTGCAAGCAGCGGCGAATCATCTTTTTCAATGATTTCTCACCCATTGCATCTATATTGCTTGGAACCATCATTAATTGACTTTTGAGAAAACCTTTCAGAACATTTTGCAGGAGGCCTGAAGTTGAATTTTGAGAAGCGACTACCCAAGCATAACAGTCAAAGTGTTGTTTAACACACTCATAAACCTCGGTTGCAAGAGCAGTTTTCCCAATTCCAGGCTCTCCTGTCACCCCAATGGCCATGAGATGACTTGTCTCATACTTCCCAAGGAGCAGCTTAGTCTGCAGCTCGCTAACCTGATCCTGTCTTCCGATTAGGCATGTTGACTTGATCAAAGCGTGCATAGAATTTTCTGACTGGCTTCTTGTGCTGGTAGTAGCTTGATCATGAAGATTTTCATTGGGAATTAGTTCCATTCTCAGTTGTTTTAAATCGTTGGTGACCTCCTTCCAGAACTGCTCTAACAAATTTTGGTTGTCCATGAATAAAAAGCATTCAATGAAACCGATAACACCATCAGCAAAACTGAAATGTTCTGCTAGTTCTGCATTTTGTGTGGACTGAGATTCATCATCACCCTGAATTAGAGGTGAATCAAGAGCATCTGCTGTAGACGCTTTCCATTGATGGTTTCTCAAGAGGAATCGGCGAATTTTGGCTGTCACAGTATCCATTCTAGTGTGATCAGACCACAGAAAATTGAGTAGCTTGTCAAATAAAGAAACCGTCTTTTTGTAGGATAAATGTAGATTTAACATGTCTATAACATCTTCAACCTCTTGCACGAGATTCATAATTCGAGAGACTAAACGTTCTAATGTCTTGTCCTTCCCCCTCTGCTGTTCTGCACAATCAAGAAAAGGTTGTACCTTCTTGAATTCCAAGCTCATCTTGTGTATCGAAGAAGATAGTTGGGATTCATGGCTGTCCCAATCTTCCAGTTTTTGAACAAGAATGTCGACACGCTCAACCATCTTATTTTCTTTGAGAAGCTTTTGGGAAAAAAATCTGATTGTGTTTATGGAGTTACTTTTGGAGCATGATGGTTTTTTTTTTTGGTGGGGGGAAGGGGCTGGAAAACGCGCGAATGAACTCTTCTTCAAACAACTCAAACCAGATTTTTTTCAACTTAAAGAGAAAAAAGACTTGGAATTCTCGCTGCCAGTGCTTATAAAAACAGTTTGGTGTTGTCTAACAGTGTGTTTGGGAGGTTTTAAGGGTTAAGTAACAGCTTTTGGGAGTTTGGAGGGGAGCAAAAACAGGGGTATTGAAAGGGTGGGGATGGGAGAGGAGGGGAACCAAAATTTTGGATGTTAGAAAAAATAATGGGTGGGTAAGGATGAGTCAAATACCCTTCCATTGTTTGGTGAGCAAGGAAGAGAAAGAGAATAAATAAATTATTATTGTGATATTATAAATATATTAATTTTTAAAATTAAAATTATTAAAGATATAAAAGTAAAATTGCACACCATTTATCAATAACTTACAATCTTCTCCCACCTTTTACTTTATCTGGTGTCTCAATTGCCACCTGGTGGGTTATAATAATCATTTCCCCTTGCAAATTAAAAAGATAAAAAAAGTCTATGAACCAAGAGAAGAATCAATCAGATTATGCCATATTCCATTAACAAAGAAACAAATCTGTCAAATTATCAAGCTGAAATTCTACCAGGGAAACAAATTAACTGTGAAATCAAAAGAATAAAAAAATCAGCCGAAATTTCTTTAATTAATTTATTATTCATTTTTGCCTCTCTTTTTTTACCTTCTCTTCTTGCACTCACATCGATCAGTTTTTCTTCGATTTGTCGATCTTCTCTTGATCTCAGTGTTTCTCCTTAATGGCCACAGAAGATCTTAGAGAGAGAATCTCTAGAGAGAAGAAGTAGACAGATAAAGTTAAAAAGAGTGATTTTTTAAAGTTTAATTTTGAAAGAACCTAATGATTTGTTATAAAATTAAACAAAATCACGTAATTTTTTATATAATTTAATTTTTCTTGTTTCAATAGATGAATTTAAAAAGAAAATATTTATTGGATAATAAAAAAGTGAGAGAAAATATTATTTACAAGTATAATTGTTATTTTTATACTAAATGTCAATGAATTTTTACACATCTTTACATGTATGAATCGTTATTGCAAAAGATTGTCTATGATGTTACTGAGATGGAGAGCTTCAACAATATGCGAATTATTTCTCTGTTCTTGTATTTACTTTTTTCTTTAGTTCCAGAGCTGGAGAGAGAACGTTTAGCTTTGGAAAAACTACAGTCTCCGCAATTTATTTCTCTGTTCTTGTATTTACTTTTAGTTTATGAATCTTTATTTAAGTGTTTGGTTTGCTAGGAAATTGGTACAATTTCTTTGTTGTTTCTCTTAATACAACCAAGTCTTGCACTTTCTTTGTTGTTGTTGTTGCTGTTTTTTTTTTTTTTTTTTTTTTTTGTTTAAGTCCTTTCATGATATAATTAAGGTTAAATTACATAAAAAATTTTACGGTTTTGCTCAGTTTCATAACAAACTCTGAAATTAAAAACAAAATTAATATTATTAACCCTTGTGCTAACGATGTCAACGATAGAGTTTAGTATGAACTAAATAAGCCTAAAAACTTATTATAAAACTAAACCAAGTCACAATATTTTGTATATACAATGAAAAAGTCCTAAGTGATCGGTCTATGGAATAATACTAATCACCATAAATCTTTCTAACAATTCTCAAAAATACTCCAAACAGAATCCTTTCTTTCAATCAATACCAAATCCCAGATTTCTCTCATTCGATCAATAATGTTGAGCCTACGACAGTTTTATTATCATTTGTAACAATATTAATCCATAACTCAAAAGTGTTAGCTCAAATTACTTTTAAGATCGTAAAAATTATATTAGATCTTTTTTATTGTAGTAACAAATTGAAATGCAGGTCGTCACATATATAACAATAAATACAATTATTCCTACACAAATAATTTTGCCACAATAAAATGCTATTATAGTCTATGGTTGTTAAGGAGAAAAGATAAATATGGAATATAATTTAGGAGCACATTTTAAAATCGTTAGAAGATAGAGTATTGGGCTGGAAATGGGATAGTACAATTTTCAAATATAATGTTTGAGTTGAGGACATATTTGTATGAGCAAGTTAAAATTCAATTCAGGGATTCTTAGAATCCACAAATTCTAGTAGAATAGATATTTTTCCAATCTTAAATTATTAATTTTGAGTCTTAAAACTAATCAAACATGAAAATTAGAAACTACCCAGAATTTACTCAGAAAGGAATTGACAATTCCAATGTATCAAACTTGCTGTTAAAGAATTAAGCTGAAGTAGTCAAAGGGTATGGTATATCTTGTTAATATAGGCAGTAATACCATTTCAACTCACACATCATTCTGGTAGTGTCGCACCATTTAAAAGAGATGTTTACTCTCCATTTGTTAAGAAAAGGAATACAAATTGATCGATGCACTTACGTACGTTGTTTTAGAACGCGTTGACCTGACCTGGTAAACCTCGATGTAATATATACCGCTTACCTCCGATATGTTGCTAATAGTAAATTAATTCAAAAATAAAAAGGAACAATCAATATATTTAGGTAATAATTTTTTATTTTCAGTTTTTGAAAATAAAAATCGAAAATAGTTTTTTTAAAAGACGTGTTTGGATAACTGTAATTCAAAAACTGTTTTCAAAACAGAAAATAATGAAATATTTTCTGAATAAACTTATTTTGAAAACGGTTTTGATACATCTTATCATTATTTTTTGTTTTGAGTTTAAACTTAAAATTTATATTAATTTTATTTTTCATATTTATTAAATACTTAAAAATAAATAATGTTATTTTATTTTTAATATTTTAATATTTTTTATATATAATGGAAGAAAAATGAAACAAATAAGTTAACACTGATTTTAAAGTTATTTTTCGAAAATTATATGAGAAAACACCAATTTGGGATTTTCAAAAAACGGTTTTTGAAAACTAATTTTTTTAAAATTGTTTTAGAAAATCACTTTTGAAAACTATTTGCCAAACATGAAAATTTGTTTTTGAAAACTAAAAACAGTTTTCAAAAACTCTTTCTAAACATACCCAACATTTCGCACTTTTAGCGGTTATGGTGTTTTTTTTTCCTTCTAAAAGTCTGTTTGGATTTTGAAAAATCAAGAGAAAGAATTAAAAATATAAAGAGTTCGTTTAGCATTGAAAAATATTTTACATGCCCTCTTGTAGTTATTATAGAATTATTTAATTAAATAATTAATTTTTTTGGTACGTGAAGTATTGAGGGTCATGCATCTCAAGGTTTAAAGTTTAGAATATATCCATCAAATGTGATTGAAGTTCGGACCAGTTCCTTGGTTACTAATTAATATATATATATATATATATATATATATATATATATATATATAAAAGCGAGCTCCAAACTTTAGTATGATATAAGAAAACGACAACGTTTATGTGCTAAATGTGCACTGTATATTTATTAATTTAAGTACGTGAACAAACATATCAAAGGTTTAAACGTTCTCTTCCATTCCAATAACACCGAATTAAGATACAGGGGATCCGTCCAATAATGTTGAATGAATATTTTAAAATAAGACTCGGTCTATGCTTATTTTTTTTCATCGATAAATACATATATGTATATATAATGACCAATCATAAAAGTACAATTAAATGTTACTAATATTTTTATTAATCATTAATTATGTAAATGTTGAGGTCATTGACAATAGGTCATTTCAATAATGAATTATTATTTATGCGCTAAGTTTAACATATTATTCATATAAAATTTCCACACATTTTGTCTACTTGGGAAATAAAAAAATTAAACATTAATTTGACATCTTAACCGAAACAAGTTCTTACTTCTTAATCATGATTTACCCTTTATTTTACACAGATTGATTTGAAAGGATACTGATCTGGATCCTCTCCAGCTGAGAGGTCAACACTCAATCAGTGTATCTAACAACCACGTTTACTATTATAATCAACAGATATAATTTTGCCACATCGTAAGAAGTTTGGCAAATTTAAAGGTACCTTCTTCTTTTTTATACTGATTTTTCTCTGGCTAATACTGACAAACCTTTTAGAGGACGATTGATATTCTCAAATAAATCTTAAGATAGAACGAGGGGACGTGATGATAATATTTTTATTAATAAATTATATTATCTCATAATCAACTCAACTAATGAAATTAAGAGAGAAGATAAGAACAGAAAAGTGATGACTTATGTACAATTTCTTCAATTTATAGTAAATTTGGGTGAGATTTTTTATACAAAATTTTTAATGTTTCATTTAAAATTTTCATGTTTATAACAATAAAATTAATTTTTATTATTTATTATTTAATATTCGATCTAAATTTAAATTTTTAATACAAAATTTGATAAGTTTTAAATAATTAATTAAATAAAAATAAATTTATATACATTAAAGTAATAATGTAGTAGAAATTTTGTTTATTTGATCTTGCATGAGTTTTAATGAATGGTAAAATATGATTTTGAATTTTATTTTTTTTATTTTGAATTTTTGTTGAAAGTATTAGGTTTTAAATGAAATTTTAAAAACCTTGTATAAGTTACCTTGTTTAAGTTTTACTTTTAATTTATTTTTTTATGAAATAAAATAAATATTTGATGATACTTATTAGTCGTGTAGTATTTGTCTTCTTTAAAAAAGTTTAAATATTAAAAAATACATTTGATAATAATTTTTCATTTTTATATATATATAGATTAGCTTTGTATTCAACAAACTTTTGTCTCTATGGTCGTCTTTCCTAACCAAATGTTTCTTTCGCTCTCACTTTCTCCTTCTATTACTCTATGCTCTTCCTCCTCGAATAAAATACCCACAGAACTAGTCAAGTTTCAAAAGACTTAACAAAGCAATAAAGCCAACGAAAGAAGAGAAAATAAAGTCCAAATGGGAAAATCTTTGGAACAAGTATTGAAAATGTATTGTGACTTGGTGAAGACAACGCGTCGGCATATGGATTCGTTTGATTAAATTTAAAATTGATGTTTATTTTTTAAAATTTAAAAAATAAATTTAATTAAAATCAAATCAAGTCTTATTAAACATTAATTAAATAATCAAGCAAATTCATAAACAAGAGAAGATGAGATGGATTGGGATTTGAAAATAAGAAGAGTCTAGATCCTAAAACTAAATCAAATAATTAAAAAAAAGCAATAAAATTAGATCAAGTGGGCTAATGGATCCGTAATCCATTGGGCTTATTAAAGTAAGATTGTTGACTAATGTTGGCCTTCTCTTATGGACATTGCCACATTGGACTAAACTATGACAATTGACAAATAAAAAAGTTTTGGTTAAACGATTTAAATAATTATAAAATATGTAATAGCATGAATATCCGGTTGGTTAATAAATATGTATAGACAACTAAATATATTTTATATTAATATCTAATATTACGTTCCTGTGTATAAATAGTATCAAAATAATAATGCTTTTGAGATGCTTTCAACTAAATCAATTTTTGAAATAAATGAATTTACACTCTCGTTCTTACTGACATACTGATAATTACGTCACTTGTGGTTTAACGCATTTTTACAATACACCTTGTGGAATGTTTTGTATGAAACACTCCATGTGGTTTCCACAATTAATTTTCAAGAATCATTTTTGCATAAAATAATTAAATACCCAAGTACTATTTTATTTAATGAAAAATTAAATTTAAACAGCCAATTTAGGTTCATACACATTCGATTAATTCATCAATACGATTGCTAAAATAGAATCTTTAGCCTTTGAATTGTATTGAAGTTCTTTTTAAACTAATTTGAAATATAAATATATTAATTTCAAATTTATAAATCTAAATGCGACTGATTTTTTTTTTTTTTAATGTAATCATCATTATATCCTTAACTTTTAAAGACATTTCTTATATTAACGAAGAACCAAATAGTAAAATGTGTTGTATCATTTCCCATCATTTCTTTTCTTTATTTTTTAACATCCAAACAAACGATACATATACCTTTCAACCATTCATTTTCTCGCCTTTATTTTCCCTTCTACTAGCATAGCCTCTCCTGCACAAGAGAGTGAATGTGATATTTCCTTCTACAAGAATAGTTGAAAGCTTGGCATATAACAACTTCAGAGTGGTTGTTCAATAGTATAAAGGACTTATATGTTTTTATGTGGTATATTGGACATGTTTTATCGGTATCCATAATCGACATTTTGAAAGTGGATGATATTTTCTCATCTATGATCTCTCAGGAAAAAGACATATCATGAGACTGGAGCTCTTTGAGGATGTCCATACTTGTCCCCTTCAAAGCAAGCCTGAGGTTTAGACAGCCAATTTTGCACCGTTTTATAAGCAAAAATTGATTTCTCCTTGGACCTCAATAAAAAAAAAAAACAAAGACAATTATTCGAGTGTGTGTGATTGAGGTATGATCTTTGCGGAATTCAATATTTTATATGATTAAAAGATAATTTCAAATAGAATCAAGAAAGAAATTAAAGTTAGGAAAGTCAAAAGACCAAAATCTCTTGTTTTGAGTGTTTATATTTTTAGCTTAATAACTTTTTACTCACACAACTTGAGACATTGACCTTCTCCATATCAATAAAACTTTTAGTTAGATTTCCAAAGATATTTTATAGGCCTCCTTATGATAAGGGAAAAGAGAGAACTTATTTATTTACTGAAACAGGCCTCAAACTGACTAGTTTTAGTGCTTCAACTCTCATTTAAAATCAGTAAAAAGGTTTTGCATGAAACCAATTTGGCTTGAAAGAAGACTCAATGAGATGTCCAAAAAGTACAAGTAGGCTTCCAAACTCATTCGTATGAGTGAGATTGGCCCGTTTGAAGTTAGAGTCTAGAATTTGGAAATTTTCCTATTCAAAGCAGGAATTCAATTTTGAAAATTGCCTCAATAGGGGATCATTTGCCTCTAAGTTGGCTAGACCTGATTTCTAACCCTAATAGGACCCCTTTTTTACCTTATAAATACTTTCTTATAACATTATTGGAAGGACCTTTGGTTGAGTATACATTGAAATTTCGGATTTTGAGAGAATTAGTGAGAGAAAGTGCTAGAAACTTACATTTTAGTGATAGAAACCATAAAATCTTGAACTAAACCCTGATACTATTTCCCTAGGGCATGAATTTTATGTTTCAAATAAGAAAAAAATAATCAAGAACAAGTAATCTTTGATCTTAGCAACAATGAACAAGGCAAAGAATCGTTTTGGAATTGCAAATCACTCAAGAACGAGCTTCTTCTTGAAAGGAACAAAGAGACTACCCCATCCCCCATTCAAGAAGGAAAGGAGTTTCGTGATCCTTATCATCCCTGCTAGATTTCTCAAGGCCCATAAGTTTCTTTTTATCTTTGTAAGCATCTAAGCAAGCTTCGAATGTAGAATTTAATCTTCTTTCTTTCAAAGTTATTAAATTTTCTTGCTTTTCATATAGTTCATCTTCTTAAATTGATTCCTTGTTTGATTGAATGCTTTTACATGACTTAATGATTGAGTATTTTCCATATGTTAGTTTAGAAGATAATTTTCATCATATGTTAGTTTAGAAGATAATTTTCATGTTTAGATAATTTTAAAATAATTACAAAACCCTAGGAATAAAAAAAACTAGAAACTAGTTGAAGTTGGAGGACCTTCTGGTCCAAGCGCCACATTTGTGGCACAAATAGCTAGGGAACCATTTTAAAGTATCGGCCGCACCATGGCGCTCCAAATCATATTTTTTCAAAGTTCATTTTTTGTTCTTCTTTGGCTTCCAATGCTTGATTTGCATGCTTGAATGATTCCAAACTTGTTTTTATGATTCATATAACTTCTTTAAACAACTTAAAAACATTTTTTAGGAATTTAAATCATAAACTAACATGATTTAAAGATCACAAACTCAAAACTCTAAAAAGACATACTTTATTGATGATTTTGTGATTTAGGATGGTAGAATATGTTTTGATTGTTTATGGATTTTATATGAAGATGTAAGTATGTTAACGTTTTTGTCTATTTCATGATGGTTACTCTATACTATGATTCCATGATAATATATATGCTCATATGTCTCCAATCCATGCTATTCACAAACTATACACTTGCTAATTAGATTCTCCATGATTATATACTTGATTTGATATAGAATAGTTATTGTCCATGCCATGAGAAAATGATAAACTTATTGTTTTGGTTGAGAACATATCATATTTAAATTATTATCTGCTTACTAATTGCTTGGATGAGATAACATGTCCTATTTGATGACTTCGTGCCTAATTATGTGTTTTTCGTTGAATTATATGCTTGAATGGATTTATTAGTCGTTGTGTTATTTATTTTAATCATGGATGAATTTGATTATTTATTTGCATTGTTTATGAATGGATTTACTTTATACATTGCTATGGGAATGGTGTTAATTTACTTTTCTACTTATATAAATTGCCATTGGTGGATTCATTAATTTCTATGGAAGGATTTTTTGATTTTCATGGATGATTTTTTTTTTTTAATTTTCATGGATGAATTTATTTTAATTTCTATGAATGGTTTATTTATCACTTTATTTATATTTTCATAATTTTGGGAATGTAAACCGTGGTTAGGCACCTTTATTTTTCTTGCAATTTCCCTGTAATTTTCTTTCTGTATTTTTGGGCTATAAGTCGTGGTTAGGCACCATTTTCCTCGTTATTTCTCTATAATTTCCGCACTTTATTTTCTCGTATTTTTCTCTTCTTATCATCACATAATGGTTGAATTTGCCCCTCCTCACACTAGGGGCAATGAGATTTTTTTTCGATTCATCTTTGCATGAAGGGTGTTTATGGAGAATGTTGAAAAAAATATGAATGAATGAAAAGAAAAAAGTGACAAGAAAAGATAAAAAAAAAAACAAAGATGAGATTAAAATCGAAGAGGGAAAAGATGAGGTTAAAATTGAGTTTGGAAGATAAACAAAAGTAAAATTGAAATTGAACCGAAATAAAGAGGAGAGAAGCGATGAAAATGAAAATGGAGTTGAAAAGAATAAAAGATGAGTTACAAGAAAAAAAAAATGGAAAGCAATCCTTGGCAATTATGAACCTAACGAAAATTTTGTTTGAGCCTTGAAATACCTTTTTTCTTCCTTAACCCTTGGCCTCATTACAACCTAAAATAAAGTCCTCTTAGATCAATGAACTAATTACTTAGTCCTACAAAACACTTTTTTTGGATAACGATGGAATAATGTGAGGTTCCCAATTGAGTTAATAAGTTTAAGTAAATTGATTGATAAAAAAGAGAGAAAAGAAAAAAAAGAAAAAAGAAGAAAATAAAGGAAGAGGAAAAGTGCTCCTTAGGTTGAAAACTCGAAGGGAAAACCTAAGCAAAAGTCAGAGCCAAAAAAATAAATATGTATTTCAATATTAATCAATTGAAGCTAGATGAAATGAACTAAGAGTAACTTGATTCCTTAGGGGATATGTAGATAGCCAACTTGGTATGATTACATCATTGGAACAATGAAGGTCTTGATATACATAAGCATGGAGCATGAGTAGTGAAAAACTTATAGGCATTACCAGCAAGATAGAGATGCCTTTGTCGATCATGCAAGAAAAGGCACATGTTTCCACAAAGAGTACAAATAGATTCAAAGATTTTTCATAAGAGTATGTCATGTTAAAGGAAAAATGAGAATGAATTAACAAGGCACCTTAAGGAATAATTTTTAGTACAAGACTAATATCATTGGTTTCATAAAGATGAGAGTAGTTTTTTAAACAGTAAAAGATAAATTTTGTCATATGCACGGGGTAATTATGTTTTTTTTTGGGTTTCTTCCTTCTTCCATCATTTTTTCTTCTTGTCAAAATATTTCACTTCTGTTGTGTTTTTCTTGAAGTGTTTTGGTCTCGTCATGTCCAAATTCTAAAATCCAAAGTTGTCTTTAAGCTACTTTTTAGCATCCAATGGGATTATTTTCGTTCAAAAATGATTTGAAAAAATATATTTTCTTCGAAGGAGTATCTATGAATTTTGAGGCTATAGAGCACCAACGTTTGGATAAAGTCTTAACTTTGAAAGACATTGAACATGGAAAGTATAGACAAGTATCTTCAAGTTCTTAGACTATGAGATCATTAGTTATTAAGGGAATGCATTTTCACATTGGCTAAGTATAGGATTGTATTTAGGTTTCCATTGATTCATAACTAGGAGCACTTCTTAGAACAAAGGACATGATAAAGTAATTGAATTGGATGTTTGATTGAATTGATTGATTAGACACTTGTTTAAGAAGTTTGAATGCATAATTGAATACTTGTTGATATGTTGGAAATTATTGATCATAATTTGATTGGATATGAAAACTCAGTCAAATAATAGAAAGTGATTTTGCAAAATTTATTGGTCGCCCTTAAGGGCCACAATTGGTTGCTTTTCGGAGCCACACTTATTGATTGCCCTTTGGAGTCATGATTGATCGCTTTTTGGAGCCATGCTTATTAATTTCCCTTTGGGGCCATGATTGAACGCTCTTCGTGAACCATGTTTACTAATCGTCCTTTAGGCCATGATTGGTCGTTATTTGGAGCCACACTTATTGATCGCTCTTTGGGGCCTTGATTGGATGCTTCTTGAAGCCATGAGGTGGCTATTTTAGATCCACATTTTAAGGTCGCTTTTTGAGGTCACGATTCTTCGCTCCTTTGGAGCCACGTTTTGAATTAAATGAATTTAAAAAGAAATCAATGATTTGAGTTTTCATATTCAACAAGGCTTATGTAATGAAAAAGAATGATAACTTAAGTGGTTAAGCAATGATTTATTGACCATTGGTTCTATATAGAATTGTATAGATTGATTGAACAATAATAATTGAAGTCATAAATGCTTGTTTGAGAATGATAAAATGACATTTGTATTGAATGTTTTGACTTTGTTTGCATCCAATAAAATTCATTAAGGAATTTATTTTCATAAGCACTAGAATCAATAAATAAACTTGCATACTTTGAAATAATAAATCTACATGATGTTTGCTAAGAATAGATGATAAGTCGATTTGTTTGTTGGGTTGAATGAATGAAACTTGGAAATTGTTTGCTTAATGATTGATGATCGGTTGCTTGATATCCAAACTAATTAATGGATATGAATTGCTTAGTCAATGATTGATGAACTATCGTGGATCATTTGCTTAGTTAATGAATTAATGGCTAAATATATTTGCTTGATGACTAATTAGTTATGAATGATGGTTACCCATTTTTGATTTTGTGATCATTTCTTTATAAAGTGGTGCATTTGTCTTTGGGATCACTTCTTTATAAAGTAGTGAATTTGTATTTTGTGATCACTTTTTTATGAAATGGTGAATTTTCCTTCTTGATCACTTCTTTATGAAGTGCTGAATTTTCTTTCGTGATCAATTCTTTATGAATTGGTGAATTTATCTTCACGATCAATTCTTTATGGATTGATGAAATTGTCTTCATTGTTGGTATTTGTCCAAGGATTAAACCGGTTGAAGGGTTCAACATTAGGTCTGGTCGTGAGCCGTAGCACAACATTGGGCGCCGCGGCCTCCAGTATGCGAGAAGTTCCTCCACTTCAGGCCGCGCTGCGGCCCAGCCTTGGGTGCCGTGACCCCTAGAAGGCGGTGAAGATCAGTCCTGTTCTGGGCCGTGGTGCCAGGCACACTAAGACAAGTTTTTTTAGCCTCTTTGAAAGGTGCGTGAAGCATGTTTAAAATGCATAGGTTCACTTATATTCTTAGAGAGCCATGAGTTTTTGGTTCTTGAGA
Organism: Bretschneidera sinensis; assembly: GCA_023935145.1. NCBI lineage: Eukaryota > Viridiplantae > Streptophyta > Magnoliopsida > Brassicales > Akaniaceae > Bretschneidera > Bretschneidera sinensis. The sequence goes on along the minus strand of CM043697.1, from coordinate 23,222,567 downwards.
TCTAAGGGTCGAGATTGATCTCAAAGATTGGTTGAAGAAGTTGGTACACTATATAAAGGGTCATCTAGCTTTAATCATAAGAAGAGATACACACAAGATACAAGATCACCATACAAGAGAATTCAAGTGTGAGTGTGAGAGTGCAAAGACACAAAACATAGGAGAGGCACTAGAATAGATCTCAACACAAGAGAGGCTGGTTGTTTAGAGAGAGAGTAGTATAGATTGGATTCAAGGGCTTTGTAAGGGAATTTTCTTGGGGAAATTCCAAGGAAACACTAGTCCTTATCACTTTCTTTTGCTCTTCTTTCGTTCTTCAAGAACAAGAGACTTCTTTGTTGACCCTCACATGTATTTTAATGATGACAAAACACAACTGTTATTATACTAACGGTGCAAATTAAGTGTAGTAAGCAACAAAAGCATTCAACCAAGGATCAAGGTGCAAGAACTCAAACCGAATCAAACTTTCAAGTGAAGACTAAAGAACTAGTATAGGTCTAAGGTAGTAAAACCAGTGTAAGTCTCACTTGTACATTGTAAAAGCTTATTCAATGGCTCGAACACAAAAGGTTTTCTAAACGAACTTTTTAAACAAACATTTTAAATTAAAACAGAAAAACTGGGTTGGAAGACAACCCAGTCGACTGGGTACATATACCAGTCGACTGGGTAAGACATACCAGTCGACTGGTAAAATGGACAGTGAGTCCCCAGTTGACTAGATGGAACATACCAGTCGACTGATAAATTGGACAGACAGTCCCCAGAAGCTTTGAAAACGATATTTTTCAAGAGAACCCAGTCGACTAGTATCACGACCCAGTCGACTGGTAGTTCAAAAATATGACCGTTGGACACCAAATCTGGACGTTTTAAAGCAAATTTTTTTCAAATTAAAGTCCAAACAGCCATATTATTTGATGACTATATAAACCCACTCTATTGAGCATTCAATAGAGAGCTGGAGATATTGAAAAAGAGTTGAACTCACACAATCAAGTTATTGTATTCTTTGAAACACAAAAAGCTTTGAAATATTCTTATTGAGCCATTCTTCAAGCTTTACTTTGAAAGAGAGACATTATTCAGTTGTATAAGCTTTCACTTGCTGTCTCTCTACCATTTACTTTACAATATCTTTTGTAAAGGGATTACTTCCAAAAGGAAGGGGATTACTTTCGAGAGGAAAAGATTGTAAGGTTTGTACAACACCGGTAAAGTTGTATGACTAAGTTACTTAGTGGATTACTTCAAGGAGGTTCCTTGAAGAGAGTGGACGTAGGGTCGGAATGAATCCGATATTGCCGAACCATTATAATCTGAGTTTACATCCTTTACTCTTTAAACTCCTTATTTACAGCACATTACTTATTTTAATTGTTTGTTGCTTATATGTTTTTAAAAAACTTGTATTAATTCCGCAAAAGTTTTAAAACCCAATTCACCTCCCTCTTGGGTTGAAACCTCAATCTACAATTGGAATCAGAGCCTCGTTCTCAATTTTAGGCTTAAAATCCTTGAGTTGATCCGATGGCAGCAAATAGCTACTCTGAGGGACACTCTTATACTAGACCTCATTTGTTCAATGGCTCCAACTATAACTATTGGAAAAACATAATGAGAATCATTATCGAATGACAAGATTATAATCTGTGGAGAGTCATTGAAGAAGGACCTAAAATTCCTTCAAAGGAAATAACTATTGGAGAGACCCATCATACAATGCCTAAACTCAAAACTGAGTACACAGACGAGGATTGTAGAATGATATCTCTCAATAGCAAAGCAACAAGTATTTTACGTTGTGCTTTAGATATTTCTGAATACAATAAAATCTCTACATGTGTTTCGGCTAAAGAGATATGGGATAAACTGCAAATTACATATGAAGGAACTAGTGAGGTAAAAAAGTCAAAAATCTAAATGCTAGTTTCTGAATATGAATCCTTTAAAATGTCTCCCAACGAAACTATTTCTGAAATGCACTCACGATTCACAACTATTGTAAATGGTTTAAAACTGCTTGGTAGGAATACTGAGGAGTTTGAACTAATAAGAAAAATCTTGAGATCTTTTCCACCCTCATGGAAACCAAAGAAGACAGCCATACAGGAGGCCAAAGATCTTGAAAAACTTGATGTTGAGACACTACTTGGGTCATTGTTGACATATGAGATGGAAGAAATGACTCCCATCATCAATAATGATGAGAAGAAGAAAAAGCAAATCTCAAAGCTTCTACGAGCAGCTAAGAAATGGAATCGAAAAAAGAAGCAGAGAGCAGCGAGGAAGATGGTGAAATGGCATTAATCACCAAACGATTTCACAAGTTCTTAAAGAAAGGCAAGAAACCTTACACAAAGGATCCCACTTCAAAAAGGGAACCACTTATGTGTTATGACTGCAAGAAGCCCGGTCACATTAGGGCTGATTGTACGGTTTCAAATAAACTATACAAGAGTTTCAAAAAGAAAGCCATGATAGCAACTACCTGGAGTGATGATGAGGAAGAAGATGAGTCATCGAACAAAGAAATCGGATACGAGGAAATTGCCAACCTTTGTCTGATGACAATTGATGATGAAAGTGAGGTAACATCTTTTCCTTCTTCTAAGAATAATATTGTAAGTAATAGTGAAGAGTTGCTAGAAGTAATAAATGAAATGCATGATGAGTTGAAGAAATTTGATTCTAAAAATTCAATTCTTAAGAAAGAGGTATCATCTCTCTCTAAGGAGATGATAAGTCTTAGAGAAGAAAAAGATAAATTATCTTCTTTACTGTATGATTCTTCTTAAGATTTCCTCAAAGATGAAAATGAGAATTTAAAGAATAAAATTTTAGAATTGAATGGCACTATATCTAGACTTATGCTTGGTTAAAAAAGCTTGATGAAGTGCTTTCTTCTCAAAGATTAAGTGGAGGAAAATCTAGTTTAGGATACTCTCATTTGGGAAAGCAAAAATAAAAATAGAGCTTATTCATGAAAGCCTCATGTGTGAGTGAAGCCTCTACTTCAAAAACCCCTAGCAAGGTTAAAAGCACTCCCTCAATGAATGCTAGGAAATCTAGAAATTCAAATGATCATACTAGAATGAAGTATCCTAGAAATACATATGCTTATATGTATGCACACTCTAGAAATGCTTATACACATTCTAGAAATAACTATAATGTGCATTATAGGAACAATATATATAATCAAAATATGCACTCTGCACATGCACATCCTAGGTATTATCATCATGGTTATCCTAGAAATAATATGCATACTCATAATAATGTTAGTATGTATCCTAGAATGCATCATCATACATTTTCTGGAAATGACATGCATTTTCATATTCCTTACCATAGAAACATGTATCCTAGGAACTCATATCCTAAAGATAATAGAAATTCTCATTTAAGATATCCTAGAAATTTCAATAACTACTATCCTAGGATTGTGCATCATCAACATGTCCTTAGATCACCATATACTGTTAAGAAAGTATGGGTTCCAAAAGGAACCGTATTTTCTAGGACTAACCCCAAAAGACCCAAGAAATTTTGGGTACCTAAAAGTGCTATCGTATATCCTTGTGTGATGTAGATATGTCTCCACACCAAGGAGAAAGGTAACTATTGGTACCTTGATAGTAGATGCTCAAAGCACATGACCGGTGATAAAAATGTATTCAAGGAACTAACTCTAAGAGATGGTGGATATGTCACCATTGGAGACAACACCAAAATAAAGATCATCGGGCATAGAAAAGTCGGTAAGGACTTCCCAACCTTAGATAATGTATTGCTAGTACAAGGCCTTAAGCCAAATTTACTTAGCATTAGTCAACTATATGACAAAGGCAACAAAGTCACATTTGAGACCTCTCATTGTCTAGTTATAGACATCAAGAGCAACAAGATCAAATTTATTGGCCATAGACATGAAAATATCTACAAAGTTGATTTGAAATCCTTGCATTCTGAAAATAAAAAATGTTTTCCTGCTTTTAGTGAAAATCCATGGCTATAGCATAGAAGGCTTGGTCATGTGAACATGAACTTGTTAAAAATTGTTTCAAGAAAAGATTTAGTCATTGGACTTCCTAAAATCAATTTTGAAAAAGACAAAGTATGCGATGCTTTTCAAATGGGAAAACAAACTAGGATCTCATTTAAAGCAAAAAATGTAGTCTCAACTACTAGACCTTTGGAACTTCTGCATATGGACTTATTTGGTTCAATTAGTGCCATTAGTCTAGGTGGCCATCAATATGCTCTTGTTATTGTTGATGACTATTCAAGATATACCTTTGTTATTTTTATTGCTTGCAAGGATGAAGCTTTCAAAGGATTTGAAAAGTTTTGCAAAAAGGTACAAAATGAAAAAACAATTTGTATTTCAAGCATAAGAAGTGATCATGACAAAGAATTTGAAAATCAAAGCTTTTCAAGATTTTGTGATGAAAATGGAATTAATCACAACTTTTCAGCTCTTAGAACTCCTTAACAAAATGGAGTTGTTGAGAGGAAAAACAGAGTTCTAGAAGAATTTTCAAGAACTATGCTTTGTGAAAATAGTTTACCAAAATACTTTTGGGCTGAAGCCGTGAATACTTCTTGCTATATCTTAAATAGAATTTTAATTAGGCTTTTGCTTGATAATACTCCATATGAACTATAGAAAGGAAGAAAGCCTAATATCTCCTATTTTCGTGCATTTGGTTGTAAACGCTTCATCCTAAATAACAATAAAACTAACTTGGGTAAATTTGATTCTAAGACTGATGAAGGAATATTTTTAGGATATTCAACATCTAATAAGGCTTATAGAGTTTTCAATAAGAGAACTCTACTGGTAGAAGAATCTGTACATGTAACTCTTGATGAGTCTAACCCAATTAGTAGTAGAGAAGTTTCTTTTAAAGATGATGCAGATTTTATTCCAAGAATGGAAACTCCTACTCCCATTGTTGACCCAAAAGAGAGTCCAGCTCAAGCAAATGAAGAGATGAAAACTCCTAATTTGGACCAACCATCCTCAAGCCAACAAGAGGAAAGTCTACCCAAAGATTGGAGGTATGTAAATTATCACCCGATTGATCAAGTGATTGGTGATCCTTCACAAGGGGTAAGAACTCGCTCTTTTATAAAAAATATTTGCAATTTTGTAGCTTATTTATCTCAAGAAGAACCTAAGACATTTATAGAAGCTGAAAAAGATAATGATTGGATAATTGTAATGTAAGAAGAAATAAATCAATTTGAGAGAAACAATGTTTGGAAACTAGTTCCAAGACCTAAGAATCATTTAACAATTGGAACTAAATGGGTATATAGAAATAAGATGGATGAAAATGGAATAGTAACTAGAAACAAGGCTAGACTAGTTGCTAAGGGATATAATCAAGAAGAAGGAATAGACTTTGATGAAACCTATGCTCCCGTGGCTAGATTAGAAGCTATTCGAATGTAATTAGCCTTTGCATGCTTTAATAAGTTCAAACTATTTCAAATGGATGTAAAAAGTTCCTTTTTAAATGGCTTTATAGAAAAAGAGGTGTATGTTGAGCAACTTCTTGGATTTGAAAATCCTAGTCTTCCAAATCATGTCTACAAGCTTTCTAAAGCTCTATATGGGTTGAAGCAAGCTCCAAGAGCATGGTATAAAAGACTAAGTAAATTTTTGATTGACAATGATTTTGTAAGAGGTAGAATAGACACAACTCTCTTCACAAAAACTCACAAAAATAACACTCTTATAGTCCAAATATATGTTGATGATATTATATTTGGCGCCACTAATGAATCTATGTGTCAAGAGTTTGCGAAGTGCATGCAAGGTGAATTTGAAATGAGCATGATGGGAGAACTTACCTACTTCCTTGGACTTCAAATCAAGCAACTAAAAGGAGGAATCTTCATCAATCAATTGAAGTACATTAAGGACCTACTAAAGAGGTTCGGGATGGAAAGCTCAAAGCCACTTGGAACTCCTATGAGCACAACCACTAAACTTGATCTTGATGAAGGAGGTAAAACTGTAGATACTAAATATTATAGAAGCATGATAGGTGCTTTACTTTATTTGACTGTAAGTAGACCTAATATTATGTTCAGTGTATGCATGTGTGCTAGATTTCAGGCTAATCCTAAGGAATCACATGTAGTTGTAGTAAAAAAAATCCTTAGATATCTACAAGGAACCCAAACCATAGGATTATGGTACTCTAAAGATTCATCTTTTGAGCTTGTAGGATATTCAGATGCTGATTTTGCTGGATGTAGGGTAGATAGAAAAAGCACAAGTGGTACATGCCAATTCTTAGGTACAATGTTAACCTATTGGTTTTCCAAGAAACAAAATTCCTTTGTACTACCAATCGCCGAGGTGGAATACGTTGCAGCCGGAAGTTGTTGTGCCCAAGTATTATGGATGAAACAACAACTAGAAGACTATGGTATGAACCTCAAAAACATCTCAATATTTTGTGATAATACTAGTGCTATCAACCTAACCAAGAACCCTATTCAGCACTCTAGAACAAAGCACATTGAAATAAGACATCATTTCTTAAGAGACCATGCTCAAAAAGGTGACATAAGACTAGAATTCATACCTTCAGAAAATCAAATAGCTGACATTCTTACAAAACTTCTAGGTGAAGCTAGTTTCTGTAAGATAAGAATGTTAATGGGATTGCTGGATTGTGATAAACTGAATGTCTGATTGCTTCATAATTCATCATCTTCATAATTTGACATCTAGTGAAAGAGTATTAATTCTTGTTTAAATATCTCCCTCACTCAAGATGTCATAAATAAACAAGTTTCGTGCTACAATTCAAGACTGGAAGTTTTCTTAAGGGTCCAGTCGACTGGTAAATCTGTTCCAGTCGATTGATAAGTCTCTGCCAATTCTTCCAGTCGACTGGTAAATCTTACCCAGTCGACTGGTACATCTAGACCCTGTTTGGAGCCAATTTTTTGAAAATCAGTTATCATCCAGTCGACTGGTACAAACAGCCCAGTCGACTGGTATCTTACTGCCAATTCACCCAGTCGACTGGTACATAGACCCAGTTGACTGGTATGAAAAATGTTCTTCTTTTCAAGAGGACCCAGTCGACTGTTATCACGACCCAGTCGACTGGTATCGCGATTCTATATAAAGACTGTTCATTTTTCTCTGATTTTAACGCCATTTTCAAGAAACCCAGCTTTCTCTCTCTAGAAAATTTCACATTTTTTTATCCAAAAACCATCCAAAGATCATCTAAAAACACTGATCTACTCATCCATAACAAAATTTTTAACTTTCTACAGTTAAAATCTCATATTTTCATCAAAATCTTTTTTTCCCAAAAACCCCATTTTTCCTAAAAATGACCGATAGAATCCGTATCAAATACACTACCGGGGGACCAAATGCACCTACAAGGCCATAGTCCACCAAACCTAAGGATCTGGATACACGGGGGAAGGGAGTAACAGGCTCTTCAAGAGAAAAGCCCAGAACAGAGCTTGATAAAGCTCTGTTTTCCAATCCTGCTGCTAAAGCGAGGTATGATTCCGTAATCCGTCATAAGAAGATCATGATGGGTAGAGTTGTTGACTTCGACTCTATTCATCATGGTAATTTTGATATCTTTCCAGCCTCCGAGGTAATAAACCTGACCCCACTGGTCAAAGTACATCAAAAGTACTACCCGAGACTGATTCACCAGTTCTATGCGAACTTGGTGAAACCCAGTTCACTGGCTTTGAGATTCAGAACCAGTGTCCAGGGTGTGGAGTTTGAGATCAACACTGACCTCCTCATGAGCATACTAAGGATCCCTGTAGGAGGGATCCAATAGAGTCTAGACGGATGGCTAGACAATTTTGATGTCGAGATAGCCTGTTAAATAGTCAGGGGCGACCCTAACTATGTGTACAGACCCACTACATTTCACACGTGTAGTGATATACCCCTGGACTCAAAATTGTTCAACTTAATAGTGAGTTGGACCATCTACCCGAGACTCGAGAATCGGGGGTATCTATCTAAGATAGATACAGTATTGATTTGGTGCCTTAAAACAGGGCACTACTTCAATATATATCCCCTGCTGCTTGTCAACATGATTAACAACAAAGCGAGCGATTCCGGGTGTCTACCCTACGGGATGCTCATTACACTCATACTTTAGCACTTTTGGGTGCCTCTTCCTACCTCCGAGGCTCAGGATATCGGACCAACGGACATCATCAACATCTCATCACTAAAGAAGATGGGATGTATGGTTCGTGATGGCTTCATCTACTCAAAGGTTGGGAAGTACATTCAGATCCGAGAGGATGAGAGCAGTGATGATGAGGGAGCTGCTGTTGATACTGCTGATATAGACATGGATACCCGAGCACCTCCCGTTGGTGGCTCGAGTGTTGGTCAGGCTGGGTATGGTGACTTATTACAGGCTATCATGAGCCTCCAGATGACCATGTAGTCCGGGTTCCAGACCATGCAGTCAAAGTACCAGAGATTGAGCTCCTCCATCGAGCATCTACTAGACGACTTCGAGCTACACAGAGAGCATACAGAGAGTTCATTAGCTGAGATACGGGATCTCATTCATGACGACTCGGACTCTCCTGCTCCTTGAGTCATTGTCTATGTTAGTTTGATGTACATAGGGTTTTCCAGCTCTTACCATGTAGCACGAACATATTTATGTATTTCTGTCTTACATATGGTTCTATGAAGCCCGTTCATGTATTGAATTTTTGTATATGATGTTGCTTTTACATTAGTCATAATTAATTCACCTATTTACTCTATTTTTGATATGTTTGCATAGTTTCTAACTTCTTTTAGTCAAGAAAATGCTCTGAAACTGATTATGCTTGTATGGAAACTTTTGGTTCTTCTCGGGAAGGCTTTCAAACTCCGAATGAAGCCAAATTTTTGCATACAAGTTTATTTTAGCATACTCTAGTTGCCTATGGTTGCTAAATAGCTTATTTTTTAGTTTCTAACCCCTTTGATTGCTATTGTCAAAACGGGGGAGAAAAATGAGAAAACAAGAAAACTAAGTAAAACAGAAACCAATGTATAGATTTAGGGGGAGCATTGCCAATGAATATTGAAAATGATTTATTTGGTTGGTTGAAATGAAAAAATAAACTGTGTTTGCTTGTTTACAGGGTGGTTTTACTAAAAAAAACAGAGGAAACTCTGTCCGTTTTTTCAGAAAAACCAAACACTTAGTTTTTAAGACTGTTTTCACATTATGAGTTTTGTCATCATCAAAAAGGGGGAGATTGTTAACCCTCACCTGTATTTTAATGATGATAAAACACAACTGTTATTATACTAACAGTGCAAACTAAGTGTAGTAAGCAACAAAAGCATTCAACCAAGGATCAAGGTGCAAGAACTCAAACCGAATCAAACTTTCAAGTGAAAACTGAAGATCTAGTATAGGTCTAAGGTAGTTAAACCAGTGTAAGTCTCATTTGTACATTGTAAAAGCTTGTTCAATGGCTCGAACACAAAAGGTTTTCTAAAACGAACTTTTTAAACAAATGTTTTAAATTAAAACAGAAAAACTGGGTTGGAAGACAACCCAGTTGACTGGGTACATATACCAGTCGACTGATATATGGGACAGTAAGTCCCCAGTCGACTGGGTAAGACATACCAGTCGACTAGTAAAATGGACAATGAGTCCCCAGTCGACTGGATGGAATATACCAGTCGACTGGTAAATTGGACAAACAGTCCCCAGTCGACTGGTAAGAAGAACCAAGTCGACTGGTACCCCAGAAGCTTTGAAAACGAGATTTTTCAAGAGAACCTAGTCGACTGGTATCACGACCTAGTCAACTGGATGTTCAAAAATATGACCGTTGGACACCAAATCTGAACGTTTTAAAGCTAACCTTTTTCAAATTAAAGTCCCAACGACTATATTATTTGATGGCTATATAAACCACTCTATTGAGCTTTCAATAGAGAGCTGGAGATATTGAAAAAGAGTTGAACTCACATAATCAAGTTATTGTACTCTTTGAAACACAAAAAGCTTTGAAATATTCTTATTGAGCCATTCTTCAAGCTTTACTTTGAAAGAGAGACATTATTCAATTGTATAAGCTTTCACTTACTGTCTCTCTACCATTTACTTTACAACATCTTTTGTAAAAGGATTACTTCCGAAAAGAAGGGGATTACTTCCAAGAGGAAGGGATTGTAAGGTTTGTACAACACCAGTAAAGTTGTACGACTAAGTTACTTAGTGGATTACTTCAAGGAGGTTCCTTGAAGAGAGTGGACATAGGGTCGGAACGAATCCGATATTGCCGAACCACTATAATATGAGTTTGCATCCTCTACTCTTTAAACTCCTTATTTATAGCACATTACTTGTTTTAATTATTTGTTTCTTATACGTTTTTATAAACTTGTATTGATTCCGCAAAAGTTTTAAAAACTCAATTCACCCCCCTCTTGGGTTGAAACCTCAGTCTACATTCTTGAAGAGGAGTTACTGTTATTATAAAGAAATCATTGATTTAGTGCAGAGAGCTCGGAGGAGCTCACGGGGACGTAGACACATTGCTGAAACTCGATAACAATTGTTTGTGTTCTTTCTTTAATTGTTTGATTCCAGTGCTGTTTTGTTCATTACAAGTCATTCTAGACTTAGGTGTTTGGAAGATCATCACCTGGGCATCTTGAGGTGATTTACCAACATTCATGATAACTTCCTTATGAAGTGGAGAATTTATGATCACTTTTTTATGTAGTGGTAAATTTGTCTTCATGATCACTTCTTTTTGAAGTGATGAAGATCAATTCTTTATGAATTGTTGAATTTATCTTCGTGACCACTTCTTTATGAAGGGGTGAATTTGCTTTCGTGATCAATTCTTTATGAATTGGTGAAGTTCCCTTTGTGATCATTTTTTTTATGAAGTGGTGAATTTGCTTTCATGATCAATTCCTAATGAATTGGTGAAATTGTCTTGTGATCAATTTTTTTTTTTATGAAGTGGTGAGTTTGTCTTCATGATCACTTCCTTGTCAAGTGGTGAATTTATAATTATTTCCTTATGAAGTGATGAAATTGTCTTCATGATCAGTTCTACATGAAGTGATGAGTTTGTCTTCATGATCACTTCATTGTGAAGTGGTAAATTTTTTTATCACTTTTATGTGAAGTGGCGATTCCTTCATTTCTTTCATGCAAGATCACTTCTTTATGAAGTGGTGAGTATTCCTTTGTCATTATTCTACGATTTCAAAAGTGCATAATAAGTGCTTTCTTATTTCAAAATTACATCTTTATTGGGACTTAAAATTGAAAAATAAAATGTTGGAATCAAAGTCAAATTGAATTTGAAAAAAAAAAATCATCATGTTATGGAAATTATCTTGTCATGGAAATTGTTTTATCATGGATATTATCTCGTCATAGATATTATTTTGTCTTTGAAACTATCTTGTTATAAAAAACTTCTTGGAATGAAAATTGTACTATTATGGAAATGGAAATAGGAATTGTTTTGAAAGTAAATGGAAATGGCTTTGGGAAATTTCTTTGGAAAAACTTGGACATTGAAAAAAAAACATTATATGGATCATGAACTGGTGCATAAAATGAAGACATAGTTAGAATGAACTAGTGTTCTGAATGAAGGCATGGCTAGAATGAATATGGACTGATGCACAAGATGAATGCATTATCATAAATAAGTTATTGATTAAGACAACATTTCGCCCACACTCCTCCATCAACACATGATTGGATGTGTATGTCAATTACTTAGGTATGCAATGTTTTTAAATTTGATAAGTACAAAGCGATGTTATGCTTCACTTTGGAAAAAAAATCGTTTCCCCCATGTTTGTTGAACTACGCTTTGTCTTATCCCCATTGGGGTACGTAGACAACTCAAAAGGATTGAGTGCAATCATATTTATGTGTATTTGATTGATTACATGTTTCCCCCAGTTGTTAATTATAAAAGAGAAAAATGAATGTCTTTAAGGCTTTAAGTGATACATACATGATCATGTATGCACCTTCAAAAAGGAAAAACTGTAGACATACAATTTTGCACATTTTTGTTATCTAAAATTTATTTCTCCTTAGATCTCGATGAAAAAAACAAAGACGATTGTTAGAGTGTGTGATCGAGGTATGATCCTCGGGTAATTCAATGCTTGCTATGAATAAGAGATAATTTAAAAGAGAATCAAGAAAAGAATTAAAGTTAGGAAGGTTAAAAGGATAAAATATCATTTTTTGAGTGTCTGACTTTCAAGCTTAATAATTTTATACTCGTAGAACCTAAGATCTTGTCCTTTCCCAGGTTAATATAATTTTACTTAGCTTTCCGACGATATATTATAGGCGGTAAGGGAAGAGTGAAAACTTATTCATTTACCGAAACAAGTATGAAGTTGATCAATTTTAGTGAGACAACTCACATTTAAAATCGACAATAATTTTTTGCGTGAGACTAGATGGTGTTGGACGATTATATACCTAAATAATTAAGCAGATAATCGTACTAGTTTTACTTGCAAGTGCACAAGGTAAAAAATGTAGTGTAGTGTGCGAAAGCAAGGTCATCTCCATAGGGATTGGTAAAGTTCAGTTTTTAGAATTAGTTTCTTTAAAGTAACAATAAATAAAATAACTGTTGAATGTGAGTGATAATAATAAAGACATAGGGCTTTGATATCCACCACTAGTCATACTTTCCCAATTGTATAATGTATCAGTACACTAGCCTTATCATGTATACCTACTGGTTGCCAACCTAAGGGCATGGTATCTACTCCTTAAGCTATTGATCTCCCTAAGCAACGAGTTAGGCATGGTATCTACTCTAACTCTTTTCTTCCTTAAGGGATTCAACATGGTATCTGCTTGAGTTGTTCCTTAAGAAAGCATAAGTACTATGGAAATCGACAACCACATGAGACCTAGGGCATGGTATCTACTCCCAGTTTTCCATGTTGATTAACCCGGGTATCCGGATAAGATATCCCTCGTTACTAATGTTAGACCCAGGACTCGGTCATCCAAATTGATCTAACTAACAGGTCCATACCACATGCATACACTGGCTATACACATACATATGAGGAATTTAAATAAGCACAGACATTAATCAAGTTAAGCTACATAATAAAGGCTATTGGCAAAGATTTATCAATGAATAAATATATGAGAAAGCATAACTAGGGCTTCAATCGAGCCTTATAAGAAAGTTAGTTACACATGTTGTCTAAAAACATCATATATAAACTAAACATAAAGGGAAGAATAAACCCGATAAAAGAGGCATCAATTCTCTCCCAAAACTTACAACTCCAAGTAAAAGCTAAGAGAAGTGTTCTCTAAGTTGTGATGTGTTGTGTATGCTTTACAGGTGTATTTATAGGGCTTGAGAAGTTCTAGAAGAATCATGAGTTCCTAAACTTTCCTAAAACACAAAACTCCTCTATTTCCAAAATAAGGTTATTTCCAAAATAGGGTTATTTCTAAAATAAGATTATTTCCAAAATAAGGTTTTGCAGTTTACTGTTCACGCCCGTACATGTGCGCTCAATCGCACGCGTCTTGCGCTTGATCGCAGTGTGCACTCGATCACACACGTCTTGCACTTGATCACAGTGTGCACTCGATCGCATTGCATTGTGCGATCGATCGCATTTTGTCCAGATGCTGCTCCAGGAATTCCAAGTTTCTTCCTTTAAGTGCCAAAACTGCTTCTTTTCTTCCAAGACCCTATAAACACATGTGAAACACACAAATAAAGTAAAATGAACTAAATTAACATAACTAAGGATCTAATAAATGTAAATAAGGGGGCTTAAATATGAATATTTAAGCACCTATCAGATGGGATTGAAAAAAAGACTCCCTGATATTTCCAATACGTATAAGTAAGCTTCCTAACTCATTCAAATGAGTGAGAATGGCCCATTTGAAGTTAAAGTTCAGAATCTAATTTTTTTTTTATTCAAAGTCGGAATTCAATTTTGGAAATTGCTTTAATGGAGGTTCCTTTGCCTCCAAGTTGGCCATAAATTTCGGATTTTGAAATAATTAGTGAGAGAAAGTGCTAAAAACTTAAGTTTTAGTGAGAGAAACTCTAAAATATTGAGCTAAAACCTTATACTACTTCCTTAGGGTCTGAATTTTATTGTCCAGGAAAGAAAAAACAATACAGAACAAGTAATCTTTGATCATAGCAACAACAAACAAAGCAAAGAATCATTCCAGAATTGTAAATCACTCAAGAATAAGAGTCTTCTTAAGATGACAATAAAACCACCCCATCTCGCCATTCAAAGAAAAAGTGAAAATTTGTGATCCTTATCATCCATTCTAGATTATTTAAGGAAGATCTCAAAATTTTCTTTGATCTTCACAAGCAGCCAAGCATACTTTGATTATTAACTTTTCTTGCTTTTCATATAGTTCATCTTCTTAAACCGATTCCTTATTTGATTAAATGTTTTGACATGATTTAATGATTGAGGATTGTTACTATGTTAGTTCAGAAGATAATTTTCATATTCAGATAATTTAAAACTCGTTAGAAAACCCTAGGAATAAAAATAAATAAAAAACTCGAAACTAGTCAAAGTTGGAGGACCTTCTAATCCAGGTGCCACTTTTGTGGCACAAATAGGCAAGACGACACTTTAAAGTAGCTTGCTCATAAAAGGGCACCACTCCCAACCCAAGTTTTTTCAAATTTCATATTTTGTTCTCTTTTTGCTTCCAATGCTTGATACACATGCTTGATTGATTCCAAACTTGTTTATATAATTCATATAACTTCTCTAAACAACTTAGAAATATATTTTAGGATTTTAAATCATAAATTAGCAACTTATTCTTGAACTGAGGAACTAATTACAAAATATAATGAAATTTTGGCTCGTAGCTATTTTTAGGGTGAGGTATTTGTGCCCAACCTATTACACAAATTATACACAAAAGGACCCAAGTTATATGGTTTTGTAGAGACATTTTTCTGTAGCTTCAACTAGGAAAGTAGAGAATGTGTTGATGGATCGTGTGTAGGTGTCTTTCGGTGTAGACAAGGGGTGTCTAAAAACTAATGGTGAAAGGAATATTTATAGGCAAAAACATATCTAGGGTAAATCGGGATGAATGGTGAGATCCATGATTGTTGAAATGGATTGTGGTAAGAAGATTTCCAGAATCAGCATATTTGAGAATATTTTCATAACAAAATCATAATCGTGATTGATGGTTGAGATGTTTCGCGATCTTTTTGGATGGTTACAGATGGTCAAAAATATTACAGAATAAAATATGGGATATTTTGCAATAGAGACGAAATTTGAAAGATCTGTGTGACGAGTAAAACTGATAGGCTCGGGGTTTAGGTTGATCGACTCGGGGTCCGGGCCGATCGGTTCATCCACTAGATTGATTGGTTCAGGTCTAGATAGGATCCTAGTTTACATAATTGCACGGGTTTTTAGCTTTGGTATGAGGTTTTTTGGCCTTTTGGGCTAAGAATTGGGTTTGTAATGAGTTCTTTCTCAAAAACAAAGTCTTGGTTCTTGTTTTCTCTAAATCTGAGCATTTCAAGACCGAATTCTCATAAGCAGTTTTGAGGTTCTTCTCTCTAATCTCATCTTTGCTTCTTTCTCTTTTTCATCTCACGTTTTATCATCCTTTACTCTAACATCATCATTATTTTTTTCATTGCTTTTATTATTTTTTTCCATTTTCTTTTATTCATCCATTATGCCAAGATGAGAGAAAAAATCTCATTGCCCCTTATGTTAGGACGAGACAAACTTATCCAAGAAATGATGATAAGAGAATATATTGCCCTTTATGTAATACCCGTGTTCTTAAAGTAAAGGTAAAGAAGTAATTTGATAAATATGACATAGAATTAAAATAACATATATATATATATATATATATATATATATATATATATATATATATATATATATATATATATGAAAGATTTGTTATTGAATAAATAATCCTTTTGAAAAAAAAAACAACTGGATGCGTGGTGGGTAAGGAGAAAAAGAAAAAAAAACAAAAACTGGAAACGTGGTGGGTTAGGAGAAAAAGAAAAAAAAAAGAAGAGAAAAACTGGACGTGTGGTGGGTGAGGAGAAAAAAAAAGGAATGATAAACACATGGATGTCTAGATGTGATTTACATAACATGCAAAACTTACATGTTTAACAACTCAGTGGACAACATAATGGTTTGGAAAAATATATAAAAATGATTTTTATTATTTTGTTTTATTAGTTTTACCAAATCCTATTTGGTTTTCTTCTTTCTTCAATCCAAATTACTCTATTTCTTTAAATACTTAGAGACTGAAAGAGTAAAATTTTGAAAGGATTTACGGAAGAATTTTTAAGAGAGTCAAAGAAAGTTCTAAGAAACACAAAAGGTAATAATGTGAATTTTATTTTTGAAATTTAGCATACATGAAATTTCTCGGAATTCAATGTGGGAATTTTTAAAGGTATGAATTATGAAAGAATTTAAGAATAAATTAGAAATTTTAATATAAATATTATATCAGGTGTTGACGATCAACAATCAGGGAAAATTGCTGAAAGGAGCAAGAAAGACAATGAGATGATCCATAGGTAGCTCTAAGTGCTACGTGGTGAGTTAGATTTACTTTAAGTAATCAAGATAAATATAAAATATAAAGAAATGATATTGGAATTAACCATTAAACTATGATTGGATGATATATGAAAGTTAGTTGATGAATATGATAGAAATAATTGATATGTTAAAGTTTTATTATATAAAGAATAATATTATTGAAATAATGATTGATAATTTGATAGGAACTGTGAGGAGATAATTTAATGAATATGATAAAATAATAAAGAGCTGGATAGCTAAATTGTGCATATTTTTATATTATTGTTCATATAATTCATATGCATATACATGAAATAAAAGAACCGAGAAGACAGTCGGTCTAACTGAAATAAAAGAATCGGGAAGGCAGCCAGTCTAAATGAAACCGTGACAATCGGTATAACTGAAAATAAAATAACCAGGAGGGTAGCCGGTCTAAATGAGAATAAAAGAACCAGGAAGGCAGACGGTCTAAATGAGAATAAAAGAACAGAGAAGGCAGCCAGTCTAAGCTAAAACATGTCAACATGTGGGAAGACGTTCCCAAATGATCTGATAATTTAAATTCATGCATTGCATTTGTTTTAAATATTGATTATTATTTATTAAAATGCTAAAGTATCAGTCTTGATTGTGATATGACTGATACATAAATGAGTCTCACAGAAAGACAGATATGATGAGAAAGAAATATAAAAGTTGATTTAATAAGAATTATCTGAGTGATTGATTATATGCTGTGAACCTCATAACGAGGTAAATGATGATGTTGAATTAAAAATTTAGAGATGATCAAATATATAATTGAAAGATTAATATATTTGATGATTAACTTAAGAGGCGATCGTATAATGGGGAAAATTATGAAATGAGTAGTGATAGTGGAATATTGTTATTGGATTATATGAGGAAATAGATGAATGAATATCGGAAGATTAATAGAAGCACTTGAATTATAAGATGTGACTGGAAGTACATAATTAAATACTTCTAGTAAATTTAATTCACTGAGCTTGTGAAGCTCACTTCTCATTATTTAATGATTTCAGGTAACGGATAGGACAGATAGAATTGTGAGCGGAGATTCAGACTAAATCATTTTTTGTAAGCCACGTGGTCCATATACTCAGACTAATGTGAAAAAAAATATTTGTAAATATTCATGCATCATATGTTGTATATAATGTATCAATTGGAATCTTAATAATGTAACTCCCCTGTTGAGGTTTGAGAATTTATGTATGTAGAAAATTTCAGTTGATATTTTTATATTGTTGCATATATGTGTCGTGCTGGGAATTCAAAATGTGATGACACCATCTCGGGGGTGGCCAACCCGGGATGGGTCGTTACACCTTATGGTAAGGACGAGGAAAATTGTCTTTTAGTTTTAACAATCACATTCTTCATGTAACTAATGAAAGGATAATCCTTGTTATGAGGTATGCTGAAAGAAATTTTCAATAGGTTCAATGGGTTAATAAGGGAAATTTGTAAAATGTGAAAGGGATGTGAAGAAAAATAGTCTCTTTTCATTTGAATTTCAATTACTTAGTCTTTCCATAGCACAAATTTGCATATATGTAGATTCCCAACACTTGATTGGCATGGAGCATTTCAAAGTCTTGAATTTGTAATTCTTTGTAGCTTGAAAGATTGGGAGAATGCGATCAACACCATTAAAACCATTCAAGAGGTTTGTTCAATTGAGTATGTTTGCTTAAGTAGAATGAGAAAAATAACTTTAGCTCATTGAAGAATTATCCTTAGTACAAAACCAATATTGATAGTTTCAAGTGAATTAGGTCGTGTCATCAATCTTTTTACCAATCAAACACTATCACATGCAAGAAGCGACACAATGAAAATATCAAAAGCAAAATAATTTTTATTGTGAAGGAACAATGAACAATCATGGACTCAAAGATGAAAATTAAAATACTTTATGCACACAAAAAAAAAATTTTTACTCGACAAAGGAGTGACAAGAAGTTTGAAATGACTCTACCACAAAACCAAAGAAAAGGAGAGACTTGACTTTTGAAATTGAAAGTAGTTGGGAGGGAAAACAAGCAAAATTCCATCCTTCTAAGACAAATCTTCTTTTTATTGCATCTACGCTCCATCTTCATTTAAAATGTGTTCCACGGATATCCCTTTGTCAATCAAGTCCTTGAATTGTATGATGAAGACGACCACAATAATCGGTATGATGTCCATTTTGTTGATGGAATTCGCAATATATATTGGAAATCTAATTGAGCTTCTTACTCAGATCCTTAAATAGTCCACAGGGAGTTAAAAGACCTTCATTTATAAATTTCTTCATAGCTTTAGGCAAAAAACAACTCAAATCAAAGAATTCACGAGGTTTCTTCTTGATTACCTTAGTACTAACATTCTTGGCTTAATTATTTCTTCCTTTTTGGTACCTTGGTGTGCACAACTTAGGAAAAATTGTTTCTAGCATGACATTCTAAACTCGTGTTCGAAAATCAACTGATGAAAAGTGGTGAAGAGTATGGTAGAAAGAGCTTTGGTGTAAGCAAGTTAGAGGTTCTTCAAATCAATGGGGATTTGATCTTTTTCACTTTGATAAAAGGTCATTTTAGAAACTTGCCATTCCAAGGAGTGATGAAATTAGAAAACGTCTCATTAGGTTCTTGTTTGACGGCTTCAAGGTCATGAAGAGTGTGGATGTAGTGTTTGGCGAATTGGAAGGCTATGTCTTCAATGGTTTCCTTTTGGATATTTCTAGTGGCACTTTTTGAGTTACTTCCATGAAATCATCATTGCAAAAGTCCTTAACACTAAGGTCACACTCCCTTTCTTTCACTAACTTGTCCACTTGTGCCATTGCCAACTTCTTAATCATCTCCCCTAATTTTTTTGTTGCTTCATCAACTCTTGTTGCTGGCCAATCACTAATTCCATCATTTCCTTCAAGCTCTTGGATGAAGTAAGTTAGTCATAAGTCATGCCATTAATTCTTTCACCTTCTATGGTATTTTGGTTTCCTTTGACATGCAAAATGAAATGAACAAGGAACAAGGATTGATGTGTGTTGCAAGAAATTTGAGAAACTTGTCAAAAATCTAAACCTAGTCATTTCCTAAACTACTATAACATCCCAAAATGTTTGATATAAACACGGCTTTTGAAAATATTTTTTTCCTTGATGAAAATCTTATTTTGTGATTTTATTTTCCTACTTCTAATTCAAATCTTCATTGAAAAAATTAAATTAATGGGGGTTATTGACAAAGTTAAAATGGCTGTGGTCTCGGTCTAATAAATGACACAAATTTTAATTTCCTAAAACACCCTTATTTATTTAAAGTGATAAATGGCCACAGTAATAAATTTATTTTCAATTAAATTATTCCTTTTTTTGGACATCACCCTGGGCTCTCTGTTGGTTTGTGCTCAATGAAAAACAAAAACTTCAGTTTTAACGAGAAAGGAAAAAACTCCAGAACATTGATGATATTTCTTATATATATATATATATATATATATATATATATATATATATATATATATCTCACTTTCTCTCTAACAAGAACCATGAAATAGACTTGAATTTAGCCTATAATTCAAGGAGATGGTTCTCTGTTTCATCGATAAGAATGATAAAAGGTAAAAGAACTTGACAATTCATGAGGTGATGCGTATGTTTCATGGTTTTAGATTTTCACTAAATTTTAATTCGTTAATTAGGATGTGGATCCAGCTGTTTGAAAAAGAGTAATCTTGGCAAAACGGTTTTAATTCATTACTTAGGCTATGGCCGCAGCTATTTTTGCTGTGGCACTAGCAAGTTCTCTAGTTTTTGGTTCTTGTTTTAGGAAACACAGATTTAGCTCTTTCATATAAATAATAGGAGAAAATATATATGTATATATAAAGAAAATTAGTTCAACAAATGATTTCATGCAGTAAATTCAATCTAATTCAGGGAGAAAAATAGATTATTTATGACCAACAAGGTGTTCGCCTCCAAAAATAGACTATTAATGTATTCTCACTTTTTCTTTTTCTTCTTCTTTTTCTTTTCCCCCCCCTTGTTACAGCTACAATTGATGATAACATTCAATTGTTTAATGCGTAAACAAATAGTAGAAAATGTTTGATCAAAGGTACTTCAATTGATATTTATGCCAACCAGTATTTTCAATAGCAACTTCTCTAGTTTCTTAAGTTCATCCTTTCACAGTTTTAAGAGTTGTGTTTTAGCCTTGTTATATTCTAGCTCTTCCGATCATGATGACCAAATGCTACTGTTGATACTGAAAATCTACTAGGCGAATGAACATATGCAATGGGGTACTTGCCCACATAGAGACAAAAGAAACCCTAAGGAGTCGTTGGAGGATCAGAAGGGCTTCTAGGGAGACTCTCCGATACCTAAATTAGTGATCCTAGGGATAAATAGGGATAGAGCAAAAATGCTAGAGGATTATGAATTGTGAAAATTGTGTGTACCTGTGATAATGAGAGCCCTTTTATATAGAGTTTTGGTGCAGAGTCCAATTAAGAAAGTGATTAATGTTGAGTGTCATAATAGGATTACGGTTCTCATAGGCTGTCAGAGTAAGATTATGGTTCCCATAGGCTAGAGGGTTCTGATAGGACTAGGGTTTTCAACATATTTTCCACCAATCCATCCTTTTAAAAATATAACTTCTCATATAATTAATTTTCAATGTATCATTTAATCATGTTTCATATTTAATCAACCAAATCAACTATCAATTTTATACATATGTCATCAAATCATTATAATTCAGTAATTAATTCAACTATCATCTATTTATATTTTATATTGGTCTCGATTACTAAAAGTAAATCAAACTTACCATGTAGCACTTAAAGCTACCCGTAAATCACCTTCTTGCCTTTCCTACGTCTTTTAGCAATTTTTTGAGATTGCTTATCATCAATACCTAACTATAAATTTTTCATTAATCTTACTATTTCATAACTTAATTTAAATAATATAATTATTAAGTTATGTGTTTTGTTTTACAATTCCGATAATTTAATAATTAGAATTTATTTCTAAATACATGAAAAAATTAATTTTTGTAGCCAAATGTTTTATTATAATATAAATTCGAAATATAGATTTTGAAAACTTACCCAAAAATGATAAAATCTTGGTATTGAAATTGGGTGACTGTACTTATCTAAAAATATAGAAGTAATTATTTTGTCTGAACTTTTGCTAAAGAAAAATTGAAGAAAGGAAGAGAAACCAAACAAATATGAGAAATAACGAACAAAAACAAACATAAGAACTTATGTTTCAATTTTACTTTTTTAATTATATTATTATAATATTATTTATTAATTATTAAAAAAATTAATAAATAAATAAAAATCTTCAATTTCACGTGAAGTCTCCTGCTTCACCGTTCTGCCGCTTCCATTTTTTTTTATATATATCATTTAAAATTTACAATTCTGCCATTGCATAATTAAGGTCTTGCCACCAATCCATCAGCCCTTTATTTTTACGATTTTACCATTTTTTATTTACAATTCTACTATTCCATAATTACAGTTTTACCATTTTCCTTAAAAATCAATTTTTCATCTTTTTTCCCTTCAAAATTTTTTCTAAAAAATATAAATATATTATATTTTCTTTCATCAAATTTTTTAATTATTTTTCTCAACTCATTCCACAATTTTCTTCAAAATTCTTTCATTTCAACTTCAAATTTCATAATTTTCATCATTTTTAAAAAAAAAAAATTCACTATTTCAATAAAATTTTCAATGTCATATTTCAATTATTATTTCAAATCAATAATAAAATTTTCATGTATACATAATTTAATTCAATATAAAATCTATCAAATTACTTCTTCATCCTTATTTTAAGAATACAGGTTTTACATGGATAATTGCTACACTATTTTTCTTATTTTTCATTTTTGTCTTGCTACTCCCTTCTTCTTCTCTTAAGCCTGTTAGTTGCTGCTTATTGGCACTTCCAACAGCTATATTAGTAGTTGTATCAATACTTCCCCCCATTTAGAATCACCTTGTCCTAAAGGTTGAATTGTGGAAAACTATTCTGAAATTGTGAGGCAGTTTCCCATGTAGCTTATTCTTCTATCAACCATTTCTATCGAATCAACCATTGCAAAATCCATTTATATTTTTTTTAGATGTGTCTCTATTGTGTTATGGCCAATGGTTTGTAAATTGGATGACCATCTTCAACAGCATGGGGTAATGGACATGGAGAAATGCTCTCCTCAGGTCCTTTGTATAGTTTTAGTTGGGAGACATGGAAAACAAGATGTATTGTGGCATCTTTTGGTAGTTGAAGCTTCTAAGCAACCTTTAACAATCTGTTTGATTGGAAATGGCCCAAAAAAATTGATCCCAAACTTATTGGATTGTCTCTAAGTTACAATTGTTTGTCTGTAAGGTTGTAGTTTGACTAGCACCAAATCACCAACCTGAAAGGAATTATATATATATATATATATATATTTGTGTTTATTAGCTGCAGCTTTCATCTATGCTTGAGCCTTCTGGAGGTGCAACTTAGCTTGTTTCAGGATTTTAGTTCTGTCTCCCAAGTCTTGATCTATGCTTGCTAAGCTACTTTCTCCTCTGGAGTAAGCTACAATGTTAAGGGGTTTTCTACCAAAAATCACTTCAAATGGAGACATGCCAAAAGAAGAATGCAGGGCAGTGTTGTAGTGGAATTTTGCCCAACATAAAAACTTGGGCCATTTTCCAAGGCTTTCACTTACAAAGCACATCAAGTATTGCTCCAAGGATCTGTTGACTACCTCAGTTTAGCCATCAGTTTGAGGATGGTAGGCACTAGTCATTCGAGCTTAGTACCTTTTAGTCTAAACAATTCTATCTAGAAAGAACTCATGAAAACTGAGTCTTTGCTTGAGACAATTGTCATGAGAAAACCATGAATTTTGTAGACCATGTTAACAAAGAGGTTTGCCACAGTTGCAGCTGTATAGTGTTTTGGGAGACACCTAAGATGAGAAAATTTTGATAGTCTATCAGCTACTACCAAAATGACTATGAATCCCTAAGTAGGAAAAAGATGTGTGATGAAGTCTATTGAGATATCTTCACATATTTGCTCAAGTATGGACAGTGGTTGTAAGAGGCCGTAAAGAGCATGGTTCACAAGCTTAGTTTGTTGGCAAACCAAGCATTACTGTACAAAGTGTACCACTTCTTTCCTCACATGTTTCCAGTAGAAGCTGGAAGATAGTCTGGTATATGTTCTTTGGACACCAACATGTTTTCCTATAGGTGAGGAATGGAACTCCTGTAGCATCTTGTTATTTAAGGTTGATTGAGGGTTGAGATACAATTTACCCTTCCAATTGATTAATTCATTTCCAACTATCCACTCAGAATATTGAGTAGGAATATTGGATATGGAAACTATTAATTCTACTAACTTTGGATGTTGAGAATTTTTTGACTTCAAAGTGTCAAGGAATTCAAAGGAAGGTAGTGAGAGGGTAAGATAAGATACTCGTTTCTTGTTGTTTTGATACTTCCTTGATAAGCTATCAACAACTACATTGTCTTTTCTAGGCTTGTATACAATTTGGAATCTGAAGCCTATGAGCTTCCTTAGAAATACTTGTTGCTCTGGTGTCTGAATGGTTTGGTTTAGTAATGCCCTCAAACTTCTTTGTCTCCAATGCTGCACAATTGTAATGATCGTAAGCAGTTCTTTAATGTATACTGAGGCTAGTTGTAATGAAGCTACAACTTCTTACTACATAATGCAATGTGATGGCCTTGTTGCATAAGGACAACTCATCTTCCATAACCAAAGGTATCAGTTTCAAGCACAAATGGTTGAGTGAAATCTAGTAATGCTAGTAGTGAAATCTAGTAATGCTAGTACTGAAATTGTTGTCATTGCAACCTTCAATTTATGAAATTCCTCATCTGTACCATCATTTCATTGAAAATTGTCTTTCTTGATGAGGTCAATTAGTGGTGCAACAATTGAAGCATAACTTTTCACAAATTTCCTATAATAGTCAGTAAGGCTTAGGAAGCCTCTCAATTGCTTCACAGTAGTTGGTATAAGCCATCCAAGATAGATTCTGTGGATTAGGTTCCACCTCTTGTATTTAGATTATGTGTCCCAAGTAGTCAATTGAAGTTGTGCCAAAACAGCACTTTGACAGTTTAGCATACATGGATGCTTCTTGTAAACAAAGCAATACAATTTGTAGATGCTCTAGGTGTGCCTTCAAGGATTGGCAGTATACTAAGATGTCATCAAAGGAGACTATGACAAACTTTCTTAGGTAGGCTTCAAAGAGCTAGTTCATTGCAGCTTGAAAAGTTGATGGAACATTTGTTAAACCAAGAGGCATAACGAGGAACTCATAATGGCCATAATGAGTCTTGAATGATTTCTCAATGCCATATGGATGCATTCTGACTTGATGGTATCCAACTCTCAAATCTAGCTTTGAGAAGAATTTAGCACCATGCAATTCATTAATCAGTTCATCTAAAATTGGAATAGGGAAGCTGTCTTTGATAGTGACTACATTTAACACCAAGTAATCCACATAAAGCCTCTAAGTGCTGTATTTCTTTTTGACTAACATATCTTTTACCAGTTTTTTAATTTCTCTCTTACGAAAATTGGGGTTCCTATAAGGCTTTATGATGTTTTCCCTAACTCAAAATTGTTGACTTGATTTCGAGTACAAGCCTAACTCCAAGAATGCTACAAGATTGTAACAAAAGTGAGAAGAGAATTTCTGAAAGCTTTCATTGATTTCCTCATTACATGAGTTACAACCCTATTTATACTAGCTTAGGACTGCTTCGTTAGCTTAGTTTAGTAGTTATAAATTAGTTACAATTAT
The DNA here is from genome assembly GCA_023935145.1 of Bretschneidera sinensis. Lineage (NCBI taxonomy): Eukaryota > Viridiplantae > Streptophyta > Magnoliopsida > Brassicales > Akaniaceae > Bretschneidera > Bretschneidera sinensis. The sequence goes on along the minus strand of CM043697.1, from coordinate 23,196,998 downwards.
GTTCATACTTAATAGCCTTTGACTTATTTGTAACTAGCTAATTAATCTTTCTTTCTCCTTGATCCTTTCTCTTGTTTTATCTGGACAGTGCTAGCTTCCTCTCTTGGATTCTTAATGATCTTCTAAGCTCTTGGACAACTGCTACAATCTCTTTCTTATTTCTCATTTCTGTCTTGCTACCTTTTCTCTTCCCTTAATACTTTTAGCTTCTGCTTATTGGCACTTCCAGCAGCTATATTAGTAGTTGTATCAAGTAGTCCTTGAGTTCTTCGAAGGTTGTTTGACACTCTTTAGTCCACACAAAATCCTTAGCTTTCTTTTATGTCTTGAAGAAGGGTAGACATTTTTCGACAGATTTGGGCATGAAGCGGTAGAGGGCTGTGATGCCCATTGTTAGTCGTTGGACTTCTATGATCTTTTGGGGAGGGTTCACGTCCAAAATTTCTTTAATTTTCTCAGGGTTGGCCTTTATTCCATATTGAGTGACCATGATCCCAAGGAACTTGCCTGAGGTGACCCTAAATTCGCATTTTCATGGGTTGAGGTTCATTTGATAATGCCTAAGTACCCTGAATGCTTCTTCAAGGTCAGAGATTTGGTATTTTGACTTAGCACTCTTGACGAGCATATCATCGATGTAAACTTCCATGTTTTTTCTGACATGTTCTTTGAATAGTAAGTTTACCAATCTCTGATAGGTCACCTTTGTATTTTTTAGCCCGAAGGGCATGGCCTTATAGCAATAGAGGCCATAGTTAATGCCAAAGGCGGTCTTTGACTAGTCTAGTTTGTGCATGAGAATTTGGCTGTACCTTGAATAGGCATCCATGAAACTGAGTAATCCGTACCTTGAGGTGGCATAAACTAGTTGGTCTATCCTCGGTAGTGGAAAGTTATCTTCCGGACATGCATTGTTGGTTTGTGAAATCTATACAGATCCTTCACTTTCCATTTGCTTTCTACACCATGAGCACGTCAGTAACCCAATCTAGGTAATAGGCCTCCCGAATGTAGTCAGTTGCTAGGAGTTTGTCAACCACTTCTTCAATTACTTTTTATCATTCAGAGATGAATGACCTATTCTTTTAAACTACTAGCTTATGACTTGGATCTACATTTAGCCTGTGGGTAATGACACATAGATCAATTTCACACATGTTCGAGCTAACCAGATGAAAATGTCTTGATTTTCTTAGAAGAAAGAGATAAAAAAAGAATTGAACTCCTTGAGTAGGTTAGATCTAACCTGTATAGTTTGCAGCTTTCTTCCTTGTTTAAAGGTACAATGACCAATTATTCCATGGGTTGGCCCCTCAAGGCTTTGAGTTCACCCCTTAGGTCTTCAATCTCAAGAGGCAAGGCCTCGACTTTCTTGTTTCTTTTAACGGAATTGAAGTAGTAGGAGCGGGATGCCATCTGATTTCCCCGAACTTCCCCAATTCCATTCTCAGTAGGGAACTTCATCTTCAACAACTTTCATGGAGTTCTGACTTGGTTTCCCAAGGATAGTATTGTCAAAAGGCAGATGTTTGACCACCAGGAATGTGGTCATGATCGTGGTCTGCTTAGGGGCTAAGCTCGCGGTGATAGGTAGGATTATGCTGCCTTTTGAGAGTATTGGCTCTTTAAATATTCCATAGAGCAAAGATGCCACTTGTTTGAGCTGATTGTTGCTGAGTTTCATCTTCTAGAAGGTGTAGTAATATGAAGTGGTGGTCGAGCTCCCATTGTCAACCAAGATCCTTTCCACTTTGTAATTCCCTATCAGTAAGGTGACGACCATGGCGTCGTCATATGGCATCTGTAGTCCCTCTAGGTCATTATCAATAAAAAAATCACCTGATCGGTTCTTGCTTTCTTGCTAGGACCATTGATGGAGGCAACTGACCTGGCGTAGGCCTTCTTCGCTTATAATGAATGCCCACCAGCTATTACTACTTTAAAGATTGTTTTGATGGTGCCTATAATGGTGGTCTATTCTCTTTTGTTACCTTACGGACACTCGTTACTTGTAGGTTTCTCCTCAGACTCCACCTAGGACCTCACTCGAGGATGTGCCTAGAGTTTCGTTAAGGACTTCGCCTAGGACCTTGCTCGGGACTGTGCCTAGTGCTTCATCTGGGACACACTAAGGGCTCCATCTCGGTCGTTCCCTTTCATCCCTTCGAAATGCAGGGACCCAATGTGTATTCCTTTAGGAATCTTCAGCGGATAAGGGATTTTATCTGGTTCTTGAGGGCTTTGTACTCCTCGGTGTCATGTCCATGGTCTCTGTGAAAACGACACCATCTAGACCTGTCTTTGTTTTCACTTATGTGCATGCATTTCAAGGGGCAACAAATAAAGTCTTGGTCTCAGATATTCATTAGAATATTATCCCTAAGGGCGTTGAGTGGCGTGTAACTGTCGAACATCCGAAGGGCTTTCTCATTTTCATCTTTGTGAGGCTCTTTCCTTAGGTCATTTTTCAATTCGAACTGTTTTCCCTTTCTTTTTTCCTGACCCTATTCTCACTCCCTTCAGAACGCTTAGTCTTCCTCTACGAGTTTGTACTCCTCGACTTAGGCAAGGATATCATTCATATCTTTGGTTAAGAACCTGGTAAGGTTAGAGCTGAAAGTTCTTGACTTGAGCTCATTCTTGACTGCAATCGCCTGGATCTTCGGGTCAAGGTTAAGGAATTTCTATGCTGTTGTATTGAAGTGAAAAATGTATTCACAGAGTTTCTCACCTCTTTATTAGATGATGTTGAACAGACTCTCGGATGTCTTCCTTGGTTCCTTGAATGAGTTAATACTCCCGGGCTTCAGGTGGGAGTACCAAGTACTAGCAGCTTTCTCGAGCATTAATAGGAATGTTAGGCACAAGACTACCTCCAGATGCCGATGCAAGAGCATCGTGGTCTTGTAAAGCTAGAGGTGATCCATGAGGTTGGAGGTGTCGTCGTAGGCTTTGATAAAGGGAATCCTGAAGTGCCGAGGGAGTGGGGCATGATTACGCTCAAACTAATACACGGTTATTGTGTATAGTTGAGGTGTCAATCCCACGAGGAAAAGCGACCTACAAGGAAAAGTGTAAACCTTAACACGAACGATAAAGATCAAGTGGAAAAACAGCAGAACAGGAGGCCAATGAACAGAAGCGATTTAAGCAGTCGGCCAGTTCGCCCTCAAGAATCCCATCCTGCCCAGCAGCCACCCCAGGGTAACTCTAACTCAAATATTAGATGTTTCAGATGTGGTGAATAGGGACATAAAGCGACTGAGTGCAAGAAGCCTACTAGTCAGAAGGGCAAAAATCTCCTGATTGAGGACGATGTGGTTGACGAAACTGAGGAGATTGGAGAGCCTGTGTATGACAATGATGAAGATGGAGATGGCCATGAGACTCTAGTAATTCGTAAGAGTCTACTGACCCCCAAGGGTGATACAGGGGATGATTGGTTGAGAACCAATATTTTCCACACGACCTGCACAGTTGCAGATAAAGTTTGCAAGATGATCATTGATAGTGGTAGCTGCGAGAACGTAGTGTCTGAAGAGACTATCCAGAAATTACAATTGAAGACAAATCATCATCCCAAGTGTTGTTATTTGTCTAAGTTTCAAACATATTCAAACATGGTCTAAAGTTGGTTAAAGTCCAAACCAATTGTGAGATATCAAATTTCAGCAAGTTAAAAGGTTGCATGCAAGTGTGTGCTTAAGTTTTGAGCGTGGGAAGGTCAGGCACACTGTTGTGCAAGTTTCAGCACACAAGCAAGAGGTGTGCGCACAGTATTAGGAGGCTGCAGCATCAGGTCACGCCGCAGCACACAGCACCAGCGCCGTAGCACACAGCAAGCCATGCTTCCAGCTCTGCCCCAGCGCCGCAGCACACAGCACCAGTGCTACAGCACACAGCACATGTGTGCACACATGATCTAGCATGCATAAGACCTCTCCAATCATGTGTGCACCACACCAAAATGCACAGCATCACTTGGAGAGTGATGTAGGGCTGAGATTAAAGGAAGAACATGATCAAAGGGAGGATAATGACTCACAAGAATGTCCAAGAATTAAGAGGCTATAAAAGGGGTTCTCAAGGCCTCATTTCACAAGATAATACAAGATACAAAAACACACATACAAGAGAGATTTGTGACATTGTGAGATCATTGTAAACACTTAGAGAGAATTGTGTAGAGTGACAAACACAAGAGGGACTCTTTGTTAGGCTAGTTGTAAAGAAGAGAAGATAGTATAGAATTGATAGAAAACTTTGTAATAGGACTATCACTTTCTAGTTCTCTTCTTGTTTCTTCAAGAACTTAGATTCTTGAAGGGGATTGCTGTAACTTTATAAGAACCATTGAGATAGTGCAGAGAGTTCGGAAGAACTCACGGGGATGTAGGCACATTGCCGAACCTCGACAACAAATTACTTGTCTTCTTTCTTTCTTTGATTTTCTGTTCTTGTGTTCGATTGCTGAAATTCTTTCTATAAGTCATTCAAGACTTGGATGCTTGGAAGATCACCACCTGGGCATCTTGTCAAGGTGATTTCCAACAGTGGTATCAGAGCTAAGCAGCTGGTTATCGGAGCAAGAAGTAGAAGGTACGGAGCCAAGACTCCAAGAATCAAAGATCAAACTTCTTGGGTGATTCAAGAACGGTTTAAAGATCAAGATCCGGTCGTGTTCTTGAAGGTTGATTCAAGAACGGTGTTAAAGATCCATCTTCGATCTGTGTTCTTGAAGTTGAAGAAAGTAGTTTTGGTTAGTGCACAAATCTGGGATCTTGTCCGCAAAAGATGGCTTCAAATTTTTGTGTGGAGAAGTTTGATGGAAAGGGGGACTTTGCCCTATGGAAGCAGAAGATCAAGGCGGTTCTGATGCAGCAGAAAGTGGACTTGGCTATTGGAGAAGATGATGCTTTTCCAGCAAGTGTCACGGTTGACCAGCGGACCGAGATGAAAAAGATGGCTTACAGCACCATTTTCTTGCACATGTCGGACAATGTCACAAGGGAGTGTGGAGACTCGGAAGATCCAGCTGCATTATGGAAGAAACTAGATGAATTGTTTCTTGCCAAGACTCTCCCACATAAGAGGTATCTTCGAAAATGAATCTTTGCTTTTAAATTTGATCCTAAGAAAGAGTTGCAAGATAATATTGATGCCAAGAAAAGGAGTGCATCAAGTGGTAAGGGTTGTTCTTTAAAAGAAGGCCAGCAACTTGGTATGGCAGCAACCATGGCTACTACCGGGACAGAGGTAGAGGAGAGAGCCATGGGAGAGTGCACAGCAGCATGTATGGCTACTACAGGGACAGAGGTAGAGGAGAGAGCCATAGAAGAGTGCACAACAGCATGCATGGCTACTACCGGGACAGAGGTAGAAGAGAAAGCCATGGGAGAATGCATTCCAAACTGAGATTTGGAGGGAAGAGCTGCTACTACTGCCATAAGGAGGGTCATGTCAAGAAAGATTGCAAGAAGATGGGAAGCGATAGAGGAGGAAGCCATACCAAGAATGGAGAGGCTTCGGTTACCAAAACAGAACAGGAAGATGATGATGTTCTTGTTGTATGCTCAAGTGTTAGCAAGGGGCAAGAAGGCAGCGGGAAATGGATCTTGGATACCGGGTGCACTCATCACATGTGCCCTCACCAGAATTGGTTCAAGAATTTCAAGGAAACAAATAATGAGATGGTTTTCTTGGGGAATGATATTTCTTACCAAGTGAGGGGCATGGGAGACATCCAATTGAGGATGTTTGATGAAGTCACAAGGCTGCTATGAAATGTAAGATATCTTCCAGATTTGAAGAGGAACTTGATCTCACTGGGGCAACTGGATTCCATGGGCTATACATGCAAGATAGAGGGAGGAAAGATCAAGGTGGCCAAGGGATCTTTGGTAGTGATCAAGGCAGCAAGAAACGATGGACTCTATGAGATGATCAGAGAAACAGAAACCAATGATCAAGCAGCAAGCTTGATGGCTGAGCTGGACAAGGCAGCCCTTTGGCACACTCGCTTGGGACACATGAGCGAAAAAGGCCTGCAAGTGCTTAGCAAGGAAGGTCTACTTGGTGGTGACAAAGTAGAAAAAATGGATTTATGTAAGAGCTGTGTTTTTAGGCAGCAACATCGGGTCAGCTTCAACACAGGAGTGCACAAGTCTAAGGGTATTCTTGACTACATTCATGCGGACCTTTGGGGACCAGCAAGGACACCAACACAGGGAAGTAACATTTACTTTCTGTCTTTAATTGATGATTATTCAAGAAAAGTGTGGGTTTATTTGGTGAAAAATAAATCAGATGCATTGAATAAGTTAGTGGTGTGGAAAGGGCTGGTTGAGACTCAAATGGGTAGAGTAGTTAAGGGGATAAGAACTGATAATAGCTTAGAAATTTTTAACCAAGAACTTGATCAATTCTGTAGGTTAAATGGCATTCTAAGACATAGGACGGTTGTGGAAACTCCTCAGCAAAATGGATTTGCTGAGTTGATGAATAAGACCCTTATGGAAAAAGTTAGGTGCATGCTAATAGGATCCGGGTTACCAAAATATTTTTGGGGAGAAGCTGTAGCTACAGCTGCATATTTGATTAATAGATTACCCTCTAGGATTGTATACCATAAGACTCCCGAAGAGTTGTGGAGTGGTAAACCCCCTGAGTTGGACAACCTTAGGACTTTTGGGTGTGCTGCGTATGCACTCCAAATAGAGGATAAGTTTAGCCCAGGATCTAGAAAATATGTGTTTCTAGGATATGGGGAAGGGGCTAAGGGGTACAGGTTGTGGTCCTTAGAGAAAGAAGGATTTAAACTCATAATAAGTAGGGATGTTATTTTTAATAAATTGCTATTTCCCTACTTGGAGAATACTAACCCTGCAGGGGCTAGTGAGCAAACCAGTTTGGTTCTTGTGGAGCATAGCATCAAGGGAGATTCTGTTCAGGTAGAGCAGAAGAGGCAAGAGGGTTCGGACCAGGTAGAGCCTTTGGATGATTTCCAAGTTCAAGAAACTCAAGAAGAGGCTGAACAAGAAAAGGATGCTGCAGCAAGTCGGAAGGACTTTCAGCTCACAAGAGACCAGGAAAGATGGCTGGTCGGACCACCTTCAAGATGTGGGTTTGTGGATGCTGTAGATGCAGCAGCTCCTTGGACAGAAGGAGAGATGGCTGAACCAGAAACTTACACGGAGGCCATGGAGTGTAAGGATTCGTCAAAGTTGAAGCTAGCTATGGAGGAAGAAATGGATTCTTTGAGGAAGAACAACTTCTGGGAATTGGTAAAAAATTCCAGGAAATCAGAAAGTTGTGGAATGTAAGTGCACTTACAAGATCAAAGAAGGGTGCCCTCCAAGAGATGAAGTTCGGAACAAGGCTAGACTGGTGGCGAATAGGTTCACAAGAAGAGGAGACATAGGTTTTACAGAAACTTTCTCACCTGGACACAAGGTGGAGAAGATGGTGAGTATCTTCACCTATATCATTGATGGGCTGTTAGTTTGGAACAGCAGGAAGAGGATGGAAAGGTTTACATCTCAACTTAGTGAGGAGTTCGAGAGGAAGGATCTCAGCCTTGCACAAAAGATCATTGGGATGAGGAGAATCATCCGGGAAAGGAAGAGAAACAGGTCAAGTGTTTCTTGGGTAATGGATGTTTTCAGCAAATGTGTGAATAATCCGAGAAAAGAGCATTGGCTTGGGATGAAGTGGTTGCTGAGGTACATGGAGGTTCAGTGGCAGCCAGTGGTAGTACTCATAACAACCAGGGCAGAATGCATAGTGGCTACGGAAGCCATAAAGGAGGCTATGGGGTGCAAAGGGTTGTTGGACGAGTGGGAGGTCCTAAAAGAGCAGGTGGTGGTATCTTTGGATAACCAAAGTGCGGGGCACTTGTGGAGGTATCCGGTGTTCCATGAGAGGACGGAGCATATGGATGTTCGGTATCATTACATTCCGAAAAATGATACGAAAGGATGCATTCATGTTGGCAAGAAGACCATGGAGGAAAGTCCTGCAGATTTAGGTACTAAAGTTCTACCTCTAAGTAAGTTCAATCATTGCCTTGAATTACTTAGGATTGGAGTTGGTTAATTGGTAACTTAATATGAGTTTGGATCCCGAAGCTTTCTACACAATGGTTCAGGTTTTTTGAACACTTAGACAAAGGTAGAGATTGTTGTTATTTGTCTAAGTTTCAAACATATTCAAACATGGTCTAAAGTTGGTTAAAGTCTAAACCAATTGTGAGATATCAAATTTCAGCAAGTTAAAAGGTTGCACACAAGTGTGTGCTTAAGTTTTGAGCATGAGAAGGTCAGGCACACTGCTGTACAAGTTTCAGCACACAAGCAAGAGGTGTGCGCACAGCATTAGGAGGCTGCAGCATCAGGTCACGCCGCAGCACACAGCACCAGCGCCGCAGCACACAGTAAGCCATGCTTCTAGCTCTGCCCCAGCACCGCAGCACACAGCACCAGTGCCACAGCACACAGCACATGTGTGCACACATGATCCAGCATGCATAAGACCTCTCCAATCATGTGTGCACCACACCTAAACGCACAGCATCACTTGGATAGTGATGTAGGGCTGAGATTAAATGAAGAACATGATCAAAGGGAGGATAATGACTCACAAGAATGTCCAAGAATTAAGAGGCTATAAAAGGGGTTCTCAAGGCCTCATTTCATAAGATAATACAAGATACAAAAACACACATACAAGAGAGATTTGTGACATTGTGAGATCATTGTAAACACTTAGAGAGAATTGTGTAGAGTGAAAAACACAAGAGGGACTCTTTGTTAGGCTAGTTGTAAAGAAGAGAGGATAGTATAGAATTGATAGAAAACTTTGTAATAGGACTATCACTTTCTAGTTCTCTTCTTATTTCTTCAAGAACTTGGATTCTTGAAGGGGATTGCTGTAACTTTGTAAGAACCATTGAGATAGTGCAGAGAGTTCGGAGGAACTCACGGGGACGTAGGCACATTTCCGAACCTCGACAACAAATTACTTGTCTTCTTTCTTTCTTTGATTTTCTGTTCTTGTGTTCGATTGCTGAAATTCTTTCTACAAGTCATTCAAGACTTGGGTGTTTGGAAGATCACCACCTGGGCATCTTGTCAAGGTGATTTCCAACACCAAGCCATATAAATTGTCATGGCTGAATAAAGGCAGTGAGATAACAGTAGACAGGCGATGCCTAGTGTCTTTTTCGATTGGTAGGAAATATTTTGATAATGCTTGGTGTGATGTTGTGTCTATGGATGCTTGTCATGTATTGTTAAGCAGACCTTGGCAGTATGATCATAGTGTTATTCATGATAGGCAGAAAAATACATATTTCCTTAGCATCAAAGGGAAGAAGATTGTGTTGGCACCTTGTCGGGAAGGAACCACTCCTACCCCGATAGCCAATAATATTAATCTGCTTTCTATGTCCAGGTTTTTAGCTGAGATTGAGCGTGGAGACGTGGTCTATGCTCTGCTGCCTTCTTATCTTTGCTTTGGCTACAATCTTAACTTTGCTTCATTTTTTTCTCTCATTTTTCCATTTTATTTTTGTATATTTCATTTTTTTTCCTCACATCATCCTCTTTGAATCATCCATTATGCAAAAAAGAAAAGAGAATTTGTTTCCCCTTATTTAAGGGTGAAGCAAGTTTATCCGTTATTCAAAGAATGAGAAGAGAACACATTGCCATTAGAGTGATGAGAAGATGCATGATTTCAATAACCAATTAAGAAACATCAACAATCGAATAATAATGCTTGGCATAAGGTGTAAAAAGAAATTGTTCAATAGGCTCACAAGGTTAGCAAGGGGATTTTTTTTTTCTATAAAAATACAAAAGGGGTATCATGAAAAAAGACCTTTTTTCATTTCAACTTCAATTGCTTAGTCTTTTCAAAGCACAAACTTGTGTGGGTGAAGGTTTCCAAAACTTGATTCAAATGAAACATCTTGAAGTCTTGACTCATCAATTCATGCAACTCGAAAAATTGGGGGAGCACAAGTATTATGAAAATGACCAACACCCAAAAGAAGAAAGTCACCAGCTGGGTATGATATGATTCAAAATAAATCAAATTTCATAATATGAAACCCATCACAATCATCAGACCATCTCAATTAAAGATTCTTCAATAAATTAAAACCTACTCCTCATGGCTCATAAATAAATCTCAAATTATTTTGAAAAAAAACAAATTACAAGGCTACGAGCCTTTCAAAAGCGTAATTCAATTGTAGAAGATAAAAGGAAATCTAAGATGAAAGACTCATAATGAAAATTCACAAGTAAAAGATAGAATTTCCGAGGATGCAAAATGCCTGACTCCAACTAACCACATACCAGTGATCACACGAGTGGATCATGTACCAGAACCTACAACCACCACTGAAATATAAAAGGAAGGGGAAATCTGTACAACTTAGTGAGATAAAGGTAATTCCTCAATAGAAATCCACATCTACAGATCCTCTACACGTATCATACAATCACATAAGTAGGGGTTGAGATATATACATATACTAATAGAAGAGTTATTTTACTAAAACAACAGTTTAATTTGCCAACCATGTTTTTAGGTAAATAATATTTAACAACTTATAAAACTAGAAAACCATTCATGCAACACGACAAAACAATTTCTCTTTTAAATACACAAACAAAGTTTAGTAATGATAAAAGATGAAAATAAGGTTCGACCAAACACCATGCTCTCACTGGGTGAGCCACATATAACAAACCCCTCATTGGGCCAATCACATTATACGCCTTCACTAGGTGTGTGTGTGTGTCTATATATATATATATATATATATATATATATATATATATATATATATATATAGCGCACTTCCTAGGGTTTTTCATTTCACAATGCCCCTCACTGGGTAAATCACATTTCACAACGCCCCTTACTAGGCTAATTGTATATCACATCACCCTTCACTAGGCCCATCATATATCACATCGCCCTTTATTGGGCCATCCATATTTCACATCGCCCCTCACTGGGCCATTTCGCATCGCCTCACTAGGTTAATCATCTCAATATCCCTTTAATGGGTAATATTTCAATCACATTTCCTACCATACCTATATTTTATTAAAGTATATAAAAATTTAAATGATACTCAAGCTTTTTGATTTATCACAAACTCATTTCCAAACAAAGCAATACAAATATTTATTTTTTTTCGTAATTCATTAAAATTTGGGATGATCCCAAAACGAGTTTAAATTCTCAATTTATCATCAAAGTGTAATAAATTGATTTATTAAATTATTCGTACTCAACATACACATATCTTTATTATATACTAAAACCTTAAAACAAACAAGAGGGATTGTAACAATAGGATACATCTAGAGAGTCACTCACCTGAAAACCACAAAAGATAGCTCAACTCGAAAGCTAAGGTGCTAGTCTCCTCGCCTGAACTACTACCTATACATGATAGAAAGTTCTAGAATAAAAACTAAGCCTACCTCTAACTATTGCTATGATGCATGCATGCAAGAATGCAGATATCACAATTTCGAAACATATCAACACTCTAAACCAATAGTGAGGTCGGTAATACTGTAAGTAACACATAGCAAGAGTGTTTTTATTTCACATAATATGTTCCATGTCCTTTGATAAGCTCTCTATCTGCTTAAAATAGATAATTGGACAATGTCTATGCACCTCAAAATCTTAATTCATTAATTTCATAATTCAACCACAATTCAAATCATTAAAGATTTAACTCCACTTTTTACCCAAGCATAAAATCTATTAGTCTCATTTTCACTTGGGTATAAGAAAGTACCTTGTTGATATTTGTCTAAGGTTTAAACATGTTTTAAGGTTTAAAAAAGGTTGTAAGAATAAATTTCAGCATGTTAAAGGAGTGCACACAAGTGTGCGCATCAATTTGGGTGTGTGTGCACACCTTTATTCAGCAAGGCAAAGAAGTGTGCACAACATCAAGAGGTCTAGCTTCAGTGTGCGCTACAACCCTCCTTCTCCCAGGCTGCAACGCCCAGCAAGGAGGTGTTGGAGAAGATTCAAGGCCGTAGCACCCCCTTCCAAAGGCCGTGGCACCCAGAAGCTTGAAGAAAGGTGGTTCAGCCTAGGCCGCAGCGCCCCCTGTTCAGTGCCTAGGTGCTAGGCACACTGATGCACACATGGACAGCTTGTTTCAGCCTCTTGTTAAGTGCTTAGGTGCAAGGTTAAAATGCACAATATCACTTAGGATTTATGGAGGGCCATGGTTGATTAGTCCTCAAGATCTAAGGGTGGAGAATTACGCACAAGATTGGACAAGAAGTGGTGCACTATATAAAGGGTCACCTAGGTTAAATCTCAAAAGGTGTGACACACAAGTAAGATGTAATGTAACTTATGAGATATATGTGTGAATGAGAAAATTGTGTGAGAGTGCAAAGACACAAACATACAAGAGGGACTCATTGTAGAGAGGCTGGTTGTAAAGAAGAGAGAGTAGTATAGATAGAGAGCATTGTAATAGTTCTTATCATCTTCTTTGTTCTCTTCTTGGTTTCTTCAAGAACTTGAGGTTTCTTGAAGAGGGTTGCTAGATTGTAAAGAACCATTGATTTACTCTAGAGAGTTTAGAGGAACTCACGGGGACGTAGGCACATTGCCGAACCTCAATAACAAATCGCTTGTGTTCTTTTCTTTCTTGCTTTCGATTACTGTATTTCTTTCTATAAGTCATTCTAGACTTGGGTGTTTGGAAGATCACCACTTGGGCATCTTGTCAAAGTAATTTCCAATAGTGGTATCAGAGCTTTGGTGAGAAGGTATTGGAGCAAGAACAGAAGGTATTGGAGCAAGACTCCAAGGGTCAACTTCTTGGGTAAATCAAGAACAGAGTTAAGATCTATATCAGATCATGTTCTTGAGGTAAATCAAGAACGGAATTAAGATCAATGTATGGTCATGTTCTTGAGGGTGATTCAAGAACGGAGTAAAGATCAAGATCAGATCGTGTTCTTGAGGGTGATTCAAGAATGGTATTAAGATCCATCTTCGATCTGTGTTCTTCAGGTTTAGAAGAAGTTGGAAAGCATTTGTGGGTGTTGCATAAATCAAGGGATCTTCTCTGCAAGATGGGTTCAAATTTCGGCATTGAGAAGTTTGATGGAAATGGAGATTTTTCCCTGTGGAAGCGGGAGATCAAGGTAGTTTTTGTACAACAAAAGGTGGACTTGGCAATTGGAGGAGATGACACTTTTCCAGTAAGTACCACAGAAGACCAGCGGACTAAATGAAGAAGATGGCTTACAACACTATTTTCTTGCACATGTCGGATAATGTCACAAGGGAGTGCAGAGACTCGGAAGATCCAGCTGCAATTTGGAAGAAACTAGATGAGTTGTTTCTTGCCAAGACTCTCCCGAATAAGAGGTATCTTCGTAAACGAATCTTTACTTTTAAATTTGATCCTAATAAAAAGTTTCAAGATAATCTTGATGCCAAGATAAGGAGTGCATCAAGTGGTAAAGGGTTATTCTTTAAAAGAAGGCCAGCAACTCGGTATAGCAGCAACCATGGCTACTATAGAGACAGAGGTAGAGGAGAAAGCCATGGGAGAGTGCACAGCAATATACATGGCTACTACCAGGACAGAGGTAGAGAAGAGAGCCATGGGAGAGTGTACAATAACATGCATGGCTACTACCGGGACAGAGGTAGAGGAGAGATCCATGAGAGAGTGCACAACAACATGCATGGCTACTACCGAGACAGAGGTAGAAGAGAGAGCCATGGGAGAGTGCACAACAACATGTATGGCTACTACCGGGGACAGAGGTAGAGGAGAAAGTTATGGGAGATTTTTTTACTGCCATAAAGAGGGTCGTGTCAAGAAAGATTGCAAGAAGATGACGAGGGATAGAGGAGGAAGCCATACCAAGAATGGAGAGGCTTCGGTTGTGATGAGAGTCATAAAATGCATCTAAACGATACTTAATTGTTAATACTTTAGGGTTAATCTCAGTCGTAATCGTACTTTTACATGTTGATAACTCTAAAGTGTTATTCATAAATCATTGACTTAATTCGATGCATTTTCAGGTGCTTTGAGTACAAAAAAGATGATAAAGCGATCCATGATTAAAGTGCCAAAAGATCTTGGGTGTCGGTGCTCGTTTTTGTCCAAGGTTTAGACATTTTCAAAAATGATTTAAAGATGATTAAAAGTCTAAATCAAGGTTAGATTTTTCAACCTAGCGCCGTGCCTCTCACTGTCCAGCGCCCCAGCCAAACAAGAGTGAGCGCCTAGGCGCCCATGAACCAGCGCCCAGTAAGCCAGCGCCTAGGCGCCCATGAATCAGCGCTGTGCCCCTCGCCACCAGCACCTAGGCGCCCATGAATCAGCGCCACGCCCCTCGCCATCAGCGCCATGCCCCTCACCCATCAGCACCGCGCCCCTCGCCAACTACGCGCACATGCTGGACCCACCTTCACTTTCTAGCGCCCAGGCGCACACTCAGACAAAGTCGACTGCGTGCACATGCTGTTGGACCCACCTTCACGTTCAAGCCATCACTTTCCAGCGTCTAGGCGCATGCTCAGACAAAGTCAGCAGTGCGCACATGCTGCTGGACCCACCTTCACATTCTAACCTTCACTTTCCAACGCTCAGGCGCACGCTCAGACAAAGCCAACAGTGCGCACATGCTTCTGGACTCCAATTCAGACTCAAATTAAGGCTGTGCAAAGACAGCTCTCCCTCATGGGCTATAAATATATGCTTAAGGTTTGCAGCTGGGGGGCTAGCTCAAAGAGAAAAAAGATAGTTTTTTGGTAGATACAAATTAGAGAAGTTTTTAGCATTCTGTTTAAGTTTTCATTAGTTGGAAATCAAGGAGAGAACATCCACATTGTTCTTCCACCTTGAGCTCCATGGCCAATAAATCAAGGGGAGAACATCTATATTGTTTTTCCACCTTGAGTTTCATGGCTAACTAATCATCAAACAAGGGAAAAGGGATGAATCCTTAGGGTTTTATTGTTCCTTATTTCCTGTTCTTGACTCATTTGTATGGACTTATTGTTAAAACATTGTCTATGATTTACTCTTTGATTAATTAAGAAGGATTTGAGTTCATGTGATAACTGTATTCTATATTCTTCTTCTTTTAGTTTCTCTCAATCCGGTGATTGCATCCTTCTACTCCACATAAGTCTAGTCAAGCTCTTCTTATGTCAAGTTGTTTGGATGTAATTGATTTCGGTATATTTATCTTATAGATTGACCATTATTGTGATATAATTATTGCAATATATTGTCGTTTCTTGCTAATCTATAAGATAAATCATGTGTGCTTGAATTTAAATCAAAGAGTAATTTGTAGCAATTATATTTGGGATATAAATGTGCTTGATTGAATACTTTCTGATTGCCTGTTTAGGATGTGAAACTTGCAATCGAGATAAAAATTTGAATCAATAGTGGAAATAGGGAACGAACCTAATGAGGATTCCCGGAACCTTGTTATTTCTTATTTATATTCTTCGTTATATTCGCACAACTCTTTTACCCAATATTGCATTATCAAAACTCATATTCTCTCATCTAATCATTATCGTTAGTGTTAAAGTTTACACCTTCTTTCGTAATTAACTTGTTTCCCTATGGAATCGACACCCCAAAGTTATACTACAATAACCATGTTATACTTTGGGCGTAATCAAATTTTGGTGCCGTTGCCGGGGAAACGCGCTTAAGTACAAGGAAGCTTGTCAACTTTAAGTAAAAAAAAATTAAAAAAAAAAATCGTAAATATTTTTCTTTTCAGCACTTTGTAAATACCGTAATATTGTTCCTTTACTTTTATTTTTTAATTTACTTTTATTATTCTGTTTTATTTATTTGTTTATTATTCTGTTTTATTTATTTGTTTATTATTCTGTTTTATTTATTTATTTTACTTATTTATTATTCTGTTTTACATATTTTATTTCCCCTCTAAATTAATTGGTGCATGCTTAAACCGAGAGATTCGCGAGGTAGATTCATTAGAGGACCCGAATTAGAGTCACCATCTCCTTCCACGTCCGTTAGTGAAACCTCACCTAGATCATACTATAGTGCACCCCCATCCGAGAATTTAGAGGATTTTGTTAACATGGCCGACAATCACAATGAAAATGTTGCTAGGACACTTAAAGACTATTTGCACCCTAGCCGAACGGCCACACCCTCTTGTATCATGTTCCCCCCTAATGCCCCACATGCTGAGTTTAAGCCAGGCATGATACAATTGCTACCAACTTTCCATGGGTTTGAGAATGAAAGCCCCTACATCCACATTAGGGAATTCGAGGAAGTAGTAGCAACCTTTCAAAATAGGGCTGATATGGTGGACACTATCAGACTCCGGTTTTTCCCTTTTTCACTTAAGGAAAAAGCCAAGACTTGGTTGTACTCATTAAGGCCTAGGTCTATTGGTAGTTGGGATGAGATGACCCGAGTTTTCTTCCAAAAACACTTCCCAACCTGTAAGACCAACAACCTTAAGAGACAAATCTCAAACTTTTCACAAAAAGAGAGTGAAACCTTATATCAAGTTTGGAAACGTTTCAAGGACCTTTTAAATTCTTGTCCACACCATGGGTATGAAAGTTGGCGGGTAGTCAGCTATTTCTATGATGGACTCCTAAGTAGGGAGATGCAATTCATAGAAATGATGTGTAATGGGGATTTTCTTCAAAAAGATCCCGATCAAGCCATAGATTTCCTAGATGACCTATCAGAAAAAGCCCACACTTGGACAGGACCAAGTGCCATGGAAAGTACTAGGAGAAATCAACCCGCTGGAATCTACCAACTTAAGGAAGAGGATAGTGTTAAAGCCCATTTAGAGGCTCTAACTAAAGAAATTTAAGCCTTAAAAACCAAGGATATTAGAGCCCCCAAACCGGTTGCTAGGGTAGAGTCCCATGAACCCTGTTTTATGTATAATGGGGTAGATCATGTACCAAAGGATTGTCCATCTTATTTGGAGATAAAAGGAGAGTGTAACTCCTTGGGTATCCCCTATAGGAAACCTTACTCACCCTACTTTAACACTTACAATCCCGGTTGGAAGAATCACCCTAATTTCAGTTGGAAATCTGATGTGCAACCTCCTACCCAATCTAGCCCCCATTGTTGATCTGATATACAACCTCATCCCCATTCTAGTACCCATTGGAGACCGGAAGCGACTTCATTTAGTGAACCACAATAATCTTTACCTTCGGAAGATGCTTTTAAGTCATTTTGCAGGTACATGCCAAGAGTGCAGAAGAACAAGTCAAGATAAATCAACGATTGCTAGAGGAGCAAAAGGGGATCAAAGAGGAGCAAAAGGAGATAAAAAGTCAACTCACCAAGTTGACTAGTTTCTTGACAATTCAAGAGCAAGGTCGGTTCCCTTCGCAACCACAACAAAATCCATGGGGACAACATATGGCATTTCGAGTCACGATAGAAGGGAAAATTGAGATCACGATGGAAGGGACCTTATGTGGTGAAGAGTGTTTTTCCCAATGGAGTGGTTGAGGTTGAAGATCCTTCTGATGGTCAAGCATTTCGAGTCAATGCCCAAAGGTTGAAGCTTTACTTGGAACACGAACATGTTAAAGACAGCCCCGAAGAAATTTCTTTGGTGGCCCCGGTTTATTTTTGGTAATCGGGTACTTTCGTTCCACTGTATACTAGTTTTCATTTCGTTTTGATAAATTTTTTGTTAATTTAGAATTTTTGTTTTATTAAATTTTTGTTAATTTAGAATTTTTGTTTTATTAAATTTTTGTTAATTAGAATTTTTGTTTTATTAAGTTTTGGTTAATTTAAGTCTTTGTTAATTTAGAATTTTTGTGTTGTTAAGCCTATTTTATTTTTTTCTTTGTGTGTTGTTTTTGTACAAGCAAGGAATTTTCTGTTTTAGGACACTGGATCAGGCCCAGGCCCACAGCAGGCCCAGGCGCACACCAGGCCCAAGCACAGAGCAGGCCCAGGCGCACACCAGGCCCAGGCACACACCAGGCCCAGGCGCACAGCACGCCCAGCCCGTGCCTCACCTCTCGTAAGCCCAGCGCCTCACCTCTCTCAAGCCCAGCGCCTCACCTCTCTCAAGCCTAGAGCCTCACCACTTGCCCGAGCCCAACAGCACCAAAACCCTAAAATCTGCCTTATTTAAACACTTTTTCCAGCCTCTTCCTCATTTCTCCTCTCACACCAACGGCTGCACACTCCTCTCTCTCTCATTCTCCCTCCATATCAACACATACCAACTCTTTCCCTCTTCCTTTCTTGATATAAACTTCATTTCTTGAAGAATTGCACACTAATGTTTCCCATTTTTTGCAGAAAATTTCTCCAAGAGATTTGGGTCTAAGAGGAACTTTGTTTTTTCACAAAGATATCAAATTGGTGGGTAGCTTTTCCTCTCTCCAATTGTGGGCAAGTAAGACCAATTTCTCTTCTTCATTGTTCAATTGTGCTTTTTGGTGGTTAAATTTTGCTCTTAAGTTCATTGTTTCATTTATTTAATTTCCATGGCACCAAGGATGAAGAGAGCTAAGGGAAAAGAACCACAAGAGTTTGATGAGACTAAGTTTGTTTGTTTTGAAGCGAGTGAGAGCTATGTTAAAATAATGAAAAATAGAAAACTCATTCCCGAGAGAGGATTTAACATTACCGAGAGGGGGAACCCGACTCTTTTTAGAATGATTCTCTATAGGAATTAGAGTTCATTTATAAAATCACCCTTTCATTCCCTACCAAATTTGGTCCGAGAATTTTACGCTAATGCCGATGAACATAGCAATGGTAAAGTGTGGGTGAGAGGCAAAATAGTCTCTTTTAGCAGCTCATCAATAAATAGCTTCTATAGGTTACCTGACATGCCACATAGTGAGTATAAAGCATATGTGTCTACATATAATTATGAAGAGATTCGCAATCCTCTCTGTATTCCGGGCACTACATGGAAAATGTTGGGTGATTCCCCGATCACCTTGCCAGCTACTTCTCTAAATGTTAATGCTCGGGCTTGGCAATATTTTGTGTGTCACAGGTTGATGCCTGCCTTGCACTATAGTGATCTCACTGTTGAGCGAGCTTTTCTGATTTGTGCAATTTTGATGGGAATGATTGTCGATGTGGGCCAAGTCATCTGTAAATCCATCTTACACACTGTTAGACTAAAGCTCGGATTATACTTTCCTTCTTTAATTACCCAATTATGCATCCGAGCTGGAGTCCCACACAGTACTGATGAGGAAACCCAACCACCAAAGAAACCCATCGATGATGGCATGCTCGCTCAGATTAAAGCCTCCAGGCCGCCAACTTCGAGCGAGGGAGCTATAGCTGCTAGCACCCCTCCCCCCTCTAGGAATATCATGGTTGCTGAGCGCCTTGAGCACTTAGAGAGTCGTTTTGACGAGCATCATAAATTGTTGTTTGATAGGCTAGATCGTCAAGACCAAATGTTAGCTAGGCAAGACCGGTTCCTGGCTCGGCAAGCCGATTACCAAGCAAAGGTCAACTCTGCTTTTGGTCAGATGTACCAACACCTTGCCTCCACTACTGGTTGTAATATGGGTCCTTTTCCTACTATGCCACCCTATCCAGGTTCATTTTTTGACCCACCTCCAGAGGGAGGTGAAGGGACTGAAGAGATTGAAGTAGAGGATGATAATTTTGAGGATTAGTAGGGATATCTCTTGTTTGTCCACTTTTATTTTATTTTATTTATTGTACTAACATTTCTTGTGTTTTTATTTTATTTATTTTTCGTCTTTTATTTTAGTTGTTAGTTATTTCCATTTCCTGTGCTAACCTAACATACGGTGGGAATCTTGATGTTACACCACAGTTGCTTCCTTTTTGCTTGTTCTGTTCTATATTGTAGATCAAAAATTTCAGCGAAAAGAATGGTATGCAGTTCAAATGGGGGTGTGCAATTTTCAGCTTCTGTGCATTTTTGGCTAACAAAGGGAGTTTCTTTTCCTTTTTTCTTTTACATTGAGGTCAATGAAATGTTTGGGTTGGGGGTGGAGGAAACACATTTCTTTCCTTTTTCCATTGAACTGCTTGTATCACTTTCTTACTTTTTGTTTGTTAGGATAATTTTTTTTAAAAAAAGTTTGTTTTTAGCATGCTTTGTGTTAGCCTTGGAGTTATTCACATGTTAATGATATGAGCTTAATTGAGATAGCATATAGCACTTAGAAGAAATTAAATCTTGCTTCGGTTTGAAATTAATTTAAGTATCAATCTTGATTTTGTTAGAGACTCTAGCTTGTGGTAAGATTGTATGATTAATCGTAAGCATTTAGAAAAGTTTTATGTGTGATTATTTTGTGAATATTTTTGCGGTCTCGACAAGCTCTAGAACTTACTTGATAACCACTTAAGGAGAATTCCTAGAATGCACATTACTTAGGATATGATATAGGCCATTTTTGAACCGTTTGAGCCTTTTAAACCTACTCTTGTGATATATATCACTAGTCACCTATTTGAGCATTTTTCTTGAAAACGAAGTTGAGTCTGGTTTCTTTCAAAAACCCATTCACTTACCCTTATAAGCCTAAAGAGAATATTTTATCCTTACCTCTCTCTTAAAAAGAACTTAACTATACACATGTTGTGAGAAACACTTAAAATGAGTAAGGGTGGAAATATAAAAAAAATATATATATATATATATATATATATATCACTACCACAACCCAAGTACATTAAAGGAGATAAGTTGGGGGTTGTGGAAAAGAAAGAAATGAAAAAGGAGGTGAACGGTCTTTTATGCCAAAATACAAAAGAAAAGAAAAACAAATGGTGATTTGTTAAAAAAAAAAAATGGTTGGAAGAGTTGGGTATTGAAGTAAGGTTATCCAGTGCTTAAAGAGCTATGTTCAAAACTAAGAGATTAAGTTCTTTTACTTGTGAATTCTTCCCATTCTTTCTTAGCCTTTACCTTAACCGAACCGAACATTACAAGCTTATTAAAGACCTATTGATCCAATGTAATGTGATTTTTCTACAATAGTGGAAAGTGGTTTGAAATGTAAGCTTATGGAGCTTGTTTTTGTGATTGATGTCATGCGATTTATTTTAGAGGCCAAGATTTATATTCATGAATATTGTGCATAAAATCATCCGGATGTTCAGATTAATGGATTGTGGTAAGACGGATGTTAAGAGTCAATAACGATTTTAAGATTGATGTTTGAATTACTTTTGGATTTGAGTGAAATCTAATGATTCTTTGTGCCGTGTGGTATGTGCAATTTTTGAGACAAAGATTTTTGAATCACTCTTGGTTAAAACTAGCATTGTTGTATTTTGCTTTAATTTCTAAATAAAGAACTCATTTTATGTCTTTCGCTTGAATTACTAGGGACTAGCAATAAACTAGTTAGGGGTTGTGATGAGAGTCATAAAATACATCTAAACAATACTTAATTGTTAACACTTTAGGGTTAATCTCAGTCGTAATCGCACTTTTACATGTTGATAACTCTAAAGTGTTATTCATAAATCATTGACTTAATTCGATGCATTTTCAGTTGCTTTGAGTACAAAAGAGATGATAAAGCGATCCATGATTAAAGCACCAAAAGATCTTGGGTGTCGGTGCTCGGTGCTCGTTTTTGTCCAAGGTTTAGACATTTTCAAAAATGATTTAAAGATGATTAAAAGTCTAAACCAAGGTTGGATTTTTCAACCTAGCGCCGCGCCTCTCACTGTCCAGCGCCCCAGTCAAATAAGAGTGAGCGCTTAGGCGCCTATGAACCAGCGCCCTAGCGCCCAGTAAGCCAGCGCCTAGGCGCCCATGAATCAGCGCCGCGCCCCTCTCCACCAGCGCCTAGGCGCCTATGAATCAGTGCTGCACTCCTTGCCACCAGCGCCGCGCCCCTCGCCCATCAGTGCCGCGCCCCTTGCCAACTGCGCGCACATGCTGGACCCACCTTCATTTTCCAACGCCCAGGCGCACACTCAGACAAAGCCGACTGCGTGCACATGCTGCTGGACCCACCTTCACGTTCAAGTCATCACTTTCTAGCGTCCAAGTGCACGCTCAAACAAAGCCAGCAGCGCACACATGCTGCTGGACCCACCTTCACGTTCCAGCCTTCACTTTCAAGCGCTCAGGCGCATGCTCAGACAAAGCCAGCACTGCGCACATGCTTCTGGACTCCAATTCAGACTCAAATTAAGGCTGTGCAAAGACAGCTCTCCCTCATGGGCTATAAATATATGCTTAAGGTTTGCAGCCGGGGGGCTAGCTCGAAGAGAAAAAAGACAGTTTTTTGGTAGATACAAATTAGAGAAGTTTTTAGCATTCTGTTTAAGTTTTCATTAGTTGGAAATCAAGGAGAGAACATCCACATTGTTCTTCCACATTGAGCTTCATGGCCAAGAAATCAAGGGGAGAACATCTATATTGTTTTTCCACTTTGAGTTTCATGGCTAACTAATCATCAAATAAGGGAAAGAGATGAATCCTTAGGGTTTTATTGTTCCTTATTTCCTGTTATTGATTCATTTGTATGGACTTATTGTTAAAACATTGTCTATGATTTACTCTTTGATTAATTAAGAAGGATTTGAGTTCATGTGATAGCTGTATTCTATATTCTTCTTCTTTTAGTTTCTCTCAATCTGGTGATTGCATCCTTTTACTCCACATAAGTCTAGTTAAGCTCTTCTTATGTCAAGTTGTTTGGATGTAATTGATTTGGTATATTTATCTTATAGATCGGCCATTACTGTGATATCATTATTGCAATATATTGTCGTTTCTTGCTAATCTATAAGATAAATCATGTGTGCTTGAATTGAAATCAAAGAGTAATTTGTAGCAATTATATTAGAGATATAAATGTGCTTGATTGAATACTTTCCGATTGCCTGTTTAGGATGTGAAACTTGCAATCGAGATAAAAATTTGAATTAAGAGTGGAAATAGGGAACGAACCTAAGGAGGATTCCTGGAACCTTGTTATTTCTTATTTATATTCTTCGTTATATTCGCACAACTCTTTTACACAATATTGCATTATCAAAACTCATATTCTCTCATCTAATCATTATCGTTAGTGTTAAAGTTTACTCCTTCTCTCGTAATTAACTTGTTTCCCTGTGGAATCGACACCCCAAAGTTATACTATAATAACCGTGTTATACTTTGGGCGTAATCAGGTTGCCAAGATAGAACAGTAAGATGGTGATGTTCTTGTTGTGTGCTCGGATGTGAGAAAGGGCCAAGAAGGCAGCGAGAAATGGATCTTGGATACCGGGTGCGCTCATCACATGTGCCCTCACCGGGATTGGTTCAAGAATTTCAAGGAAACCAATAGTGAAAAGATTTTCTTGGGAAATGATATTTCTTACCAAGTGAGGGGCACGGGAGACATCCAGGTGAGGATGTTTGATGGAATGACAAGACTGTTGGAGAATGTGAGGTATCTCCTGGATTTGAGGAGAAATTTGATCTCATTGGGGCAGCTGGATTCCATGGGATATACATGCAAGATAGAGGGAGGAAAGATCAAGGTAGCCAATGGATCTTTGGTAGTGATCAAGGCAGCAAGAAACGATGGACTCTATGAGATGATCGGAGAGACAGAAATCAATGATCAAGCAATAAGCTTGATGGCTGAGATTGATGAGGGAGCCATTTGGCACACTCGCTTGGGACATATGAGCGAAGATGGCCTGCAAGTTCTCAGCAAGGATGGCCTATTTGGTGGAAACAAAGTAGAGAAAACTAATTTCTGTGAGTGTTATGTTCTTGAGAAGCAACACCGGGTCAGCTTCAACACTGGAGTGCACAAGTCTAAGGGCATTCTTGACTACATTCATGCGGACCTTTGGGGACCAGTAAGGACGCAAACACAGGGAGGTAACATTTACTTTTTGTCTTTAATTGATGATTATTCAAGAAAGGTTTGGGTTTATTTGGTTAAAAATAAATCAAATGCTTTGAATAACTTAGTGGTGTGGAAAGGGCTGGTAGAGACTCAAATGGGCAAGGTAGTTAAGGTGTTAAGAACCGATAATGGCTTAGAAATTTTTAACCAAGAACTTGATCAATTCTGTAGGTTAAATGGGATTCTAAGACATAGAATGGTTGTGAAAACCCCTCAGCAAATTGGAGTTGCTGAGAGGATGAATAAGACGCTTATGGAAAAGGTTAGGTGTATGTTAGATGGATCCGAATTACCAAATGTTTTTGGGGGGAAGCGGTGTCTACTACTGCGTATTTGGTTAATAGATCACCCTCTAGGGTTGTGTACCATAAGACTCCCGAGGAGATGTGGAGTGGAAAACCCCTTGAGTTAGACAACCGTAGGACTTTTGGTTGTGTTACATATGCACAACAAAAGGATGATAGACTTAGCCCAGGATCTAGAAAATATGTGTTTCTCGGATATGGGGAAGGGGCTAAGGGGTATAGGTTGTGGTCCTTAAAACAAAAAGGATTGAGACTCATAATAAGTAGGGATGTTATTTTTAATGAATTATTATTTCCCTACTTGGAGAAAACTAACCCTGCAGGGGCTAGTGAGCAAACCAGTTGGGTATTTGTGGAGCATAGCATCAAGGAGAATTCGGTTCAGGTAGAGCAAGGAAGGCAAGAGGGTTCAGACCAGGTAAAGCCCATTGATGAATGCCAAGCTCAGGACACTCATGAGGAGGCTGAACTGAAAGAGGATGATGCAGGGAGTCGAAAGGACTATCAGCTCATAAGGGACCGAGAAAGAAGGCTAGTTGGACCACCTTCAAGATATGGTTTTGTGGATGCTGTGGATGCAGTAGTTCCTTGGACATAACAACTTCTGGGAATTGGTGCACATTCCGAGAAAATAGAGAGTTGTGGATTTTAAGTGGACTTACATGATCAAATAAGGGTACCCTCCAGGAGATGAAGTCCGAAACAAAGCTAGGTTGGTGGCAAAGGGGTTCACGAGAAGAAAAGACATGGATTTCACAGAAACCTTCTCACCTAGACATAAGGTGGATGAAGTGGTGATTATCCTCATCTATGCCAATGATGTGCTGTTGGTTTGGAACAACAGGAAAAGGATGAAAAGGTTTACATCTCAACTCAGCAAGGAGTTTGAGAGGAAGGATCTCAGCCTTACACAAAAGATCATTGGGTTTCTTGGGCAATGAGTGTTTTCAACAGATTTATGAGTAGTCCCGGAAAAAAGCATTGGCTTGGGATAAAGTGGTTGTTGAGGTATTTAAAGGCTCAATGGCAGCCGGTGGTAGCATTTTTAACAACCGAGGCTGAGTACATAGTGGCTATGGAAGCCATAAAGGAGGCTATGTGGTGCAAAGGGTTGTTGGACGAGTGGATGGTCCTAAAAGAGTAGGTGGTGGTGTCTTCGAAAAAAATGGCCACGGAAGAAAGTCCTATAGATTTAGGTACCAAGGTTCTACCTCTAAGAAGGTTCAATCATTTCCTTGAACTTCTTAGGAATGGAGTCGGTTGATTGATGACTCAAGATGAGTTTGGATCCTGAAGTTTTCTGCACAATGGTTCGGGTTTAAACGCTTAGACAAAGATAGAGATTATTAATATTTGTCTAAGATTTAAACATGGTTTAAGGTTTAAACAAGGTTGGTAGAATAAATTTTAGCATGTTAAAGGAGACCACATAAGTGTGCGCATCAATTTGGGTGTGTGTGCACACCTCTATTCAACAAGACAAAGAAGTGCGCACTACATCAGGAGGTCTAGCTTCAGTGTGTGCTGTAACCCTCCTTCTCCCAAGCTACAACACCCAGCAAGGGAGATGTTGGAGAAGAGTCAAGGCCACAACGCCCCCTTCCCAAGGCCGCGACGCCTAGAAGCTTGAAGAAAGTTGGTTCATCCTAGGCCGCAGCGCCCCCTGTTCAGTGCCTAGGCGCTAGGCACACTGATGCACACATAGACAACTTGTTTCATCATCTTATTAAGTGTGTGGATGCAAGGTTAAAATGCACAGCATCACTTAGGATTAATGAAGGGCCATGGTTGATTAGTCCTCAAGATCTAAGGGTGGAGAATGACACACAAGATTGGACAAGAAGTGGTGCACTATATAAAGGGTCACCTCGGTTCAATCTCAAAAGGTGTGACACACAAGTAAGATGTAATGTAACTTGTGAGACATGAGTGTGAATGAGAGAATTGTGTGAGAGTGCAAAGACACAGATATACAAGAGAGACTCATTGTAGAGAGGCTGGTTGTAAAGAAGAGAGAGTAGTATAGATAGAGAGCATTGTAATAGTTCTTATCATCTTTTTTGTTCTCTTCTTGGTTTCTTCAAGAACTTGAGGTTTCTTGAAGAGGGTTTCTGGATTGTAAAGAACCATTTATTTAGTACAGAGAGTTCAGAGGAACTCACGAGGACGTAGGCACATTGCCGAATCTCAATAACAAATCGCTTGTGTTCTTTACTTTCTTGCTTTCGATTACTGTATTTCTTTCTACAAGTCATTCTAGACTTGGGTGTTTGGAAGATCGCCACATGAGCATCTTGTCAAGGTGATTTCCAACATACCTATATGTATATGAAGTTCAAACTTTCTTCAATAATTAAAGTTGAAAGCAGAATGGTGCATAATTTGTTGGTAGTCATCTTTCTTAGTTTGAATATGATGAGTAAATTGTTTCATATCACTAACTTGATTAGTTTTTGTTTTTGTTTATATATATGACCTGCACTTTGCCCTATTAATAAGTAAGCATGAGAATACATGAAACTAGAAAATTTAATGAGCTTTTATTAGAATTCCTCAAGACTTAACTAACGAGTGTAGCCAATTTTTTTTTCAAGGACTCAATGCCTTGGTTAGGCATGGGAATCACTATCATAATGGTTGATTTCGAAAATATTCTAGATGAGCTCACAGACCCCTGTGCACATGAAAGACACGTAAACTAGAAGGTTCTCTGAGGTTTGTGCCTCAAGGGACTCTCCGATACCCAAGTAAGTCATTTGAAAGAATAATAGGAGAATAATAAACTATAAAGTTGTATAATAGTAAGTTGTGTCTGTTGTGTACCTTTGATTATGAGAGTCCCCTTATATAATGTTTTGGAATGTTTTAGTAGTACTGGGAGATTGGTGTGAAATTATAATTATGCCCTTGGAGGCTGCCACATATCATTATATTACTAGGGAGCTAAGTTTTCCTTACATTAGATGCCATCCACTTCCTTGAGTGCAGTTATGTAGTAAAGGAACTAGAGTTTATTTGGAGTGATTTCTTTCTATATCATGCAGTTTTGATATCGTTTGGATACCCGGGTACTAAGAAGGTAAAAAGCAGACACTTAAAGTTGTCTGAGCAGTTTAAGGGATAGCGCAGGGCTATCTTTCGAATATCCCGGGTTTGAAGAGGATTAACAGCTCAACGCTACCTGCTTAGGAGGGAATGTAAACTCCAAGGAGGCCTAATAGCTCAGTGCTACCTCCTCGGAAGGGGGAGTGATAAGACTATGGAGCTCAATCTTGGGTTAAGTTCCTTGAAACGAGATAAGTACCAAATTCGAGTGATATGTACTTCAGCGAAGTGCCTCGAAGCGAGGTATGTAATGAGTCTGAGTGATACAGATATAAATGTAATGAGTCTGAGTTAATCGGATGTAAATAGATAGTCTATAGTCCGAGTTAATTGGACATAAATAGAGAATAGCCCGTCAGAGTTCATCAGACGTAAGTGGAGAATAACGAGTCTAAGTTAATCAGATGTAACTAAAGAATCATGGGTCTGAGTTAATCGAACATAAGTGGATAATACCAAGTCTGCATTATTCGAACTTAAGTGGAGAATAGCGAGTCCAAGTCCATCGAACATAAATTGAGAATATCTAGTCTGAGTCCATCGGACGTAAGTGGAGAATAGTGAGTCTAAGCTAATTGGACGTAAATGAAGAATAGTGAGTCTAAGCTCATTAGATATAAGTGGAAAATAGCGAGTTCGAGCTAATCGAATGTAAGTAGAAAAAAGCGAGTCCGAGTTATTCGGACATAAGTGGAGAATAAAGAATCCAAGTCTATCAGACATAAGTGGAGAATAGCGAGTCCGAGTCCATCAGATGTATGTGGAGAATAGTGAGTCTGAGTTAATCGAACTTTAATGGAGATAGATCCGAAGAGATTGACTTAGATCAAACTACTCAGAGTCAATGTAGAAACTAGACCGAGGTTGAAGTAGCTTGGGGTTACCTCCTCAAAGTCGATAGAGAAAATGAGCTAAGGGCAAAGGACCGAGGTCAAAGTACCTCGAGGTTACCTCATCGAAACTAATGGAAAAACTTATCTGGGGTGAAGTAGCTTGGGGATACCTCCTCAAAGCTGATGAGTAGCTCAAGGCTACCTCTTCAGAGTTGATGGAAAAACGAAGCTGATGGAGAAACCGATCTGAGGCCGAAGTAGCTTGGAGCTACCTCATCAGAGTTGATAGAGAAGCAGAGCTGATAGAGAAACTAAGTTGATGGAGAAACTGGGCTAATGGAGAAATTGATTTGAAGCCGAAGTAGCTTGGGGCTACCTCTTCAAAGCTGATAGAGAAATTGGTCTGAGACCGAAGTAGCTGCAGGCTACTGTAATACCCATAACTTGATTATGAATGAACATGATGTTTTCTATTTGTTTAAGCTTCGCTGGTTCGAATTTGGGGGCGTGTTTGAGGCCCTTTGATAAAAAAATAATAGTATTTTCTTTAACCGTTTATAAGAAACTTGCTTGAGGAAGTCAAATTTCGAAATTCGGAGGCCAGTTCTAAAAAGAGAAGGCTGAAAAACCTTAGGAACTGGTTTGTACAATTTTGAAACCAAGCTTGAGTTTGGTGAACCGATTGATCAAATATGAGTCAAAATTGGTGGTTTGTGAAGAAACTCATTTGTGTAAGAAGAATTTTGGAATTTTGATCCAGGATTTGAAATGAATGTATCATAAAAGCTTAGGAACCAGTCCTGTTGGATCTAAAATCGGGTTTAAAATAGCTAAATTGGATGGTCAAAATGGTGAACCAATTGGTCAAACCTTATTGAACCAGTTGGTTTGAGTCAACTAACATGGCGTCTATGTGGTGATGACGCGATGTTGACGTCACATGCTGATATTATTTGCTGATTGGGCATTGACTACCTATGGG
This sequence comes from Bretschneidera sinensis, assembly GCA_023935145.1. Taxonomy (NCBI): domain Eukaryota; kingdom Viridiplantae; phylum Streptophyta; class Magnoliopsida; order Brassicales; family Akaniaceae; genus Bretschneidera; species Bretschneidera sinensis. The sequence goes on along the minus strand of CM043697.1, from coordinate 23,167,809 downwards.
AGGGTTGACACATAGTGCTAGTTGTTGAAGATAGGATTAAAATGGGAGGGGCCAATGTAAATAAAACATGTGGCAGAGGCATATTTGAAGAGATAAAAGGTAATTTGTATGTCTAATAAAATCTGGACATATGCAACATTGATAAAGAACAATTTAAGTGTCCAATCAGGATTGGACATGTGGTAGAAGCTTATTATCTCAAAAGAAATGATAAAATCTGAGATTTTAAAGAGATAAGTAAAATTGCCCAATGAGAATTTGACATGTGTGGGTGGTATTTTGGAAAGATAAAAATTAATTTGGGTTGTCAAATAAAACTTTGACATGTGGTATATACCTCTAAAGTCTAATTTGCTGGATGTGCTGTGTATTCTCCAAGATAGGTCGGCTTTTCTATTGCCGATTTGACCGGTGTGCATCAGATGTCGGAATATTAGCTGGCCATGAAACTTTTTCGGCACTTGGGAGAGGATGTTGAGGCACCCTATGGTGGTGGCGGCGGCTTCTGATGGTCGGATTTTCACAGATTGTTGGTCAAAGTTGATTTTACGATGAAGGTTCAAGGTATCTTGAGACGATTTTTCGATGTTCGATTGTCCTAAAATTTTGCAAACTTATAGATTGGATTCCGATGAATTTGGTTGTGTAACTTGATCTAAATTTTGATGGTCGGATTTTGAAAGATCTGACAATCAAAATTTCATTTTTTCGATAAGCTTTTATAACAGTTCTGATGAAGGACTTTTCGATGTATGATCGTCGTGAAACTTTAAAGACATGTAGATCTAAGGACAGAAAATCTATTTCTGTGTATTGATATGATTTTTGATGGTCGGATTTTGGCAAATCTAACGGTCAAAATTTTATTTTTCTAGTGACTTTTAACAACTCTGATGGAGGACTTTCGGATCTCTGATCATCGTGAAACTTTGTAGGGTGGTAGATATGGAGGTAGAGAGCGTAGTGGTATACTCCGATTGGATCATTTTCAGTTGGAATTTTATAGATCTAATAGAAAGATCTGGTTTTCGATGTTATTTCGGTGGTGCATGAAAACGTTCTTAGATCTGACAAGATCTTCTGTTTTTTGTAGTTGTAGATCGATGGCTCATCTTTAACGGCATTTTTAGAAAGAAAAAAATATTTTTGTCGTTCTCACAGACAAAGCCATTTGTTGATGCTAAAAATATGCTAGATAAGCTCACGGACCCCTGCACGCATGAGATAATGTAAACTAGAAGGTTCCCCGGGGGTTGTGCCCCGTGGGACTCTCTGACACCCAAGTCAGTCATCTGAAAGAATAATAAGAGAATAATAAATTGTAAAATTGTAAATTTGTAAGTTGTTTCTGTTTTGTACCTTTGATAGTGAGAGTCCCCTTATAGTGGTTTGGAGTGTTATAGTAGCATTGAGAGATTGGTGTAAAATTATGATTATGCCCTTGAAGGTTGCCACATGTCATTATATTACTAGGGAGCTAATTTTTCCTTACATCAATAATATTTCAAAAGTACCAATAAGCTTTAGCTTGTCATCAGGTCTTCCATTTACCACAAAGGTAAAGGTTTGTTACTACCAATCCAAAATCAAATAAATATTACAATCTACTATCATATCTACATTTTTTAGCATATACTAATTATACCAGTTGTAAATAAATTGAAATCGGCTCATTTTATCATAATTTTAGACATAATATTTTTCTCAAAATTTTGTCTTTAAATAGAGCTAACAAAATAAATGTATCTCTAAATATCCATAATCAAAAGATTGGTTAAACCGCCAAAATTCAAGAAAATTCCTGTAATAATTCCTACAAAGATTTTAAAATCTTATCAAAGATTTATCATTAACAAAAATGAATAATAAATATTAAGTAAAAGGGCCTCAACTACAGGATAAATTACAGTAAAAGTGAAGAATCACAATCAAGTACAATAGATGCATTAACATGATTTAACTTAGATTAACCTAGATAAATAAAAACCAATTTAAGAATGCATATGAATTAATGAGTGTGTATTCATATTTATAAATGACTATCGATAGGGAAAGTGATTTAATGAAAAGTGATGGCTAACAATGGTTGGGTTGTTGCTGGTTGTGGGCGAATATGTGTAGTGACTCAATGGTTGCACATGTGCTAGTATTAATCGACATTGCAACAATGGAGATGAAGGGAGAACAATCGAGAATTGTGCAGCTTCAAATGGTGTAGATGGAGGCGTCGCACCTTTCAAAGGGAGAGGAAGAAAGGAGAAAGCCAAGTGAGAAGTGAGAGAAAAATAAATAGTTGTAAGGAAAGAAGAGGGGAAGAAGATAACAAGGAGAGGAAGATCAGATCGTGACTTGCATATTAATTTAGAAAGGAAGAAATGCAAGTAGTAGACGGTTTTTTTTTTTTTTTTTTCCTTTTTCTTGTTTGAATCAAATTGAAAGATTTAATAATTTGGCTATATGGTTGAGGGCTTGCATGCTCATGCTTGAGCACATGAGTTCAACTCCCAATGTTGCCATTTTTTTTCTTCATTTTATTTTATCAAAATATCAAATTCAACTCCTTAAAATACACTGTATAATTTCACCACTAAAAATTATTTTGAAGCATAGATCACAAATTAAAATGTATGCATAAGATGTATGATGTAATTCATTTGAAATGACTAAAATACCTGTTAGTATTTGTCTAAGGATTAAACGAGTTGAAGAATGAAGTTTCATCAGGCCTTGGCGCCTCACCCCCCAACAAGGAGAAGTGTTCAGCCCTAGGTGTGCGCCTCACCCCCCAGCAAGGAAGAGTCTTCTGGCCAGGTGTGCGTTGCACCTCAAGGAGGGTGCACCACGGCGCTTAGAAAGATGAGGAAGTGTGCCCTGGCTTGAGTCGCGGCTTGCCCTGTTCTGAGATGCAGCGCCAGGCACACCTGATGCCTCCTAACCAGCACTTTGGATTGGTGCTTGGGACTTGGTTAAAATACACAGGATTACTTAGACTCTTAGAGAGCTATGGGTCTTTGGTTCTTGAGATCTAAGGGTGAAGATTGATCTCCAAGATTGGATGAGGAAGTCATTGCCCTATATAAAGGGTCATCTAGGAGCCATTCAAGGATGATGTGAGGTGAGCATCTAGGTGATGTGAATGTGCAGAACATGTGTGAAACAAAACATGTGAATGTGTGTAAAATAGAACACATTGTGTGTGAGAGTGCAAAGACACTAAATAGAGCAGAGACTCATTCAAGAGAGGCTGGTTGTTTAGAGACAGAGTAGACTAGATTGGGGATTCAAGGGCTTTGTAATTGGAATTTTCTTGAGGAAAAATCCAGGAAAACACTTCGTGCTTATCACTTTCTTTTTCTCTTCTTTCATTCTTCAAGAACGGTTTTAAGATCAAGATTAGATCATTTTCTTAAAGAGGTGTTGCTGTAATTGTAAGAACTCATTGATTTAATGCAGAGTGGTCGAAGGAGCTCACGGGGACGTAGGTACATTGTCGATCCTCGATAACAATTGCTGTGCTCTTTCTTTGATTGGTTTGATTCCTATTTTGTTTCAGTTTTATTACAAGTCATTCTAGACTTGGGTGTTTGGAAGATCACCACCTTGGCATCTTGAGGTGATTTCCAACAGCAGTATCAGAGCTAGAAGAGATACCACCAACAGTGGTATCAGAGCTTTGGACAGCTGGTATCAGAGCAAGAATCGGGGTTATCAGAGCAAGACTCCAAGAATCAAAGGTCAACTTCTTGGGTGATTCAAGAATAGAGTAGAGATCTATATCTGATTGTGTTCTTGAGGTGATTCAAGAATGGAGTAGAGATCAAGATCTGATAATGTTCTTGAGGGTGATTCAAGAACGGTATTGAGATCAATCTTCGATCGTATTCTTGAGATTTAGAAGAAGTTGGAAAGTAATTGTGGGTGCTGCATAAATCTGGGATTTTCTCTGCAAGATGGGTTCAAACTTCATTGTTGAGAAGTTTGATGGAAAGGGAGACTTTGCCCTTTGGAAGCGGAAAATCAAAGCTATTCTTATGCAACAAAAGGTGGACTTGGTGATTGGAGAAGATGAGGCTTTTCCAGCAAGTATCACGGAGGTCCAACGGAATGAGATGAAGAAGATGGTGTACAACACCATATTTCTGAACATATCAGATAGTGTCACCAGGGAGTGCGGAGACTCGAAGATCCAGCTGTCATTCGGAAGAAACTAGATGAATTGTTTCTTATCAAGACTCTCCCTAATAAGAGTTATCTTCGTAAACGAATCTTTGCTTTTAAAATAGATCCTAATAAAGAGTAGCAAGATAATCTTGATGCCAAGATGAGGATAGTATCAAGTGGAGAAAGGTTGTTCGTTAGAGGAAGGCTAGCAACTCAGTATGGCAGCAACATACATGGCTACTATCGGGACAAAGGTAGAGGAGAAAGCCATAGGAGAGTGCACTCTAAACTGAGATTTGGAGGAAATAGATGCTTCTACTTCCATAAGGAGGGTCATTTCAAGAAAGATTATGAGAAGATGATGAGGGATGAGGGAGAAAGCCATACCAAGAATGGAGAGGCTTCGGTTGCCAATGGAGAACAGCAAGATGATGATGTTCTTGTTGTGTGCTCAAATGTGAGCAAGGGCAAGAAGGCAGCGAGAAATGGATCTAGGATACCGGGTGCACCTATCATATATATCCTCACAAGAATTGGTTCAAGAATTTCAAGGAAACTAATGATGGAAAGGTTTTTCGGGGGAATGATACTTCTTACCAAGTGAGGGGCACGGGAGACATCCAGTTGAGGATGTTTGATGGAATGACAAGGCTGCTGCGGAATATGAGGTATCTTCCGGATTTGAGAAGAAATTTGATCTCATTGGGGCAGCTAGATTCCATAGGGTACACATACAAGGCAGAAGGAGGAAAGATCAAGGTAACCAAGGGATCTTTGATAGTGATCAAAGCAGCAATGGAGGATGGTCTTTATGAGATGATCAGAGACACGGAAATCAAAGGTCAAGCAGCAAGCTTGATGGTTGAGATGGATAAAGCGGTTCTTTGGCACAATCGCTTGGGACATATGAGCAAAAAGGGCCTGCAAATTCTCAACAAGAACGGTCTACTTAATGGTGACAAAGTAGAGGAACTTGATTTTTACGAATGTTGTGTTCTTGGGAAGCAACATCGGGTCAGCTTCAACACCGGAGTGCACAAGTCTAAGGGCATTCTTGACTATATTCATACGGATCTTTGGGAACCAGCAAGAACACCAACATAGGGAGGTAATGCTTACTTTCTATCTTTAATTGATGATTATTCAAGAAAGATTTGGGTTTATTTGCTTAAAAATAAATCAGATGCTTTGAATAAGTTAATGGTGAGGAAAAAGCTGGAGGAAACTTAAACGGGCAGGGTAGTTAAGGGGGTAAGAACCGATAATGGCTTAGAAGTTTTTAACAAGGAACTTGATCAATTATGTAGGTTAAACAGGATTCTAAGATATAGAATGGTTGTGAAAACCCCTCAGCAAAGTGGAGTTGTTGAAAGGACGATTAAGACCCTTAGGGAAAATGTTTAGGTGCATGTTAATAGGATCTGGATTACCTAAATGTTTTTTAGGGGAAGCGGTGTCTACTGCTGCGTATTTGGTTAATAGATAGCCCTCTAGAGCTTTAGAGCTCAAGACTCCCGAAGAGATGTGGAGTGGAAAACCCCCTGAGTTGAACAACCTTAGGACTTTTGGATGTATTGCGTTAGCACATCAAAAGGATGAAAAGCTTAGCCCAAGGTCCAGAAAATGTGTGTTTCTAGGATATGGGGAAGGGGCTAAGGGGTATAGGTTATGATCCTTAGAGCAAAAAGGATTTAAACTCATAATAAGTTAGGATGTCATTTTTAATGAGCATTTATTTCCCTATTTGGAGAAAATTAACCCTGCAGGGGATAGTGAGCAAACCAGTTCGGTATTTGTAGAGCATAGCATCAAGGAAAATTCAGTTCAGGTAGAGCAAGGAAGGCAAGAGGGTTCGGACCAGGTATAGCCCATTGATGAAGGCCAAGCTCAGGACACTCGAGAGGAGGCTGAACTAGAAGGGGATGATGTAGTGATTACGCCCAAAGAGTAACGCAGTAGTTATAGCATAGCTTTGGGGTGTTGATTCCACAGGGAAACAAGTTATCTACAAAAAAAGGTGTGAACCTTAACATAGACGATAAAGATCAAGTGAGAGAATATAGTATTGTGTGAAAATTGTGTAGATAGATTGATGGATAAAATAAAGAAACAACAAGGTTCCGGGAATCCTCTTTGGTTCGTTGCCTCATTCTAATATTGATTCAATTATTTATCCCGATTGTAAGTTTCACATCCTAAACAGGCTATCAGCAAATATTCAATTAAAGCACATGTGTAAGCCCTAATGTAATTGTTATGAAATACTTTTTACTTTCAAGCACACATGACCTAACTTATAGATTATCAAGAAACGACAATATATCATAATGAAAATACTACAGTAATGGACAAATCTATAAGAGAAATCTATCGGACTCAATCACACCTCAACAACATCACATAAGAAGAGTATGACTAGACTTATATGGGGGAGAAAGATGCAATCATTGGATTAAGGAGAAATCTTCTAATTAAATTGAAAAGTAAATCATAATAATGTTTAACGATAAATCCATATTACAACTGAATCAAGAAATGAAAATAAGAACAACTACACCTAGGGATTCATCCCTTCGCCTTGCTTGGAGATTAGTCGGCCATGGGGCTCATTCTTGAGTCTTGGGACCTTTGTCCAGCCTCCAAGATTCTTGATTGATTTTTATGAATGATCTTTCTTCAACCCTAAGTGATCTATTTATAGTACAAGGGTTCAAGAGTATTTGTGGGCTCAAAATTGTCACTTAGAAGTCCTAATAAGGTCAGGAGACCGTGTGTGCGCCGCACCTCTCTCTTCTGGGCGCCTCGGCGCTCACTTTGGTCTGAGGGTGTGCTTTGCTAGAGGGTGCGGTGCTGGTCATTGGGCAGTGCACCTCTCACTCTTGGTTTTTCTTCTCAAGGCTGGACGGTGCACCTCTCACTCTTGGCTTTTCTTCTCAATGCTGGAGGGTGAAACTCTCTTTAGTGGGCGGTGCACCTCTCACTATTGATTTTTCTTCTCAATTCTGGAGGGTGCACCTCTCCTTAGTGGGCAGTGCACCTCTCACTAAAGTTTCTTTCTTTGTTCTTTTGGGTGCTGTTCTGGAGGCCGCGGTTCAGCTCTTCAAAGCCGCGGCACACACACTTTCTTCTCTTCATTTTGTCCTTCCGAAAGCATTTCTTTGCTCCAATATGCATAGGATCTTTGTGCTTTATTCCACGATAGCTTTTCCATTTCTTTTAGACTCCAAACACCTGAAAATGCATCAGAACAAATCAATGATCCAAGAATGACACTTTAGAATTATTAAGGTATAAAAATGCAATTAAAACCTAATTCAACCCTAGAATGCTAACAATTAAGTACTGTAAAGATGCATTTTATGACTCTCATCACAACCCCCAACTAGCTTATTGCTAGTCCCTAGCAATTCAAGCGAAAACAAGAGATGAATTCTAAGGTAGAAGTCAAAACAAAGTGAAGCAATGTTAGGGTTAAACAAAGAGCAATTCACTTTTGTCTCAAAAATTACACATAGCATACGGCCCATAGAATCATTAAATTTCACCCAAGTCCAAAAGTAATCTAAACATCAATCTTAAAATTGTTATCGACTCTTAACATCCATCTTACCACAATCCATTAATCCGAACACCTGGATGATTTTATGCACAACATTCGCGAATACAAGTCTTGGCCTCTAAAATATATTAAATTACATGACATCAATCATAAAAACAAGCTCCATAGGATCACTTTTCGAATCACTCTCCACTATTGTAGAAAAAACACACTACATTGGATCAATAGGTCTTTAATAAGCTTGTAATGTTAGGCTAAGGTAAAGGTTAAGAAAGAATGGGAAGGATTCACAAGTAAAAGAACTCAATCTCTTAGTTTTAACCACAACTACTTTAAGCACTGGATAACCTTCAACACCAAACTCTTTCAACCATTTTTTATAAGAGTATTTCTCTCAATAAGTCACCATTTTTCTTTTTTTTTTCTTCTTTCTTTGCTATACTTCACTTCTCTTTTTCTTTTGTATTTTTGGCATAAGACTATTCACCTCCTTTTCATTCTTTTCTTTTTTTTTCTTTTCTTTTCCACAACCCCCAACTTATCTCCTTTAATGTTCTTGGGTTATGGTAGTAATATTTTTTTTCATATTTCCATCCTTACTCCTCTCAAGTGCTTCGCAACAAATGTGTATAACTAAGTTCTTTTAAAAGAAAGGTAAGGATACAATATTTTTAGGCTCATAAGGGTAAGTGAATGGGTTTTTGAAATAAACAAGGCTCAAATTCTTTTTCAAGAAAAAGGCTCAAACAGGTGACTACTGATAGATATAACAAGGATAAGTTTGAAAGGCTCAAACGATTCAAAAATGGCCTATATCATATCCTAAGTAATGTGCATTCTATGAATTCGCCTCAAGTGATTATCAAATAAGTTCTAGAGCTTGTCGAGACCACAAAAATATTCACAAAGCAATCACACATAAAACTTCTCTAAATGTTTTAGACTAATCATACAATCTTACCACAAACTAGAGTCTCAAAACAAATGAAGATTGATACTTAAATTAATTTCAAACCGAAGAAAAATTTAACTTCTTCTAAATGCTATCTGCTATCTCAATTTAGGCTCATAGCATTGACATGTGAATAAACTCTAAGGCTTAACACAAAGCATGCTAAAAACAAATAAAAAGGGAAAATGACACTAAGCAGTTCAATGGAAAAAGAAAAAAAAAGTATGGAAATAAAGAATATGTAAACAAAGAGATGCATTTCCTCCACCCCTAACTTAAAAATTGCATTGACCTCAATGTAAAAGAAAGAGTAAAGGAAACTTCTTTTGTAGCCAAAGGTGCACAAAAGCCAAAAATTGTGCTCCACCATTTGAACTGCTTCGTATATTTGTCCCTGAAAAAGAAATACTAAGTTAATACTGGAAAACAAAAAAAAATGAACAATAAATAAGAAAAAAAATATGAAAACAATAAAAGTAAAAAGGATAAGCTGTGGGGTGCCTCCCATAAGCGCTAAGTTTTACGTCTTTAGCCAGACGCTCTTATTCCCTCCTAGACAAACATAGGTTGAATGCACCAGCCACTACTTCATTGCCAAATTCGGTGCTTGTATGCTTTGGAGAGGCCTCAAGGATATCATCAGTAACATCCACAAATTTTAGCTTGATGTATGCTCTTGTGAAGCCATGAGTGAGGGTGGATTCTAATGGATTAAGGTGCTGGACCTTTTCCATGAATGAGTCAATCATGTATGCTTGGTGGGATTCGTCCACATCCTCTGATTTTTTCGTTGTTGGGATGTGTAATGACTTACCACTTAGTGTCTCAATGACATTCACCTCCTTCAAATTCTTTTGTGCTAGGTGTTGACCATGGGGTGTGGAATGAGCTTGAGAAGGGAACTTACCTTGCTCAGTCACACTCAAGTAGTTCATCAACTTGGACACTTACCTCTTTAAATTCTTATGTTCTTCAACAACCTGTACAATTAAAGATTCAAGTCTTTGATTAGTCTTCCCCTGTGCCTCAATAAAAGCATGTAAAGTGTCTTCTAAAGGACTCCTAGAAGATACAAGTGCATGATATGGTTCAAGATATGGTGCAGGGGGTTGTGCAAGTTGCTGGTTTTCAGGCTTCCAGTTGAAATTGGGGTCATTTCGCCATCCCGGATTATAAGTATCAGAGAAGGGTGCCAAAGGCTTCTTGTACATGCCTAAGGTATTACATTGTTCCTTATATATCCCTCTCATCTCAGCAAATATGGGGCACTCTTGGGCGAGATGATCTACCCCGCCACACACAAAACATGGTTCAAAAGACTTTGCATGATTAGCTATGTGTGTTGGCTTTAAGCTCTTAGTTTTTAACACCTCTAGTTCCCTAGTGAGCATCTCGACCCTGGCCTTAAGGTTATCATCTTCCCTAATATGGTAAATTCCACCACCATTTGGGTTCCCTATAGGTCGTGACCTATTTGTGCTTTCAGTATCACTAGGTTCAGTCCAAGTGTGAGCTTTTTCAGCAAGCTCATTGAGGTACTTTATTGCCTCATCAGGATCTTTCTCTAAAAACTCACCATTACACATCATCTCTACGAATTGGCGCTCTTTATATGTAAGTCCCTTATAAAAATAGCTCACTAAGCGCCAACTCTCATATCCATGGTGAGGGCACATACTCAATAACTCCTTAAATCTCTCCCAAGACTGATGCAAAGTCTCGTTGTCCTTTTGTGCAAAGGTGGAGATTTGTCTTTTTAATGCATTGGTCTTATGTTGGGGAAAGTATTTATTAAAGAAAATTCGAGTCATCTCAGCCCACGACCTAATAGATCGTGGTCTCAGTGAGTATAGCCAACTCTTAACTCTATCCTTCAAAGCGAAAGGAAAGAACTTAAGTTTCATAATGTCTTGAGTTTCATCTTGACTATGAAAAGTTTCAACTACTTCTTCAAACTCTCTAATGTGCACATATGGGTTTTCATTTTCCAAGCCATGGAATGTAGGGAGTAACTGTATCATCCCTTTTTTAAAATCTAGTTGGCGAGTATTGGCTGGAAACATGATGCTTGATGGTGTGGCTATGCGTGTAGGGTTGAGGTAATCCTGAAGGGTCCTAGAGGTTGATATTCATGTTCACTCATGTCTTCGGGACTAGATGGACTGTCAAATAAGGGATTTAGAAAGGAATTTAATTTTGACTCTAGCACAGGCCTACTAGAAAATCTACCCAAAGCATCTCTATGTCTTTGCATTCAAGGTAACAAAATAATGAAAACAAATACTATAAAAAGAAAGAATAAAATAAGATAAAAAAAATTAATGCAGCAAGCTAAAAGAGGGAACGAGTTACCGCTTTTACAAGCTGCTGAAAGAAAAAAACTATTAACAACTCTTCTACCATCATGTCTTAGAGTTGAAAACTTCCTTGTAAGTAAGTGCATCTCCCCGGCAACGGCGCCAAAATTTGATTACGCCCAAAGAGTAACGCGGTAGTTGTAGCACAGCTTTGGGGTGTCGATTCCACATGGAAACAAGTTATCTACAAAAAAAGGTGTGAACCTTAACACAGACGATAAAGATCAAGTGAGAGAATATAGTATTGTGTGAAAATTGTGTAGATAGATTGATGGATAAAATAAAGAAACAACAAGGTTCCGGGAATCCTCCCTAGGTTTGTTGCCTCATTCTAATATTGATTCAATTATTTATCCCGATTGCGAGTTTCACATCCCAAATAGGCAATCGGCAAATATTCAATTAAAGCACGTGTAAACCCTAATGTAATTGTTATGAAATACTTTTTACTTTCAAGCACACATGACCTAACTTATAGATTATCAAGAAACGACAATATATCATGATGAAAATACTACAGTAATGGACAAATCTATAAGAGAAATCTATCGGACTCAATTACACCTCAACAACATCACATAAGAAGAGCATGACTAGACTTACATGGGGGAGAAAGATGCAATCATTAGATTAAGAGGAAATCTTCTAATTAAATTGAAAAGTAAATTATAATAATGTTTAACGATAAATCCATATTACAACTGAATCAAGAAAAGAAAATAAGAACAACTACACCTAGGGATTCATCCCTTCGCCTTGCTTGGAGATTAGTTGGCCATGGGGCTCCTTCTTGAGTCTTGGGACCTTTGTCTAGCCTCCAAGATTCTTGATTGATTTTTATGAATGATCTTTCTTCAACCCTAAGTGATCTATTTATAGTACAAGGGTTCAAGAGTATTTGTGGGCTCAAAATTGTCACTTAGAAGTCCTAATAAGGTCAGGAAACCGGTGTGTGCGCTGCACCTCTCTCTTCTGGGCGCCTCGGCGCTCACTTTGGTCTGAGGGTGTGCTTTGCTAGAGGGTGCGGTGTTGGTCATTGGGTAGTGCACCTCTCACTCTTGGTTTTTCTTCTCAAGGCTGGAGGGTGCACCTCTCCTTAGTGGATGGTGCACCTCTCACTCTTGGCTTTTCTTCTCAATGCTGGAGGGTGAAACTCTCTTTAGTGGGCGGTGCACCTCTCACTATTGAATTTTCTTCTCAATTCTGGAGGGTGCACCTCTCCTTAGTGGGCGGTGCACCTCTCACTAAAGTTTCTTTCTTTGTTCTTTTGGGTGCTGTTCTGGAGGCCGCGGCTCAGCTCTTCAAAGCCGTGGCACACACACTTTCTTCTCTTCATTTTGTCCTTCCGAAAGCACTTCTTCGCTCCGATATGCATGGGATCTTTATTCTTTATTCCATGATAGCTTTTCCCTTTCTTTTAGACTCCAAACACCTGAAAATGCATCAAAACAAATCAATGATCCAAGAATGACACTTTAGAATTGTTAAGGTATAAAAGTGCAGTTAAAACCTAATTCAACCCTAGAATGCTAACAATTAAGTACTATAAAGATTAATTTTATGACTCTCATCATGCAGCAAGTCAGAATGACTATTAGCTCACAAGGGACCGGGAAAAAAGGTTGGTCAGAGCACCTTTGAGATATGGTTTTGCGGCTGCGAATGCAGCAGTTCCTTGGACAAAAGGAGGGATAAGTGAACTAGAGACTTACATTGATGCCATGGGATGTAAGGATTCATTAAGATGGAAGCTATCTATGGAGGAAGAAATGGATTCTTTGAGGAAGAACAACTCTTAGGAATTGGTGCACATTACAGGAAAACAGAGAGTTGTGGATTGTAAGTGGACTTACAAGATCAAAGAAGGGAACCCTCTAGGGGATGAAATCCAGAATAAGGCTAGGCTGGTGGCGAAGGGGTTCACGCAAAGAGACGACATAGATTTCACATAAACTTTCTCACCTAGACACAAGGTGGAGGAAAAGGTGAGTATCCTCATCTATGCTGATGACATGTTGTTGGTTGGGAACAATAGGGAGAGGATAGAGAGGTTGTCATCTCAGCTCAGTGAAGAGATCGAGAGGAAAGATCTTGGCCTTGCACAAAAGATCCTTAGGATGAGAAGAATTCGGGAAATGGAGAGAAACAGGTTGAAGGTTTTTCAGTCTTCCGACATAGAAAATGTGTTGTACAAGTTTTCTATGGAATATGGTAAACCAGTGAAGATTTCCCTTGCTGGTCATTTCAAGTTCTCCAGCGAACAATGTCCTGGAATAAATGAGGAGAAGAAGGAAATGGAAAAGGTCTCTTACTCTAGTGTGGTTGGATCAGTCATTGTCATGATGGTCAGCACTAGACCTAATATTTCTCAGGCAATTAGAGTTCTCAGCAGATTTGTGAGTAATCCCAAAAAGGAGCTTTGGCTTGGGATGAAGTGGTTGTTGAGGTACTTGAAGGCTCAGTTGCAGCCGATGGTAGCACTCTCAACAACCGGAGTAGAGTACATAGCGGCTTCGGAAGCCATAAAGGAGGCTATGTGGTGCAAAGGGTTATTGGACGAGTGGAAGGTCCTAAAAGAGCAGGTGGTGGTGTCTTCGGATAGCCAAAGTGTGTGGCACTTATGTAGAAACCCGATGTTTCAGGAGAGGACTAAGTATATGGATGTTCGGTATCATTTCATTCGAGAAAATGTTACGGAAGGATGCATTCATGTGGACAAAGTCGTAATGGAAGAAAATCCTGCAGATTTAGGTACTAAAGTTCTACCTCTAAGTAAGTTCAATCATTGCCTTGAACTTCTTAGGATTGGAGTCGGTTGATATGGTGACTCAAGTTGAGTTTGGATCCTGAGTTCTCTGCACAATGGGTTTAGGTTTAATCGCTTAGACAAAGGTAGAGATTGTTGGTATTTGTCAAAGGATTAAACGGGTTGAAGAATGAAGTTTCATCAGGCCTTGGCGCCTCACCCCTCAGCAAGGAGAAGTGTTTAGCCCCAGGTGTGCGCCGCACCTTAGGAAGTGTGTGCCTCACCCCCCCAGCAAGAAAGAGTCTTCTGGCCAAGTGTGTGCTATACCTCAAGGAGGGTGCGCCACAGTGCCCAGAAGAATGAGGAAGTGTGCCCTGGCTTGAGCCGTGGCCTACCCTGTTTTGAGCCACGGCACCAGGCACACTTGATGCCTCCTGACCAAAACTTTGGATTGGTGCGTGGGACTTGGTTAAAATGCACATGATTACTTAGACTCTTAGAGAGCCATGGTTCTTTAGTTCTTGAGATCTAAGGGTGGAGATTGATCTCCAAGATTGGATGAGGAAGTCATTGCCCTATATAAAAGGGTCATCTATGAGCCATTCAAGGATGATGTGAGGTGAGCATCCAGGTGATGTGAATGTGCAGAACATGTGTGAAATAGAACACATGGTGTGTGAGAGTTTAAAGACACTAAACACAGGAGAGACTCATTCAAGAGAGGCTGGTTGTTTAGAGAGAGAGTAGACTAGATTGGGGATTCAAGGGCTTTGTAATTGGAATTTTCTTGGGGAAAATTCCAGGGAAACACTTAGTCCTCATCAATTTCTTTTTCTCTTCTTTCGTTCTTTAAGATCAAGATTAGATCGTGTTCTTGAAAAGGTGTTGCTGTAATTGTAAGAACTCATTGATTTAGTGTAGAGAGCTCGGAGGAGCTCACGGGGATGTAGGCACATTGCCGAACCTCGATAACAATTGTTGTGTTCTTTCTTTGATTGGTTTGATTCCTGTTTTGTTTCAATTTTATTACAATTCATTCTAGACTTGGGTGTTTGGAAGATCACCACCTGGGCATCTTAAGGTGATTTCCAACAGTACCCCTATATTAAGATGTAGGTTTTACATATTACCATTGTAGCACTCAAGAGATTTGACCAATTGAATACATTTATTTGAGTAGAGTGAGAGTGATCAATTTAGCTTATAAAAGAATTACCCTTAACATAAAACTACTATTGACGGTTTCAAGGGAACTTAGGCCATGTAATCAATTTTTGTCAACCAAACACCATCAAATGAAAGAAGCAACACAATGAAAATATTAAAAGCAAATCAACTTTCATTAAAAAGAAATAAGAAAATGAGATCCATGGACTCGAAATGAAACTCAAAACAGTTGACACTAAATGAAATACTTGACTCAAGAAATGACACACAAGAAAATAAAATGACTCTTTACAAACTCACAGAAAAAGACTTGACTTTAAACTTAGAGCTAATTTGGAAAAAGAGTAAGAAAAATGACACGATCCCCTGGTGTGCCATGACAACTCTCTTTCTTATTGTTCTCATTCTCAATCTTCACTTAAAAATTGTTGATAAAATTCACAGTATTCATTTAGAGTCATATCTTGCGTTACCCTAACACATCATTGGTCCATAAGGAGTCAAAAGACCATTATTGATAAAATTCTCCATAACCTTAGACCTTGGACAACCAAGATCATCAAATACTCAACGCTTTCTCTCCATAACCATAACCTTCACGCTATTTTTCTTGACATGGACCTTAGTATAGGGGTTATTACTCATACTATTTCCTCTCATCCGACCTTAAAATTTTGGAGCGTCACCCTTCAGAATAGCCTTATTTTTCATGACATCTTTGACTTGATTACCCAAATTATGCAACTTGGAGAAAGTGGTAAAAGGTATAGTGGAGAGGATTTGGGACTAGGTAGGTGAAGATTTTTCAAGAAAATGCAGATTTAGTCTTTTTTACTAAGATGATAAGTCATTGTAACGATGGTGTTGTTCCAATGAGTAATGAATTCAAGATATATTTTCTCAGTAGGACTTTGCTTGGTGGTTTTGAGGTTGTGAAAAGTGGAATAGAATTTATCACAATAGGTGTTGTGTTCAACAAGTTCAAAGGCTATGTCTCCAATGAGGTCATTGCCGCAAAAGTCTTCACTAGTAAGGTCACACCACTTTTCATTTGCTAGCTTATCTAATCGCGCTATTACCAAATTCTTGATCATCTCCATCATTTCATTTTGTCGCTTCATTAACTCTTTTTATTACTTTATTAAGTCATTTTGTTCACTAATCACAAATATCAACATTCCTTCAAGTTCTCAAGTGGGTTTGGTTGGTTGTAAGTCATGGCACTCATTCTTTCACCTTCCATAGGGTTGTAGTTACCTTTTAATAAAAAAATGAACAAGGAGTAGGGATCAATGTTGATTTCAAGAAAGTCTAAGAACTTGTCAAAAATCTAAACCAAAAGTTATTTCATAAGCCGTCCTTAGCATCCCAAAGATAAAAAATATGAATTTTTAAAATCTCTCTTTCTTGATGAAATCTTTTTGGTGGTTTTATTTTTCTTGAAGAAGTGGATGAAGATTGGAACACAATACGCTAAATGAATTTTGAAAAAAAATCCTAGACAAAAGCAAAATGAAAACAAAATATGCAAAATGTAAGACCAAAACTCTTTCTTTTGTTTTTGTTTTTTACAGCAACGATGCGAAAAGGTAAACAACATGCAAACAAGGGAAATACAAATGCAAGAGAAATTTTTTTATTGAAATGATGCAAATAAAAAAAAACTATGTGAACAATGAAGAACACAAAAGCAAAAGATGATGATTTTTTTATGGCGACAAAAGCAAAAAATCCTAGACACTAAGTGATGAAAACTACATAAACAATGATATGCAATTATTTTTCCTAATTTTATGGCAATGCAAAATGCAACAATGAAACATAAAAGATGAAATAATTTTTTTTGTTTTTATTTTATTTTATTTTCAAGATGCAAGATGCACAGACATAAAACACAAGACATTGGTGCTTTGAAAAACAATGACATTCAATTTTGTTTTTCCTTTTATTTTTTATTTTTTTGCAGGGATGAAAGATTTTACATGCTAGATCAAATCATATTACATGCATCCTAAGGTGAATTATATGATTACAAGTGATCAAGTAAAAGGACGCTCACACTAAGCATATATAGAGCAACACATAAATTAAGTTCATGCTCGAATGATTGAGAAACATTTCTCTTAAGCCAAACATGTAAGGTTCAATTTCGATTCTAAACCCCATGAGGTTTTAGTATGAAATACATTTTTATTAGACCGTGAAGAAAAACAAATTTTGAATTGAAGAACACTTAGGCCAAAACATTGTGATGAGGCCAAGAATGAAGTCATACCCCACCATATTCACGCATAAAATGATCAATATGAAGCAAAATTTCAATCCAAGTACAATGGATAACACTTTCACTTTTGATTCCACAAATTTTAAAAATCTTTGTTGATCCACAAGAGAAAAAAATATATTTTTTATTTTTGAAAGCTTGAGCCAACTTGGAAAAGTAGTCAGATCAAGATCGAAATTCTATTACATTATCAAGCCATTCAAGCATATGCTTTCATTCATACAAACGAGAAAGATCTTAAAATTGAACACCTAATGCTTTCATGAAACCCAAGCAACATAAAGAAGGACATTGATTCATGAAGTGTGCGAGTTAATTAATGGAACTGAATAAGTTTTACTTCAAAATGTCATTCATAAATGCTTTTATTTTTTGGATCATTCTTCACACCAATTTGCACATGAAATTTTCATAGAATTCAACCATCTTGTTTCATATTCTCATGCAAGGAAATTAAGGGCATGTTCATGATTCATTCAAATAATATGAGGTGACAATAGGTGAAAACTTTCATATTGATTCAAGTATTTAACCTTTTTATTGTTTCACTTTGATTCTAGTAAGTGAGAAAGCGAATCACCTAGATGAAGAGAGAATTCAATAAGAAGCGACAAAAAATCCCAGTCTTATTATACCATGAATGTAAAAAGGTGAATTATTCCATTGAGTTCATTACATGCATGCACTCACTAAAAGTTTCACATATCTCACATGCCATAACAAAGTAGCATATTCAAGTCAAGCACAACTACTTCATGCTCCTAGGCCAATCACAAGATAAATTCACACAAGTATAGAGCATATAAGGATGACAAGCAAAAAATGTGCACAAGAGCATGTAAAGTGAGAACTTTAATTAGAATTCTAGATGCATGATTTAGGCATGAAAGTCAGCATAACAAAATAAAGGTTCACATGTACTAGAGCAATCTTACATAAGCATATAATAATCGAGCCAATCAATCATGTCAAGAATGTTTAGCGAAAACAATACATTAGATGAATGATCATGTGAAAAAGTTTTAATGTGAGCAAACACTCATGGTTAACAATACATGGGAATCAATGCACGATTATAGCTAATTGAGTACAGGATTTATGGCTTGCAAAAGGAAAAACTTGGACATATACGGATATAAAAATCATATACTTAATTAGTGTGCTCAATCATGTATCTTTTTTGGTTTGTTTAAGACAAAACCATATGCATATATGGGCATAAGTGAGTAACACACTCCATTGCATGATTTGAGTGACATGAATGGGGAATGTATATGATGCATGCTAACACAAGATGCTCAAGCAAGGCTATAAGTGTTGAACCCCAAAATTGACTTCATGCCACATTTAGACATGGTAGAGTTAGGTTAGTATAATATGACATGGGATACCTTATATATCTTTCAAGTTGGTAGCATTTCCAACAATTTCAAGCAGTACTTGGCAATCCCTCGATGAGTGTCATCAAATTGATTTCACGACCTTGATGAGGTGGAAGGATTATGTTTGTTACGCCTTGGTGTCGAATGGACACATACATCCCATTTCATCCTCCCCAAGGGTTTTCCTAGAGTTTGGATCTGATAGAGAAGTGTGTGAAAGTGGGGTGAAACACAATTAAATTAACAAATAATTATAAAAAGATCAATTTGAATGCAATTTTAGGTTTAATCTCTAGTAGAGTTGCCAATTATGGTATACCAGATAATACCTTGTGGTCACCACTCAAACTGTAATATGAGTATATCATAAGGTACAAACAGAATGGACAATCCGAAAGGATATAGCTTCTCCTCATTGGATTATCCAATAGGGTGCTAAGAGATGTTCCAACTACACAAGGTCGTTTACAGATAATCACATCAAGGAGTCGCCGCGGTTTTTAAGGACCAAGAAACCTACCACCACTGGTCAATTAAAGGTGTAGATTTATGGGTTTGAAGATTAGTTATGAAATAAGACGGCCATAAATGAGTGTTTTACCAACACCTAGACCTCAAGGGGACTAGCCCTTACTCTTGCATTTCAAATGGATACCTTTTATGCTTATTAATTATTAACTTGATTGCTTTCTTTATTTAAGTGATCAAGCAAGCATGCAATGAATATTGGAGCACACACAGAATATGATATGGAAATAGCAAAATTGAAAAATTCCTACACACGACTTACAAGTGAATAAAGTGAGTAAAAGGTAAATTAAATAAAGAGCAATTATATGAACATAAATTGAATAAACAACCAATATTTAAGCATGAGAGCAACAACTAATAAATCTCAATAAATCATTTGAATTACATAAATAACATGATAATTTTTACAACATCCAAAGCATGAACTTAAAGAAGCATAATCATGCAAAAACATGATAGCTCAAGTTGTACTAATGAATAACCATGTAAATTATCATCCCAGCAATAATTTTGTCATATAATTTAAGATAAAAACAATAACTAACCCATGTCAATTCGAAGGTATGAAATACATGTGACCATAACAAAAAAATTTGAGCATATAAAAGCAAGCATAACATCGTATGAAACCATATAATCATCATTAATCATGCAATTGACCATCCACACAAAGATAAGAATATGAATCATCACAAAATAACAATTTTCTTAATTAAAATCAAGCATTTGAGAACACATGATGAAGAATCAAAGCATATGAAAGCACATAAGCTCCAAAGAGAGTTTAAACTAGAC
Source organism: Bretschneidera sinensis (assembly GCA_023935145.1). Taxonomy (NCBI): domain Eukaryota; kingdom Viridiplantae; phylum Streptophyta; class Magnoliopsida; order Brassicales; family Akaniaceae; genus Bretschneidera; species Bretschneidera sinensis. Next base: position 23,147,875 of record CM043697.1, on the reverse strand, counting down.
ATAATAAAATAGCATGCAAACATGGATTAAAGATAATAAAAAATAGAAATTTTAAAATGAATAAATAAACATAATAAAACTAGGAACAACATGATAATGATTTAGTAGGTAATCAAAGAAAAAAGAGCATATATAAGCACATAATCACGTATAGACTTAGATTTAAATCAAGGATCAATATCAATGCATGATGAACCCTAAACCATACAATCATGAAGTTTCTAAATGTCATCTGGGTAATAAAAACATGTTAAAAGTAATGCAAACATGCAAACAAATTAAAGCAAACAAATTGAGAACGAAACAAGCAAAAGGGGAAAAATTGGGTTTTGGGCCACCACTTAAAAGTGTTGTCCATTGATTTGAAGTGGTGGCTTGCAGGTTTGCACAAAAGACGTTCTCTAATCTCAAGTTTTTTATTTCTACACTCAATTCAACAAGTTTTAAGTTAATGGAACACTCAAACAAGATTGATTAGTCACATATGGATAGATTTAGATCATTAATACAAGTTTAAACATGAATTAAAGCAAGCTAAAATCAAATCTAAACAAACTAGTAAGCAAAAAAAAATGTAATAGAGATATACAAGGGAATATCCTTGAGTTTATACCTTAACCGTGCGTAAAACTCTTGGAAAGATCAAGGATTACTTCCTTGAATCTTCATTAAGTAGCCTTGCATGAAATTATATAGTAAAAAACTCTTCCTCTTCCTCTAAATTGGGTGGTTGTCTAATTATAAGCTCTCAAGAAGACGTCATTGCATTGTATTTGATCGGTGAATAAGCCAGGCATTGTTTGTCGCTTATCGTCGATAAAGGATTGATTAAAAATGAAAATAATAAAATTTTGATGAAGGGTCTTGGTTTGATATTGAGTGGGGACAGTGTTTTTTTGTTGTTAGATGTGTGTTTGGAGGCTAGGGTTTGTGTGTAAATCATAAGAGATGAAAGAGATCCTCTCTAGGTATACTAAGACGAATATTTATAAGGTTTAGGAGGTTTGATTATGGTTAAGAATAAGCTTTGGCTATCCTAGAGAGAATAAGTAAGTGTTTAATGACTTTCCAAATCCAATTTTTTTATTAATTAAGGAAAATTTTGGACCCTAAATTCAAATGGTCCATGCGCACCCATACGAATGAGTTTGAGGTTGTTCTTGGACTTTATAGAAATCACATATTCTATTCCTTCATATAAAAATATTTTGAATTGCAAATTTATAACGCAGTTTAATTGAGAATTGAAATACATAAACTAGTCAAGTTTGGAGCTATTCTCGAGCTATTTTGGTAAAAAATTTAAAGTCTCACTCTTCTCTCATCATATCAAGGATTATAATATACCATTGAAAATATAATTAAAAGTTATATTGATATGGAGAAGATGAGTTTCTCAAGTGTTTGGGATGAAAAGATATTAAGCTCAGAAGTCAGATTTTCAAAATAATGAAAATAAGTTTTTTTTTTTGGGCAAATTCATTTTTATGGCTTAGGTCCCGTGTGTGATAGGTGCTTAAATATTCATATTTAAGCCCCCTTATTTACATTTATTAGGTCCTTAGTTATGTTATTTTAGTCCATTTTACTTCATTTGTGTGTTTTACATGTGTTTATAGGGTCTTGGAAGAAAAGAAGCAGTTTTGGCACTTAAAGGAAGAAGCTTGGAATTCCTGGAGCAGTCTCTGGTCAAGCTGCGATCGATCGCGCCATGCAATGTGATCGAGCGCACATTGTGATCATGCGCACACAAGAAAGATCGAGCGCACATTGCGATCGAGCGCAAGACGCGTGCGATCGAGTGCAAGATGTGTGCGATCGAGCACAAGACGTGTGCGATTGAGCGCACATATACGGGCATGAACAGTAAACTGCAGAACTCTATTTTGGAAAAAAGAGATTTTTTATGGTTTAGGAAGTCTAGGGTTTCCTGCACCTTCTAGGACTACTAAAGCCCTATAAGTACACCTGTAAAGCACACACAAACGACCACTTAGAGATCACTTTTATCTTTTGCTTAAGCTCGGAGTTTTAGGCTTTGGAGAGGATTGACAACCCGTCTCCCTAGTATTCTTCGGGTTTTATATTTCATGCTTAGTTTATATATGATGTTTATTTTAGACAGCATGTGTAACTAACTTTCTTATAGGGCTCGATTGAAGCCCTAGTTATGCTTTCTTATATATTTATTCATTGATAAATCTTTGCTAATAGCCTTTATTATGTTGCTTAACTTGATTAATGCCTGTGCTTATTTAAATTCCTCATATGTATGTGTATGGCCAGCATATGCATGTGGTATGTACCTGTTAGTTAGATCAATTTGGATGACTGAGTCCTGGGTCTAACATTAGTAACAAGGGATATCTTATCTGGATACCCGGGTTAATCAACATGGGAAACCAAGAGTAGATACCATGCCCTAGGTCTCATGTGGTTGTCGATTTCTATAGTACTTATGCTTTCTTAAGGAACAACTCAAGCAGATACCATGCTGAATCCCTTAAGGAAGAAAAGAGTTAGAGTAGATACCATGCCTAACTCGTTGCTTAGGGAAATCAATAGCTTAAGGAGTAGATACCATACCCTTAGGTTGGCAACCAGTAGGTATACATGATAAGGTTAGTGCACTGATACATTATACAATTGGAAACGTATGACTAGTGGTGGATATCAAAGCCCTATATCTTTATTATTATCACTCATATTCAACAGTTATTTTATTTCTTGTTACTTTAAAGAAACTAATTCTAAAAACTGAACTTTACAAATCCCCGTGGAGATGATCTTGCTTTCGCACACTACACTACACTATTGACCTTGTGCACTTGCAAGTAAAACTAGTGCGATTATCTACTTAATTATTTAGGTATATAATCATCCAACAAGTTTTTGAAACTTGTTGCAAGTATATAAATGCGCAACAAGTGGGAGATACTAGATACTATCACACACGCACTTGAAACACATGCACACACTAAGTCCTAGTTTTTTTTTAGGAAGATAAATGCATTTTCTTTTGGTAAAAAAAAATTTTGGTTGATTTAAAAATTTGATAACACTTCATTAGTACGCTTAAAAGCTAGAACACATTGTATTTCAATGGAAATTTTACAAAGCTTAGTTACCTACCTCAAGGCACCTAAGAATTCACGAGTTTGATCCAAATTTGAAAGAGCACATTTAAACACGCATTTGTGTGGGGCATGACATATAATTCTCTTGTATATGTTTCCATAATCTAACTTTAATCGGATAACTTGTTGAAAAGAACACTTTGGCATAAGAAAAATAAAGAAGAAAAAATGTTCATCATACCAAAAAGTGATCAAAAAGCTTTCCACTGAGTAACTGGACCTCTTGCCTCAGTAAGCATTAAGTGTTCACGTCAAAAGGTGGGACATTCATTTAGAAGCATTAAAACCTATTAGTTTCGTAGCTTTTTTTATTCGAGTTAATAAGTCCTTAGGGTGTCTTTACACCTAATGCCCTAAAACCATCTGGTTTGGGAGTCATTGGCTAAACACTCATCACAAGGGTCAAATAGAAAGCTCGATGGAACTCAACATGGCAAAGATCGCATGATGAAAGAAGAAGAAAGTATTATGCCATTTTTGTTCTCTTTGATAAGGAATTCGATAAAGCTTTGGGCATCGAAACCCTATACACTAAAATTATATGGAAGCCCCATCTTATATGTGCTAATTCATCACACACAAATCAAATTTACGATGCCTTAAGCCAACCTTAGGTAAGTAACTTAAAACTTTTGAAAGTCCTTTTGCAATCCAAAATGTGTTTTTATTTTAAGCTTACTCATGAACTGTTATCATAGTTTTCTGTGCAACCCAAATCTTTGAGTATCATGGAAGTGAATTTATCTTTAATTTTGTTCTTCTTTTAGTTTTTAGTTTTGTATTGCTAAGGGACTAGCAATATGTAAGTTTGGGGGTGTGATAAGTGCTTAAATATTCATATATAAGCCTCTTAATTTACATGTGTTAAGCTCTTTGTCTATACATTTTAGTATGTTTTACTTCATTTTGTGTGTTTCACATGTTTTTATAGGTCTTGGAGAAAAAGAAGCATTTTTGACACTTAAAGGAAGAAATCTGGAAATCCTGGAGTAGCTGCTGACTAGAGTGCAATCGATCGCACTATTGCATGCGATGGAGCGCACATGCGATCGTTCGCACACATGAAAGATCGAGAGCAGCAATGCGATCGAGCGTAAGACGCATGCGATTAAGCGTACATGTACGGGCGGTGAACAGTAAACTGCAGAAGTCTATTTTGGAAATAAAGGAGTTTTGTGTTTTAGAAAAGTTTAGAAACTCATTAGCCTTCTAGGACTACTCAAGCCCTATAAATACACATGTAAAGCACACACAAATAATCACTTCTTAGATCACAACAGAGAGAATGACTTCTTTTATCTTTTGCTTTAGCTTGGAGAAGGAAATTGTGGAGGAGAATTGACGACTCTTCTCTTGGGTTTCTTCTTTCCTTTATTTTTATTTTGTGTACTTAACTTTTAGTAAGGGCTTGGTTGAAGCCCTAATTATGTTTACTTAATAAATTTAGTATTGACACCTTTGCGATATTTATGTTGTGTTGCTTAACTTGATTAATACCTGCTTTTATTTAAATTCCTTATATGTATATATCTGATCAATATGTGCATGTGGTATGGACTTGTTAGTTAGATCAATTTGGATGACCGAATCCTGGGTCTGACATTAGTAACAAAAGATATCCACATCGGATTTTTGGGTTAATCAACATGAGAAACCAGGAGTAGATACCATGCCCTAGGTCCCGTGTGGTTATCGATTTCCACATATCCTATGCTCTCTCAAGGAACAACTCAGCATACACCAGGTTGAATCCCTTGAGAGAGAAAAAAGTTAGAGTAGATACCATGCCTAATCATTACTTAGGGAGATCAATAGCTTAAGGAGTAATACCATGCCCTTAGGTTGACAAACATTAGGTATTCATGACATGAGTAAAGCATTGACATACTGTTTTGTTGTGGTAGCATAATTAGTGGTGGATATCAAGTCCCTACGCCTTTATCTTTATTATTTTATCTTTATCAAAATCAACTCTTTTATTATTTCTATCTTATTACATTGTGAATATAATTCTAAAACGAAATTCACCAATCCCTGTGGAGATGATCTTGCTTTCGCACACTATACTACTAAGTTGATCTTGTGCACTTGCAAGTAAAACGAGTGCGATTATTTGCTTATTAATTTAGGTAGATAAATGCACAAGTTTTTAGCGCCGTTGCCGGGGATTGTACTAAAATTATTTTTGGAATTATTTTCTTTATTTTATTTTATTTTGTTCCATTTTATTTTTATTTTTATCAAAAATCAGATTTATTCCTTCTTTTTCTGTTTTTGTTCAGGTGTGCAGAGGAGGAGTTTCTGTCCTCATTGCGATCGAGCGCACTACTTGGTGCGATCGATCGTAAGCCCAGTGCAATCGAGCGCAGTTCAGGGTGCGCTCGAGCGAAAAAAGTCCTGAGAGTACCCGAGCAGCAGTACTGAAACTGATGCACTGCAACGGTTCAATTGATTCAATCAAGGGAGAAGCACCAATGGCGGAAGCTAGATATGCTTGTCTAGATGCTATGGAGAGGAAGCTAGATATGCTTGTAGAAGTTATGATTGCTCAGATTGCCTCACCTAGGCCACAAGCTACACCACTCTAGGAATGTGCTATTTGTAGTCGTTTTGATCACACTACTGAAACTTGCCCTTTATTTTCATCTATAGATCGAGAGTAAGCAAACTGTGTGGGACCAAACAACTACAATCCATATGCAAATACCTACAATCTAGAATGGCGAAACCACCCCAACTTCTCATGGAGCAATGATCAAAATGAATGGAACCTTCAAGGGCAACATAGAAACTTCCAAACAGCAGCCCAATCAATTCCAGAAGCAAAAGAGAGCGACCTAGAGAGCATTGTGCGGCAACTGGCAGTTCAACAACAACATTTGATGACCTTACAAGAGCAGTTTATGACTGAACAAAGACAAATAAATGCAAGGCATGAGCAAGCTATTCAAAGATTAGATGTATAAGTGGGGCATATAGCTAAGGAGCTAAGTAAATAAGAGCAAGGTGTTGTTAAACAAGTTTTTCATGACCATCACGTTAATCCATTAGAAACTGTAATTTACTATTCACGACTGTACATGTAAAATCACATGCATCTTGCACTCGATTGCATTGCTGCGCTCGATCCTTCATGTGTGTGAACGATCGCATGTGCGCTCGATCGCATGCAGTAGTGCGATCGATCACACTTTGACCAGAAGCTGCTCCAAGATTTCCAGGCTTCTTTCCTTAAGTGCCAAAACTGCTTCCTTTTTCTCTAAGACCTATAAAAACATGTGAAACACACAAAATGAAGTAAAACATACTAAAACGTATAGACAAATAGCTTAACACATGTAAATTAAGGGGCTTAAATATGAATATTTAAGCACTTATCACACCCCCAAACTTACATATTGCTAGTCCCTTAGCAATACAAAACTAAAAACTAAATGAAGAACAAAATTAAAGATAAATTCACTTCCATGATACTCAAAGATTTGGGTTACACAGAAAACTATGATAACAATTCATGAGTAAGCTTAAAATAAAAACACATTTTGGATTGCAAAAGGACTTTCAAAAGTTTTAAGTTACTTACCTAAGGTTGGCTTAAGGCATCGTAAGTTTATTTGTGTGTGATGAATTAGCACATATAAGATGGGGCTTCTATATAATTTTAGTGTAGGGTTTCGATGCCCAAACCTTTATCGAATTCCTTATCAAAGAGAACAAAATTGGCATAATACTTTCTTCTTCTTTCTTTTTCTTTCATCATGCGATCTTTCCTATGTTGAGTTCCATCGAGCTTTCTAATTGACCCTTGTAACGAGTGTTTAGCCAATGACTCCCAAACCAGATGATTTTAGGGCATTAGGTGTAAAGACACCCCTAAGGACTTATTAACTCGAATAAAAAAGGCTACGAAACTAACAGGTTTAATGCTTCTAAATGAAAGTCCCACCTTTTGCCGTGAACACTTAATGCTTACTGAGGTAAGAGGCCCAGTTACTAAGTGGAAAGCTTTTTGATCACTTTTTGGTATGATGAACATTTTTTCTTCTTTATTTTTCTTATGCCAAAGTGTTCTTTTCAACAAGTTATCCGATTAAAGTTAGATTATGGAAATATATACAAGAGAATTATATGTCATACCCCACACAAATGCGTGTTTAAATGTGCTCGTGCAAATTTGGATCAAACTCATGAATTCTTAGGTGCCTTGAGGTAGGTAACTAAACTTTGTAAAATTTCCATTGCAATACTATGTGTTCTAGCTTTTAAGCGTACTAATGAAGTGTTATCAAAATTTTAAATCAACCAAAATTTTTGTTTACCAAAAGAACATGCATTTAACTTCCGGAATAATGATTATTTTACTTGCAAGTGCACAAGGTCAACTTAGTAGTATAGTATGCGAAAGCAAGATCATCTCCACAGGGATTGGTGAATTTCGTTTTAGAATTATATTCACAATGTAAAAAGATAGAAATAATAAAAGAGTTGATTTTGATAAAGATAAAATAATAAAGATAAAGGCGTAGGGACTTGATATCCACCACTAATTATGCTACCACAACAAAACAGTATGCCAATGCTTTACTCATGTCATAAATACCTAATGTTTGTCAACCTAAAGGCATGGTATCTACTCCTTAAGCTATTTATCTCCTTAAACAATGAGTTAGGCATGGTATCTACTCTAACTCTTTTCTCTCTCAAGGGATTCAACCTGGTGTATGCTAAGTTGTTCCTTGAGAGAGCATAGGATCTGTGGAAATCGACAACCACACGGGACCTAGGGCATGGTATCTACTCCCGGTTCCTCATGTTGATTAACCCAAGAATCCGGTGTGGATATCTTTTGTTACTAATGTCAGACCCAGGACTCGATCATCCAAATTTATCTAACTAACTAGTCCATACCACATGCACATATTGATCAAACATATACATATGAGGAATTTAAATAAAAGCAGGTATTAATCAAGTTAAGCAACACAATATAAATATTGCAAAGGTGCCAATACTAATTATTGAATAAACATAATTAGGGCTTCAATCAAGCCCTTACTAAAAGTTAAGTACACATAATAAAAATAAAGGAAAGAAGAAACCCGAGAGAAGAGTCGTCAATTCTCCTCCACAATTTCCTTCTCCAAGCTAAAGCAAAAGATAAAAGAAGTCATTCTCTCTATTATGATCTAAGAAGTGATTATTTGTGTGTGCTTTACAGATGTATTTATAGGACTTGAGTAGTCCTAGAAGGCTCATGAGTTCCTAAACTTTCCTAAAACACAAAACTCCTTTATTTCCAAAATAGGGTTATTTCCAAAATAGGGTTCTGCAGTTTACTGTTCACGCCCGTACATGTGCACTCGATCGCATGCGTCTTGTGCTCGATCGCATTGCTGCCCTCGATCCTTCATGTGTGCAAACGATCGCATGTGCGCTCCATCGCATGCAATAGTGCGATCAATCGCACTCTAGTCAGCAGCTGCTCCAGGATTTCCAGATTTCTTCCTTTAAATGTCAAAAATGCTTCTTGTTCTCCAAGACCTATAAAAACATGTGAAACACACAAAATGAAGTAAAACAAACTAAAATGTATAGACAAAGAGCTTAACACATGTAAATTAAGGGGCTTAAATATGAATATTTAAGCACTTATCAAGGAAGTATCTTATTCTCTTGTATCAATCAACATTCAACATGGTAAGCATACGAACTCGGCAAATAATGAACTTCAATCTCACATTGTAACTCATCGTCGTAGTTGTTTTTATAGAGTTCCAAGAAGATGGATTATCATTTATCTAATGGTACAAAATTGGGTGTCTACAATGGATAAAACTATTTAATTATTGATCATGTTTTATTTGTTCAAGGATTGAAGCATAATTTACTTAGGATAAGTTAATTATTTAATATAATTAATAGAGTCATGCTTGAATTAACTCATCATCTTATAATAAACATGAAAAGTAACAAAATCAAATTTGTTGGCCAAAGACATGAAAATGTTTATGTTGTGGTCGTTAATTGTTTATCTTTAGTAAATAAAAAATGTTTTTATGCTTTAAGTGAAAGATCTTGGTTATGGCATAGAAAGCTTAGTCATGTTAACATGGATTTAATTCAAAATCTTTTAAGAAAAAATTTGGTAGTTGTTCTTCTCAAAATAAAATTTGAAAAGGGAAAATTTTTGTGATGCTTGTAAAATGGGAAAACAAACTAGAATTTCGTTTAAACCCAAAAATATAGTTTCAATTTTTAGACCTTAACAAATCTTGCATATGAATTTATTTGGACCAATTAGAACAATTAATCTTAGTGACCATCAATATGTTTTTGTTATTGTGGATGACTAGTTTAGATAGACATTTGTTATCTTTCTTGATTATAATGAAGCATATTCATAAACTTTTGCATTGATTATAATGAAGCATATTCATAAACTTTTGCAAAATGGTTTTGCTATCTTTAGCAAAAGAAGTGATCATGGAAGAAAATTTGAAAATCGAGTATTTGCAAAATATTGTGATGATCATGAAATTAATCATAATTTTTTTGCTCATAGAACACCACAACGAAATGGTGTTGTTGAAAGGAAAATCGAGTTTTAGAAGAAATTGATAGAACTCTTCTTTAAGAAAATAGTTAAGCAAATTATTTTTGGGTGGAAAAATACCACTTGTTATATTTTAAACCATGTTTTGATTAGGTTTATACTCAAGAAAACTTCATATGAACTATTGAAGGGTAAAAATACAAATATTTTATATTTTTATGCTTTTGGTTGCAAATACTTTATCTTAAATAAAAATAAAGATAATCTTGGTAAATTTGATTTAGAGATAGTTAAAGGAATTTTCTTGGGATATTCAACCTCTAGCAAAGCTTATAGAGTTTTCAAAAAAAGAAAAAAACTCTAATGGTTGAAGAATCTGTTCAAATTGTGTTTGATGAGACTAACCCTCTCTGTACGAGAAAATATACTAGTGACAATGATGTAGAAATTCTGTAAAGAATGGACAATCTCACTACAAATAAAGATCCCAAAGAATTGGAATCACAGGATTCATAAGAAGGTAAATCAAAAGTTGATTAACCTTCCTCAAGCCAACACAGAGAAAAGAATGGTGAACTTCCTAAGGATTGGAGGTATGTGAACTATCATTCAATAGATCAAGTAATTAATGATACTTCACAATCGGTAAAAACTCGTTCTTCAATTAGAAATCTATGTAGTTATATTGCTTTCCTATCTCAAATTGAGCCTAAATCAATTGAAGAGGCCAAACAAGATGAAAAATGGCTTCTTGCTATACAAAAGAAACTACATCAATTTGAGAGGAACAAGGTTTGGACCTTAGTTCCTAGGCCTAGAAACTAAATGGGTACATAGAAATTAAATGAATAAATCCAGAATTGTGGCTAGAAACAAAGTTAGACTTGTTACAAAGGGATATAATCAAGAAGAATGAAATTATTTTGATTAAACCTTTGTACCGATAGCTAAACTTGAGGCTATTAGAATGTTACTTGCATTTGCATGTTTAATTTAAAGACTTCAAATTATCTTAAATGGATGTAAAAAGTGCTTTTCTCAATGGCTTTATTGAAGAAGAGGTTTATGTAGAACAACTTCTCAATTTTGAAAATCCAAAATTTTTAAATCATGTCTATAAGCTTTCTAAAGCTTTTTATGGGTTCAAGCAAGTTGCTAGAGCATGGTATCCTAAAGAGTCTTCCTTTGATTTGATTGGGTATTCCAATGCATATTTTTCTGGTTATAAAGTCGATCAAAAAGGCACTACTGGTGCTTATCAATTTCTTGGTTGTATGTTGACATCGTGGTTCTCAAAAAAAACAAAATTAAGTTGCATTATCAACGATCGAAGTGAAATATTTTGTTGGTAATTGTTGTGCACAAGTTTTATAGAGTAAACAACTCCTCAAAGATTTTAGCATGCATTTTGATCATGTACCTATTATGTTTGATAATACAAGTGCAATTAATCTAACTAAGAACTAATTTCAAATTTGAAGAACTAAACATGTTGAAATTTGACATCATGTTTTTCATGATCATGCACAAAAAATAGACATTAAACTTTAATTTGTCAATACCGATAAACAATTAACGAATATTTTTACTCAAATTATAAGTGAAGATAGTTTTGTATGATTAGAATGGAGTTAGGTATGTAAAATATTGTATAATTGTCATTTGCATGAGTGTGCATCACTTGCATAAAAATCAAAAGAAAGAAAAAAATTTATTTTTGATCAATTGAAATTAATCATTCCTTCTTCATAGAAAAATTAATGCTCTCTTGCAAAAACACAATTAATGGTTAATCCTTAAGATCAAAGCCTTATTGTCAACTAGTTACTGCCTTGATTCATCTAAATTCTTTTTCAATCGGTATGCTATAGTAGTTGACTATGGGCTAAGTATAGTTGACTATAGATTCGATTAGAGAACTTTTAGTACATTTTGATCATGTTTAAATTCTCTTTTAAGTTGGATGTAATTTTTCTTAAATCAAAAATGTCTTTTAAGTCATATTTAAAATCAATTATTCATTCTAGAATTAAGTAAAAAAATTTAAATCCATATTTAGAAAGAACCCAAACATGACATTTGCAGTCGACTACAAGGCAGTATAGTCGACTACAACATCATTTCCTCTTCTTTAAAATTCACTAAGAAAATTCAGACCAATTATTAGCTAACAAATCTCCACCTGTAGTCGACTACAACATCATTTCATCTTGTTTAAAATTCACTAACAATCCATTTGGTTTAAATGAATTCCATAGCTTTTGTGGAATTCATTTGAATTCTATAAGTTGTTGTGTTTGATTTGTTAATAAAATGTGGAATTCATTTACAAATGAATTAATCACATGTTTGGTTTGTTAATAAAAGTGTGGAATTCATTTTCAAATGAATTCTAGTAGAATTGAATTAGTTATGGAAAAATTCTATCAAAATTGATAAAATTTGCAAATGAACTCTAGACATAAGTTTTTATAAATTTAGATGAAAAGGAAAAGGAAATTCACAAACCAATGTTTAAGTTGTTAGACTTTACATATGTCTCATTTTCATTGCAAACTACACACCATTGTTGAAGCTGTTAGACTATGCATATGTCTCATTTTCATTGCAATTACAAAGGTATAACCCATTATTATTATTATTATTATTATTATTATTAAGTACATGTAAGCTTTACGTATCCATTACTACATTAATTTGAACTAGAAAAAAGTCTTTTCTTCATCGGTGAAAAAGATTTGTCCCAATAACTATGTTTGCAAGAGAGCATAGGACATGCACCATATCGATCCATATTCTATAGTGAGTCTTCTATGGATAATTTCATTCTTCCATTCATACAATTGAACAAATATAAGAGCATCGTTCTTTTCTGTGGCCATAGTTCATTAAATGGGAGTATATAATAACATTGTACACCTAAAATGCCTTTATTTATGTTTGATTCGTTTTTTTTTTTACAGCCTACATTTATTGAATTTTGCAACACACACTTTATCATATGCATAAAATACTATATTCTTTTTTTATTTTCAAAAGGCACTCTGAAAATATATTTAAAAGCTTAATTAATATATCCATATTAGTAGTAGTTAAGGCGTTGTTTAGCCATCAAATTAAAGTTGACTCCATTAAAGATTGAATAATGTTTTAATATACTTAAATTTTAAATTATAATATTCTACGTACATGACCATTTAAAATGAATTAAATTCATCAAATAATATCTTTTAATTTTAGTTTTAATGACATCATATGGTTAGAAATTTGATTGCATAAATAATGAAAATTTTCTTAATAGCAAATATATATTTTTTAAAATTAATCTTTTTGCTGATTAAAAAAAGAAAATAAAAAAAATGTGTATACTAGGATGCAATAATAAATATGATAATTTATGAGATAAGTAAGGTGCATATAATAAAGAGTTGATGCAGTGATAAATATTATAATTTGTGAAATATATGTCAGTACTGGCCAAAAAAAAAATTCAACAACTACCTAATAAATGGAATCGAGAGAAATAGTTCATTTTAACTCAAAGAAAAACCAATTTCGACAGAGTAAACACATGATTTGTTATTCACTACCTTTACTTATGTATATGCTCTGAAAAGGAATCTCATTAGATAACAGAACTTAGATAAATTACAATATCATCATTATGGTTTAATCCTAATTACAATCCACTCCATTAATACTAAAAACTTACATTTCACTCCAAACTTTTATTGTGTAGTGTATGAGTTCATTCAACTTGATCATTTTAGAGAGAAAATTGATGATATGGTTGCATGTATCAATCACATGCACTTAAAAATATCAAGATTGCCCTTGACTTTCATATTTCTAATAGTGAAATGATCAAGACGCCATTAAAACAAAAATGAGGCACGTTGGGAGTATTATTGATGCAGGAGGATCCGAGTCAGATGATGCTGAGTTGTCAGATAGTACGTTGTTGGCACTAAGATACCTTGAGTTGGCAGATCAGCGCAAAGATGGCAGGTGGACTACCTAGAATGGTTGGATCGCTCCAAATCTAAGGGTGTGGTTTACATTGTTTTACATGCCACGGGCTAGGATCGGACCCCGAAGACCCTAGTCTGATTGGAAACAAGCCCCCTATCAAAACTCAAGTTCTGAGTGTAACAGGGTTTTAGCCAAAAAACGACGTTTAGACATTCAATTTTGCAGTTTTTCAGTTTTTAGGAAACTTTCTGTTTGCAATTTCTTTTGTATTCAAGTCAGAATTGACTACCGTTTATTCTGCCTTAATTCTAACGCTTAATTTTAGTATTTTCCACAGTTTTTCCCCAAATTAATGTTTTCAGGGATTTTTGCCTTTTTTTAGCTTTGACCTTATAGATAAAGAGGCCACGTACGGAAAAGGGAGGATATGATATTTTGGATTGCATAATTTTGAATTGAACATCAGAGGTGTTTCTCTGTGTTTTTTTTTCTTTGGAAGATTCTCTTGTGTTTTTCCCTGTGAATTATCTGTTGAAACTAGCCTGCAGAATAATCGCTATTCTATCCAGTGTCAGTTAGTATCAGAGCTTCAGCATCTTCCTGGGGTGAGATTTCATCAGTTTTCATTGCTGGTGGTCGTGGTTGTGATCGTCGCGGGCAGGTGCCGAACAAGGAAGCCCCACACCGTGATCATAATGTTCAGAATGCGATGATTGAGGATTTATAGAGGCAAGTTGCAGAGTTAACCCAGTGTCTAACGATGTCAAATTTCGGTGATCGTAAGATGGAAAATCACGATTCCGATTCCAGTTTCGAAAACCCGTATCACAATCCTGCTCGATTCTGGAAGCATCATGGTCGGGAGGATCGTTATGGAGACCTCGGTTTCAGAGTGGATCTGCCCGAGTTTTCTAGTATGTTATAGACCAAAGGATTCGTCGATTGGTTGAATGAAGTAGAGCATATTTTCGAGTATAAGGAAGTCCCAGATCGTGTCAAAGTGAAACTGGTCACTATCAAACTTAAAGGCAGAGCATCTGGGTGGTGGGAGCAGTTGAGGCGCTCACGTGACCGGCAGGGCAAGGCCAAGATCACTGATTGGGAGAGGATGAAAAAGAAGATGAAAGTTTCGGCTACACTTAAACCTTGTTTCAGCGACTTCATTCGTTGAGGCAAGGCAAGAGATCGGTTGATGATTACACGGAGGAGTTCTATCAATCGGTGTATATTCAATCAAAGCACATGTAAACCCTAATGTAATTGCTATGAAGTACCCTTTGATTTCAATTCAAGCACACATGACCTATCCTATAAATTTATCAAGAAATGACAATATATCTTAATGACAATATCGCAGTAATGGACAAACCTAAAAGATAAGTCTGCCGGACTCAATCACATCCAAACAACTTGACATAAGAAGAGCTTAACTAGACTTATATAAGAAGAAACATGCAATCACCGGATTAAGAAAATCTAAGATAAGGAGAACATAAAGTGTAACTGTCACATGAACCTAAATTCTTCTTATTTAATCCAAGAATAACTCATAAACAGTGTTTTAACAATAAATCCTTACAACTAAATCAAGAATGAAAATAAGAACAACTACACCTAGGGATTCATCCCTTTGCCTTGTTTGGAGATCAGCTGGCCATGGGGCTCATGCTTGAACACCGTAATGTCGAGCTCTCTCCTCAGTTTCCAGCCTTTATGGATGCCTCCTTTTTCAAACCCTAAGTGATCTATTTATAATACAAAGGTCCAAGGGTGTTTTGGGTCTAAACAACCAATTAAAACCCTAATTAGGAAAACAGAGGTTCTTGTGCATGCTGCGGCTCTCACTTACTCGCGCCGCGGCTCTGTCTGGTTTTTGGTTAGGTGAGCTTCTGGGCGCCGCGGCCCAGCCTAGTCCAGGCCACTGCACACACTGGTGCTGACTTGTGGAGACTCTAGGCGGCGCAGCTTAGCCTGGTCTAGGCCGCGGCGCACACTGATGGCTTCCTTGCTCTTTTGGGCTTGGTTCTGGAGGCCGAGGCTTAGACTTCTTCAGGCCGCAATGCCCACACTTAAGACTTGGTTTCTCTTCATTTTGTCCTTACGTAACCATGCCCTCACTCGAATGTGCATCGAAGCATCGTGCTTTAAACTATGATAGCTTTCCATCTCTTTTTAACTCAAAGTACTTGAAAATGCACCGAAATAAGTCAATGATCCAAGAATATCACTTTAGAGTTATTAAGGTATAAAAGTGTAATTCAAACATCGATTAACCCTAAAATGGTAACAAATAAGTACGTTAAGATGCATTTTATGACTCTCATCATAACCCCCAACTAGCTTATTGCTAGTCCCTAGCAATTCAAGCGAAAACAAGACAATATGAAATGAATGCTTTGGTAGGAACCAAATAAAGTAAAATAATGTTAGCGTTAATCCAAGAGTAATTCACTTTTTGTCTCAAAAATCGTACATAACACACAGCACATAGAATCATTAAATATCACCAAAGTCCAAAAGTAATCCAAACATCAATCTTAAAATTGTTATCAACTCTTAACATCCATCTTACCACAATCCATTAATCCGAACACCGAGATGATTTTATGCTTAACATTCATGAATACAAGTCTTGACCTCTAAAATATATTAATTTGCATGACATCAATCACAAAAACAATGCTCCATAGGCTCATTTTTTAAATCACTCTCCACTATTATAGAAAAATCACACTACCTTGGATCAATAGGTCTTTAATAAGCTTGTAACGTTAGGCTAAGGTAAAGGTTAAGAAAGAATGGGAAGGTTTCAACAAATAAAAGAACTTAATCTCTTAGTTTTAAACACAACCTACTTTAAGCACTGGATAACCTTACTTCAACGCCCAACTCTTTCAACCATTTTCGAGTATTTTTCTCAATAAATCACCACTTTTTTTTTTCTTTTCTTCTTTCTTTGCCATAATTCAATTTTTTTTATTTATTTTGGCATAAGACCATTCACCTTCTTTTTATTTTTTTTTCTTTTCTTTTCAACAACCCCCAACTTATCTCCTTTAATGTACTTGGGTTATGGTAGTAATATTTTTTCATATTTTCATCCTTATTCCTCTCAAATGCTTCTCAACAAATGTGTATGACTAAGTTCTCTTAAATGAAAGGTAAGGACAAAATATTTTTAGGCTTATAAAGGTGAGTAAATTAGTTATCGAAAGAAACAAGACTCAAATTCTTTTTCAAGAAAAAGGCTCAAATAGGTGACTAGCGATAGATATAGCAAGGGTAAGTTTGAAAGGCTAAGACGGTCTAAAAATGGCCTATATCATATCCTAAGTAGTGTGCATTCTAGGATTTTGCCTCAAGTGATTATCAAATCAGTTCTAAAACTTTTCGAGACCGCAAAAGTATTCACAAAACAATCACACATAAAACTTCTCTAAATGTTTTTAGACTAATCATACAATCTTACCACAGTCCAGAGTCACAAACCAAATAAAGATTGACACTTAAATTATTCTCAAACCGAAGCAAGATTTAACTTCTTCTAAATGCTATATGCTATCTCAATTAGGCTCATATCATTGATATGTAAATTAACTCCAAGGCTAACACAAAGCATGACATACTTAATTTTTTTTTCTATAATTTATCCTAAGAAACAGGTGTATTAAAACAAAACAAGCAAATTAAAACGAAAAAAGGAAGGTGGCACCCAACAATTCAATGGTATGCAATAAGAAATGTGTTTCCTCCACCCCCAACTTAAGATAGACATTGTCCTCAATGTAAAAGCAAAAGTTAAGTAAACTCCATTTTTAACCAAAGGTGTGTGGAGCCGAAAGTTGTGCACGACCAATTGAAATGCTGCACATATTTGTCCCTGAAAAAAAAAATAAAGGTAATATTGGAAAACAACAAAATACTAATAATAAACAAGAAAAAGAAATATGAAAAAAACAATAAAAATAAAAGGATAAGCTGTGGGGTGCCTCCCATGAGCGCTAAGTTTTATGTCTTCAGTCAGACGTTGCACCACTCTCACTGTTGGCCTCATTGTGGTGTTGAAGATGAGGCTCCATACTCAGTGGCCTCAGTGCTAGTCTTTTGGCAGAGAATACTTAAAGTCCACCACATGTGGCTCAAGTGTTCTTGGTGTTGCCCATGTACTATCAGTAAAAAGATATGTGATTCCCGCATCCATATGACTTCTCTCAAGCAACTCCTCAAAGCATGGTTGCCATGATCTCTTAATAAATCCTTGTAACTTATCAAAAACATCAACAACATTAACGACATGGGGATAAATTGAAGAATCATCGAACTCAAAATTATTAGGAGTGAATTTTGAAGAGTTAGAATTATCTTTAATGTACTCATCCTCTTCATGTGGCTGCCTTGAGACTCAAAAAACATTTACCTCTAGAGTCATATTTCCAAATGATAATGTCATTAGGCAATTCCTACAATTAATAAAGGCATTGGCGGTGGCAAGGAATGGTCTTCCAAGTATCAACGGAATTTTTGACTCCGCATTCACAATGGAAACGATACTAAAACCAAAAAGTCAACAGGATAATAGAAATTATCAATTTGCAACAAAACATCTTCCACAATACCTCTTGGTTTTCTTACCGATCTATCTGCTAATTGAAATACCACAGAGGTTGGTTTGATCTCACCTAGACCGAGCTGCAAGTATATGAAGTATGGCATGAGGTTCACACTAGTACCCAAATCTAGCAATGCTTGGCCACAAGATTTGTTTCCAATTTGGCAAGCCATCATTGGACAGCCCGGATCTTCATATTTGGGCGGTGTCTTGCTGTCAATTATTGCACTTACTTGCTCCGTTAAGAATGTCATCTTCTTCACATTGTGTCTTCTCTTGAGTGTGCATAGATCCTTAATGACTTTAGTATAGTTGGGAACCTGTTTTGTAACATGAAGAAGAGGGAGGTTAATTTTAACATGTTGAAGTTGTTTAAGAATCTCACCTTTTAATGCTGAATTTTACTCCTTAGGATTAAGGAGTGCTTGAGGGAAAGGCACCGATGGAGAATAATCATCATGGGCCTCTTGTTCCTTGGGGGCTTCATACTTGTTGCTCACGGTATTAGGAATCAAGTGTGATGGTAGAGTGGGTCCATCAATTTTCTTACTGCTGCGGGTGATTATGGCATTAACCTCTCTAACATTTTGATTTTCAGGTTCGGAGGTTGTACCATATGTTGTCCTCTTTGATTAGGTTGTGGCTGTGAAGGAAAACGACCTTGCTCTTGAACCATCAAGAAACTAGTCAACTTGGTGAGTTCACTCTTTTATCACCTTTTGTTCCTCTTTGATCGCTTGTTGCTCCTCTAGCAACCGTTGATTTATCTTACCTTGCTCTTCCACACTCTTGGCATGTACCTGCATAAATGACTTAAACATATCTTCCAAAGGTAAAGATTGTTGAGGTGCATTAGATGAGGTTTCTTCCGGTTGCCATTGGGTACTAGAGTGGGGATGAGGTTGTATATCGTATCTCCAACTAAAATTAGGGTGATTCTTCCAACCGGGATTATAGGTGTTAGAGTAGGGTGAGTCTAGTTTCCTAAAGGGTATTCCTAAAGCATTACACTCTCCCCTCATCTCAAAATAGGTTGGACAATCCCTAGGCACATGATCTACCCCGTTACATATAAAACAAGGTTCATGGGACTCTACCCTAGCAACTAGTTCAAGGGTTCTAGCATCCTTGGTTTTTAAGGCTTTAATTTCCTTAGTTAGGACCTCTAAACAGGCTTTAAGGTTATCCTCTTCTTTAAGTTGATAAATCCTAGCGGATTGATTTCTCCTAGTACTTTCCATGGCATTTGGTCATGTTCAAGTGTGGGCTTTTTCTGATAGGTCATCTAGGAAATCTATGGCTTTGTCAGAATTTTTTTGAAGAAAATCCCCACTACACATCATTTCTATGAACTGCCTTTCCCTACTTAGGAGTCCATCATAGAAATAGCTAACTACCCGCTAACTCTCATACCCATGGTGTGGACAAGAATTCAAAAGGTCCTTGAAACGTTCCCAAACTTGATATAAGGTTTTGCTCTCTTTTTGTGCAAAGTTTGAGATTTGTCTCTTGAGGTTGTTGGTCTTATGGGTTGGGAAATGCTTTTGGAAGAAAACTCGGGTCATCTCATCCCAACTACCTATAGATCTAGGCCTTAACAAGTACAACCAAGCCTTGGATTTTTCCTTAAGTGAAAAGGGAAAAAACCTAAGTTTGACGGTGTCTACCATATCAGCCATACCTTGAAAGGTAGCTACTACTTCCTCAAATTTCGTAATATGGATATAAAGGGTTTTCATTCTCAAACCCATGGAAGGTTGGTAGCAATTGGATCATGGCCGGCTTAAACTCAGGTTGTTGAACATTAGGGAGGAACATGATACAAGATGGTGTGGCCGTTCAGCTAGGGTGCAAGTAGTCTTTAAGTGTCCTAATAATATTTTCATTGTGATTTTAGACCATGTTAACAAAATCCTCTAAATTCTCACTTGGTTGTGCACTATGGTTTGATCTAGGTGAGGTTTCACTAATGAACATGGAAGGAAAGGGTAACTCTATTTCAGGTCTTTTAATGAATCTACCTCGCGAATCTCTCAGTCTAACCATACACCAAAGGAATTAGAGGGAAACAAATAAAATATAAAAAAATCAAAACAAAGAGCAAAGAACGATATTACTGTCTTGTCTCAAAGTTGTTCCTTGTTGATTAAGAACATCTTCCCCAGCAACGGCGCCAAAATTTGATTACGTTCAAACTAATACGCGGTTATTGTGTATAGTTGAGGTGTCGATCCCATGAGAAAAAGCGACCTACAAGGAAAAGTGTAAACCTTAACACGAACGATAAAGATCAAGTGAAAGAATATGAGTTTTGATAATAAAGTAATGTGAGAAAATTTTGTAAATAATATGAAGAATATAATAAGGAAACAACAAGGTTCCAGGAATCCTCCCTAGGCTCGTTGCCTTATTCCAATCTCGAGTCAGTTGTTTTTATCTCGATTGCAAGTTTCACATCCCAAACAAGTAATCAGTGTATATTCAATCAAAGCACATGTAAACCCTAATGTAATTGCTATGAAGTACTATTTGATTTCGATTCAAGCACACATGACCTATCCTATAGATTTATCAAGAAACGACAATATATCTTAATGACAATATCGCAGTAATGGACAAACCTAAAAAATAAGTCTACCGGACTCAATCACATCCAAACAACTTGACATAAGAAGAGCTTGACTAGACTTATATGGAGAAGAAACAGGCAATCACCGGATTAAGAAAATCTAAGATAAGAAGAACATAAAGTGCAACTGTCACATGAACCTAAATTCTTCTTATTTAATCAAAGACTAACTCATAACAATGTTTTAACAATAAATCCTTACAATTGAATCAAGAATGAAAATAAGAACAACTACACCTAAGGATTCATCCATTTGTCTTGCTTGGAGATTACTTGGTCATGGGGCTCATACTTGAACACCGTAATGTCGAGCTCTCTCCTCAGTTTCCAGCCTTGATGGATGCCTTCTTTTTCAAACCCTAAGTGACCTATTTATAATACAAAGGTCCAAGGGTGTTTTGGGTCTAAACAATCAACTAAAACCCTAATTAGGAAAACAGGGGTTCGTGTGCGCGTCATGGCTCTGTCTGGTCTTTGGTTAGGTGAGCTTCTGGGTGCCGCGGCCCAGCCTAGTCCAAGCCGCTGCGCACACTGATGCTGACTTGTGGAGACTCTGGGCACCGCAGTTCAGCCTGGTCCAGGCCGCGGCGCACACTAATGGCTTCCTTGCTCTTTTGGGCTTGGTTCTAGAAGCCCAGGCTTAGACTACTTCAGGCCGCGGCGCCCACACTTAAGACTTGGTTTCTCTTCATTTTGTCCTTCCGTAACCGTGCCCTCACTCAAATGTGCATTAAAGCATCATGCTTTAAGCTATGATAGCTTTCCATCTCTTTTGAACTCAAAGTACCTGAAAATGCATCGAAATAAGTCAATGATCCAAGAATATAACTTTAGAGTTATTAAGGTATAAAAGTGTAATTCAAACCCCGATCAACCTTAAAATGCTAACAAATAAGTACTGTTAAGATGCATTTTATGACTCTCATCAGGGCATCTAGGATTTCTTGGGTGAAAGAAAGGTCTTGGGAGTCGAGTTCATCCAGGACATTGGTCCCCCTAATGCTTAAAGGCATCACTCAACTTCTTATCCATCTCCTCTAGCTTCTTATCCAGGTCAGTGTTGTTCTTGGAGATGGAGTAGCCTCAAGACTTTGGTCTGTGATTTTCAGGAGAAAATCCTGTGGTGGACTTACGGTCCGAGGTGCGAGCATGGTGACTGGAATTCTGGTGCCTCGTTGGCCGAGGGCTTTGTGGTGATGCTTGAGGCTGAGAAGAGGCCTACCCCTTGAGTCGAGCAGCTAGGTGAGTTCCAAGAATTGTCCTTATGTGACTAAAGCGTTTGGGTTTGCCTGGACTTGGTGCTGAATCGGATGATTTGATTGAGATTGTTGGTTCTATCGTGATCTTTCACTAGATGGCTCGTTGGGATTTTGGCTGGCCGTAACATGTTCACAGATGGCTAAGATTTTAGGACCAGTGTGTAGGTTGCAACTGGTTGAGTCTTGGGTGGTGGTTGTGTTTGCGGCAGTGACAGCAGTTGCTGTGACAGTTGTGGCCGTAGAATTTCTTGACGTATTTTTTGGTGGCATCTAGAACAAATAACCCACGGATGACGCCAATCTGTTGATGCTGAAAATCTGCTAAGCGAATGAACAAACACCATGGGGTACCTGCGCACACAAAGACAGAAGAAACCATAAGGAGTCGCTAAAGGATCAAAGGGGATTCTCCGATGCCTAAGTTAGTGATATGAAGGCTAGATGATTCTAAATTGTGTGTACCTGTGATAATGAGAGCCCATTTATATAGAGTTTTGAAGTAGAGTCCAATTAGGAAAGCTGGAATGTCCTAGTAGAATTAAGATTTTGGTGTGAGATTACCATTTTGCTATCTAACATGTTACTTTGTCTTGTTTATAAAATTATTTCTTTGCCCTTAAAAATGCCACGTGTCATCATGTTATTGGTTGGAGAAATTTCTCCTATATCATATACTTTTACACTATTTATCTCAGGCTTAGAAAGTAGAATTCTCGATCTTGTTTCTGTTTAGTAATTAAGTTTATTATAAGTCATTAATTAATTCTAACGAGAAGCTACAGGGTTACCAAGTGGCTCACCATCCTAATGACTATGGTGGAGCATCCACGGCCAACCCACACCCCAAACTGGCGAGCTCCTTATCCGGCAAGGTGTCAGGAATTTAATTTTGGACTGGAGAAAGCTTCATTGGTAATTATTGGAAAATATACTAGTAATCATGTTTTATTTAATTGGTTTTGAGACATGTATCATTTTGTCCATGTCATAGTCCAAAAAATCTCTCTTGGCACGGTACAAACAAGAATTTTCCCTCCAAACTGATGTTATTGCGTAGTACCAGATTGCACAGGGAACTACACCAGAATTACGAATGCCATCAAGGCCTTCTCCTAATTTCAGTCCACGACGTGTGCTTCAGTTTTGCTCTTCTATTACAGTTGTTTCTGGTTTCGCATTCGTTGCATGGTGAGATAAATCCGGAACAAAATGGAATAGTGACTTTTTTAAAATGAAAATGGAAAAGTGACTTGATTTTGAATACGTGGTTGACATAATTTCTGGTAGTGTTTGAGGTGCTTTGATTAGAAAAAAGTTACTTGATATTAGCGATGTCTCCCAATTCTTCCTTCGGAAAAAGTCACTACACTATCAAAACCTGATCAAATTGTTCCACCATTCCTCTTCATATCAGTTTCATGATACTCAATAATTTCATAAGAATAGTTTTTGTGTGAGTGAACGAGAATAGAAACAGGTTAGATGTTATAAATAAATAAAAAATCATACATTAAAACTAAGATTAAAATGTTCCAAAAGTCATCACAGAAAAGAAAGGTAAGCCAACAACTCCACAATAATCGGCAATAAAATAGTCAGATATACATCTTTCTGTGATCTTTACCTAAATCTCTTCTCATAATTGGTCACTAGACATCAAGACAATTAGGGACGCAAATTAATTAATGTAGAAAAAAAACATTACAAGGTCAGACTTCTGTTTACAGTGATTAGACCCTAACGAATTGCAATGCAAAATATTCTCTTGATCAATTTGACAGCAACTTCCAATAAGAACACAATTTACAGTGCACAACACCTCTAAGAACGATGAAAACATTTCTGGTGGCCAAGAAAAAGATCATTCATAGTTCTAACAAAAGGAGTACATCAACAAAAGAGAAATCAATTTTATTAGATTCGTTAGAGTCAGCTTTACCTTCCAAGTTCAGTCTTACATATGAAAGCAAAAAAAGGGTAGTGACGGCTATTATACAATAAATCACTGCTCATATGATGCCCCGTATCATTAACTTTCAACAATGAGAACTAGACTTTTAAAACATGGAAAGTATGCAGCCACTGAACTACAAATCATGTTGCTCAGAATTCAAGGGTGGCACCTGATTAGATGCAGAATTCCATTTTAGAGTTGGAGGCAGTCGGCCACCATAGAATCACTGACCAAGCCAACATCTACGTCAAGCTTTAGTGCACCTCTAATCTTCCGAGTTCTGAAGGAAATAATGAAAAGAAAAATGTCACTGATATAGAACAAATGAAAAGGGATTTATACCTTAAAAGTTGATATCATTAAAAAAATGTACCCGTTAAAGCGGTTATTGATAGCAGTCAGGTCTTTTGAAGGGCTCTGGTAAGCATGAGTACTCTCTCCAACACAAGCATAATAGCTTTTTGAGCTATAGGAGATAAGAGCATCCATCTGCAAACATGAAAGAAAAGCAAGTAATGTATAAATGACTATGTTATGTATCTTTAAAACAAACACGACTATTTAAGTAATTGAACTACATCTAGGCCTTCTCTACATCTTCTAGGGAACCATTAACAATCAATAAAAGGAATTTGGAGATTTCCAAGTTCACACAGTGAAAAATACTAAGTTATCAATGCTAACATAAAATGTTGCATGTTTGAAACAATTTGCTTCAAGTAAACTGAAAGCAAGATCAAGTAAGCTGATCATATATCATTTTCTTTTCATCTCCCTTTTTATTTATCTTTAGTGTTGGGGAGGGGAGGTTGATCTGTGGCCATTTGTGTTACTGTAAAGCTGGATTAACAACATAAAACTTTCTTTTATTATCTGGTAAAAGGTTGATATCAAGCTGCAACACAGCGAGCAGCGAGATGCGTTGTCCCATGCACTACGCAATATAGATCTGCATGACTCAGTAACAAAGAGCTCCTCTAGAAAATTCAACCATACAGTTGATTATTGATTACTCCTTTCTACCCATCTAAACTTCAAAGCCAATAAGTGTACAGTGCAACAAAATCTTGTAGGATCTACTTCCGTTCTAATGAAGCAATTGCATATCTTTGATGAAGACCTATTCCGCTCAACAAAAATCAACATCAAATGTAAAATCAAGCCTCACATTCAGCACTAAAATTTCCTTAAATCCAGTAGCCCCACAAAGTCAAGAAGACAAACAAGCTGAACTTCTATTTTCCAATAATAATCAAGAAAGCACATTGGCAGCTCAAATCTTCCACAACAATATAAACTGAATTCTACTTCTGCACATAAAATTTCTACAGCCATAAAGCAAACATTCTGCTGAGTCTTTTCATTTTCAAACTGAAACCTTTCTTTTGATATGTTTCAAACTGGCAACTTCCCTTTTTATCTTCTTTTGCTAAATATTTCAAACTGCTGGCGGACAAGGCACAAAAACTCCTGGAATTCTTGATTTACTCAGATTCCTGAAGTTTGTGATCCCAAAACAAAGAAAATCTAATAACTATAAAAAGATGATGGCGATGATGATAATGCACTTCAAGGAACTTATTTCTCTTTTTTTGGACCAAAGAAAGGGAAAAAAAAAAGAGCAACACCATATAGACCTGCGGTATTAACCACGTGAAGGCCATAGATGCATAATTATTTAAACTATCCTTCAGTGTCTAAAACAATTTGACCAATATTTTTATAGATAGGAAATCAAACGTGCTTACTTCAACAGCTCAAGAAGCAATTAACTAGCAGTAATTAATAGTTTCTCAATGAGGAGAACAATTGAAAGAAATCAAGTACCTTTGATGCCCTCAGTGGAGAGACATAAACATTATGTGCTGCAGATACTTTCTTCGGGGACATATCAGGGAGGCTTGGAAAAGGAGATACTTTCGGTGATCCAGGGCATGGACCTGATTGGCCAAGAAAGCCAAAGGAAGCACATTATGCAATCGGTTGCATGAAAGAAACCAATGAAGAGATCAAATATAAAATCAGTACCAGAAGATAAATGTATTAAGAAAATATACCGTCATTATTACTGTTGGACTCAGGAACCCTGATGTCTTTCATAGTGGTCCCAACAGAACCAAGCTCAACGAGCAATGGCTTTACATCCGGAATAAATACTTGATTGTAAAATATGACAATATTGACGTGGTCCAGCCCTGTTCTCTGTTTCCAGACCACTCAAAAGGTTAGATTTCCTTATAGAGTCTGACAGTTACAGTAGAGATTATGCAACATACCCCATTGTGGCATGCTGATGACCAATCAACAAACACACTGCGAAAAACTTGCTGTTTACACTGTGGTTGCTTCATATAGTTGTAAAAGAGTCCCATAAAGGTCAAGTTCAGTTGAGAAATCTGCAGGCCATTTATTAACAGTGTAAGAAAAAAAATATACATGTGAAGAATTAAAAAGCAGCCCATAAACTTCTTGCATTAATGCCAACACACCTTTGCAACTACATAGAGACAACAAACGATGATTGTGTCGATATGACGATTAAAAAAAAGATAAGTCCGTTGACCAAGTATTTGTTGGAAAAGACAATAGATACTCTCCCTCGTTTGCTGCGGCATTTGTAGCCTTTCAACCATGCCATTAATTCTGATGGCTGCCAACTTATTAATCTAAGCAGTAAAAGCATCAGACATGTTAGTTTGAACATAACTCTTGGAGAAAAAACGCAACATAAATGAATAGCAGTACAAATTAAATTCCAAAGTGAAGCCAGGTAGCTAACTTGTACCAGAACAACTCATGCAATACGATATAGCAACTCATTCATAATAGCTTTTAAAGCTGAAGAACAAAGGTAGTATAAAATTAACAGAGGCACACAAAGGCAGAAAAGGCCTACTTCCAAACTGCCCCCAATATCCTCTATCTAAAAAGTAAAACAAATGCTAAGGATCTAGATGTCATCTTCAAGATTATTCTCGAGTACATGGAGTATTTCCAATGATTCACTGTGTTCTAATACCTTGGTAAAGAATATACTGATTCCAGTTTCTGCACATGTTTCTCCTCCACCTCCAGGGTTAGGCCGTGTTGGACTGCACAAGTTTAAATGCAGATTACTTATTGGATAAAGGAGGAATCGTAAGATAATGCAATAAGAATGAAGTGCTAATTCCTGACCTCAGAAATTAGACAAAGTAATACCTGGCGAATGCAGACTGCAAAGGAGGTGGCAGCATCTTGGATTTTAGATTATTGAAGTTCAATAGGTGATCCTTCATGGGTGATGTAAAGGCATTCCGCCCTACCAAAGCACTCCGGTAATCTGTGCGCAGTCTCTTTGGAGATATGATATCCCCGTTCTGGCCTAAAAGAAGTTAACAATGATATGCATGTTAGTTAAATTGAAATTAGAAACAATTTAAGTTTTATGAAAAAAGGTGGGGGTTGGGAACACCACCAACTTCGTCCCACCACAAGCACAACTGTGCATTACTGTGTCTGACAAGCTAGCAAATGGTAAACAATCCAATCAAACCATATCATAACTCTCTGTCTGATCTGACATGTTGCACATATTGCTTTGCATAAAATCAGGCAAACAACATTGCAAACTTCAGTTTGGCAGGAAAAAACATTACCTAGTGAGGTTTCATGTTTCTTCAAAGAAGGTATGAGAGGAAAGCCTCCAGAAGGAAAGTTAATTTCCATGGCAATTGCATCCAATGATAGCATTGGTTCTGCTAATAACCCTAGACGATTTATCTCTGCGGAGAGGGTTGGTCTTGCAACTGTTAAAGGATTGTACACTGAAGAGCCCTTTTCCCATACCATGCTTTCCAAAAGTCGCTCCTCCAACGAATTCAGATGCCGCTTCAATTCTCTCGGGAGAGACTCCTCATGTCTAATGAAACTCTCTATCACCTTGCTAAGATCAAAAGCTGTAATGCCAGTTCTCTCCAGGACCGCAGGAAACAACATTGTTATGGTCTTGTGTGTTGCCAGCACCAGTTCAGCAGAACAGGCAAGCATGCATCTGTGGAACCTCTCATTAGTTAATAAAGAGGTCAAATTGTTTGCATGCAATATTTGGGCCTCTGCTTTACACATTGCTTCCAGAACTCTATAATATAACTTGAGTGCTTCTGATCTTCGTTGTTCTGCCCAAATGTTGTCCATCAGATTCGCACTGTGTTGGCTTCCAGTTACGCAATGCTCTCCTAAGGCACTACTTGGAAATATAGCCTCCAATATTATCTGTGCCCTGCGTGTCACCTCATTTGTTATATCTCTATCACATGAATGCAGGAAACGCTCCAACTCTGATGATGGTTTTGCTGGAAGCGGGGAGATGACAGTGCACAGCCACTTGGCAGTTGTCATCGCTGTACTCACTGGCGTAGCAACCATCTTTGAATTAGCACCACCAATGCCAATTCCGTTGGCTACAGAAGGCGACCAATGAGGTGAAACTTGACTTGTGATCGTCTTTGTGGGTGAAGTCATCAAATCAAATTTTCTCTACACACAACATAATCACTGACAATATCAAATAAAGTGATTTCTACCAAAACAAAATGATAAAGAATTTGACCAATTCATCCACATATGGGTTTGAAGTCTTTTGATTCTTCATTGAAACATACCTTAACACCAGTTATAGTCATGGCACCTCCAGACAAGCTCCCTGACCCAAGTAAGCTGTCGTCCTCATTGATAAACACCCTCTCATCAAGTTCGCCTTTATTGCGAAATTTATCATCGTAATCCTTTTCTAAAGTACTCAAACTAGATGAGAGAGATTTTTCCTCCATTAAATCTTGAAAATAGGTCAAACCGTCTGCCAAAAAGGAGAATCAGATTTTCATAAAGATCAATGCATGCAAGCTTACTGCCCATGTTATGCAACCAATGATTATACATCCATGAAGCTTTTCAAGCTAACCTGGGTCAATATTCTCTAGGTTTTCAGTTTCACATTCAGATGCCAAACTGGGATTTTGCTTCAATGCATTTGCTATTAAATTGTTGGCCTTTTCCATTGTCTTCCTCAACTCATCTTCCGAGGTGCCATAGATGTTGCAAAGTGATGCAAGCAAGTTGATGCCTCTGTCATCTTTCTTAACTGAACCACACATTAAAACAATCAGCACCGAGGAATCCAATGCCATCCCCCTAGTGCGGAACACAACAGAAGGCTCAGAAACCAATAAAAACAAATTCAGATGTAAACTTCTCTCCCTGTAAAAGAAGAGAAGAAATCTAGTACAAGCTAAGTAGAAAGAAAATTACCAAAGCGTGGAAAGTCTTGAATATTGAAGTTTCTGAAGCGAATAGGAACATGAATAATCAAAATAGCCTGTTACCAAAATTCATTACGCGATAAGAAGTATTATCCTCTACTTTATCACTGCAACTTGTGTAATAGAATCATTGCAAGAAAATTGCTGAAATGTATGATGTGTGCCAACTTTATATCAGTAACTAATGAAATTAAGCAATTGAAAATATTACTAACCAATATAGAAACTAAACCATATGTGCATGTCACTAGGTCTTTACAACGGCTGAATGCATGAATTCGAAGCGCCAAAAACAGCAACCATCCAAAACGATGGTAGCGTGACGCATAACCAATTGCACTGGCAACAATCGACTCCTTTTCAACATTTGTCTCACTAGTCAAGAAGAATTCTTGGTATGCACGTTTATAGTACCTAGTATCATTGAATGGTAATAAAAGATTATAAAAAGGGCACAAATAATTTGAAAGAAGCAAAACTGCAATGGAAAATTGCACTTGCATAATGAAATATAACAAAATTCTATCATGTAAACAACAAAACTATATGCAAGATCTACATTATACGAGACATGAAAAGAAATATAGTTCTGTAATCCATTGAAATGAGAATGAAAAAAATGTATTCTTTCCTTAATTCAATTCATGTGATCAAATATTTAGCCTGGATAAGAGGACAATTAAAAATGGAAACTTTGTCCACACCATCATGGCATGAAAGAGATTATATAGCTCGCACGCTCAAACTAATTTGAAAAAGGCTTATTTGGATTCTGTTGAATATTCATTGAAAGTCTTAGAGTAACATTATTTGTCAAACATGATCCCATGTGGCTTCTAATCATCACTTGGAGAAAGCGCCAATACATGATTAAATGGTGTTTGTAACTTTTGGACAAGCTCTAGAGGAAAAAAGAACATTGTCAAACGTACTGTGAAGTCTGCTCAAGCATTCTAAAACTTATGCTGATGAGTGAGCATCAACAGACACTTCCATTAGCATGTCCCTGGTCATTCCAAAGTAACCTATAACAATATACAGATATAAAATTTTTAGCCTCCACACTAAGATCTACAAATTTATTTATCCCAAAATATGCGTACACATATACACAGAGTGTTTGTGTCTGTATACGATATTACAGACTTTAAATTATCCCTAAAGCTACATCCACCTAGAATCCTTAACTTTAGATTTTCCTAACTTCCCCCTGTTGAGATAAACTTAACGTGTTCATTTAAGCTGAACCAAGCAACAAAATTAAAAGAGAAGAAAAAGTAAAGCTTTAGGTCTTAAAATACGTTATGTTTCTTTTCAAGTATCTGGAATCTATCCATCTGAAATCTATCCAGCTTTTAACTTTCAAATTCTCTTTAAAATAGCATAAACAGAGTCCCACACCATGCAACCAACTACAATATATCAAGAAACCACTTCAGCATCAAGTTTAACCCTTCCTCATCACTCCACATTATCTCACATAGATCAAGTACTCAATGACATTGATGGGAAGAAGTTACATAAATACCATAGCAATGGATAGATTCTCATCAGATAAGAGCAAATTCAAAATTTGTGAACTTAACAAAGATGGATCAAGATTGGTGTTACCAATCATTTGAATCAAAATAAACAAGACTGCAACTAGTGCTGGAGCAATATGGTCCCCTCCACAACAATGACTATTTCCAGAAATAGCACTGAAGTCCTTTTTTCCAGCTTCTTTCATGTTCTTAAGTTTCTAAATAAACAAATTGAGGAGAAAATTACTAGTTCCATAAAATCTAATTCACATGTTCATAGCTAATAGTAAAATTGATATTATTACTCCCACTTCCACACTAGAAGCACGCTGTTAAACATGTCATGGGCCAAGAATTCTATTTCTTATTCACATCCAGCGCTGGTCCTTCTCACTTGGACACAATCATAATTATTTAGAATTCAAAAACAGAGCACACAGTACATTTTGATATCATCAGAAAGAGAGCAGAGAAGAAAAAGCAGCAAGAGATATAAAACAAAGGATGCCCACTTGCTTAGATGGCTAAGGTGCAAAAAATTGGCCTGCAGCTCCTTTGCCTGGTAGAGAAAATGATCATGAAAATAGCATGAGTAGAATCCTAAGAAAAGCACATTGCAATTCACAAACATGAAGATATTAATACATCTTATCTCAAAATATAAGCATGAATATCCAATGTGCCAGTACCTCAAGTCTATTCTCCCAATCTGCACCATGCATGGTACTTAACAATGGACCAGCCTTGACAACAAACTGAGGTAACTCTTTAAAGAAATCTATAATACTGTAAAATGCAAAAGAAAACAATAAATAACACCATGAATCAAATTAAAACAAAAACAAAGTACAGAAATTTAAGTGCAGAATAACATACTTCAACTTTGCAGCTCTCAATATCTGGCATAAATTAAACCCTTTATCAGCAAACCTATGTTGCACATTCTCTCTATTTGCCTCACTTAACCTCTTGACTGAGTACAAAACGAATGCAAACCAAAACCGCTCTTCTTCTTCCGGCTAATGAAGAGAAAATGTAACTAGGTTAGGTACCCAACTTACATGTGTGCTAGTCGATTGATTGAAAAGGAGCAAAAAGGAAAGAAAACAAAATGCACCGTTCCACTTCTAATAGCAGAAACGTTTGCTGACAAAAGTTGTTTGGTTTCTTTAAACAGCTTCATAGCTTCCTTGTACAAGTTCTCATCCAAAGATAACCCATTCTGCGAATAAACACCCATTTAAAATTCAATAACCATAACAATAAAGATATATCATCAACACCAACAAACAAAAAACAATCAAAAAATAAATATATAGAATAATTAAAAAAAAAATTCAAAAGAGAGAAAAGGAAAAGAAAACCTTGCACAAGTCTGTGAAGCGGGCTTCTATTGCATCTACATAGCCGCCTTCGTTTTGCAAATTGTTTGATGTTGTGATCGAAGGCTTTGCGTCTTCCATATTCTTCGAAGCAGCCGGACTCAAACAAAACCCTAGCTGATCTTATCTGTTAAGTTTCAATTTAATTTGTTAATATATAACCCAAAGAATCAAGGGAAGCTTAGAGATAGAATAGAAAAGATCAAGAAATTCAAATTAAAAAAAATACATCTCCGCATGAGAACAAAAAAATGTAAATTCATGCATAATTGAAATTCTTTTCTTTTGCCATTGAAATTAAACTCATTAATTAGCCAAAAACCCATATTCGCTTAAGAATCACAAAAATTGGAGTTCAACATACTGACACAAATACACAGTTGAGAAATACCGAAACGGAGAAAGTAAAGTTCAGTTTTTTACAAAAAGGAAATTGAAGGAAAAGAGAACTTACAGAAATCCGAAGCCAAAGGAAAGACCTCTACTTTTATTTTCTCTCTGCTTTTCTCTTTGGGACTCTTTTTAGGGGAAACCCTGTCAGAGGTCGGTCTCTAGCGCGGGAAAAATAACATACAGGAGACACGCACATGCCAAATCATACATGACAGTCCACCGAGATGTAGACAGGTCATCACTTTATTCTTGCCGCCAAATTTTCTCATCGTTATGAGATTAATCACCCTTTGATGAGGAGATTTGCCGTTACAATGGGTTAAGTAAGATACGCTGACTTGGATCTCAGTAAATGTAATCGGCCTAAGGACGGGATTACGACATTTGTCCTCATCTAAAACAGGTTAATGGGCCTTAACAGCCTCAAAGGCCCAGTTCACGAAATCAGATTTCTACTGAAAGTTGTGACGGAGTCCTGATTAGGCTGTTAAGTTTGGCAACGGCACTGAAAATGGTCGGGGATACATTTCTCATTTTCGTCAAGTTCACGGAGGAAAAAATCTTTTTATTTTCGTTTTTGGGGATAAAGGTGGAATTTTTTTTTTTTATCTTAGATTTTCAAGAGGAATCAGGTTTCTGCAGATTTTTTTTTTAATAAAACCCTGGTAAGACTACAAAAATTTGAGAAGAGATTTTATAACTTTTATATTTTATTGTTTGAAATAGAACAATAAACAAATGAAAAACACATAAATTCATTAAAAAAAAATGAGTTTAAAATGAAAAATATGAATTCATAACGAGTAAAATGTTTGCGCTTGTTAAAAATAGAATGTGATTTGGTGACATAATGTTAGTGTGATGATCACTTAAGTTAAAATCTCGTATGTTTGAAATGAAAATTCAATAAATTTATTTAATTAAAAAAAATATAAATTGAAAACAAAAAATATAATATATCATTTATAAAGTTTTAAAAATTCTAAATGGTGACCTATATCTTCATTTTCGTCTCTGTCAAAGTAATAAAAAAAATTTCTTCATCCTCGTCCTCGTCTTTGTCCTTGCTCTCATCTTTAAACAAAACGATGGTTTTTCCTCAAATTAAAACAAGACGAGATGAAATCCCACGATTTTAAACAAAAATATCATCTCTGATTAAGTTGAAAAAACCGGTCACCGATATTTTTTTCTTGTATTGACGGGTCCATCGGAAGACCCGCGATCTGCCTTTCTACGAGTAGTATAATTTTTGATAGCAAAAGTTTATTTAAATTATATTTTTCTGCGGTTCTTGAAACTTGCTAAACACTAAATTGAAGTAGCAGATTAAATAAAAAGACAAGCCAACTAAGTGATTGGATTCAAGTTGTCATTGGTTATTATTCAATGATTTTTATAACCTCATTTACGATAAAACATCAAACACAAATTCAATAAATACTTGAAATGTATTAATTAATTTATTTTATATGATTCATTTAAGCAAATATATGATTGTTTTTTTGGTTACATGTAATATTTTTAAAATGTAATTTGAGGAATTTTTAGCTTGAAAGAAAAAAAATTGACTGTTCCCTTGACCCCACAAACTAATGGTCATGGATCCGTCTGGGATAGAAAATGATATTATTCATGAGTTCGTTGTTAAATAAAATGTTCAATCACAAATTCAACAGATCTAAACTTAGAAGTGAGTTTAAAGAAATAAAAATGTCCAACATGAGTGTACAAATCTATATAATATATATATATATATATATATATATATATATATATATATATATATATTCAACTACAATTTACAAATAAAGATTGACTCCTTGAGAATGCTAGATATCGGATTCCAACTAAACACAAGCCAACGATCACACGAGGAGATTTGTTATTCTTGAACATACAACACACTGAAAGTGAAGTTTAGAGTATGCTATATAGCTTAGAGAGATAAAGATGTTTCCTCTTGTAGATAAAACCACATTTACAGATCATCTATACATATCATACAATCACGTAAGAAGTAGGGGTTTGGATATTTACATATATACTAGTAGAAGAATTATTTTACTAAAACAACCATTTAATTTATCAATCATGCTTTGAGGTAAATAACATTTCACAAGTTATAAACATCTCATAAAAAAATTTTGACTAAGAAATCACCAAACAGGAGAAAATATAGTGATAATAAAACAACATGGAATTAAGGGTCAAATATTCTTCACACCATTCACTGGGCTAATCATACATATGTCATTCACTAGGCCAATCACGACGTATCACCCTTCATTAGGTTAATCACAACATATCACGTTGCTTCTTACTGGGCCACATATCATATATCATATCGCCTCTCACTAAGCCACATATCACATTTCATATATATTTATAGAGCACGCTACGCCAAGGTTTTTATCACATTCTTCATTTCACATGATACATCATCTCATACTCACGCCCCACAATGGGCAATCATCTCAAATGCTTCTCAATGGGAATTATTTCTATCACAATTCGAACCATGCCTATTTTTTATTTATGAAAACATAAAGTTTATGTACATTCAACTTTTTCTCATTTTCTGCTAATTCATTGCTCAAGCAAGGTATAGCAAGAATATCTCAAATTTTAATCACAATGTAATAAATCAATTTATCAAATTAATCATACTCAACATATCATATACTTAATATATATTAAAACCTCAAAACATATAAGAAGGATAATAACTTTGGGATACGTGTAAAGAACCACTCACCTTGACAAGAGCTAACAAAAAAGTAATCAAAGATAACTTGGTTGTCATCCTCTCGCACGCACCACAATCTAAACAAGGTATAAATTTCTAAAGTAAGAACTAAGACTATCCACATCTAATGTCTATGCTAATGCCATGTCATGATTTATGTATGTATGTATGTATGTATGTATGTATGTATGTATGTATGCATAATTCAAAATCTCAAACGCACAAAGCATATCAATCAAAACCACCTTACCATGCCAATAACCCTTTAATAGCTTTGGACTCACAAACACGTTAATAAATACTCAGCCAACGTAAAGTACATAGTATTGAAAACACAAGTTAAGAAATTCTTAATTTCATTAAATTCAATAATAAAGGTCACGAATTAGGTATTATAAGTAAATCTTGATTTTATAGAGATTAAGTAGTTTAATAGCATTCATTTCTCCTTTTAACAACATAATAAGAAAAATATATATTTTTTTAAAAAATTTTGGGGGAGTCTCCTATGTTTTTCGAGCATTTCCTAATTTTTTTTTATCAACCTGTAATGCAATCCACAATCTCAGTTCAAATCACTTCATCCAACAAAGGTCTATCCACCATAAATTAAATCCAAAAACCACAATAGTCTAGCATGCTCTTAATACAAATTTTAATTCATTTTTCACTAGGGTTGGAATCGAGTCGATCTTTTATCGAACTATTCGAGCTCGAGCTCGAGCTCGGTCAAAGCGCGGCTCGATCGAGCTCGAACTCGAACTGAACCTGAAGCTTTGGCTCGAATAACTTATCAAGTCGAGCTCGAATACCTTAAGGTTCGACTCGAAAGGCTCTAGAATAGTTCGATCTCAAGCTTGAACTAATATTTATTAAAATTATAGTTTGAGCTTGAGCTTGAGCTCGAATGGGCAATCCAAGGCTTAGGCTTGAGCTCGAGCTCGAGTTCGAATAGAATCGATTGTTATCGAGCCCGAGCCGAGCCGAACTCGAGCCTTCATAAAATTTATCGAACTTGAGCTTGAGCCCAATTTTTTAGCTCAATTCAAACTCGAGCCAAGCTCGAATACCTTAGTGTTCAGGCTCGATTCAGCTCGAAGCCAACCTTACTTTTCACTACCCTATAAATTTCTTAAATTCAAAATTTCAAAAATAAATTTACTCAGTTGTTATGGAGATGTCATATTCATATATTAGCTTTACACATGCATATGAAATTCAAAATAATTTTTCTAGAAGTCATCCAATATTTCTCTATATACATATTAATTACACCCACTCAAGATCTTATTATATTTCTAGTTCTAACCTCCAAAATGCACCCTTGAGGCCAAGTAAAAAATTTCATACCTTCCACATTTCAATCCCAAACTCAGAAACCATTAAACACCAAGATACATATCAAGCAAAACTCATTTGATTCAACAAAATTATAAATAAACAATGTAACATTGAAATCCCAATTTTAACATTAATTAATCTTTGAGCAATAATGTTTTTGTGTCAATCAAATAAAATTGAAAGAGGAAAAGCAAGAATTAGAGCTTCATAGATATCAAAGCTTTGAATCAAAATACACACAACCAACCATAACTCAAATTGAACATATAGAGAACATTCATTGGGTTCAAGATTTAACTTGAGGCTCCGAGTTTGTTTAACTGTGATTGGTGACGAGTCGAGCTTGATGGTGGTGCTGTGGCAAGGGAGGCTAAGTTTATACTTTTAGCCTTTCCTTTTTATTTTACTATTTTTACAACTTACCAAAAGTAAAGTGAAACCCACATTTGATATACCAAAAGCTAGTCTTGAGTTACTTCCTTACCCTTAGCACGTTCTTCAACCACATCTAAGGATTATATATCATTTACTATACAGAAAATGAAATGTAAACACATAATTTATATCCATTCATGCCATTTTCTTCATGATTTTGGTAAAATTACCAACTATGCCACAAGTCTCTCTTTTAATCTAAGTACTCTTATAGATCCTAAATCAATCTTAGGCATAATAACAATCAATCATAAAAAAAAATTCCTCAAATTCAAAGAAAAACATCCTAATCCATCAATTCTTATACTTCCATAAACTTAAGCTTGTACTTTTAACAATACCCAAACACAAACTTTAATTATATCTTTCTAGAATTCAAGATTTACTCAAATCTCCCATTAACATCCTCCTCTAACTTCACTTAATCCAAAAATCATCAAATTAAACCCAATCATCTCAAACAAAGTCAAATATTCAACTTTTTAAAAGCTATTTTAACTTTAAACAGGTTGGGAGATGATTTTACCTCAAATCCTTAGCAATAACAATCGAGAAAGAAAAAAAGAGCAAGGAAAACAGTCTAGCATGTGTACCCTATGCGCCGCCGTGCACCGCTTATGGCAGTCCACCTCCTAGCCCGAAACCTCCTTATAGGTGGCAGTAAGTGTTTTGTGAAGTTTGGGGCAAAAGGACTTGGGATGTGAGGGAATGAGCTAAAGGAAGATTAGAAAAACTTTGGGGTTTCTCCAAAAGTGAAAGATTAAAGTTTATGCCTTCATTCTCTCTACCGCCCAAAAATCCTAAGGGAAAATGAGAATGGTTTGGGCTCTATATAAGGTCTTTAAACCTTATATAGAACCACTAAAGCCATTGTTTTTACCCTTTTTTTCCCTTCCTGAATTTCTTTAATTAATTTACAAGTCATTTCCTTCTTTTTCCTAACTATTTGTATTAAGACCTCAGATGTTTTCTTCAATTCATTTCTTTGTAAGAAAAATTCTTAGCTTTTAAACACATACTTCCAATTTAGGTACCGGGCTCCACAGAGGCCTATAAAAAAAAAAAGGCACCGCAATGGGATTTGTTGCACCAGAAGCTCATCTCAATTGACAACGGTTATACTGGGCCCATGACAATAGGTCAATAGCTTGATTCCAACGATGGCATAATGGACCGCACAGTAGAATAGGACAACGGCACGACTGTCTTGACGAGATGATGAGGTTTTTTGGGGATTTTATGAGAGTTACAAGTGACGGCGTGAGGGTAGCGCGATGGTAATGATGGTAAGGATGGCACGCGTGGTGGAACTGAGAGGAAAAGGTTGAAATTTGCCGAAGATGATGATGGTTGATTGTGGAGATGGAGTATGACATCTGTGAGAGAGAGAGAGAGAGAGAGAGAGAGAGATAAGAAGTAAAAAAGGGAAAATTGAGAGAAAGGGAGAAGATAAGGAATTGCATACCAAATCGGCAGAAATGGTTGGGGTTGTTGCAGAGAGATCGAGGATACGTGCAATTGAAACATAATATTATTTGAATCTAATTGAAACACGAAGCAACTTAGCTCAGTGATGGGCTTGCATACTCAACCTTTGGGGTGCGGGTTCGACTCCTTACATTTTCATTCTTCATTCTTCTTTTTCTTTTTCTTTTTTCCATTTAACTACCCAAAACAGTCCTTATTTACCATTTTATTTGTTATTATCATTCCTTGATAATTAATTTAATTAATTATTTTTTACAATATCTATCTTTTTCAAAGAAAATACACTATAATTTAACCACCAAAATTTGTTTAGAAACATAGATAAAAAAAATTAAGACGCATGCATGAGATGTATGATAAATGTATGTGGGTTGACTAAAATACCATTATATTAAGGTGCGGGTTTTACAGGTTTATTATTAGAGGTAGAATGAGAGCTTTACGTGTATTAGGGTTTTGGCTTGTCAAATAGAGAGAAAACATACAACCAGAGCTAAGTTGAGAGCTTTTAGTGTATTGGGGATTTTAGGTTGTGAGGTTGTGAGATTTTAGCAACTTTACTCTTCTTAAAGTTGTAATTGAAGATCAATAAAGTAGTAAATTTGTTAATGGATATAGCCAAAAAGGTTACCGAACCACATTAATTATTTTTGTTTTTGTTCTATGCTTGCTTTGTTTATTTAATTGTTGTGATTGTGTTTTTTTCTTAAAATTTGAGTAGGTTGATTTTAAAGTAAAATTCCAATAATCATTATAAATTACACTGAGGATTATAATCACAACATACCTTCATATTTTACCCCAATATCTCCTAACGTTTTAAATTTGACCAATTTACACTCTGGATTATAGGGGGTATCCAATAGGCACTCCTGATCAAAATTCCTACCAAATTGGAACCGATTCGTACACACGTGAACCACATTTGAATGTGAAAAGACATGTTTGCCCTCTCTTATTTTCTCCAGTAAATATCCTCTCTTTTTTATTTTCTTCGAGCTTAAAATCCATAACTTCTCCATCTGTAATTCACAAAAACGACTTTGAAAAAACATTGTCAGAATTTGTGCATTTAAATGAGACGCACGTGCATGTGGGTTACCTATGTGTAAAAATTCAAACTTCGTCAAAATTTCGTTCAGGAGTACCTATTCGATATCCGCTATAATGTCGAGTGTAAATTCGTTAAGTTGTGGGTTCAATTTTAATGTTTTAAAGATTGAAGTACTATCTATAACATATAACATCAAATTTTGGAGTGGAAAATGAAATTAAGTTTAAATTCTAACTTACTTTCTTTCTTTTTATAGAATGGACATGCACTCATTTAATTAATTTTAATCAAATAATCAAATATAATTGTTATATTCTTAAGCTATGCAAACATGCTTAATAGAAACTTTGTAAACATGTGATTATTTTTAACCCAAAAATACAAAGTTAACATAAACAATTTATTATTTAATTAATAAATACATTTTCCTTTTTTTTTTGGAATTATGACAAATACAAAACTTCCTTTCAAAGGAACAAATTTAGTTTTTTTACAAGTAAAAGGAATACATTTTAGTTGGTAATTTATTAATTCATTTTAAGATATAAATTTATCAAATAATTAATATAAATATGTCAAGAAAAATTTATTACCTAAAAATTTAAAAGTACTCTGTATATTCCTATATAATATATTTCTTTTGCCTAAAAAAATTAATTTTGTTTTGAAAAATTGAATTGGAAACTCAAATCTGGAGTTGTAGCCACCATAGCTACTCGCAGTTAGCCACACATTGGAGCAACAACCACGACCACTTCTCACAGTCAGTCAGTCAGTCTCTAATGGTGCAGTAGTCGCACCCGCTGCTCGCGCCCAGCCAACGAGGTTGTTAGAGCAGCATCATGCAACTTCTGTTCGCAACCAGCTAGCCAGGTTTTTGGAGCAACAGATTGCATGGTTGCTAGAACAGTTGCCTGCATAGTCGTTACTCGTGGCTTGCCAACCCTGTTGCTATTCTGCTACTCGCGTGTCTTAAAAGAGCTACGTCTACTTCGAATTTAAAAAGAGATTTGTGAGGAGGAGAAAGGAAAAGAAGGGAAAAAAAGAAATAAAAAGAAGTAGAGTTTTATATAAGAAAATCTGAATATGTTAGAATCGTGTAAAAAGATTGGATTACACTTTTCATTAAATTTTGATATATATATATATATATATATATATATATATATATTCTCGGTCAAGCACCTCTCTCAAAACTAAGGTCCCTAACTTTGTCAAAAAGCAAAAATATTCAAGTTTCAAGAAAGTTGTTTTAATATGTATCAAGAAGTGGTAGTATTAGAATAGAAGAAAAATTATTGTTTAGACTATGCTCTTGGATTGGGCAATCAAGATCGCACGCGGGAAAGAGAGGGCAAAAAATTCATGCATTCCCTTTACTTATATACGGTCTTGATTATTACCCGGTCTATTGGATTTTATCTAGATAAGAATTTTTCATTTAGTAAGTTATCAAACATTTAAAAAAAAAAAAAAAAAAGATTCATTGAGTTTATAGACTACACATACAATGAAAGTTAGTCCTCTCTAATCTTTGGTGTGAACAAGGTTTTATCTATGATGTTTTATGCAATATTAAATGACTCTATTTTATGGTGACTTAAGATATCATAGTTGAACCCTAAACTACTAATTTACTAAAATTTTAAGAATTAAGGTCAAATATTCAAATACATTTTTTTACTAACTATAAAATAAATTGATACACTATGAATTAAATGTATCCATTTATCATATTATATAAACAATAATAGCTTACTCAGCCTAAGAAAACATATCTATTCCTTTTTAATACATAAGAAAGTATATCAGTCTAAGCTTTTGTCCCTTAAAATCAATAGGGTCACATCCCACATAAAATACAAAGAGGGGCAGAGCTATGC
Organism: Bretschneidera sinensis; assembly: GCA_023935145.1. Classification (NCBI taxonomy): domain Eukaryota; kingdom Viridiplantae; phylum Streptophyta; class Magnoliopsida; order Brassicales; family Akaniaceae; genus Bretschneidera; species Bretschneidera sinensis. The sequence goes on along the minus strand of CM043697.1, from coordinate 23,106,214 downwards.
CATGTTTTATGAATTCTCAAATATGAAAAGAGTAACATATATATCTTGCTTGTTGTGGTGGGGGGAAAATAATGGGCCAACACCCATTTAAGTCCATCATATCTCCAATTCATGTGAACCCATAGTAATATCCCTAGCTTGATATATGACTTCGTCTAGCTAGGACCAATGGCTTCTCAAACATGTTGGCTCTCTATTCAATCGAGTTCAGTCACAACATAAACAAGATATGGTAGGTGTCATTTAATTAGCTTGAGTTAGATTTCACACATATGCATGTCCAGTTGAATTATCAATCCATTAGGGGACCACTAGCTTTGCCAAGTCTACTTGCTACCCATAAAGCTATCAATCAATTAAAATAGCTAATCAACAATTTCTTTAATTTTGTTGTTCAAGTATAAAAAAAATTAATTGAGTTCATTCAATATTTGATAGGGGCACAACCATCTTCCTTTAAAAGTTTTAAAATTATATTAAAAATGAAAGAAAAATGAAAAACAAGCAAAGAATGTTTTTCTTTTAATTCCAATTATATGTCAACGAAAAATTAATAACGTAATATAAAAAAAGTGATCGAAAAAACGGATTTCAAATACATTTTATTTTTTATTTAATTTTCCTTCATATTTTCTAGGATTTAAACATATAGTATGTAGTTACATTTATTGAACAAGGGTTTCTTTGAAATATAATTTATAGATAATGAATTTCTCTCTAGCTAGCCACCAAAATTGTTTAATACAACATTTTTTCTGAATTCAATCATTGTGGTCTTATTAATTATCAAAACCACTTCAAAATGATTGAGGATAAGTATGAATAAGATACTACTAGGATAACAAGGATAGTTTGCCAATGTGATCCAAGGAGCATGGGCATGGTCATAAGTCATCACTGATTAATTAAAAACTTGATAGGATTAAGGAGAGGAAGATGCTGACACATAGCTAGTTCTTGAATGATATTTTGATATCACAACCATCCTCTGCTTCACAATGAAGAGAGTAACCGTGTTATGGGTCCAACCTAATTAAGAGTTCTCTATCATTCGTGGATTTTGTTGCATTAAATGGTTGACTTAATTTATTCTGTTCTTTGAGTTTTTATATGTTTTTTTCTTTTACTTGAAAAATTCACTTGCGAGTAAAAGATGTAAAAAACTAATCACACATGAAAAAAATAGATTAGTGAAGAATATATGGTGGTAGAACCAGAACCCAGTAGCTTAAACTTGGTTTTATATGGTCTCCAACATCATATATTGGATATTTGCTTGGTGTACTCTCCAAACCCAAGTTTCTCCTAAACTTAGGTCATCATGCCTAACAAGTGGTATCATACCTGATGGTTCGGCTAGGCGTGAAAGATCATGTGCTTGACTTCAAGATGCTTGTAGTGGTATAGTCGAACAACAAGGGGAACTCAATGAACTTGTGTAGCTAGAGGGTGATGCTTGCATGATAAAGTCTGTGTGGTTTGTAAGGTAGAGTGTATAAAGCTCATTGCTGAAAATTAGTGTGTGTGGTTCTCTGACCCTGATAGGAGAGCGTGTGATTTTTTAGGTGTGTGTATTGAATTATTGTAATACTTGTATTTTTAAAATAAAGATAAAGAAATCATTTAATAAATATGACATGAAATTTAAAATAAAGTTTATATGAAAAATTTATTAGTATTTAAATAAAAAAATTCAAAAAAAAATCAATCAATAAACAGTAAAACGTGGTAACACCTGCTGCCAAGTTTAATTTAATGGTATCAAGTTAAAGCAAGGCAATTATTATTCCTTTCCAAATTTAATGGATGATGGCCAAGTATAAAGCATAAAGAGAGGCAAATCATTTTGTCTTACAAGTGTCCATCATGTAGAGAAATTTAGGGAATGTGAATGATGACTTGGCAAGCAACTTTTAAAGTTGCAGAAAGAAGTTTCATATATATATATATATATATATATATATATATATATATATATATATATATATATATATATATGTGAGAGAAGTAGGCGTGAATGCATAAGTTGGAGGATAAAAAGTTAGTTTTCTCTCCATTTTCTTAAAACACTTGGGAGTTTAAAGAAACGCTGAAAGAGTAAAATTTTGAAGAGATTTTTTGCGGAATTTTATAAAGAATCATGAAAAGCTATCAGAAAAGCAGAAGATAATAAGATAATAGTTATTTTTCTACCTTAGTGAAAAGTTCAACAGCTGTTAAGGCTTTTAGTTCAACTGAAATTTTTCCCCCACTGGATATAGCCGCATGCCCCTCGCTGGATTTAGCCACATGCTTATTGAGAAGCTTCATGAAATCCATCTTCTTGCGCTGAATCCTTTCAACACTAAAATATTTTTTATGCTGCAACTGCTTTAAAACCTTAGTCCGTATCTCCCCTTTTGTAATCTTCTTACGTATTTCATCAACAGAGGCACCTTTCTCTAGTTCAGATTGCAACTCTTCTCTCGCTTCCTATTTATGAAGTTTTTCAGAATTCAAAGTGAGAATTTTCAAAGTGTGTGGTTTATATCGAATTGAAGAATAAATTAGAAAATTTATATAAATATGATGTCAGGTGTTGATGATCTACAATTGGGGAAATTTATGAGAGAACTGGGAAAGGCAAGGAAGTGATCCACAGGTAGCTTTAAGTGTTACGTGGTGAGTTGGATTTACTTTAAGTAGTCTAAATAAAAATCAATTATTTGGTGATAATATTAAATTTAATTATTAAAGTATGATTGGGTGGTAGATAAATCTTTGGGTGGATATATATGGTATAAATGTTGGAATCAGAGAAAATTATTATGTGAGAAGAAATATTAGTAGAAAAATGAGTTGATTTAATAAGAAAAGTGAGAAGTGAAATTCTTAATGAGCTATGGTTGAGATTTTGATATGAATTTTTGAGGAGATAAGTTTTAGTGGATCTTAACAATCTTTGATGGATGATTTGATGAGATTTGGGATGAAATTTAGTGAATCTCGACAAGTTTTAATGGAGGATTTGATGTGATTTGGGATGAGAGAATATTAGTGAAAAATTTTATATAAATTTGAGAATGCTAATTTAATTGTTTTAAAATTTGTTGTTTTTATGTTACTGATCATATGTTCATTTGATATCATTGTTCATATGCATATGCATTAAATGAGAAAGAAAAGAACCGGGAAGGCAGCCGGTCTAATGAAAAGAAAAGAACCTGGAAGGCAGTCGATCTAATGAAAATGAAAGAACCGGGAAAGTAGCCGGTCTAAATGAGAAAGAAAAGAACCGAGAAGGAGCTAGTCTAATGAAATAACCGTGACAGCCGGTATATACTGGAAATAAAAGAGATACCGTGCCACTCGGTATATGCTGAGAAAATTCTATGGAAACCGGGACAAGTTACAAAGTAAAGAACCGGGAAAAGGGTCGGTCTAAAATAATAACAACCCGTCGATAGGTGAGAAGACGTTCCCATCATAATCATTTATGCATTTCATCTGTTTTAATTATTCCTTGCGTTATTGAAATGCTGAGATGTGGTATATTATTGTGAATTTAATTATAGATGGTTGAGTCTCATAAAAAGAGACAACTATGATGATAAGATTATCGAAATGCTGAGATGTGGTATATTGTTGTGAATTCAATTATAGATGGTTGAGTCTCATAAAAAGAAACAGCTATGATGATAAGATTATCGAAATGCTGAGATGTGGAATATTGTTGTGAATTTAATTATAGATGGTTGAGTCTCATAAAAAGAGACAGCTATGATGATAAGATTATTAAAATGCTGAGATATGGTATATTATTGTGAATTTAATTATAGATGGTTGAGTCTCATAGAAAGAGACAGTTATGGTGATAAGAACCATCTAAATGATGGACTTTATGATGTGAACCTCATTACGAGGTAATTATGAGATAATTGATGGTCTTAAGGTGGACCAATGATTGAGAAGAAGATATTGATAGAGAATGAATCTTATGACATGTGTAATGATAGTAGAAAGTTGTCATCAAGTTATGTGAAAAATAAAAGATTAAATATTAAAGGATTATTTATGGAATTTGGAATACTTTTAGTAAATTAAATTCACTGAGCTTGTGAAGCTCACCCCTTATTGTACAATGATTTTTAGGTAGCAGACTTGACAAATAGTTTGGTGAGTTGAGGTTCAGAAGAAATCATTTTCTGTAAGCCGCGTACGTGTCATCATCCTCATTCTAATGAGAAAATAAAATGAAAAATTTATTTGTAAATCTTCATGCATTTTTCATTGTATAGAATGCTTAAAGATCATATTGATGCAAAGTTCTTTTGGTGATATTTATTGTTGCATATATGTGTCATGCTAGGATTCTCAAAATGTGATGACATCGTTTCAGGGTGGCCAACCCGGGATGGATCGTTACAATTTTGGTATTAGAGTATTAGGTTTTATGATTCTGTAGACTGCATAAAAAGTAAGAAAGAGGAAGATTAAAGTAAAATATAATGAACAGTCTGAGGATGACACGTGGACACGCTAGAGCTAGAGTTAGAATTGTTAATTTGAGAGGGCATGGTAGGCCCACAATATTTTTGATAAGTCGAGGTTAAGTCTGAATTTGTGGTTCTTAGAAGGGAACGTGTTGATAATATGATTGATATTAGTAATATAATTAAGGTATGAGAGAATCTGAAGTTGAAATAGATGAGCTAAGATAAGCTCTTACTCATGCTTTTGAGAAAATGAATGTAATAGATGATCGAGTGGATAACTTATAGCATATACTTGATAAGCAGACTAGAGCAGTGCCTGATGTTGTTAATCCAGTAATGGTAGACACTTAAAAAGGGGGAAAAGTGGATTTATGCATAAGATGCAGGAAGATGTAATTAAGCTAAATGCTTTGTTGTTTAAAGGATCTATGAATCCTTTTACACTTAAGTTTCAGAGAAATATGTGGAGGCATTATTTAGTATTTTATGACAGATGGTTGCCTTTACTTCGTCTGAGTTAGAAAGAGATGTTTTGTGAATGGTGGAAGGATATTCTTCCCAAGGTAAGTACAAATATTGATAGACCCTTAACCTGAAATAGGTTTAAGGAAATTTTTCTTGATAGATATTTCCCTTATATCTCTAGAGCTCAACAAGATAGAGATATTATTTATTTGGGGTAAATATGTTAACTGTGGCTCGTTATGATTGCAGATTTATGGTTTTGTCAATGGTTGTACCAAAAATGGTAGACCTAGAGGAGGAGAAATGTAAGAGGTTCAAAGATGAACTATGTTTTAAAGTTTGATCGAAACTATCTTACATGAGGCATATGAATTATGTCAGATTGGTGGATATATTATTTCAGATCGAGAGAGATGTGATGGAGTTTAAGGGAAATAGAAAGAGTGGTTAAAGAAGCTTAGACATGAAAGTTATGGAGGTAGTGGCAGTATGAATGTGCAGGGTGGGAGACCACTTAAAGGAAGCATTCTTTATCCCAGGGAACTGAAGTACAGAGTCAGAAGAAAACATGATCTATTACTTCTGTAGCTCAGAATACTATTGGTGGGACCCTTAGATTTGGGAGATAGATTATGGGAACTGGAAGTTATGATAGAGAAAGTAAGTATGCCACTAAGTGGAAGTGGTAATTTGATGTATAACTGGGATATACAAGTTTATTATAATTATATTCAGATAAGATATTTATCCCAGAATTTTCAAAATTTGAAGTGCTTTATGTGTAGAGAAAATAGACATATCAATGTTGGTTGATCTTAATGCAACCCATTCTTTTGCATCCAGTATTCATATAAAGTCTATTGAAGTATGTATTAGTCCTTTGACACAAAAATATTTTGTTGAAGTTTTCACTAAAGATGGAGTGATAATCACAAATGTTTACAAGGGTTGTGTGATTCATATCAGTAATAGAAAATCTGAAGTTGATTTATATTATTTGAATATGATTGATTGTTCCAAAAAGAAGGTAGTGTTCAAGATGTGGACATGAGGAATGTAACCTTCAGAGAAAACAAAAAACACTCTCGAACTATTTTATTTTGCTCTAACCACTAGGAGATGGTTGAAGAAGGGTTGTGAGAAGTACTTAACATATATAATGAATTCCAAAAAGAAAAATAGGAAGAAATCTTAGTGATGAAAGAATATTCTAATGTAATTCTTGATGAGTTGCCTAGGTTGCATCCCAGTAGAGAGATTAAATTCTCTATTGATGTGATACCAGGATCATCACATATATTTAATAGCATCCTACAGAATGACGTCAGCTGAATTGAGAGAGTTGAATGTACCATTTTAAGAATTTTTAGATAAACAATTTATTAGACTTAACTTATTTGGGGAAGCCCGTGTGTTGTTCGTGAAAAAGAAAGATGGAACGATAGGAGTATGTCTAGACTACAGATAGTTGGAATAAGAACAAATATGTTTTGCCCAGGATAAATGAATTGTTTAAGCAGCTGCAATGAGTGATAGTGTTTTCTAAGATAAACCTGAGATCCGGTTATTACCAATTGAAAATAGAGAAAGAAGACGTGCCTAAGACTGTTTTTAGGACACATTATGGTCATAAGTTTGCTTGTGATAACATTTGGATTGAATAATATTCCAGAAACATTCATGGACTGGATGAATAAAATGTTTGAACCATTTCTTGATATTCTTGTGGTTATGTTCATCGATAACATCTTGGTATATTTTAAGACTATTGAAGAGCAGGTAAAACATTTAGAAATTGTGTGGGAGACTTTGAGGAGAAAGAGATGGTATGATATAAGTTCTCTAAGTGTGAGTGTTGGCAGAAGGAAATGAATTTCTTGGAACATGTAATGTCAGGAATGGCATAACAGATGATCTATAAAAAGTAGAGACAATGTTGAGTTGGAAGAGACCAACTAATATGACTGAGATTAGAATCTTCTTGGGTTAGTTGGTTATTATAGAATATTCTTTCATAATTATTGTTTTTATTATTGTAATACGGTTGAATAGACTGACCAGGAAAAATGTGAGATTTGTAAGGTAAGGGAAGTATGAGAAAAAATTTTCAATTTCTAAAGGAAAAATTAAATACAGCTCCAATATTGGTATTTCCTTCTGGTGATGAAGGATTTGTGGTGTATAGTGATACGTCACATCAATGATTGAGATATGTGTATCATAGGAAAGTTGTGAGCCATACTTCTAGGCAATTGAAGATTCATGATAGAAATTACCCTACTCATGACTTAGAATTGGCGGCTATAGTGTTTACTTTAAAAAAGGTTTGAGACATTATCTGTATGGAGCCACTTGTAAGATATTCATGGGTTGTAAGATATTCATGGGTTGTAAGAGTTGGACATACTTATCTACCCAGAGAGAGTTGAATTTGAGGCAAAGATGGTGGATGGAGTTGATTAGTAACTATGATTGTACAATTCATTATTATTTAAAAATGCGAAGGTGATAGTTGATGTACTGAGTAGAAAATTTTACAAGAGGGTTAACCACTATGGGGATCCTGATATGAAATTGATGATAAATTTAAAAGAGATAAGAATTGAGTTGAATATCAGTGATAGAAGATTATGGTTAACAAATATGGTTGTACAATTGTCCATAGTAAAATGTTTTAGAGAGACGAGGTTACAATGAAGAGATAGAAATGATTCAACGTTGAGTGCTTACTAGAAAGTATTTTGAGTTCAAAATCTGAAATGAAGGTAGTTTGGTGTTGGTACATGGGTGGTGTTCTCAATAATGCAAAATTGAAAAAGGAGATAGTGAGAAAGGTACATAATGATGTAGATTCGATACAATCAAGTAACAATACGAAATATAGAGGGTTGAGACAAAAATTTTGATGGTTAAGATTGAAAATGGATGTAGCTGAGACTGTGAGGTTATATGGAGTACTATTGAGCGTAATGTCAAATAAAGATGTTAGATTTATATCTTGGTATTGGGAGAGACTTTCAGAAAGCCACGAGTACACAATGGCAATTTAATATCATTTTCATGCTCATATTGGATTTTTTTTCTTAATACTAGAAGATATGTTAAGGACAAATCTGATGAATTTCTAAGTAAGTTGAGATGCTTACATGCTATTGATTGAAGTTGCTTATAATAATCAGTATCAAATTTATATTGGAATGGCATCTATAGAGACATTGTATGATAGGAGGTGTAGAACTCCTATATGTTGGGAAGAAATGAGAGAGAAAAATATATCTGGTCCATCCAATATTGAGCTAACAACTGAGAGAATCAAATTGATTAGAGAGAACCGTAAAGCAGCACAGAGTAGACTGAATAACTATGCTGATAAAGAAGACCTCTTGAATTTTAAGTAGGTAATTGGGTGTAATTGAAAAAACCTCATTGAAAAGAGTGTTGAGGATCAAAAAGAAAGAAAAGCTGAGTCTGAGGTAAGTGGGACCCTATGAGGTTGATAAGAAAGTTAGGTTAGTTGTGAGTAGCCTGGAGTTACCTGTTGTGAGTTTTAAATTACTTGCAAGTGCACGAGTCGTTTGCAATATAGTGTGTGCAAGTGCGAGGTCGAATCCACATGGAATTGCGTTGTGAAAATATATTTTTATCTAAACTAAGTCTATTTTAACCTAGTTCCAAATTTGTAATTATATGTTGCAAAAGAAATATAAACTTAAATTAAATTGATTTAAAAACTAATGATAAAAACACTAAGGTTTTCGAATCCACCTCATGAAAGTTTAAGCATATATGTCCCAAAAACATAGCCTATCAAAACATTCCATGAATCCAACTTACGACAAAAAACAAAGAATATCCCAATTAAACCAAAAGCATCCAATGTATCCGCTTTTAACAAATCACAAAGGAAATCCAATTTAATCGAAAACAATTCGATGTATCCATCAGATGAAACACAAGGAATATCCAACAGAACAATTTAAACTCAATCAATCACAATATTTACTCAAATAATTGATAGAACATTTATACTAAAAAATGTCATAATTGTATAAACAAATCTGAACTACTATGCCAAACAACGGCAAGGCTTCATCTTCAACCTTAGTTGAAGATTCTAGCCACTCATAACTATGAAACTATAGTTCATAATAAAAGTGCTAAACATTAAACTAAATAAAACTAAATAAAAAGAAATAAATAACTTTACATGGGAGAAATTCCACTCGCTGATGGGCGACGCTTCCCCTCGTGGTAGCAAAGCCTTCGGGATCCACTAGAATGCTAGTAGACATCCACCGGTTAACACCAAAGTAGTCCAAGAATTGTGCATCGGATTCCTCTTAAGGGCCCTATGGATTGCTCCTAAAGGCCATCTGGATTCACTTTCTGATGATCTCAGATTTTTCGATGATGCCTAAAGCTGAAGTGGAGTGGGTCTTATATAGGCAAATACCACGAGTGCAATGTGTTTCCAATCCGATGTGGGATGTGGGATATAGAAATATGTTTCCAACCGATGTGGGATGTGGGATTTAAGCCTTCATATACCCTTCAAAACTTCTACTCACACTGAAATCCCGCACAGCCTGACCTTTGTCTACTAAAACGGCCATAACTTTCTCTAGAAAAATCATTTTTATGAGCCGTAAAATTCTCCAGAAAATAGACTTCCGGATCTTTCTAAGAATATATGGCTCATCTCCTAGTTCTTCCTGAATCAATACAGTAAAATCCACAAAAATGACTAATCTGCACAGGCAATTCTGGCAATTTTAGTGAACTCCTTTCCCAGTGCTTGTAAACTTGAAAAACAACAAAAACAACTCAAAGTAACAACTTCTTAAGCTAACAAATATAAATTAAATGGCCAAAATATGCAATATTGGGCACTCATCAAATACTCCCAAACTTACATTTTGCTAGTCCCTTAGCAAAACAAAATAAAAAACTAAATGAAAAACAAAGAACACGAAGATAAGTTCATTACTCATGGTATCCAAAAATTTAAGGAGCACTCAAAATCATGAAATTCATTCATGAGCAAGCTTAAAAAATCTAACCCATCTTCACAATGAATAAGAATTTAAAACCTAATTACTTACAAGAGGCATGGTAAGACACCACAAGCTTAAATCAGTGTAAAGTGAATTAGCATATACAGATGAGGTTTCCAAATAACTTCAATGTACAAGGTAATTCAAGTCTCAAGATCCACAGAATTTCTCATCGGACAGAGCAACGATGGCATAGTTTATATATATATATATGTATATATATATATATATATATATATATATATATAAGCTCTGCTATGTTTAGTTCCCTTAAGTTTTCTAATTGACCCATGTAACGAGTATTGAATCAATGACTCCCAAACCAGATGGTTTTAGGGCATTAGGTGTAAAGGCACCCCTAAGGACTTACTAACTCGAGTAAAAAAGGCTACGAAATTAAACTGGCCTTAATACTACCAAGCAAAATTTCCACCTTTTGACGTGAACACTCACTGCTTACTGAGGCAAGAGGTCCAGTTACTCAGCGAAAAGTTTCGCAATGATCATTATGAATAAAACTCCCACCATTTGACGTGAACACTCACTACTTACTGAGACAAGAGGTCTAGTTACTCAGTGGAAAGTTTATTGATGATGATCATTATAAATATTAGTAGTGTTTTATATATATATATATGCCCAAGTGTTTATCCAACAAGTCATCCGGTTTCAGTTAAGACAAGGAAACGTATACATTCAACTCATATGTCATACCTCACACAAATATGTGCTAATGTGCTCGTGTGAGATTAGATCAAACATGTGAATTCTCGAAAATGCCTAAAGTAAGTAACTAAAGTTTAAACTCTATCATCAGATCATGTGTTCAAAGTTTTAAACTCACCAATGAAATCACATCACAATTTTTCAGAACAACAAAAATTTTTAGACGAACATGAACATGCATTTATCTTTACGACGAAAAGACAACAAATTAGGACAAAGTGTGTGATGTGTCTCCCATACCCCCAAACTTAAATTACACATTGACCCCAATGTGTGACTAATATGGAAAGAGCTGACCTGAGATATGGAGAACTATCTGGACTGGTATGGCTCATAGAATACCCCCAAACTTGAACTGAAGTACGCATTGTCCCTGAAAAACAAAACATACTAGAAACAAACATTAATCATAAATACGTAAAATAATAAATAAACATAAAGGATAAGCTGTGGAGTGCCTCCCATGAGCGCTAAGTTTAACGTCTTTAGCCAGACCCAACATTAGTAATCATGCCCAACTAAGTGCTCCACCATCTGATCAATAAATGGGAATGAAAAATGATCAGTCCTTGTGGCAGTGTTTAGTTTACGGTAGTCGATACACACTCTCCACCCTGACTGAACACGAGTTGGCACCAACTCGTCGTCCTTATTCTTCACTACCGTTAATTCAGCACGTTTGGGCACGACTTAAATCGGGCTCACCCACTTGCTATCAGAGATGGGATAAATGATCCCTGCATCTAACAGCTTAATTACTTCTATGCTCACAACCTCTTGCATAGCTAGGTTGAGCCTTCTTTGTGGCTCCCTCGATGGCCTGGCATTCTCCTCCAAATATATCTTGTGCATTACCAACAAGAGGTTGATTCCCCTGATATCCTCAATCGTTCAGCCTATAACTTCCTTATGCTCTCTTAAGACGTCAAATAATTTCTCCTCTAGAGTATCAACAAAATCTGAAGCTATAATTATAGGCAAAGAATCTGCTGGACCTAGGAACTTATACTTAAGATTGTCCGATAAAGGCTGAAGTTCCTTTTTGGGGGGTTCAGGCGTTGTAGTCTCCTCCATCTCACTGCTCTTCTGAAGAGCAGATTCCAAAATGGCATTTGCTTGCTCAAACAACTTATTTAAATCCAAATCCTCTCCAAACTGAGCAAAGCATGCCTCTAGGGGGTCCTTAATGCGGGATTCATCCACAGTCTCCTCCGTCTCATTGCTATTCTGAGGAGCAGACTCCAAAATGGCATTTGCTTACTCATATAACTTATCTAAATCCAAATCCTCTCCAAACTGATCAAAGCATGCCTCCAGAATGTCCTCAGACTCCCTTCCTTTCTTGGGCGCTTGTAATCTCTCAGGGTAGGGCGCTTTAGGTAAAAACGACCTAGGGAGATCCTTAATAATAGGTGTGGCGGTAGATGGCTCAGCATCTCTCTTTTCCTTGTTGCCACTTTCTTGCCCTTGCTGCATAGCAGGGTTCTCTTCCACTTGATTATCCACTTGTCTCCCAGACAAGTATGGGACAGTTGATTGCACTTGTTCCTGCCAATGCATTAGAGTTGATAAATTTCTCACCGTAAACTGTTCCTTTGGGTTAGGATCAGGTTGACTGGGGAACTCTCAATTCTCTCCTTCACCCACGTAACTTGCGATTTGATCCATTTGACTCTCTAGCTTGGCAATCGCTTGGGTGTTTTCTATTGTTGCACTCATTACTTCGCTTATGGATTGGCTAGTCATTTTCATGTACTCCTTAAGGGTGTCCTCAAGTGACTGTGAAACTGGCGCTGGTGTTTGAATGGGAGCTTGGTAAGCAGGTAATGGTGTTGGATAGGCTGAGTGATTATGACTTAGAACTAGCAGAGGAAATTCGGGAGGGTATTGAGTGTGAGCTTGATAAGGGGCTCCTCCCTGATTCCTCAGTTGGTTCTGCGTCCATGAAAAATTAGAGTGGTCCCACCACCCTGGATTGCATGTTTCAGAGTAAGATCCATTTGATTGCCAACAACACTCATTGAAAACATTCATTTATTCCATGGGATACTCGACAAAAGCCGGCATTGATGGACAATTCTGTGCTAAATGCATAGGACTAGCACAGATGGAACAACTATCAACATTGAATGTGTTGGCAGCATTGATGGACAGGTCGGTTATTTTCATGTACTCCTTAATGGTGTCCTTTAAAGACTGTGAAACTGGCGCTGGATTTATCCATATTTTTTTTATAACTAACTAGTAGAAAAATAAAATCAATTCAGACCAAAAATTTTCACAAACCAAATAATTCCCCGGCAACGTCGCCAAAAACTTGTTATAAGTTTTAAATAACTCGCAAGCACATGAGTCGTTTGCAATATAGTGTGTGTAAGTGCGAGGTCGAATCCACAGGGAATTGCATTGTGAAAAAATATTTTTATCTAAACTAAGTCTATTTTAACCTAGTTCTAAATTTGTAATTATATGTTGCAAAAGAAATATAAACTTAAATTAAATTGATTTAAAAACTAATGATAAAAACACTAAGGTTTCTGAATCCACTCCACCAAAGTTTAAGCATATATGTCCTAAAAACATAGCCTATCAAAACATTCCATGAATCCAACTTATGACAAAAAACAAAGAATATCCCAATTAAACCAAAAGCATCCAATGTATTTGCTTTTAACAAATCACAAACGAAATCCAATTTAATCGAAAACAATTCGATGTATCCATTAGATGAAACACAAGAAATATCCAACAGAACAATTTAAACTCAATCAATCACAAGATTTACTCAAATAATTGACAGAACATTTATACTAAAAAATGTCAGAATTGTATAAACAAATATGAACTACTATGCCAAACAACGGTAAGGCTTCATCTTCAACTTTAGTTGAAGATTTTAGCCACTCATAACTATGAAACTACAGTTCATAATAAAAGTGCTAAACATTAAACTAAATAAAACTAAATAAAAAGAAATAAATAACTTTACATGGGAGAAATTCCACTCGCTAATGGGCGGTGCTTCCCCTCGTGGTAGCAAAGCCTTTGGGATCCACTAGAATGCTAGCAGACGTCCACTGGTTAACACCAAAGTGGCCTAGGAATTATACATCGGATTCCTCCTAAGGGCCCTATGGATTGCTCCTAAAGGCCCTCTGGATTCACTTTCTGATGATCTCAGATTTTTCGATGATGCCTAAAGCTGAAGTGGAGTGGGCCTTATATAGGCAAATACCACGAGTGCAATGTGTTTCCAATCTGATGTGGGATGTGGGATATAGAAATATGTTTCCAACTGATGTGGGATGTCGGATTTAAGCCTTCACATGCCCTTCAAAACTTTTGCTCATGTTGAAATCCCGCACAGCCTGTACAGCCCGCACAACCTGATCTTTGTCTACTAAAATGGCTATAACGTTCTCTAGAAAAATCATTTTTACGAGCCGTGAAATTCTCCAGAAAATAGACTTTCGGATCTTTCTAAGCATATATGGCTCATCTCCTGGTTCTTCCTGAATCAATACAGTAAAATCCACAAAAATGACTAATTTGCACAAGCAATTCTGGCAATTTTAGTGAACTCATTTCCTAGTGCTTGTAAACCTGAAAAACAACGAAAACAACTCAAAGTAACAACTTCTTAAGCTAACAAATGTAAATTAAATGGCCAAAATATGCAATATTTGGCACTCATCATTATCTCCATAATTAAAACGCTTATATAATGTATTCCATATTTCTCTTTTGAGAAGAGGTTTCCATGATGAATATTATAATATTTCGAGCTAAGCTATAGAAATTCAGAATGATTGGGTGTACATACAAATACCAATAAGGATTTTAGAGAAAGGAACAAGTTTTGTATAATAAAGAAATTGTATTAGTTCAAGTATGGTAGTGAAATAAGGATGTTGAAGAGATTACGTGAAAGTATGAAACATTTATGAAGAAGAATTATTCACAATTGTTTCTGGAGAAAAGCAAAGAAATTTCGAGGACGAAATTTTTGTAAGGTGGGTAGAATTGTAATACCCATATTTGTAAAATAAGGATAAAGAAGTCATTTAATAAATATGACACGGAATTTAAAATAAAGTCTATATGAAAGGTTTATTAGTATTTGAATAAAGCAATTCTAAAAAAATAAATAAAAAAAATCAGTCAATGAACAGTAAAATGTGGCAGCAGGTGGCAGCACCTGCTGCCAAGTTTAATTTGATGGTGCCAAGTTAAAGCAAGGCAACTATTATTCATTCCCAAATTTAATGGATGATGGCCAAGTATAAAGCATAAAGAGAGGCAATTCATTTTGTCTTACAAGTGTCCATCATGTAGAGAAATTTAGGGAATGTGAATGACGACTTGGCAAGCAACTTTTAAAGTTGCAGAAGGAAGTTTCATATCAATTCATATATATATATATATATGAATATGAGAAGTAGACGTGAATTCATAAGTTGGAGGATAAAAATTTAGTTTTCTCTCCATTTTCTTAAAATACTTGGGAGTTCAAAGAAATGCTGAAAGAACAAAATTTTGAAGGGATTTTCGGTGGAATTTCATAAAGAATCATGAAAAGCTATCAGAAAATCAGAAGGTAATAAGGTAGTGGTTATTTTTGAATTTCTAACATTTATGAAGTTTTTCAGAATTCAAAGTGGGAATTTTCAAAGTGTGTGGTTTATATCGAATTGAAGAATAAATTAGAAAATTTATATAAATATGATATCAGGTGTTGACGATCTACAATTAGGAGAATTTCTGAGAGAACTGGGAAAGGTAAAGAAGTGATCCACGGGTAGCTTTAAGTGCTACATTGTGAGTTGGATTTACTTTAAGTAGTCTAAATAAAAATCAATTATTTGATGATAATATTAAATTTAATTATTAAAGTATGATTGAGTGGTAGATAAATCTTTGGGTGGATAGATATGGTATAAATGTTGAAATCTTAGAAAACTATTATGTGAGAAGAAATATTAGTAGAAAAATGAGTTGATTTAATAAGAAAAGTGAGAAGTGAAATTCTTGATGAGCTATGGTTGAAATTTTGATATGAATTTTTGAGGAGATAAATTTTGGTGGATCTTAACAATCTTTGATGGATGATTTGATGAGATTTGAGATGAAATTTAGTGAATCTTGACAAGTTTTAATGGATGATTTGATGTGATTTGGGATGAGAGAGTCTTAGTGGAAAATTTTATATAAATTTGAGAATGATCAGGAATGCCAATTTAATTGTTTTAAAATTTTGTTGTTTTTATGTTACTGATCATATGTTCATTTGATATCATTGTTCATATGCATATGCATTAAATGAGAAAGAAAAGAACCGAGAAGGGGCCGGTCTAATGAAATAACCGTGACAGCTGGTATATGCTGGAAATAAAAGGGACACGGTGCCAGCCGATATATGCTGAGAAAATTCTGTGGCAACCAGGACAAGTTGCAAAGTAAAGAACCGGGAAGGGGCCGGTCTAAGATAATAACAACCTGTCGACAGGTGGGAAGACGTTCCCATCATAATCATTTATGCATTTCATCTGTTTTAATTATTCCTTGCATTATTGAAATGCTGAGATGTGATATATCGTTGTGAATTTAATTATAGATGGTTGAGTCTCATAAAAAGACAGCTATGATGATAAGATTATCGAAATGCTGAGATGTGGTATATTGTTGTGAATTTAATTATAGATGGTTGAGTCTCATAAAAAGAGACAGCAATGATGATAAGATTACCGAAATGCTGAGATATGGTATATTATTGTGAATTTAATTATAGATGGTTGAGTCTCATAAAAAGAAATAGCTATGATGATAAGATTATTAAAATGCTGAGATATGGTATATTATTGTGAATTTAATTATAGATAGTTGAGTCTCATAGAAAGGGACAGTTATGGTGATAAGAACCATCTAAATGATGGACTTTATGTTGTGAACCTCATTACGAGGTAATTATGAGATAATTGATAGTCTTAAGGTGGACCAATGATTGAGAAGAAGATATTGATAGATAATGAATCTTATGACATGTGTAATGATAGTAGAAAGTTGTCATCAGGTTATGTGAAAAATAAAATATTAAATATTAAAGGACTATTTATGGAATTTGGAATACTTTTAGTAAATTAAATTCACTGAGCTTGTGAAGCTCACCCCTTATTGTACAATGATTTTCAGGTAGCAGGCTTGACAAATAGTTTGGTGAGTTGAGGTTTAGAAGAAATTATTTTCTGTAAGCCGCGTACGTGTCATCATCCTCAGACTAATGAGAAAATAAAACGAAAAATTTATTTGTAAATATTCATGCATTTTTGATTGTATAGAATGCTTAAAGATCGAATTGATGCAAAGTTCTTTTGGTGATATTTATTGTTGCATATATGTGTCGTGCTGGGATTCTCCAAATGTGATGACACCATTTCGGGGTGGTCAACCCGGGATGGGTCGTTACAATTATGGTGCGAATTTAGAGTGGAATAGGCATGGTGGCGAGGGGGAGCAATGGAGACTCATACTTCAGAGAGAGATTGGTGGCAATATTCTTGTGCAAGTAAGAAGATGTAGAAGAACAATCCTACATGGAAAAGAAATTAGATTAGTGAAGAACATATATAGGGTGGTAGAACCAGAACCCACTGGCTTAAACTTTTGGATTTATATGGTCTCCAACATCATATATTGGGCCTTTACTTGGTGGAATCTCTAAACTCATGTTTCTCCCAAATTTGGATCATGCCTAACGAAAAAAACAACCATTTTTATTAATTACATTTCTCAACAATGTTTCATCTATAAAGGAGTTGTGTTAGTTTGAAAGTTCAATTTTAAGACTTCAAATCATCCCAACACTTTCCTCTCCTTTTTGGCCTAGTTATAGTTTCAGTTGTCCAAAGTTCTAAAGATTTTTAAAACAGTTTTTAGTAAAGTAGTTGTGAAGCTAAAAGTTGTTAATAAAATAAGTATAGAACTTCTGCTTTTGATACATAAATTCAACTTTTTAAAATCTATTTTTAAACTTCTAATTATTTTAGGAATTTTTCTTTTCGGTGTTTGGCCTGTTTTTGTTCTTTTTCTTGAAAACTAAATCTGTTTTGGATTAAACTAAGTCAAACAGTACCTTGCTTTCACTAATCACAATCTTAATATATTGACCTAACTAGGCCATTAACTACTGCAGTCCGTTATATCGAAAATTCCCTAACATTGCATTCAATCAATTAGGCTCCACTATTCTAGTTTTATGAGAGATTGGTGAAAACTTAACACTCATTTTTTTTTTAAATTTAGGACCCATTTGGTTAACGAACATTAAAATAATAGGGTATGATTACAAGGGATTAAAATGGTACTATTTTAATCTTATGTTTAGTTTACAAAATTACTGAATTAAGATTTAAATAGGATAACAAATATAAATACTAAAATACTCTTGCATTTTCTCTCCTTTTGTCTCCACCAGAGGTCATCTTCCTCTCAACAGAAAATCAACACTTTCTCTTCCCCTCTCTATCTCGAACAATCCAGAAAATAATCACAAAAATCAGAAAAACCATCTAACATAAAATCAACACAAACTAGCTAGAAAACCATCCAACAACAATCAACACATACACACAACTCATCTCTTTCTTAACACAAAATCAACAACCAGGTCACGCACAGTGTGAAGATCTAGGTGATGGTGGGGTGGAGGAAGGTGACACAATTGCAGGACGAACCAGATATGGTTAGCTCACGTACGTACAATGCAAAAATAATATACAAAAATCAACAAACCAAGTTGCTCACAGTGCGAGGAACCAAACAATGGCGAAGTAAAGGAAAGTCAAGCAATGGTGGTGTAGAGGTAGCGTGGACCAGGTAAGGGTAGAAGAAAAAGAAAAAGAAGAAGAAGAAGGAGAAGAAGGAGAAGAAGAAGAAGAAGAAGAAAAATGAGAAGGAGAATAATAATAATAATAATAATGAGAAGGAGAAGGAGAATGAGGAAAAGGAGAAGGAGAATGAGAATGAGGTTAATGAGAAGGAGGAGGAGAAGGAGAAGGAGAAAGAGAAGAAAAAAGAGAAAGAGAAGAAGAATGAGAAGAAGAAGAAGAAAGAGAATGAGAAGAAGAAAGAGAAGGAGGAGAAGAAGGAGAAGGAGGAGAAGAGGAAGAAAGAGAATGAGGAGAAGGAGGAGAAGAAGAAGAAGAAGGAGAAGGAGAAGGAGGAGAAGGAAGAGGAAAAGGAGGAGGAATAGAAGGAGAAGAAGAAGGAAAAGAAGGAGAAGGAGAAGAAGAAGGAGAATGAGAAGGAGAATGATAAGAAATAGAAGAAGACGAAGAAGGGATCTCTACCAATAAGGTAAACAGGGGGAAGAAGTGGGATAGATTTGAGATAATAATGGACAAATATTGTATTATCATATATAACAAATTATATTACAAAGGTAATGTAACAAATATTAAATTAGTAGTATTAGAAACATATTTTTTCTATCAATATTATGTTTATATTTAAAATTCAAATATTATAATCTTTAAGTAATATTATAGTCTCTCATATATATTTTTTAAAATTTTTATTTGAATTTTTATTTGATGAGATGTAAAGTGTTTTTCATTTTAAGCTAAAAAAGGTTGTTTTAGATGGAAATTTTGAAAGGAAAACATAATTGAGTCTATTTTTGCCAAGAAAAGAAAAGATATATTGTATTAACTTTGACAAAAAGTTTTGGTCGTCACTTATTTATTTTTTATGTTCTTTTATCAATGAATGAAGTATAGTTCTCTAGTTACTAATACTTTACTACTTCTGTTTCTAAGTAAGCAAAGAAGACCCATTAAGGGCAATGCTATTATTTAAGTGTTTTAAATTTGAATTTGAATTTCTTCTAATTTGGAATGTACTGACTCAAATGTTGTTTGAGAAGCAGTTTTTCACCTAGTCGTAATTAGAGGCAGTAAAATCTGACCCGACCTGAAAATCAGACCCAACATAACCCGGTCCAGACTCCAAAATACATCAAAATAATATGACATGAACCCGAGTGACCCAAAATGACCCGGATTCAAAATGACCTAAACTCGGCCTGACCCGAACTTGAACGAATCGAAACCTGGAATGACCCAGAAACCCGAAACGACCCGACCCAAAATGACTTGAAAATATATTTTTTTATAAAAAAACAATTTGCTTTCTAAAACTGGGATAAAAGTTAATTTACTAGTAGTCAAATAAAATAAATTATATAACAATTAATTAATTATTAATTTACATGTGTTGATATGCATGGTTCAATATTATATTAATATGAGTAATATCATTAATTTCAAATAAAAATCAAGAAGAATAGTAAATTTTGCATTGTTCTTTAAATCACAATAAAATTTTATTTTTAATCGCCGTGAAAAAATATAATGGAATGAAGTGATTATATGAAATTTAATCTCCAAAATTTGATATAAGACGTTACTAGTTAGAATAACTTTGTGGATTAGTTGTCTGAGATCATTTAAGATTGAATTTGGGAACTAAGAATCATAACATTGCATATAGCATTAAAAAAATAAATATATTATTCAAAAATTAAGAATTGATTTATTATTAATTAATTTTCACGTATCTGACAATGTAACTCATTTAGTTCTACTATGTGCAAATATAATATTTTTTTAATTAAGCATAAATATCTATTTTGCTTACCCGACCCGGCATGACCCGAG
This sequence comes from Bretschneidera sinensis, assembly GCA_023935145.1. Taxonomy (NCBI): domain Eukaryota; kingdom Viridiplantae; phylum Streptophyta; class Magnoliopsida; order Brassicales; family Akaniaceae; genus Bretschneidera; species Bretschneidera sinensis. Next base: position 23,085,781 of record CM043697.1, on the reverse strand, counting down.
ACCCAATATGACCCGAGCTCGAAATGACCTGAACCCGATCCAACCCGACATGGCCTAAGATCTGAGATTGAAATAACCCGACCCGAAGTGACCCATGACTCGAATGACGTGAGACTCAACATGACCCAAACCCGACCTGACCCAAACCCAACTCGACCCGTTTGCCACCTCTAGTAGTGATTTTGGTAAGGGTGCTGAGCTATGGATGATTTTCAGCAAATTGAATGAATATTTGAAGTGAAATAGAGTACTCTAGTTCCTAAGTAAGCAAAGAAGACTCATTAAAGGTATATGTATCTAGAAAACAGAAAGAGTTTGTGCATTAAATAATGGGTGTTAAGTTTTCACCCATCTCTAGTAAAACTAGCATAATGGAGCCTAATTACAACCATTCAATGCAGTGTTAACGGGTGCCCTTAAAATATATGTCTTAATATTAAGTAACGATATTGATACTCTACAAATAGTTATTGGTACACTATTTATTTTTTTAGTTATTAAAACTTACAATAATACCCTTAATTAATATTAGACCATCTTTTGACTTTTGAAATGCGAAATACTACAATTTATTTATTTCACAAGTTTCTATAACACAAAACCTGCACTTTTCTTTATCGATTTATAACTATTTACCATATTCACTTTTATAGCCAAAACTTTTCCTCCTTAATTTTACTTATCTCTTCACTTATTCTTCTTTCTTTTTTTACCATGAGCCAAGAAAGAGTTAGACAAAAGCATATGGGGTTTGCGGATGCTGATATATCACTTTTCTAACAGCAGAAAATTTTGAGTTTGTAATCAACCACAAAACGTGTGCAAATATTATAGATGAGTTGGTGTAGTTCAGCTTGAAGGGGAGGGAACATGCAAGTGCTAATATTCTCATCCAGAGCTCTTTGAAGGATTTTGCAGCTAGTTTTGAGAAGAATGGATTTTATATTATGGGTATGGGTACGAAGAAGAACTTCGCAAAGACCCAAAATTAAATACAGTATATCATATAAATAAATCATAAAACAAATGATCATATTTAATTGCATCAACACATTATAAAATTTAATTGAAATCAATGTTATAAAAAATAATATAAATAAAAAAAATTATCGGTATCAATTATGTTCAAGAAAGAGATGGAATCATTTAAACCATTTACATTCAAAAGATCATGAAACTCTTCAGATTATGAAATTTCTTAATGATTAACATCCATTGCTATGGAAAGTTAAAGAATGAAGTAAAAAAAAAAGGAAAAGATGTGGCTGTAAAGTGAAGAGAGTAAAGAGAAAAAAAAATATTGATAGAAGGTTTTGTATTACAAAAACTTACGAAGAAAATAAATGGTAGTATTTTGTATTTTCAAAAGTCAATAAAGAATCTAACATTAATTAGGGATATTACTGAAAGTTTTAGCAACTAAAAAAATAAGTAGAATACCAATAATCATTTGTGAAGTGCTAATATTGCTACCCCTCAATATTCCTTACACAATTCGAAACTTAATTAATTAGTTAGTTAAGTCACGTATAGATGTAGTTATTTGGAGCCCATTGTATAGCTTATTAATTAGCATATATGTTGAATATTACTTGTTCCGCTATCAACATGAACTTCTCCAAATTAACTACCACTAATTCAATCTTCATTGATGTGTAAACTAGTAATTCATTTGCTCACCAATATGATCACTAATATTGTGATTATTAATTAATCATGATGTGTCGCCATCCTTGAGACACCAAACACATTTTGGTAGCGATATGGTTTTATTTATTCTTGAGGCCAATCTAATTAATCATGTCAGTCTGAATATTAATTTGTCTACCCCATAGATCTCATGTACTCCACTGTTTAGACTCTTATATTTCGGATAGACACACAATTAATAAAAGATCTGATCCCTTCCTAATGTTTTAAATGGAAGATTCTTTGATCTGTGCGTATAAGGTGGATTAGGTTTATATATTATAAATATGATTTGTATGTGGAAGTGTCCAACGCCACAAAAGAACAAAGATTAATCAAATAATTAATGAGAAAGACAAATATTCCCTTTGAAACATGAAAGAAACTTGTTTGCTTGTGCTAATTGATTCAGTTTCTTTTTTTTTTATTTTAATTTTTTGGTTACATGGAATAAATATTACGTGTGATTTATTAATTATTTTAATATGTATTTTTAAATAATGTAATAGAAAAAAAAGTAAAAATTTCGGTATTCAATTTTCAAAATTTGTAATATTAAGAAACATGAATTTTGGTAACAGGCTATTTTGATTATACATGTTCCTATTCGCTTCAGAAACTTCAATATTCAAGACTTTCCACACTCTGGTAATTTTCTTTCTAGTTACCTTGTGCTGAATTTCTTCTCTTCTTTCTCATGGAGAGAAGTTTACATCTGATTTTTTTATTGGTTTCTGAGCCTCGTGTTGTTTCTGCTCTAGGGGGATGGTATTGGATTCCTTGGTGCTGATTGTTTTAATGTGTTGTTAAGTAAAGTGACAGAGGCATCGACTTGCTTGCATCAATTTGCAACATCTATGGCACTTCGAGAGATGAGTTGAGGAGGACAATGGAAAAGGTCAACAATTTAAGTTTCTCTAAATGATATCTTATACCATCATTTATCCATAATTTTCCCTAGAAGTTATCATATACCATTATTTGAAGAGAATTTGAAAGTTATAAACTGGATAGACTTTTAGATACCTAAAAAGAAACATAACAGAGAATGAATTTTAAAACCTAAAGCTTTTCCTTTTTTTCTTCTCTTTTAAGTTTTTCCTCTAACAGGGAGAGATAAGAGAGATAAGAAGAGTGAGAAAATTAAAATTGGATGAAATTTTAAGCTTCACATTCAAAAAACTGAAGGAAAAATGGTCAAATTTTCGAAAATCAGCATGTTGTAATCAACTGGGCACTTGATCCAGTCGACTGCAAAAAGGTTCGAAAAGTTCAAAAACTTCATCCAGTCGACTAGATCAAGTGTCCAATCGACTACATCATAATGATTTTCGAAAATTTGACATATTTTCTTTCAATTTTTTGAATGTGAAACTTTTCTAAAGTGATTTTAATATTTATATACATTGGAAACATGATTAAAACACATTTGAAATGCTTAATATTCATGAGATTAAAGTGTTTTCGAAACCTAAAATTGATGATTTAAAAAAGAGAAGAAAAATCGGCATAATACTTTGATCTTTCGATTTTTGGTTGCATGCGAAATGCGCACATGATATTTAAAGTATACAAATACCTTTGGGGTTGCATAATATTCATTATCGACTAATAATGATGGGGTTAAGTATTATTTTACTTCTAGGTTCAAATGATGAACAATTTTGAAGGGTAAATGAAGTAGTTGGATGCTAGTTTGTGGATCAGGTAGCGAGGTGAGTACATCTTACTCCTAGTAAGCGAGAAGTACCTAATGATTGATGTATGTGAAATTATATATATATATAAGTTGTGATGTATTCAAACCATTTGTTTCCATATGAGGTTGTTGAAATTTGTTGATTTATTGAAAATGGTATTCTTGAGTAGATATGGGAAAATGTGATGTTATTATTAAAAGGATTGTGATTGTGATATGGTGGATTTGTTATGAATTGGATATCTGATTGATTTTGGTTGAGATTGGATTGTGATGTGGATGCATTGCATAAATATAATCTTATGGTTGTTGTATGAAAATTGTGCTCTTATTATGAATTGGATATTCGATTTTTTATGTTTTAATTTCTCCTTAGGTGGCAACTGAAAATGGGAGCAAGCTCTAGTTGAGAGTTTTTAGTGAAAGTTTATGCAGATGGTTTGAAAGCGGCATCCTCAAAATCTTTTGATTTAATTATTTCTTTTAAGAGTGTTATTTGTATAAAAAGGGAAGAAAGTTTTAAATGTTTATAAATTATGTGGACTTAAAGAAATGTTGTATTAATGGTATTGTGTAAATAAGATTGTACATAGAATAATTTTTTTGAGCTTGATCATTGTGAGTTATATTGTATGCAAAGATGTATGCATAGCATTCAGGATAGGGCTCGGAGCTGAAAGGTGATGATACCGTCTCGGGTAGGGCCCACTCTGAGACGAGTCAGTACATGCAAGCCCATTTTGATGTCTTTGCAGATGACCTTGAGATTATTCGTGAGTGGATGGATGGCATGCGTGATGAGATTCTTGACGAACTCCGACATTCGGATAATGGAGATAAGTGATTTCAACCAATTTCTGCACTTTCTTCTTAGCATTCAACCTTGACTATCTTGCAAGACATCTTTTTATTTTTTTCTGTCATTCATTTTGTATACTACTTTGGCTCAGGGGAGCCTTTTTATTTTTTATTGATGTTTTGATACTACTTCAAATATTTCTTTGCTTTTTATATTGAATGGATGTTTTGTTTTTATCTAGTTTGCTGCTTTTTGGTGCTTACTCTTAGGGGGAGCTTGTAATATTGGATGTCTGTTTCATTCTTTCTTCTTTTTATGACATTGTCAAAAGGGGGGAGAAGTGAGTATGTGGTAAGAAAGTGTAGTATGAATTAAGTATGTGTACATGTACTTCTCAAATAGACTCAATTTGATTGGGGGAGTAAGCTAAACAAAACCTTTAACATAATTCGTTATTTATTTGTTGGTTGGTTTTTGAAAATTTCAAGAGGTTTAATTGAAAATACAATGAAAACTCTGTCAATTTTTTCCAAAATTCTAACACTTAGATCTTACAAAAAGTCTTTTGAAAGATGGTTTCGTCATCATAAAAAAAAAAAAAGATTGTTAACCCCACTTTGATTTTGATAATGACAAAACTAAGTTATTTTGTATTAAACATCTTTTTTCAAAGGTTTTCTTAATCATAGTGCCTTGCACGCAATCTAAGAAGCGTGCATGCATGATTCATGCATCGTACGCACTCAAGCAAGATAGTTCAGGATGGAAATTCCTTGGAGATCGAAGTTTTTGAGAGTCTTTAGAAATTTAGCGTTAATGTATCTCTTTTTCTCAACTTCTTAGCTTTAGCTTGGCTAAAAAAAATTACTTAATAAATCTCCTTAATTAAAAGAAATAGTATTTTCAAAACTTACTTCTAAAAGTTTGAAATTTGTGAAAATTTTATGGGTATAGTCAACTGTGATTTTAAGACAGTCATTTGCCAAACAGGTTGAAAGACTTTTTATAGTCGACTTACCCCTTTGACAATCGATTATCAAAAGTTCCAAAAACTTTTGATAGTCAACTACTAACTTAGATATATGGTTGTCCTTTTAAAATATGTTTCTTCTATTTAAAAATTTCAGAAGATAGTTTACTGTCCTATTTTCACAATTGATTGTCCTATCGTGAATAACAAATTGTTTTCAAAAATTAAGGCACGGGACAAAGCATTTAGTACATCAAATGGTCATTCCCTATATCTAATGGCTATATTGAGTTAAGACTATAAATATCCATCATAAATGAGCTTTTAAACTCACCTAGAACAATCAATTTCTTCACGAGCTTATTTACTACTATTCAAAGCTTTCAATATTTGATCTTTGGGCTATTCTTAAGCTTTGTTCTTGTGAAAGAGAAAATTTTTGAGTTATAAGAATTAATTGCATTCTCTTTTGTGTATCAAAACTATTCATTCAATTCTATCTTGTAAGATAGAGTTGGTATAACTTTTGTGAGTGTTTAGATGTTAAACATTTGAGTGAAAATCTATGTGAGAGAAAATCTTGTAAAGATTTGGGCAACATCTTGGAAGTTGCTTGGTTAATTA